>JAHIAM010004222.1:0-615734 GCA_021605205.1 Aegilops longissima | reverse complement strand
AAAGTGGGTAATGTAAAGGTTATAGATATGGATCCCCCCATCAAAGAGTTAAGGAACAAGGGTGTAGGGCCACTAATGGAACACTAGCATCCTATACTAAGCAAGAGGATAGCAGGTAAAGGTAACAATGTAGTAGCAAGGACAGAAGTAACAGTACTACTACTACCTAGTGCAAGCAGATAGAGAAGAGTAGGCAATATCCGTGATCAAAGGGCTTGCCTGGTTGCTCGCGCAAGAGAGAGGGTTCGCCAACTCCAGATCAGACCGGTAGCACAAGCGCCGGGCCTTGTGTGTCTATCGAGAAGAAGGGAAGAAACAATAAATATTTAAGAAAGCATATGCATAGCGATGCATGACATGACAAGTATCGGTGCTAGAGGTGCCCTAACGCTGTATGAGGTGATACTGGTGAAGTGGGGAAACAACAGGAAAGTATCCTTGTAGAGCTTTCAAGGAGAGTTTGAGGGAAAGTTGCAGTCTGATAGGTTAGGGGGTGTGATTAACGGGTTAATGCGATCCGAATCGCCTCGTTGTTTCGAGCAACTTCATGTAGAAAGTATTTTCATCTGAGCTACGGTTTATTTTATATGATTTTCTAAATTTTAATCATTTTAGAATTTATTTAACTATTTAATTCTAACATTATCAGAATTAGCATGCTGATGTCATCATGACGTCGTTATGACGCTAGCAGTCAACAGGAGTTGATCGGGTCAATCTCGACGTGTGGGTCCCATTCGCCATCGATCGATTAGTCTAATTAGGTTTAATTAAACTATCTACTCAATTAGATTAATTAAACATGATTAATTAACTTAATTAACTATTTTAATTATTAATTAATTATTTATTTATATATTTATTTTTATTTCGTTTTTTAGAAAACGTTTTAGTGGGGCCCCATTGCCATAGGGCCAATGGGGCCTTGAAGCATTTTGCACAATGCTTGTGGTGGTGTGAGAAGGCGGCCAGGATCTGGCAGAGGAGAGGCACGGCGCCAAGGGTGCAAAAGTGGGCACGGCGCGGGTGAGTTACAAGCACACGGGACGGCGGGCATGGCGACGCCCAAGATGAGGAGGGGAAGAGGGAGAGGCTGAGGCCTCACGGCAGCAGGTAGGGACCGGGCAGGTGTCGAGGAGGGAGACGGGACGCTGTCAAGGCCGAGGAGGCAGCCGGTGGGGAGGTCCGCAAGGAGGATGGGGACGCACGACGAGGTGGCGACGAAGACGGCGACGCCAAGAGGCGACGGTGGGCGACGACCCGAGGCAGGGCGCCAAGCGCCGATCTCTGGAGGGAGAGGCGCGGAGGTCGTGGGCGGCCCATGGCAGAGGGGCGGCGCGGTTGTTGATGGAGGGCGCCTGGGAAGGGCCTCTTCTGCTGCAGTGCAGGTTGGGCCAAGCGCCGGGCCTCGGGGCAACGGGATCAGGGGGGCACGATCTAGATCCAGGGGAGGAGAGGGGGCGAGGGGGCCTATCGGGACGAGGACGGCGGCCGCGAGGCGGTTTCAAAGAGGGCCACGAGGCTATTCCCGATCCGATCCGATCGGGAAGAGGGAGACGGGGAGGGGGAAAGGTTAGGGTTTCGGGATGGGTTAGGGGGAAGCTGCTGGTTAAAGGGGGGAGCCGGGTCAGTGGTGTCAGGTGGCCTGGGCTTGATCAACACTCGCAGTTTTGGCCGATTCTGGCCCGTTTCGTGGACTATTACTCACTGTTTTGGGGTCTCGAGTGATTTCCACGATTGACGAAACCCCGAGGTGCTTTTACGTGTCGGTCATCAACACTCGCAGTTTTGGCCGATTCTGGCCCGTTTCGTGGACTATTACTCACTGTTTTGGGGTCTCGGAGTGATTTCCACGATTGATGAACCCCGAGGTGCGCTTACGTGTCGGTCATCAACACTCGCAGTTTTGGCCGATTCTGCCCGTTTTGTGGACTATTACTCACTGTTTTGGGGTCTCGAGTGATTTCCACGATTGACGAACCCCAGGGTGCGCTTACCTGTCGGTCAACAACACTCGCAGTTTTGGCCGACTCTGGCCCGTTTCGTGGACTATTAATCACTGTTTTGGGGTCTCGAGTGATTTCCACGATTGACGAACCCCAAGGTGCGCTTACGTGTCGGTCATCAACACTCGCAGTTTTGGCCGATTCTGCCCGCTTTTGGACTATTACTCACTGTTTTGGGGTCTCGGAGTGATTTCCACGATTGACGAACCCCAAGGTGCGCTTACGTGTCGGTCATCAACACTCGCAGTTTTCGCCGATTCTGGCCCGCTTTGGGGTGGACTATTACTCACTGTTTTTGGGTCTCGAGTGATTTCCACGATTGATCTCGGAGTGATTTCCCGAGGTGCGCCCCGAGGTGCGTGTCGTCGGTCATCAACACTCGCAGTTTTGGCCGATTCTGCCCGCTTTCATGTGGACTATTACTCACTGTTTTGGGGTCTCGAGTGATTTCCACGATTGACGAACCCCAAGGTGCGCTTACGTGTCGGTCATCAACACTCGCAGTTTTGGCCGATTCTCGCCCGCTTCACTACTATTACTCACTGTTTTGGGGTCTCGAGTGATTTCCACGATTGACGAAACCCCGAGTGCGCTTACGTGTCGGTCATCAACACTCGCAGTTTTGGCCGATTCTGGCCCGTTTTATGGACTATTACTCACTGTTTTGGGGTCTCGGAGTGATTTCCACGATTGACGAACCCCGAGGGCGCGCGTCGGTCATCAACACTCATCAACACGATTCTGGCCCGCTTTTGTGGACTATTACTCACTGTTTTGGGGTCTCGAGTGATTTCCACGATTGACGAACCCCGAGGTGCGCTTTTACGGTCGGTCATCAACACTCCCGAGCAGTTTTGGCCGATTCTCGCCCGCTTCGCCCGCTTCGTGGACTATTACTCACTGTTTTGGGGTCTCGGAGTGATTTCCACGATTGACGAACCCCAAGGTGCGCTTACGTGTCGGTCATCAACACTCGCAGTTTTGGCCGATTCTGGCCCGTTTTATGGACTATTACTCACTGTCTTGGGGTCTCGGAGTGATTTCCACGATTGACGAACCCCAAGGTGCGCTTACGTGTCGGTCATCAACACTCGCAGTTTTGGCCGATTCTGGCCCGTTTTATGGACTATTACTCACTGTTTTGGGGTCTCGAGTGATTTCACATTGACGAACCCCGAGGTGCGCTACGGTTTCGGGGTCTCAAGTGATTTCACGATTGACGAACCCCGAGGTGCTATTACGTGTCGGTCATCAACACTCGCAGTTTTGGCCGATTCTGGCCCGTTTCGTGGACTATTACTCACTGTTTTGGGGTCTCGAGAGATTTCCACGATTGACGAACCCCGAGGTGCGCTTACGTGTCGGTCATCAACACTCGCAGTTTTGGCCGATTCTGGCCCGTTTCGTGGACTATTACTCACTGTTTTGGGGTCTCGAGTGATTTCCACGATTGACGAACCCCGAGGTGCGCTTACATGTCGGTCATCAACACTCGCAGTTTTGGCCGATTCTGGCCCGTTTCGTGGACTATTACTCACTGTTTTGGGGTCTCGAAGTGATTTCCACGATTGACGAACCCCAAGGTGCGCTTACGTGTCGGGTCATCAACACTCGCAGTTTTGGCCGATTCTGGCCCGTTTCGTGGACTATTACTCACTGTTTTGGGGTCTCGAGTGATTTCCACGATTGACGAAACCCCGAGCGCTTTACGTGTCGGGTCATCAACACGCGCAGTTTTGGCCGATTCTGGCCCGTTTCGTGGACTATTACTCACTGTTTTGGGGTCTCGGAGTGATTTCCACGATTGACGAACCCCGAGGTGCGTTTACGTTTCGGTCATCAACACTCGCAGTTTTGGCCGATTCGCCCATCAACACTCGCTTTGGCCGATTCTGGACTATTACTCACTGTTTTGGGGTCTCGAGTGATTTCCACGATTGACGAACCCCGAGGTGCGCTACGCGTGTCGGTCATCAACACTCGCAGTTTTGGCCGATTCTCGCCCGCTTCGTGGACTATTACTCACTGTTTTGGGGTCTCGGAGTGATTTCCACGATTGATTTAACCCCGGTGCGCGCTTACGGTCGGTCATCAACACTCGCAGTTTTGGCCGATTCTGCCCGCTTTCGTGGACTATTATTCTCATGTTTTGGGGTCTCGAGTGATTTCCACGATTGACGAACCCCGAGGTGCGCTTACGTGTCGGTCATCAACACTCGCAGTTTTGGCCGATTCTCGCCCGCTTTGTGGACTATTACTCACTGTTTTGGGGTCTCGAGTGATTTCCACGATTGACGAAACCCCGAGGTGCGCTTTTGACGTGATCGGTCATCAACACTCGCAGTTTTGGCCGATTCTGCCCCGCTTTCGTGGACTATTACTCACTGTTTTGGGGTCTCGGAGTGATTTCCACGATTTCGACTAACCCCACTGAGGGGTCTCGGAGTGATTTCCACGATTGACGTGGTGCGCTTTTTACGGTCATCAACACTCGCAGTTTTGGCCGATTCTCGCCCGCTTTGTGGACTATTACTCACTGTTTTGGGGTCTCGAGTGATTTCCACGATTGACGAACCCCGAGGTGCGCTTACGTGTCGGTCATCAACACTCAGTTTTGATTCGCCCTTCGCCCTTTCGTGGACTATTACTCACTGTTTTGGGGTCTCGAGTGATTTCCACGATGACGACGAACCCCGGTGCGCTCAACACTCTCGCAGTTTTGGCGTTCATGGACTATTACTCACTGTTTTGGGTCATCAACACTGCAGCAGTTTTGGCCGATTCTCGCCCGCTTTTGGCCGATGGACTATTACTCACTGTTTTGGGGTCTCGAGTGATTTCCACGATTGACGAACCCCGAGGTGCGCTTACGTGTCGGTCATCAACACTCGCAGTTTTGGCCGATTCTGCCCGCTTTTCGTGGACTATTACTCACTGTTTTGGGGTCTCGAGTGATTTCCACGATTGACGAACCCCGAGGTGCGCTTTACGTGTCGGTCATCAACACTCGCAGTTTTGGCCGATTCTGCCCGCTTTATGTGGACTATTACTCACTGTTTTGGGGTCTCGGAGTGATTTCCACGATTGACGAACCCCGAGGTGCGCTTTACGTGTCGGTCATCAACACTCGCAGTTTTGGCCGATTCTGGCCCGCTTTCGGACTATTACTCACTGTTTTGGGGTCTCGAGTGATTTCACGATTGACGAACCCCCGGTGCGCTTTACGTCGGTCATCAACACGCAGTTTTGGCCGATTCTGCCCGCTTTTGTGGACTATTACTCACTGTTTTGGGTCTCTCGAGTGATTTCCACGATTGACGAACCCCGAGGTGCGCTTACGTGTCGGTCATCAACACTCGCAGTTTTGGCCGATTCTGCCCGCTTTGTGGACTATTACTCACTGTTTTGGGGTCTCGAGTGATTTCCACGATTGACGAACCCCGAGGTGCGCTTTACGTGTCGGTCATCAACACTCGCAGTTTTGGCCGATTCTGCCCGCTTTCGTGGACTATTACTCACTGTTTTGGGGTCTCGGTGATTTCCACGATTGACGAACCCCGAGGTGCTTCGGTAACGTACGATTCTGCCCGCACTGTTTTGGGGTCTCGAGTGATTTCACGATTGACGCCCCGAGGTGCGCTTACGGCGGGTCATCAACACTCTTTGGCCGATTCTGCCGCTTTGTGGACTATTACTCACTGTTTTGGGGTCTCGAGTGATTTCCACGATTGACGAACCCCGAGGTGCGCTTACGTGTCGGTCATCAACACTCGCAGTTTTGGCCGATTCTGCCCGCTTTTGGGACTATTACTCACTGTTTTGGGGTCCCGGAGTGATTTCCACGATTGACGAACCCCAAGGTGCGCTTACGTGTCGGTCATCAACACTCGCAGTTTTGGCCGAGTCTGGCCCATTTCGTGGACTATTACTCACTGTTTTGGGGTCTCGGAGTGATTTCCACGATTGACGAACCCCAAGGTGCGCTTACGTGTCGGTCATCAACACTCGCAGTTTTGGCCGATTCTGGCCCGTTTTGTGGACTATTACTCACTGTTTTGGGGTCCCGGAGTGATTTCCACGATTGACGAACCCCGAGGTGCGCTACGTGACGGTCATCAACACTCGTTTTGGCCGATTTTGGCCGATTCTGCCCGCTTTGGGTCTATTACTCACCCCGAGGTGCTTTGGGGTCTCGGTGATTTTGGCCGATTCTGGCCCTTTGTGGACTATTACTCACTGTTTTGGGGTCTCGGAGTGATTTCCACGATTGATCATCCCCAGGTGCGCGCGTGTTTGGTCATCATCAACATCAACACTCAGTTTTGGCCGATTCTGGCCCGTTTCGTGGACTATTACTCACTGTTTTGGGGTCTCGGATTGATTTCCACGATTGACGAACCCCGAGGTGCGCTTACGTGTCGGTCATCAACACTCGCAGTTTTGGCCGATTCTGCCCGCTTCGTGGACTATTACTCACTGTTTTGGGGTCTCGAGTGATTTCCACGATTGACGAACCCCGAGGTGCGCTTACGTGTCGGTCATCAACCCTCGCAGTTTTGGCCGATTCTGGCCCGTTTTGTGGACTATTACTCACTGTTTTGGGGTCTCGAGTGATTTCCACGATTGACGAACCCCGAGGTGCGCTTTTGGTCGGTCATCAACACCCGCGGTGCGCCGACGTTGGCCAACACTCAGATTCCGATTCTTTCCCGCTTCGTGGACTATTACTCACTGTTTTGGGTCTCTCGAGTGATTTCCACGATTGACGAACCCCAAGGTGCGCTTACGTGTCGGTCATCAACACTCGCAGTTTTGGCCGATTCTGGCCCGTTTTGTGGACTATTACTCACTGTTTTGGGGTCTCGAAGTGATTTCCACGATTGACGAACCCAAAGGTGCGCTTACGTGTCGGTCATCAACACTCGCAGTTTTGGCCGATTCTGGCCCATTTCGTGGACTATTACTCACTGTTTTGGGGTCTCGAAGTGATTTCCACGATTAACGAACCCCGAGGTGCGCTTTACGTGTCGGTCATCAACACTCGCAGTTTTGGCCGATTCTCGCCCGCTTTCGTGGACTATTACTCACTGTTTTGGGGTCTCGAGTGATTTCCACGATTGACGAACCCCGAGGTGCGCTTACGGTCGGTCATCAACACTCGCAGTTTTGGCCGATTCTCGCCCGCTTCGTGGACTATTACTCACTGTTTTGGGGTCTTGAGTGATTTCCACGATTGACGAACCCCGAGGTGCGCTTACGTCGGTCATCAACACTCAGCAGTTTTGGCCGATTCTGGCCCGTTTTGTGGACTATTACTCACTGTTTTGGGGTCTCGAAGTGATTTCCACGATTCACGAACCACGAGGTGCGCTTACGTGTCGGGGTCATCAACACTCGCAGTTTTGGCCGATTCTGCCCGCTTTTGGCCGGACTATTACTTCGTGGACTATTACTCACTGTTTTGGGTCTCTGAGTGATTTCCACGATTGACGAACCCAAAGGTGCGCTTACGTGTCGGTCATCAACACTCGCAGTTTTGGCCGATTCTGGCCCGTTTTGTGGACTATTACTCACTGTTTTTTGGGTCTCGGAGTGATTTCCACGATTGACGAACCCCGAGGTGCGCTTACGTGTCGGTCATCAACACTCGCAGTTTTGGCCGATTCTGGCCCCCTTTATGGACTATTACTCACTGATTTTGGGGGGGTCTCGAGTGATTTCCACGATTGACGAACCCCCGAGGTGCGCTTACGTGTCGGTCATCAACACTCGCAGTTTTGGCCGATTCTGGCCCGTTTTGTGGACTATTACTCACTGTTTTGGGGTCTCGGAGTGATTTCCACGATTGACGAACCCCAAGGTGCGCTTACGTGTCGGTCATCAACACTCGCAGTTTTGGCCGATTCTGGCCCGTTTTAGTGGACTATTACTCACTGTATTACTCACTGTTTTGGGTCTCGGAGTGATTTCCACGATTGACGAACCCCAAGGTGCGCTTACGTGTCGGTCATCAACACTCGCAGTTTTGGCCGATTCTGGCCCGTTTTCGGACTATTACTCACTGTTTTGGGGTCTCGGAGTGATTTCCACGATTGACGAACCCCGAGGTGCGCTTACGTGTCGGTCATCAACACTCGCAGTTTTGGCCGATTCTGGCCCGCTTCTGCCCGCTGGACTATTACTCACTGTTTTGGGGTCTCGAGTGATTTCCACGATTGACGAACCCCGGGTGCGCTTACGTGTTGGTCATCAACACTCGCAGTTTTGGCCGATTCTGGCCCGTTTTGTGGACTATTACTCACTGTTTTGGGGTCTCGGAGTGATTTCCACGATTGACGAACCCCGAGGCTGCTTTACGTGTCGGGTCATCAACACTCGCAGTTTTGGCCGATTCTGCCCGCTTTCGTGGACTATTACTCACTGTTTTGGGGTCTCGAGTGATTTCCCCGCTTGACTATTACTCACCCTCGAGTGATTTCCACGATTGACGAACCCCGAGGTGCGCTTACGGTCGGTCATCAACACTCGCAGTTTTGGCCGATTCTGGCCCGTTTTGTGGACTATTACTCACTGTTTTGGGGTCTCGGAGTGATTTCCACGATTGACGAACCCCAAGGTGCGCTTACGGTCGGGTCATCAACACTCGCAGTTTTGGCCGATTCTCGCCCGCTTCGTGGACTATTACTCACTGCTTTGGGGTCTCGAGTGATTTCCACGATTGATTCCCCGCTTTGGTGCGCTTTTTGGGGTCGGAGTCGGTCATCATTTAACCCCGCGCTTTGGCGGTCATCAACCCTCTTTTTTGGATTCTGCCCGCTTTGTGGACTATTACTCACTGTTTTGGGGTCTCGGAGTGATTTCCATTGATTTAACCCCGAGGCGCTGCGCTTTTGGGGTCTCAACATTTCACGATTGACGTTTTTGCCGATTCTGCCATCAACACTCGCAGTTTTGGCCGATTCTGGCCCGTTTCATGGACTATTACTCACTGTTTTGGGGTCTCGGAGTGATTTCCACGATTGACGAACCCCAAGGTGCGCTTACGTGTCGGTCATCAACACTCGCAGTTTTTGGCCGATTCTGGCCCGTTTCGTGGACTATTACTCACTGTTTTGGGGTCTCGAGTGATTTCCACGATTGATTGACGAACCCCGAGGTGCGCTTACGTGTCGTCGGTCATCAACACTCGCAGTTTTGGCCGATTCTCGCCCGCTTTGTGGACTATTACTCACTGTTTTGGGGTCTCGGAGTGATTTCCACGATTGACGAACCCCGAGGTGCGCTTTACGTGTCGTCGGGTCATCAACACTCGCAGTTTTGGCCGATTCTGCCCCGCTTCGTGGACTATTACTCACTGTTTTGGGGTCTCGAGTGATTTCCACGATTGACGAACCCCGAGGTGCGCTTTACGTGTCGGTCATCATCAACACTCGCAGTTTTGGCCGATTCTGCCCGCTTTGTGGACTATTACTCACTGTTTTGGGGTCTCGAGTGATTTCCACGATTGACCCCGAGGTGCGCTTTTACGTGTCCCAACACTCGCAGTTTTGGCCGATTCTGCCCGCTTTGTGGACTATTACTCACGTCTCGGAGTGATTTCCACGATTGACGAACCCCAAGGTGCGCTTACGTGTCGGTCATCAACACTCGCAGTTTTGGCCGATTCTGGCCCGTTTCGTGGACTATTACTCACTGTTTTGGGGTCTCGGAGTGATTTCCACGATTGACGAACCCCGAGGTGCTTTTACGTGTCGGTCATCAACACTCGCAGTTTTGGCCGATTCTGGCCCGTTTCGTGGACTATTACTCACTGTTTTGGGGTCTCGGAGAGATTTCCACGATTGACGAACCCCGAGGTGCGCTTTTACGTCGGTCATCAACACTCGCAGTTTTGGCCGATTCTGCCCGCTTTGTGGACTATTACTCACTGTTTTGGGTCTCTCGGAGTGATTTCCACGATTGACGAACCCCGAGGTGCGCTTACGTTTGTCGGTCATCAACACTCGCAGTTTTGGCCGATTCTGGCCCGTTTTGTGGACTATTACTCACTGTTTTGGGGTCTCGAGTGATTTCCACGATTGACGAACCCCAAGGTGCGCTTACGTGTCGGTCATCAACACTCGCAGTTTTGGCCGATTCTGCCCGCTTTTTGGACTATTACTCACTGTTTTTGGGTCTCAACACTCGAGTGATTTCCACGATTGACTATTACCCCGAGTGATTTCACGATTGACGAACCCCGAGGTGCGCTTACGTGTCGGGTCATCAACACTCGCAGTTTTGGCCGATTCTGCCCGCTTTGTGGACTATTACTCACTGTTTTGGGGTCTCGAGTGATTTCCACGATTGACGAAACCCCGAGGGTGCGCTTACGTGTCGGTCATCAACACTCGTTTTTGGGGTCTCGGATTGGCCGATTCTCGCCATCAACACTTTTTGGCCGATTCTGGACTATTACTCACTGTTTTGGGGTCTCGAGTGATTTCCACGATTGACGAAACCCCGAGGTGCGCTTTACGTGTCGGTCATCAACACTCGCAGTTTTGGCCGATTCTGCCCCGCTTTGTGGACTATTACTCACTGTTTTGGGGTCTCGAGTGATTTCCACGATTGACGAAACCCCGGGGTGCGCTTACGTGTCGGTCATCAACCCTCGCAGTTTTGGCCGATTCTGGCCGTTTTGTGGACTATTACTCACTGTTTTGGGGTCTCGGAGTGATTTCCAC
The DNA here is from genome assembly GCA_021605205.1 of Aegilops longissima. Lineage (NCBI taxonomy): Eukaryota > Viridiplantae > Streptophyta > Magnoliopsida > Poales > Poaceae > Aegilops > Aegilops longissima. Next base: position 605,002 of record JAHIAM010004222.1, on the reverse strand, counting down.
GATTGACGAACCCCGAGGTGCGCTTACGGTCGGTCATCAACACTCGCAGTTTTGGCCGATTCTGCCCCTTTCGTGGACTATTACTCACTGTTTTGGGGTCTCGAGTGATTTCCACGATTCACGAACCCCGAGGTGCGCTTACGTGTCGGTCATCAACACTCGCAGTTTTGGCCGATTCTGGCCCGTTTTCGTGGACTATTACTCACTGTTTTGGGGTCTCGAGTGATTTCCACGATTGACGAACCCCGAGGTGCGCTTGACGTGTGCGCTTTACGGTCATCAACACTCGCAGTTTTGGCCGATTCTGCCCGCTTTTGGTGGACTATTACTCACTGTTTTGGGGTCTCGAGTGATTTCCACGATTGACGAACCCCAAGGTGCGCTTACGTGTCGGTCATCAACACTCGCAGTTTTGGCCGATTCTGGCCCGTTTTGTGGACTATTACTCACTGTTTTGGGGTCTCGAGTGATTTCCACGATTGACGAACCCCGAGGTGCGCTTACGTGTCGGTCATCAACACTCGCAGTTTTGGCCGATTCTCTCGCCCGCTTTGGGACTATTACTCACTGTTTTGGGGTCTCGAGTGATTTCCACGATTGACGAACCCCGAGGTGCGCTTACGTGTCGGTCATCAACACTCGCAGTTTTGGCCGATTCTGGCCCGTTTTGTGGACTATTACTCACTGTTTTGGGGTCTCGAGAGTGATTTCCACGATTGACGAACCCCGCCGCGCGTCGGGATCAACACTCGCAGTTTTGGCCGATTCTGGCCCGCTTCGTGGACTATTACTCACTGATTTTGGGGTCTCGAGTGATTTCCACGATTGACGAACCCCGAGGTGCGCTTTTGGTCGGTCATCAACACTCGCAGTTTTGGCCGATTCTGCCCTGCTTTGACTATTACTCACTGGGGGTCTCGAGTGATTTCCACGATTGACGAACCCCGAGGTGCGCTTTACGTGTCGGTCATCAACACTCGCAGTTTTGGCGATTCTCGCCCGCTTTTGGACTATTACTCACTCATCACTTTTTGGGGTCTCCCGCTGATTTCCACGATTGACGAACCCCGAGGTGCGCTTTTGACGTGTCGGTCATCATCAACACTCGCAGTTTTGGCCGATTCTGGCCCGTTTTGTGGACTATTACTCACTGTTTTGGGGTCTCGGAGTGATTTCCACGATTGACGAACCCCAAGGTGCGCTTTTTGTCGGTCATCAACACTCTCGCAGTTTTGGCCGATTCTGGCCCGTTTTGTGGACTATTACTCACTGTTTTGGGGTCTCGGAGTGATTTCCACGATTGACGAACCCCGAGGTGCGCTTTACGGTCGGTCATCAACACTCGCAGTTTTGGCCGATTCTCGCCCGCTTTGTGGACTATTACTCACTGTTTTGGGGTCTCTGTTTTGGGTGATTTCCACGATTGACGAACCCCGAGGTGCGCTTTACGTCGGTCATCAACACTCGCAGTTTTGGCCGATTCTGCCCGCTTCGTGGACTATTACTCACTGTTTTGGGGTCTCGAGTGATTTCCACCGATTCTCGAGGTGCGCTTATTTGGTCGGTCATCAACACTCGCAGTTTTGGCCGATTCTCGCCCGCTTCGTGGACTATTACTCACTGTTTTGGGGTCTCGGAGTGATTTCCACGATTGATTGACCGATTCCCGAGTGCGCTTACGTGTCGGTCATCAACACTCTGCAGTTTTGGCCGATTCTGCCCGCTTTCGTGGACTATTACTCACTGTTTTGGGGTCTCGAGTGATTTTCACGATTGACGAACCCCAAGGTGCGCTTACGTGTCGGTCATCAACACTCGCAGTTTTGGCCGATTCTGGCCCGTTTCGTGGACTATTACTCACTGTTTTGGGGTCTCGAGTGATTTCCACGATTGACGAACCCCGAGGTTACGTTTTCACGTTTGGCCGATTCTGCCCGCTTCAACACTCGCAGGGTTTTGAGTGATTTCACGATTGACGCCCGCTTTTTACGGTCGGGGTCATCAACACTCGCAGTTTTGGCCGATTCTGCCCGCTTTGGGGTATTACTCACTGTTTTGGGTCTCTGAGATTTCCACGATTGACGAACCCCGAGGTGCGCTTTTGGGGTCTCGTCGGTCATCAACACTCGCAGTTTTGGCCGATTCTGGCCCGTTTCGTGGACTATTACTCACTGTTTTGGGGTCTCGGAGTGATTTCCACGATTGACGAACCCCGAGGTGCGCTTACGTGTCGGTCATCAACACTCGCAGTTTTGGCCGATTCTTCCATTGCCCGCTTTGCGCTTTACGGACTATCAACTCACTGCCCGCTTTGGGACTATTACTCACTGTTTTGGGGTCTCGAGTGATTTCCACGATTGACGAACCCCGAGGTGCGCTTACGTGTCGGTCATCAACACTCGCAGTTTTGGCCGATTCTGCCCGCTTTGTGGACTATTACTCACTGTTTTGGGGTCTCGAGTGATTTCCACGATTGACGAACCCCGAGGTGCGCTTACGTGTCGGTCATCAACACTCGCAGTTTTGGCCGATTCTGCCCGCTTTGTGGACTATTACTTTCACTGTTTTTTTGGGGTCTCAACACGAGTTTTGGCCGATTTCCACTATTACTCACCCTCGAGTGATGTGCGACGCTTTACGTGTCGGTCATCAACACTCGCAGTTTTGGCCGATTCTCGCCCGCTTTTGTGGACTATTACTCACTGTTTTGGGGTCTCGAGTGATTTCCACGATTGACGAATTACTCACCGAGTGTGCTTTACGTGTCGGTCATCAACACTCGCAGTTTTGGCCGATTCTGCCCGCTTCGTGGACTATTACTCACTCATCAACACTTGGGGGCTCGGAGTGATTTCCTATTATTCACTGTTTTGGGTCTCGAGTGATTTCACACGATTGACGCTTTTTACGTGTCGGTCATCAACACACGCAGTTTTGGCCGAGTCTGGCCCGTTTCGTGGACTATTACTCATTGTTTTGGGGTCTCGAGTGATTTCCACGATTGAACCCCGAGGTGCGCTTATGTGTCGGTCATCAACACTCGCAGTTTTGGCCGATTCTGCCCGCTTTCGTGGACTATTACTCACTGTTTTGGGGTCTCGAGTGATTTCCACGATTGACGAACCCCGAGGTGCGCTTTACGTGTCGGTCATCAACACTCGCAGTTTTGGCCGATTCTCGCCCGCTTTTGTGGACTATTACTCACTGTTTTGGGGTCTCGAGTGATTTCCACGATTGACGAACCCCGAGGTGCGCTTTACGTGTCGGTCATCAACACTCGCAGTTTTGGCCGATTCTGCCCGCTTTGTGGACTATTACTCACTGTTTTGGGGTCTCGAGTGATTTCCACGATTGACGAACCCCGAGTGCGCGTTACGGTCGGTCATCAACACTCGCAGTTTTGGCCGATTCTGGCCCGTTTTGTGGACTATTACTCACTGTTTTGGGGTCTCGGAGTGATTTCCACGATTGACGAACCCCGAGGTGCGCTTACGTGTCGGTCATCAACCCTCGCAGTTTTGGCCGATTCTGGCCCGTTTTGTGGACTATTACTCACTGTTTTGGGGTCTCGGAGTGATTTCCACGATTGACGAACCCCAAGGTGCGCTTACGTGTCGGTCATCAACACTCGCAGTTTTGGCCGATTCTGGCCCGTTTTGTGGACTATTACTCACTGTTTTGGGGTCTCGGAGTGATTTCCACGATTGACGAACCCCGAGGTGCGCTTACGTTCGGGTCATCAACACTCGCAGTTTTGGCCGATTCTGGCCGTTTTGTGGACTATTACTCACTGTTTTGGGGTCTCGAGTGATTTCCACGATTGACGAAACCCGAGGTGCGCTTACGGTCGGTCATCAACACTCGCAGTTTTGGATTCTGCCCGCTTTGGGGGACTATTACTCACTGTTTTGGGGTCTCGAGTGATTTCACGATTGACGAACCCCGAGGTGCGCTTTACGTGTCGGTCATCAACACTCGCAGTTTTGGCCGATTCTGCCCGCTTTGGGACTATTACTCACTGTTTTGGGGTCTCGGAGTGATTTCCACGATTGACGAACCCCGAGGTGCGCTTTACGTGTCGGTCATCAACACTCGCAGTTTTGGCCGATTCTCGCCCGCTTTGTGGACTATTACTCACTGTTTTGGGGTCTCGAGTGATTTCCACGATTGACGAACCCGCTTTTACGGTCGGTCATCAACACTATTTTGGCCGATTCTCCCGCTTTGTGGACTATTACTCACTGCTTTGGGGTCTCGAGTGATTTCCACGATTGACGTTCGGTCCAACACTGTGGTGCGCTTATTACGTTTGTCTCGGTCATCATCATTGACTCGCAGTTTTGGGCGATTCTCGCCCGATTCTCGCCCGCTTTGGTGGACTATTACTCACTGTTTTGGGGTCTCGAGTGATTTCCACGATTGACCCCCCGAGTGCGCTACGTGTCGGTCATCAACACTCGCAGTTTTGGCCGATTCTGGCCCGCTTTCGGACTATTACTCACTGTTTTGGGGTCTCGAGTGATTTCACGATTGACGAACCCCGAGGTGCGCTTTACGTCGGTCATCATCAACACTCGCAGTTTTGCCGATTCTCGCCCGCTTTGTGGACTATTACTCACTGTTTTGGGGTCTTGAGTGAGTGATTTCCACGATTGACGAACCCCGAGGTGCGCGCGTGTCGGTCATCAACACTCGCAGTTTTGGCCGATTCTGCCCGCTTCGTGGACTATTACTCACTGTTTTGGGGTCTCGAGTGATTTCCACGATTGACGAACCCCACTCGTCGTGCGCTTTACGGTCGGTCATCAACACTCGCAGTTTCAACACGAGTTTTGGCCGATTCTGCCCCGCTTTGTGGACTATTACTCACTGTTTTGGGGTCTCGGAGTGATTTCCACGATTGACGAACCCCGAGCGCTTTTACGTCGGTCATCAACACTCGCAGTTTTGGCCGATTCTGGCCCGTTTCGTGGACTATTACTCACTGTTTTGGGGTCTCGGAGTGATTTCCACGATTGACGAACCCCGAGGTGCCTTTACGTGTCGGTCATCAACACTGCAGTTTTGGCCGATTCTGCCCGCTTTTGTGGACTATTACTCACTGTTTTGGGGTCTCGGAGTGATTTCCACGATTGACGAACCCCAAGGTGCGCTTACGTGTCGGTCATCAACACCCGCAGTTTTGGCTGATTCTGACCCGTTTCATGGACTATTACTCACTGTTTTGGGGTCCGAGAGTGATTTCCACGATTGACGAACCCCGGGGTGCATTTACGTGTCGATCATCAACACCCGCCGTTTTGACCGATTCTGACCCGTTTCGTGGACTATTACTCACTGTTTTGGGGTCCCGGAGTGATTTTCACGATCGACGAACCCCGAGGTGCGTTTACATGTCGGTCATCAACACTCGCAGTTTTGGCCGATTCTGACCCGTTTCGTGGACTATTACTCACTGTTTTGGGGTCCCGGAGTGATTTCCATGATTGACGAACCCCGAGTGCGCTTTTTCGGGTCATCAACACTCGCAGTTTTGGCCGATTCTGGCCCGCTTTGTGGACTATTCACTTGGGGTCTCGAGTGATTTCACGATTGACGGGTCTCGGTCGTCATCAACACTCGCAGTTTTGGCCGATTCTGCCCGCTTTGTGGACTATTACTCACTGTTTTTTGGTCTCGAGTGATTTCCACGATTGACGAAACCCCGAGGTGCGCTTTACGGTCGGGTCATCAACACTCAGTTTTGGCCGATTCTGCCCGCTTTGTGGACTATTACTCACTGTTTTGGGTCTCGGAGTGATTTCCACGATTGACGAACCCAAAGATGCGCTTACATGTCGGTCATCAACACTCGCAGTTTTGGCCGATTCTGGCCCGTTTTATGGACTATTACTCACTGTTTTGGGGTCTCGGAGTGATTTCCACGATTGACGAACCCCAAGGTGCGCTTACGTGTCGGTCATCAACACTCGCAGTTTTGGCCGATTCTGGCCCGTTTTGTGGACTATTACTCACTGTTTTGGGGTCTCGGAGTGATTTCCACGATTGACGAACCCCAAGGTGCGCTTTTACGGTCGGTCATCAACACTCGCAGTTTTGGCCGATTCTGCCCGCTTTGTGGACTATTACTCACTGTTTTGGGTCTCGAGTGATTTCCACGATTGACGAACCCCGAGGTGCGCTTTCAATCAACAGCAGTTTTGGCCGATTCTCGCCCGCTTCAACACTGTTTTGGGGTCTCGAGTGATTTCCACGATTGACGAACCCCGTGTGCGCTTACGTCGGTCATCAACACTCGCAGTTTTGGCCGATTCTCGCCCGCTTTGTGGACTATTACTCACTGTTTTGGGGTCTCGAGTGATTTCCACGATTGACGAACCCCGAGGCTGCGCTTCGGTCATCAACACTCGCAGTTTTGGCCGATTCTGCCCGCTTTGTGGACTATTACTCACTGTTTTGGGGTCTCGAGTGATTTCCACGATTGACTTAACCCCGAGGTGCTTACGACGGGTCATCATCAACACTCGCAGTTTTGGCCGATTCTGCCCGCTTTGTGGACTATTACTCACTGTTTTGGGGTCTCGGAGTGATTTCCACGATTGACGAACCCCGAGGTGCGCTTTGGTCGGTCATCAACACTCAGTTTTGTTTTCTCACCGATTTATTACTCTTTGGGGTCTATTGATTTCCTGACGAACCCCGGGGTGCGCTTTAGTGATTTCAACACTCAGCAGTTTTGGCCGATTCTGCCCGCTTTGTGGACTATTACTCACTGTTTGGGGTCTCGGAGTGATTTCCACGATTGACGAACCCCAAGGTGCGCTTACGTGTCGGTCATCAACACTGCAGTTTTGGCCGATTCTGCCCGCTTTGTGTGGACTATTACTCACTGTGCTTGGGGTCTCGAGTGATTTCCACGATTGACGAACCCCGAGGTGTCTTTACGTGTCGGTCATCAACACTCGCAGTTTTGGCCGACTCTGGCCCGTTTCGTGGACTATTAATCACTGTTTTGGGTTCTCGGAGTGATTTCCACGATTGACGAACCCCGAGGTGCGCTTACGTGTCGGTCATCAACACTCGCAGTTTTGGCCGATTCTGCCCGTTTTGTGGACTATTACTCACTGTTTTGGGGTCTCGGAGTGATTTCCACGATTGACGAACCCCAAGGTGCGCTTACGTGTCGGTCATCAACACTCGCAGTTTTGGCCGATTCTGGCCCGTTTTGTGGACTATTACTCACTGTTTTGGGGTCTCGGAGTGATTTCCACGATTGACGAACCCCGAGGTGCGCTTACGTGTCGGTCATCAACCCTCGCAGTTTTGGCCGATTCTGGCCCGTTTTGTGGACTATTACTCACTGTTTTGGGGTCTCGGAGTGATTTCCACGATTGACGAACCCCAAGGTGCGCTTACGTGTCGGTCATCAACACTCGCAGTTTTGGCCGATTCTGGCCGTTTTGTGGACTATTACTCACTGTTTTGGGGTCCCAGAGCGATTTCCATGATTGACGAACCCCGGTGCGCGTGCGCTTTACGGTCGGTCATCAACACTCGCAGTTTTGGCCGATTCTGCCCGCTTTGTGGACTATTACTCACTGTTTTGGGGTCTCGAGTGATTTCCACGATTGACGAACCCCGAGGTGCGCTTACGTCGGTCATCAACAACACAGTTTTGGCCGATTCTGCCCGCTTTTGTGGACTATTACTCACTGTTTTGGGGTCTCGAAGTGATTTCCACGATTCACGAACCCCAAGGTGCGCTTACGTCGGTCATCAACACTCGCAGTTTTGGCCGATTCTGGCCCGTTTTGTGGACTATTACTCACTGTTTTGGGGTCTCGAGTGATTTCCACGATTGACGAACCCCCAGGTGCGCTTTACGTGTCGGTCATCAACACTCGCAGTTTTGGCCGATTCTGGCCCGTTTCGTGGACTATTACTCTCACTGTTTTGGGGTCTCGGAGTGATTTCCACGATTGACGAACCCCGAGGTGCGCTTACGTGTCGGTCATCAACACTCGCAGTTTTGGCCGATTCTGGCCCGTTTTGTGGACTATTACTCACTGTTTTGGGGTCTCGAGTGATTTCCACGATTGACGAACCCCGAGGTGCGCTTTACGTGTCGGTCATCAACACTCGCAGTTTTGGCCGATTCTGCCCGCTTTCGTGGACTATTACTCACTGTTTTGGGGTCTCGAGTGATTTCCACGATTGACGAACCCCGAGTGCGCTTTTACGTGTCGGTCATCAACACTCGCAGTTTTGGCCGATTCTGCCCGCTTTTCCATGGACTATTACTCACTGCTTTTGGGGTCAACACTCGCAGTTTCTCGCCCGAGTGACTATTACTCACTGTTTTGGGTCTCGAGTGATTTCCACGATTGATTTAACCCCGAGGTGCGCTTTACGTGTCGGTCATCAACACTCGCAGTTTTGGCCGATTCTGGCCCGTTTTGTGGACTATTACTCACTGTTTTGGGGTCTCGGAGTGATTTCCACGATTGACGAACCCCGAGGTGCGCTTTACGGTCATCATCAACACTCAGTTTTGGCCGATTCTGCCCGCTTTTGGACTATTACTCACTGCTTTGGGGTCTTGAGTGATTTCTCGATTGACGAACCTCGAGTGATTTCGACGAACCCCGAGGTGCGCTTTACGTCGGTCATCAACACTCGCAGTTTTGGCCGATTCTGCCCGCTTTGTGGACTATTACTCACTGTTTTGGGGTCTCGAGTGATTTCCACGATTGACGAACCCCGAGGTGCGCTTTTACGTGTTTTGGGGTCTCAACACTCGCAGTTTTGGCCGATTCTTACCCGCTTCAACACTCGGACTATTACTCACTCTCGCCCGCTTCGTGGACTATTACTCACTGTTTTGGGGTCTCGAGTGATTTCACGATTGACGAAACCCCGGTGCGCGCTTACGTCGGTCATCAACACTCGCAGTTTTGGCCGATTCTGCCCGCTTTGTGGACTATTACTCACTGTTTTGGGGTCTCGAGTGATTTCCACGATTGACGAAACCCCGAGGTGCGCTTACGTGTCGGTCATCAACACTCGCAGTTTTGGCCGATTCTGCCCGCTTTGTGGACTATTACTCACTGTTTTGGGGTCTCGAGTGATTTCCACGATTGACGAACCCCGAGGTGCGCTTTACGTGTCGGTCATCAACACTCGCAGTTTTGGCCGATTCTCGCCCGCTTTGGGACTATTACTCACTGTTTTGGGGTCTCGAGTGATTTCCACGATTGACGAACCCCGAGGTGCTTTTATTACTCACGGTCATCAACACTTGACGAACCCCGGGTGGCCGGTCATCAACACTCGCCCGGCCGATTCTGGCCCGCTCGTGGACTATTACTCACTGTTTTGGGGTCTCGGAGTGATTTCCACGATTGACGAAACCCCGGGTGCGCTTACGTCGGGTCATCAACACTCGCAGTTTTGGCCGATTCTGCCCGCTTTGTGGACTATTACTCACTGTTTTGGGGTCTCGAGTGATTTCCACGATTGACGAACCCCGAGGTGCGCTTTACGTGTCGGTCATCAACACTCGCAGTTTTGGCCGATTCTCGCCCGCTTTGTGGACTATTACTCACTGTTTTGGGGTCTCGAGTGATTTCCACGATTGACGAACCCCGAGGTGCGCTTTCGCAGTCGCCGATTCAAACACTCGCAGTTTTGGCCGATTCTCGCCCGCTTTGGACATCATCACTTTGGCCGATTCTGCCCGCTTCGTGGACTATTACTCACTGTTTTGGGGTCTCTGAGTGATTTCCACGATTGACGAACCCCGGGTGCTTTACGTGTCGGTCATCAACACTCAGCAGTTTTGGCCGATTCTGCCCGCTTTGTGGACTATAACTCACTGTTTTGGGGTCTCGGAGAGATTTCCACGATTGACGAACCCCGAGGTGCGTTTACGTGTCGGTCATCAACACTCGCAGTTTTGGCCGATTCTGGCCCGTTTCGTGGACTATTACTCACTGTTTTGGGGTCTCGAGTGATTTCCACGACGATGACGAACCCCGAGGTGCGCTTTTGTGGACTATTACTCACTGTCGTGATTTCCACGATTGACATCCCCACTCGGTCATCAACACTCTCGCAGTTTGCCCGATTCTGGCCCGTTTCGTGGACTATTACTCACTGTTTTGGGGTCTCGGAGAGATTTCCACGATTGACGAACCCCGAGGTGCTATTACGTGTCGGTCATCAACACTCGTAGTTTTGGCCGATTCTGCCCGTTTTATGGACTATAACTCACTGTTTTGGGGTCTCGGAGTGATTTCTCGATTGACTTGGGCTTTCGGGGTCGAGGTGCGCTTTGGACGTCTCGGGTGATTACAACACTTTGGGGTCTCGAGTTTTGATTGATTCGCCCCGCTTTGTCGGTCATCAACACTCAGTTTTGGCCGATTCTGCTTTCGTGGACTATTACTCACTGGGGGTCTCGGAGTGATTTCCACGATTGACGAACCCCGAGGTGCGCTTACGTGTCGGTCATCAACACTCGCAGTTTTGGCCGATTCTGGCCCGTTTTGTGGACTATTACTCACTGTTTTGGGGTCTCAACAACTCGCAGTTTTGGCCGATTCTGGCCCGTTTTGTGGACTATACCCCACTGTTTTGGGGTCTCGAGTGATTTCACGATTGACGAACCCCGAGGTGCGCTTACGTGTCGGTCATCAACACTCGCAGTTTTGGCCGATTCTGCCCGTTTTGTGGACTATTACTCACTGTTTTGGGGTCTCGGAGTGATTTCCACGATTGACGAACCCCGAGGTGCTTACGGTCGGTCATCAACAACTCGCGCAGTTTTGGCCGATTCTCGCCCGCTTTGCCCGCTTATTACTTACTCACTGTTTTGGGTCTCGGAGTGATTTCCACGATTGACGAACCCCGAGTGCGCTTACGTCGGTCATCAACACTCGCAGTTTTGGCCGATTCTGCCCCGCTTTGTGGACTATTACTCACTGTTTTGGGGTCTCGAGTGATTTCCACGATTGACGAACCCCGAGGTGCGCTTTTTGTCGTCGGTCATCAACACTCGCAGTTTTGGCCGATTCTCGCCCGCTTTGTGGACTATTACTCACTGCTTTGGGGTCTCGAGTGATTTCCACGATTGACGAACCCCGAGGTGCGCTTTACGTACTCGGTCATCAACACTCGCAGTTTTGGCCGATTCTGCCCGCTTTTGGACTATTATGGACTATTACTCATGGGGTCTCGAGAGATTTTGGGGTCTCGGAGTTTTGGCCGATTCTCGTGATTTCCACTGTTTGACGAGTGATTTCCCGATTGACGTGCGCTTTACGTACGTCGGGTCATCAACACTCGCAGTTTTGGCCGATTCTGCCCGCTTTCGTGGACTATTACTCACTGTTTTTTGGGTCTCTCGAGTGATTTCCACGATTGACGAACCCCGGTGCGCTTTACGTGTCGGGTCATCAACACTCGCAGTTTTGGCCGATTCTGCCCGCTTTCGTGGACTATTACTCACTGTTTTGGGGTCTCGGAGTGATTTCCACGATTGACGAACCCCGAGGTGCGCTTACGTGTCGGGTCATCAACACTCGCAGTTTTGGCCGATTCTCGCCCGCTTTGTGGACTATTACTCACTGTTTTGGGGTCTCGAGTGATTTCCACGATTGACGAACCCCGAGGTGCGCGCTTACGTGTCGGTCATCAACACTCGCAGTTTTGGCCGATTCTGCCCGCTTTCCGATGGACTATGGACTCACTGTTTGGGGTCTCGAGTTTTGATTGATTTAACCCCGCCCGGTCAACACTCGCAGGTGGCCGCTTTTATTACTCACACATTGATTTAACCCCGAGGTGCTTTTACGGTCGGCCATCAACACTCGCAGCTTTGGCCGATTCTGGCCCGTTTTACTATTACTCACTGTTTTGGGGTCTCGGAGTGATTTCCACGATTGACGAACCCCAAGGTGCGCTTACGTGTCGGTCATCAACACTCGCAGTTTTGGCCGATTCTGGCCCGTTTTGTGGACTATTACTCACTGTTTTGGGGTCTCGGAGTGATTTCCACGATTGACGAACCCCAAGGTGCGCTTACGTGTCGGTCATCAACACTCGCAGGCCGATTCTGGCCGCCACTGTTTTGCTTTTTCCACGATGGACTACGTACTCAACACTCAGTTTTTGGCCGATTCTGCCCGCTTTCGGGACTATTACTCACTGTTTTGGGGTCTCGAGTGATTTCCACGATTGACGAACCCCGAGGTGCGCTTACGTACGTCGGGGTCATCAACACTCGCAGTTTTGGCCGATTCTGCCCGCTTTGTGGACTATTACTCACTGTTTTGGGGTCTCGAGTGATTTCCACGATTGACGAACCCCGAGGCTTTTTTACGTGTCGGGTCATCAACCCCGAGTTTTGGCCGATTCTCGCCCGCTTTTGGACTCGGTTTCACGATTGACACCCCGAGGTTTTGGCCGATTTTGGCCGATTCTCGCCCGCTTTCGTGGACTATTACTCACTGTTTTGGGGTCTCGAGTGATTTCCACGATTGACGAACCCCGAGGTGCGCTTACGTGTCGGTCATCAACACTCGCAGTTTTGGCCGATTCTGGCCCGTTTTGTGGACTATTACTCACTGTTTCCACGATTGACGAACCCCGAGGGGTCATCAACACTCGCAGTTTTGGCCGATTTCGCCCGCTTTCGTGGACTAACACTGTTTTGGGTCTCGGAGTGATTTCCACGATTGACGAACCCCGAGGTGCGCTTTACGGTCGGTCATCAACACTCGCAGTTTTGGCCGATTCTGGCCCGTTTCGTGGACTATTACTCACTGTTTTGGGGTCTCGGAGAGATTTCCACGATTGACGAACCCCGAGGTGCGATTACGTGTCGGTCATCAACACTCGCAGTTTTGGCCGATTCTGCCCGTTTTATGTGGACTATTACTCACTGTTTTGGGTCTCGAGTGATTTCCACGATTGACGAACCCCGAGGTGCTTTTACGTGTCGGTCATCAACACTCGCAGTTTTGGCCGATTCTGCCCGTTTTGTGGACTATTACTCACTGCTTTGGGGTCTCGGAGTGATTTCCACGATTGACGAACCCCGAGGTGCGGTTTACGTGTTTGTCATCAACACTCGAGTTTTGGCCGATTCTCGCCCGCTTTGTGGACTATTACTCACTGTTTTGGGTCTTTGGGTGAGTTTTCCACGATTGACGAACCCAACAACGTGCGCGCCGACGGGCTTTTGGGACTATTACTCACTGTTTTGGGGTCTCGAGTGATTTCACGATTGACGCCCCGAGGTGCGCTTTACGTTTTCGGTCATCAACAACACTGCAGTTTTGGCCGATTCGCCCGCTTCGTGGACTATTACTCACTGTTTGGGGTCTCGAGTGATTTCCACGATTGACGAACCCCCGGTGCGCTTTACGTGTCGGTCATCATCAACACTCAGTTTTGGCCGATTCTTCCCCCGCTTTGTGGACTATTACTCACTGTTTTGGGGTCTCGGAGTGATTTCCACGATTGACGAACCCCGAGGTGCGCTTACGTGTCGGTCATCAACACTCGCAGTTTTGGCCGATTCTGGCCCGTTTTGTGGACTATTACTCACTGGACTATTACTCACTTTTTGGTCTCGGAGTGATTTCCACGATTGACGAACCCTAAGGTGCGCTTACGTGTCGGTCATCAACACTCGCAGTTTTGGCCGATTCTGGCCCGTTTTTTGGACTATTACTCACTGTTTTGGGGTCTCGAGTGATTTCCACGATTGACGAACCCCAAGGTGCGCTTTACGTCGGTCATCAACACTCGCAGTTTTGGCCGATTCTGCCCGCTTTTGGGACTATTACTCACTGTTTTGGGGTCTCGGAGTGATTTCCACGATTTGACGAACCCCGAGGTGCGCTTACGTCGGGTCATCAACACTCATCAACACTTTGGCCGATTCTGCCCGCTTTGTGGACTATTACTCACTGTTTTGGGGTCTCGAGTGATTTCCACGATTGACGAACCCCGAGGTGCGCTTTACGTGTCGGTCATCAACACTCGCAGTTTTGGCCGATTCTGCCCGCTTTGTGGACTATTACTCACTGTTTTGGGGTCTTTGTGATTTCCACGATTGACCCCGACGTTTTTTGGCCGATTCTGCCCGCTTTACTCACTGTTTTTGGGGTCATCAACACCCCGAGGTGCGCTTTTTTACGTCGGCCATCAACACTCGCAGTTTTGGCCGATTCTCGCCCGCTTTGTGGACTATTACTCACTGTTTTGGGGTCTCGAGTGATTTCCACGATTGACCCCGAGGCCCCGAGGTGCGCAGTTTTGGCCGATTCGCCTGCCCGCTCGGTCATCACTATTACTCACTGTTTTGGGTCTCGCACGATTGATTTAACCCCGAGGTGCGCTTACGTCGGTCATCAACACTCGCAGTTTTGGCGATTCTTCGCCCGCTTTGTGGACTATTACTCACTGTTTTGGGGTCTCGAGTGATTTCCACGATTGACGAACCCCGAGGTGCGCTTTACGTGTCGGTCATCAACACTCGCAGTTTTGGCCGATTCTGGCCCGCTTTGTGGACTATTACTCACTGTTTTGGGGTCTCGAGTGATTTCCACGATTGACGAAACCCCGAGGTGCGCTTACGGTCGGTCATCAACACTCGCAGTTTTGGCCGATTCTTCGCCCGCTTCGTGGACTATTACTCACTGTTTTGGGGTCTCGAGTGATTTCCACGATTGACGAACCCCGAGGCGCTTACGCGGTCGGTCATCATCAACACGCAGTTTTGGCCGATTCTGCCCGCTTTGTGGACTATTACTCACTGTTTTGGGGTCTCGAGTGATTTCCATTGACGAACCCCGAGGTGCGCTTACGTGTCGGTCATCAACACTCGCAGTTTTGGCCGATTCTGCCCGCTTTGTGGATATATTACTCACTGTTTTGGGTCTCGAGTGATTTCCACGATTGACGAACCCCCGGTGCGCTTTACGTGGGTCATCAACACGCAGTTTTGGCCGATTCTCGCCCGCTTTGGACTATTACTCACTGTTTTGGGGTCTCGAGTGATTTCACGATTGACGAACCCCGAGGTGCTATTACGTGTCGGTCATCAACACTCGCAGTTTTGGCCGATTCTGGCCCGTTTTGTGGACTATTACTCACTGTTTTGGGGTCTCGGAGTGATTTCCACGATTGACGAACCCCAAGGTGCGCTTACGTGTCGGTCATCAACACTCGCAGTTTTGGCCGATTCTGGCCCGTTTTGTGGACTATTACTCACTGTTTTGGGGTCTCGAGTGATTTCCACGATTGACGAACCCAAAGGTGCGCTTTACGTCGGTCATCAACACTCGCAGTTTTGGCCGATTCTCGCCGCTTTTTGTGGACTATTACTCACTGCTTTGGGGTCTCATCAACACTGTGATTTCCCGATTCTGATTTTGTGACTATCCCCGAGGTTTTGGGGTCTCGAGTGATTTCCACGATTGACGTGTCCGAGGTGCTTTACGTGTCGGTCATCAACACTCGCAGTTTTGGCCGATTCTGGCCCGTTTTATGGACTATTACTCACTGTTTTGGGGTCTCGGAGTGATTTCCACGATTGACGAACCCCAAGGTGCGCTTACGTGTCGGTCATCAACACTCGCAGTTTTGGCCGATTCTGGCCCGTTTTGTGGACTATTACTCACTGTTTTGGGGTCTTGTTTTGGGGTCTCGGAGTGATTTCCACGATTGACGAACCCCAAGGTACGCTTACGTGTCGGTCATCAACACTCGCAGTTTTGGCCGATTCTGGCCCGTTTTGTGGACTATTACTCACTGTCTTGGGGTCTCGAAGTGATTTCCACGATTCACGAACCCCGAGGTGCGTTTTGGTCATCAACACTCACAGTTTTGGCCGATTCTGGCCCGTTTTGTGGACTATTACTCACTGTTTTGGGGTCTCGGAGTGATTTCCACCGCTGACTTACCCCGGTGTGCTTTTCGGAGTGTTTCCACATCAACACTCGGTTTTGGCCGATTCTCGCCCGCTTTTGGACTATTACTCACCCGCTTTGTGGACTATTACTTTTTGGGTCTCGAGTGATTTCCACGATTGACGAACCCCGAGCGCGCTTACGGTCGGTCATCAACACTCGCAGTTTTGGCCGATTCTCTCGCCCGCTTTGTGGACTATTACTCACTGTTTTGGGGTCTCGGAGTGATTTCCACGATTGACGAACCCCGAGGTGCGCTTTACGTGTCGGTCATCAACACTCGCAGTTTTGGCCGATTCTCGCCCGCTTTGGACTATTACTCACTCACTTTTGGGGTCTCGAGTGATTTCCACGATTGATTTAACCCCCCGGTGCTTCGCTTACGTACGGTCATCATCAACACTCGCAGTTTTGGCCGATTCTGCCCGCTTTGTGGACTATTACTCACTGTTTTGGGGTCTCGAGTGATTTCCACGATTGACGAACCCCGAGGTGCGCTTACGTCGGTCATCAACACTCGCAGTTTTGGCCGATTCTGCCCGCTTTTGGGATTACTCACTTGGCCGATTTTGGCCCGCTTTGGGACTATTATCACTTTTGGGGTCTCGGAGTGATTTCACGACGAACCCCCCGAGGTGCGCGCTTACGTGTCGGTCATCAACCCTCGCAGTTTTGGCCGATTCTGGCCTGTTTTGTGGACTATTACTCACTGTTTTGGGGTCTCGGAGTGATTTCCACGATTGACGAACCCCGAGGTGCGCTTTACGTGTCGGTCATCAACACTCGCAGTTTTGGCCGATTCTGCCCGCTTTGTGGACTATTACTCACTGTTTTGGGGTCTCGAGTGATTTCCACGATTGACCCCGAACCCCGAGGTGCGCTTACGTGTCGGTCATCAACACTCGCAGCCGCTCAGTTTTGGGGTCCGATTCTCGCCCGCTTTGGGACTATTACTCATCTATTACTCACTGTTTTGGGGTCTCGAGTGATTTTTCACGATTGACGAACCCCCGAGGTGCGCTTTACGTCGGTCATCAACACGCAGTTTTGGCCGATTCTGCCCGCTTTGTGGACTATTACTCACTGTTTTGGGGTCTCGAGTGATTTCCACGATTGACGAAACCCCGGTGCGCTTTACGTGTCGGTCATCAACACTCGCAGTTTTGGCCGATTCTGCCCGCTTTGTGGACTATTACTCACTGTTTTGGGGTCTCGAGTGATTTCCACGATTGACGAAACCCCGGTGCGCTTTTACGTGTCGGTCATCAACACTCGCAGTTTTGGCCGATTCTGCCCGCTTTGTGGACTATTACTCACTTTTTTGGGTCTCGAGTGATTTCCACGATTGACAACCCGAGGTGCGCTTTACGGTCGGTCATCAACACTCGCAGTTTTGGCCGATTCTCGCCCGCTTTGTGGACTATTACTCACTGTTTTGGGGTCTCGAGTGATTTCCACGATTGACGAACCCCGAGGTGCGCGCTTTACTGTGTCGGTCATCAACACTCGCAGTTTTGGCCGATTCTGCCCGCTTTCGTGGACTATTACTCACTGTTTTGGGGTCTCGAGAGTGATTTCCACGATTGACGAAACCCCGGTGCGCTTTACGTGTCGGTCATCAACACTCGCAGTTTTGGCCGATTCTGGCCCGTTTCGTGGACTATTACTCACTGTTTTGGGGCCCAGAGTGATTTCCACGATTGACGAACCCCAAGGTGCGCTTACGTGTCGGTCATCAACACTCGCAGTTTTGGCCGATTCTGGCCCGTTTTGGACTATTACTCACTGTTTTGGGGTCTCGGAGTGATTTCCACGATTGACGAACCCCAAGGTGCGCTTACGTGTCGGTCATCAACACTCGCAGTTTTGGCCGATTCTGCCCCGCTTTCGTGGACTATTACTCACTGGGGTCTCGGAGTGATTTCCACGATTGATGAACCCCAAGGTACGCTTACGTGTCGGTCATCAACCCTCACAGTTTTGGCCGATTCTGGCCCGTTTTATGGACTATTACTCACTGTTTTGGGGTCTCGGAGTGATTTCCACGATTGACGAACCCCAAGGTGCGCTTACGTGTCGGTCATCAACACTCGCAGTTTTGGCCGATTCTGGCCCGTTTTATGGACTATTACTCACTGTTTTGGGGTCTCGGAGTGATTTCCACAATTGACGAACCCCAAGGTACGCTTACGTGTCGGTCATCAACACTCGCAGTTTTGGCCGATTCTGGCCCGTTTTGTGGACTATTACTCACTGCACTGCTTTGGGGTCTCGAGTGATTTCACGATTGATTTAACCCCGAGGTGCGCTTTACGGTCGGTCATCAACACTCGCAGTTTTGGCCGATTCTGGCCCGTTTTGTGGACTATTACTCACTGTTTTGGGGTCTCGGAGTGATTTCACGATTGATTTAACCCCGAGGTGCGCTTTTACGTGTCGGTCATCAACACTCGCAGTTTTGGCCGATTCTCCCCGCTTCGTGGACTATTACTCACTGTTTTGGGGTCTCGAGTGATTTCATTGACGAACCCCGAGGTGCTTACGACGTCGGGTCATCAACACTCGCAGTTTTGGCCGATTCTGCCCGTTTCGTGGACTATTACTCACTGTTTTGGGGTCTCGAAGTGATTTCCACGATTGACGAACCCCAAGGTGCGCTTACGTGTCGGTCATCAACACTCGCAGTTGGCCGATTCTGGCCCGCTTTGTGGACTATCACTGTTTTTTGGGGTCTCGAGTGATTTCCACGATTGAACCCCGAACCCCGAGGTGCGCTTTTGGCGTGTCGGTCATCAACACTCGCAGTTTTGGCCGATTCTGCCGCTTTTTGGCCGATTCTTATTCGCCCGCTTTGTGGACTATTACTCACTGTTTGGGGTCTCGAGTGATTTCACGATTGACGAACCCCGAGGCGCTTTACGTGTCGGTCATCAACACTCGCAGTTTTGGCCGATTGTGGCCCGTTTCATGGACTATTTATTACTCACTGCTTTGGGGTCTCGGAGTGATTTCCACGATTGACGAACCCCGAGGTGCTTTTACGGAGTCATTTCCACGACAACCCCGCAGTTTTGGCCGATTCATCAACCTCGCAGCTTTGGCCGATTCTGGCCCGTTTTGTGGACTATTACTCACTGTTTTGGGGTCTCGGAGTGATTTCCACGATTGACGAACCCCAAGGTGCGCTTACGTGTCGGTCATCAACACTCGCAGTTTTGGCCGATTCTGGCCCGTTTTGTGGACTATTACTCACTGTTTTGGGGTCTCGAGTGATTTCCACGATTGACGAACCCCGAGGTGCGCTTTTACGTGTCGGTCATCAACACTCGCAGTTTTGGCCGATTCTGGCCCGCTTTGTGGACTATTACTCACTGTTTTGGGGTCTCGGAGTGATTTCCACGATTGACGAACCCCGAGGTGCGCTTACGGTCGGTCATCAACACTCGCAGTTTTGGCCGATTCTCGCCCGCTTTGTGGACTATTTTTGGGGTCTCGAGTGATTTCACGATTGACGAACCCCGGTGCGCTTTGGTCGGTCATCAACACTCGCAGTTTTGGCCGATTCTGCCCGCTTTGTGGACTATTACTCACTGTTTTTTGGGTCTCGGAGTGATTTCCACGATTGACGAACCCCAAGGTGCGCTTTACGTCGGTCATCAACACTCGCAGTTTTGGCCGATTCTGGCCCGTTTTGTGGACTATTACTCACTGTTTTGGGGTCTCGAGTGATTTCTTGACGAGTGCGCTTACGTTTCGGTCATCATTGACGAATTCTGGCCCGCTTTGGACTATTACTACTGTTTCACTGTTTTGGGGTCTCGAGTGATTTCCACGATTGACAACCCAAGGGTGCGCTTTACGTGTCGGTCATCAACACTCGCAGTTTTGGCCGATTCTCGCCCGCTTTGTGGACTATTACTCACTGTTTTGGGGTCTCGAGTGATTTCCACGATTGACGAACCCCGAGGTGCGCTTTACGTGTCGGTCATCAACACTCGCAGTTTTGGCCGATTCTCGCCCGCTTTGTGGACTATTACTCACTGTTTTGGGGTCTCGAGTGATTTCCACGATTGACGAACCCCGAGGTGGCTTTTACGTTTGGTCATCAACACTGCAGTTTTGATTTCCATTCTGACGCCCCGAGGTGCGCTTACGGTCGGTCATCAACACTGTTTTTGGCGATTCTGCCCGCTTTCGAGTGATTTACTTTGACCCGCTTTGGGGTCTCGGTGATTTCCACGTTGACTAAACCCCGGGGGTCTCGCGATTTCCACGACGACGACCCCGGGTGCGCAACACTCGTCGGTCATCAACACTGCAGTTTGGCCGATTCTGCCCGCTTTCGTGGACTATTACTCACTGTTTTGGGGTCTCGAGTGATTTCCACGATTGACGAACCCCGAGGTGCGCTTACGGTCGGTCATCAACACTCGCAGTTTTGGCCGATTCTCGCCCGCTTTGGACTATTACTCACTGTTTTGGGGTCTCGAGTGATTTCCACGATTGACGAACCCCGAGGCGCGCGGGTCGGTCATCAACACTCGCAGTTTTGGCCGATTCTCGCCCGCTTTTGTGGACTATTACTCACTGTTTTGGGTCTTTGAGTGATTTCCACGATTGACGAACCCCGAGGTGCGCTTTACGTGTCGGTCATCAACACTCGCAGTTTTGGCCGATTCTGGCCCGTTTTGTGGACTATTACTCACTGTTTTGGGGTCTCGGAGTGATTTCCACGATTGACGAACCCCGAGGTGCGCTTTAAGGTCGGTCATCAACACTCGCAGTTTTGGCCGATTCTGCCCGCTTTGTGGACTATTACTCACTGTTTTGGGGTCTCTTGAGTGATTTCCACGATTGACGAACCCCGAGGTGCGCGTGTCGGGTCATCAACACTCGCAGTTTTGGCCGATTCTGCCCGCTTTGTGGACTATTACTCACTGTTTTGGGGTCTCGAGTGATTTCCACGATTGACGTTAACCCGAGGTGCGCTTTACGTCGTGTCGGTCATCAACACTCGGAGTTTTGGCGATTCTGGCCTGTTTTATGGACTATAACTCACTGTTTTGGGGTCTCGGAGAGATTTCCACGATTGACGAACCCCGAGGTGCTATTACGTGTCGGCCATCAACACTCGTAGTTTTGGCCGATTCTGGCCTGTTTTATGGACTATAACTCACTGTTTTGGGGTCTCGGAGAGATTTCCACGATTGACGAACCCCGAGGTGCTTTTACGTGTCGGTCATCAACACTCGCAGTTTTGGCCGATTCTGGCCCGTTTCGTGGACTATTACTCACTGCTTTGGGGTCTCGGAGTGATTTCCACGATTGACGAACCCCGAGGTGCGCTTTTTGTGTCGGTCATCAACACTCGCAGTTTTGGCCGATTCTCGCCCGCTTTGCGCTGGACTATTAACACTGCAGTTTTGGGATTCTCCCGTTTTATGGACTATTACTCACTGTTTTGGGGTCTCGGAGTGATTTCCACGATTGATTTAACCCCGAGGTGCGCTTACGTGTCGGTCATCAACACTCGCAGTTTTGGCCGATTCTGCCCGCTTTGTGGACTATTACTCACTGTTTTGGGGTCTCGAGTGATTTCCACGATTGACGAACCCCGAGGTGCGCTTTACGTGTCGGTCATCAACACTCGCAGTTTTGGCCGATTCTGCCCGCTTTGTGGACTATTACTCACTGTTTTGGGGTCTCGGAGTGATTTCCACGATTGACGAACCCCAAGGCGCGCTTACGTGTCGGTCATCAACACTCGCAGTTTTGGCCGATTCTGGCCCGTTTCGTGGACTATTACTCACTGTTTTGGGGTCTCGGAGTGATTTCCACGATTGACGAACCCCGAGGCGCGCGCGTTACGGTCGGTCATCAACACTCAGTTTTGGCCGATTCTGGCCGTTTTGTGGACTATTACTCACTGTTTTGGGGTCCCGGAGTGATTTCCACGATTGACGAACCCCGAGGTGCGCTTACGTGTCGGTCATCAACACTCGCAGTTTTGGCCGATTCTGCCCGTTTTGTGGACTATTACTCACTGTTTTGGGGTCTCGAGTGATTTTTCCACGATTGACGAACCCCGGTGCGCTTACGTGTCGGTCATCAACACTCGCAGTTTTGGCCGATTCTGGCCCGTTTTGTGGACTATTACTCACTGTTTTGGGGTCTCGAGTGATTTCCACGATTGACGAACCCCGAGGTGCGCTTACGGTCGGTCATCAACACTCGCAGTTTTGGCCGATTCTGGCCCGTTTTGTGGACTATTACTCACTGTTTTGGGGTCTCGGAGTGATTTCCACGATTGACGAACCCCGAGGTGCTTTTACGTGTCGGTCATCAACACTCGCAGTTTTGGCCGATTCTGGCCCGTTTTGTGGACTATTACTCACTGATTCTCGCCCGCTTTGGGTCTCCCGAGGAGTGATTTCAACACGTTTTGGCCGATTCCCCGCTTCGTGGGTGCGCTGTTTTGGGGTCTCGAGTGATTTCACGATTGACGAACCCCGAGCGCGCTTTACGTGTTCTCATCAACACGCTTTTGGCCGATTCTGCCCGCTTCGTGGACTATTACTCACTGTTTTGGGGTCTCGGAGTGATTTCCACGATTGACGAACCCCGAGGTGCGCTTACGTGTCGGTCATCAACACTCGCAGTTTTGGCCGATTCTGCCCGCTTTGTGGACTATTACTCACTGTTTTGGGGTCTCGAGTGATTTCCACGATTGACGAACCCCGAGGTGCGCTTACGTTTTCGGTCATCACACTCGCAGTTTTGGCCGATTCTGGCTATTACTCACTGCCGGGGTCTCGGAGTGATTTCACATTGACGACCCCGAGGTGCTTGCCGGCCGATTCTGCCCGCTTCGTGACTATTACTCACTGTTTTGGGGTCTCGAGTGATTTCCACGATTGACGAACCCCGAGGTGCGCTTTTACGTGTCGGTCATCAACACTCGCAGTTTTGGCCGATTCTGGCCCGTTTTAGTGGACTATTACTCACTGTTTTGGGGTCTCGAGTGATTTCCACGATTGACGAACCCCAAGGTGCGCTTACGTGTCGGTCATCAACACTCGCAGTTTTGGCCGATTCTGGCCCGTTTTGTGGACTATTACTCACTGTTTTGGGGTCTCGAGTGATTTCCACGATTGACGAACCCCGAGGCGCTTTACGTGTCGGTCATCAACACTCGCAGTTTTGGCCGATTCTGCCCCGTTTTTTGGACTATTACTCACTGTTTTGGGGTCTCGGAGTGATTTCCATTGACGAACCCCAAGGTGCGCTTACGTGTCGGTCATCAACACTCGCAGTTTTGGCCGATTCTGGCCCGCTTTGTGGACTATTACTCATTCTGTTTTTTGGGGTCTCGGAGTGATTTCCACGATTGACGAACCCCGGTGCGCTTTACGTTTCGGTCATCAACACTCGCAGTTTTGGCCGATTCTGGCCCGTTTTGTGGACTATTACTCACTGTTTTGGGGTCTCTGAGTGATTTCCACGATTGACGAACCCCGAGGTGCGCTTACGGGTCGGTCATCAACACTCGCAGTTTTGGCCGATTCTGCCCGCTTTGTGGACTATTACTCACTGTTTTGGGGTCTCGAGTGATTTCCACGATTGAACCCCCCCGTGCGCTTCGGTCATCAACACTCGGTTTTGGCCGATTCTCGCCCGTTTTGGACTATTACTCACTGCCCGCTTCAGTGATTTCCACGATTGACGAACCCCGAGGTGCGCTTTACGTGTCGGTCATCAACACTCGCAGTTTTGGCCGATTCTCTCGCTTCGTGGACTATTACTCACTGTTTGGGGTCTCGAGTGATTTTTACGATTGACGAACCCCGAGGTGCGCTTACGTGTCGGTCATCAACACTCGCAGTTTTGGCCGATTCTGCCCGCTTTGTGGACTATTACTCACTGTTTTGGGGTCTCGAGTGATTTCCACGATTGACGAACCCCGAGTGCGCTTTACGTGTCGGTCATCAACACTCAGCAGTTTTGGCCGATTCTGCCCCGTTTTATGGACTATTACTCACTGTTTTGGGGTCTCGAGTGATTTCCACGATTGACGAACCCCGAGGTGCGCTTTACGTGTCGGTCATCAACACTCGCAGTTTTGGCCGATTCTGCCCCGCTTTCGGACTATTACTCACTGTTTTGGGGTCTCTGTTTTGGGTCTCGAGTGATTTCCACGATTGACGAACCCCGAGGCGCGCGTGTCGGTCATCAACAACACGCAGTTTTGGCCGATTCTGCCCCGCTTTGTGGACTATTACTCACTGTTTTGGGGTCTCGAGTGATTTCCATTGATTGACGAACCCCGAGGTGCGCTTACGGTCGGTCATCAACACTCGCAGTTTTGGCCGATTCTGCCCGCTTTGTGGACTATTACTCACTGTTTTGGGGTCTCGGAGTGATTTCACATTGACGAACCCCGAGGTGCGCTTACGGTCGGTCATCAACACTCGCAGTTTTGGCCGATTCTCGCCCGCTTTTCGTGGACTATTACTCACTGTTTTGGAGTGATTTCCACTTGATTAACCCCGAGGTGCGCTTACGTGGGTCATCAACACTCGCAGTTTTGGCCGATTCTGGCCCGCTTTCGTGGACTATTACTCACTGTTTTGGGGTCTCGAGTGATTTCCACGATTGACGAACCCAAAGGTGCGCTTACGTGTCGGTCATCAACACTCGCAGTTTTTGCCGATTCTGGCCCGTTTCGTGGACTATTACTCACTGTTTTGGGGTCTCGAGTGATTTCCACAATTGACGAACCCCCAGGTTCGCTTTACGTGTCGGTCATCAACACTCGCAGTTTTGGCCGATTCTGGCCCGTTTTGTGGACTATTACTCACTCACTTTGGGGTCTCTCGAGTGATTTCCACGATTGACGAACCCCAAGGTGCGCTTACGTGTCGGTCATCAACACTCGCAGTTTTGGCCGATTCTGGCCCGTTTCGTGGACTATTACTCACTGTTTTGGGGTCTCGGAGTGATTTCCACGATTGACGAACCCCAAGGTACGCTTACGTGTCGGTCATCAACACTCGCAGTTTTGGCCGATTTTGGCCCGTTTTGTGGACTATTACTCACTGTCTTGGGGTCTCGGAGTGATTTCCACGATTCACGAACCCCAAGGTACGCTTACGTGTCGGTCATCAACCCTCGCAGTTTTGGCCGATTCTGGCCCGTTTTGTGGACTATTACTCACTGTTTTGGGGTCTCGGAGTGATTTCCACGATTGACGAACCCCAAGGTGCGCTTACGTGTCGGTCATCAACACTCGCAGTTTTGGCCGATTCTGGCCCGTTTCATGGACTATTACTCACTGTTTTGGGGTCTCGGAGTGATTTCCACGATTGACGAACCCCAAGGTGCGCTTACGTGTCGGTCATCAACACTCGCAGTTTTGGCCGATTCTGGCCCGTTTTGTGGACTATTACTCACTGTTTTGGGGTCTCGAGTGATTTCCACGATTGACGAACCCCAAAGATGTGCTTACGTGTCGGTCATCAACACTCGCAGTTTTGGCCGATTCTGGCCCCCGTTTTGTGGACTATTACTCACTGTTTTGGGGTCTCGGAGTGATTTCCACGATTGACGAACCCCGAGGCGCTTACGTGTCGTCATCAACACTCGCAGTTTTGGCCGATTCTGGCCCGTTTTGTGGACTATTACTCACTGTTTTGGGGTCTCGAGTGATTTCCACGATTCATCTAACCCCCGATTCTGCCCGCTTTGTGGACTATTACTCACTGTTTTGGGGTCTCGAGTGATTTCACGATTGACCCCGAGGTGCGCTTTTACGGTCGGTCATCAACACTCGCAGTTTTGGCCGATTCTCGCCCGCTTTGTGGACTATTACTCACTGTTTTGGGGTCTCGAGTGATTTCCACGATTGACGACCCCGAGGTGCGCTTACGTGTCGGTCATCAACACTCGCAGTTTTGGCCGATTCTGCCCCGCTTTTGGGACTATTACTCACTGTTTTGGGGTCTCGGAGTGATTTCCACGATTGACGAACCCCGGTGCGCTTTACGCGTCGGTCATCAACACTCGCAGTTTTGGCCGATTCTGCCCGCTTTGTGGACTATTACTCACTGCTTTGGGGTCTCGGAGTGATTTCCATTGACGAACCCCGAGGTGCGCTTTGGCCGATTTGGTCATCATTAACACTCGCAGTTTTGGGGTCCGATTCTGCCCGCTTTTGGGTCTATCAACTCAGTTTTGGCCGATTCACCCGCTTTGGGGACTATTACTCACTGATTTGGGGTCTCGAGAGATTTCCACGATTGAAACCCCGAGGTGCGCTTTACGTCGGTCATCAACACTCGCAGTTTTGGCCGATTCTGGCCCGTTTTGTGGACTATTACTCACTGTTTTGGGGTCTCGGAGTGATTTCCACGATTGACGAACCCCAAGGTGCGCTTACGTGTCGGTCATCAACACTCGCAGTTTTGGCCGATTCTGGCCCGTTTTGTGGACTATTACTCACTGTTTTGGGGTCTCTGAGTGATTTCCATTGACGAACCCCAAGGTGCGCTTACGTGTCGGTCATCAACACTCGCAGTTTTGGCCGATTCAACACCCGCTTTTGGCCGATTCTGCCCGCTTTGGACTATTACTCACTGTTTTGGGGTCTCGGAGTGATTTCCACGATTGACGAACCCCGAGGTGCGCTTACGTCGGTCATCAACACACGCAGTTTTGGCCGATTCTGGCCCGTTTTGTGGACTATTACTCACTGTTTTGGGGTCTTGGAGTGATTTCCACGATTGACGAACCCCAAGGTGCGCTTACGTGTCGGTCATCAACACTCGCAGTTTTGGCCGATTCTGGCCCGTTTTGTGGACTATTACTCACTGTTTGGGGTCTCGAGTGATTTCCACGATTGACGAACCCCGAGGTGCGCTTACGTGTCGGTCATCAACACTCGCAGTTTTGGCCGATTCTGCCCGCTTTGTGGACTATTACTCACTGTTTTGGGGTCTCGAGTGATTTCCACGATTGACGAAACCCCGAGGTGCGCTTACGTGTCGGTCATCAACACTCGCAGTTTTGGCCGATTCTGCCCCGTTCCGTGGACTATTACTCACTGTTTTGGGGTCTCGAGTGATTTCCACGATTGACGAACCCCGAGGTGCGCTTACGTGTCGGTCATCAACACTCGCAGTTTTGGCCGATTCTGGCCCGCTTTGTGGACTATTACTCACTGTTTTGGGGTCTCGAGTGATTTCCACGATTGACGAACCCCGAGGTGCGCTTTACGTGTCGGGCCATCAACACTCGCAGTTTTGGCCGATTCTGATTGCCCGCTTTTTTGGACTATTACTCACTTTTGGCCGATTCTGGGGCTTTGTGGACTATTAGTCATTTTTTGGGTCTCGAGTGATTTCCACGATTGACGAAACCCCGGTGCGCTTTTACGGTCGGTCATCAACACTCGCAGTTTTGGCCGATTCTGCCCGCTTTTGTGGACTATTACTCACTGTTTTGGGTCTCGAGTGATTTCCACGATTGACGAACCCCGAGGTGCGCTTACGTGTCGGTCATCAACACTGCAGTTTTGGCCGATTCTGGCCCGCTTTGTGGACTATTACTCATCTTTTGGGGTCTCGAGTGATTTCCACGATTGACGAACCCCGAGGTGCGCTTTACGTCGGGTCATCAACACTCGCAGTTTTGGCCGATTCTGCCCGCTTTGTGGACTATTACTCACTGTTTTGGGGTCTCGAGTGATTTCCATTGACGAACCCCGCTTTTTTACGTGTCGGTCATCAACACTCGCAGTTTTGGCCGATTCTCGCCCGCTTTGTGGACTATTACTCACTGGCCGATTTTGGCCCGCTTTACTCACTGTTTTGGGTCTCGAGTGATTTCCACGATTGACGAACCCCGAGGTGCGCTTACGTCGGTCATCAACACTCGCAGTTTTGGCCGATTCTCGCCCGCTTTGTGGACTATTACTCACTGTTTTGGGGTCTCGAGTGATTTCCACGATTGACGCTTTACCCATCAGGTGTTTTGGCCGATTCTCGCCCGCTTTCGGGACTATCAACACTCGTTTTGGGGTCTTTGTGATTTCACGATTGACGCCCGCGCTTTTGTCGGTCATCAACACTCCGATTCGCCCGCTTTGGACTATTACTCACTGTTTTGGGGTCTCGAGTGATTTCCACGATTGACGAACCCCGAGGTGCGCTTTTGGGTCGGTCATCAACACTCGCAGTTTTGGCCGATCTCGCCCGCTTCGTGGACTATTACTCACTGTTTTGGGGTCTCGAGTGATTTCCACGATTGACGAACCCCGGTGCGCTTTACGTGTCGGGTCATCAACACTCGCAGTTTTGGCCGATTCTGGCCCGTTTTGTGGACTATTACTCACTGTTTTGGGGTCTCGGAGTGATTTCCACGATTGACGAACCCCGAGGTGCGCTTACGTGTCGGTCATCAACACTCGCAGTTTTGGCGATTCTGGCCCGTTTTATGGACTATTACTCACTGTTTTGGGTCTCGGAGTGATTTCCACGATTGACGAACCCCGAGGCGCTTTTTGTCGGTCATCAACACTCGCAGTTTTGGCCGATTCTGCCCGGTTTTGTGGACTATTACTCACTTACTCACTGTTTGGGGTCTCGGAGTGATTTCCACGATTGACGAACCCCAAGGTGCGCTTACGTGTCGGTCATCAACACTCGCAGTTTTGGCCGATTCTGGCCCGTTTTGTGGACTATTACTCACTGTTTTGGGGTCTCGAGTGATTTCCACGATTGACGAACCCCAAGGTGCGCTTACGTGTCGGTCATCAACACTCGCAGTTTTGGCCGATTCTGGCCCGTTTTGTGGACTATTACTCACTGTTTGGGGTCTCGGGGTGATTTCCACGATTGACGAACCCCGAGGTGCGCTTACGTGTCGGTCATCAACACTCGCCCGGTTTTGGCCGATTCATCAACACCCGCCGATTCTGGCCCGCTTCTGGACTATTACTCACTGTTTTGGGGTCTCGAGAGTGATTTCCACGATTGACGAACCCCGAGGTGCGCTTTACGTGTCGGTCATCAACACTCGCAGTTTTGGCCGATTCTGCCCGTTTTGTGGACTATTACTCACTGTTTTGGGGTCTCGAGAGATTTCCACGATTGACGAACCCCGAGGCGCGCTTACGTGTCGGTCATCAACAACACTCGTTTTGGCCGATTCTGCCCGCTTTTGGACTATTACTCACTGTTTTGGGGTCTCGAGTGATTTCCATTGATTGAAACCCCGAGGTGCGCTTTACGTGTCGGTCATCAACACTCGCAGTTTTGGCCGATTCTGCCCGCTTTGTGGACTATTACTCACTGTTTTGGGGTCTCGAGTGATTTCCACGATTGACGAACCCCGAGGTGCGCTTTACGTGTCGGTCATCAACACTCGCAGTTTTGGCCGATTCTCGCCCGCTTTGGGACTATTACTCACTGCTTTGGGGTCTCGAGTGATTTCCACGATTGACGAACCCCGGTGGCTTACGGTCGGTCATCAACACTCGCAGTTTTGGCCGATTCTATATACTCACGCTTTTGGGTCTCGAGTGATTTCGGACTGATTTCCCCGACTCACTCAACACTTGGGGTCTCTCTCGCCCGCTTCGTGATTTCACGATTGGGGATTTAGTGATTTCCGATTGAGGTGCGCGCTTTTGGGTCATCAACACTCGCTCGCAGTTTGGCCGATTCTGCCCGCTTCGTGGACTATTACTCACTGTTTTGGGGTCTCGGAGTGATTTCGATTGACTTACCCCCGAGGTGCGCTTACGTGTCGGTCATCAACACTCGCAGTTTTGCCGATTCTGGCCGGTTTCGTGGACTATTACTCACTGTTTTGGGGTCTCGGAGTGATTTCCACGATTGACGAACCCCGAGGTGCGCTTTTACGTCGGTCATCAACACTCGCAGTTTTGGCCGATTCTCGCCCGCTTTGTGGACTATTACTCACTGTTTTGGGGTCTCGAGTGATTTCCACGATTGACGAACCCCGAGGTGCGCTTTTACGGTCGGTCATCAACACTCGCAGTTTTGGCCGATTCTTGGCCGATTCTGCCGCTTTGTGGACTATTACTCACTGTTTTGGGGTCTCGGAGTGATTTCCACAATTGACGAACCCCAAGGTACGCTTACGTGTCGGTCATCAACACTCGCAGTTTTGGCCGATTTTGGCCCGTTTTGTGGACTATTAATCACTGTCTTGGGGTCTCGAGTGATTTCCACGATTGACGAACCCAAAGGTGCGCTTACGTGTCGGTCATCAACACTCGCAGTTTTGGCCGATTCTCGCCCGCTTTCGTGGACTATTACTCACTGTTTTTTGGGGTCTCGAGTGATTTCCACGATTGACGAAACCCCGTGCGCGCTTACGGTCGGTCATCAACACTCTCAACACTCGCAGTTTTGGCCGATTCTGCCCGCTATTACTCACTGTTTTGGTGAGATTTCCACTATTAACCCCGAGGTGCACTGTTTTGGGCCGATTCTCGCCCGCTTTGTGGACTATTACTCACTGTTTTGGGGTCTTGAGAGTGATTTCCACGATTGACGAACCCCGAGGTGCGCTTACGGTCGGTCATCAACACTCGCAGTTTTGGCCGATTCTGGCCCGCTTTTGTGGACTATTACTCACTGTTTTGGGGTCTCGAGTGATTTCCACGATTGACGAACCCCGAGTGCGCTTTTACGTGTCGGTCATCAACACTCGCAGTTTTGGCCGATTCTCGCCCGCTTTGTGGACTATTACTCACTGTTTTGGGGTCTCGAGTGATTTCCACGATTGACGAACCCCGAGGCGCGCGGTCATCAACACTGCAGTTTTGGCCATCAACACTTCGTGGAGTTTTGGCCGATTTGGGGTCCCGCTTTCCACGATTGACGACTATTACGGTCACAACACTCGCAGTTTTGGCCGATTCTGGCCCGCTTCGTGATTTCCACTCACTGTTTGGGGTCTCGAGTGATTTCCACGATTGACGAACCCCGAGGTGCGCTTTACGTGTCGGTCATCAACACTCGCAGTTTTGGCCGATTCTGCCCGCTTTGTGGACTATTACTCACTGTTTTGGGGTCTCGAGTGATTTCCACGATTGACGAACCCCGAGGTGCGCTTTTCACGGTTTCGGATCAACACTCGCAGTTTTGGCCGATTCTGCCCCGCTTTGTGGACTATTACTCACTGATTTGGGCTCTCGAGTGATTTCACTGTTTTGGGTTCGACGATTTCCGATTGACGATTACCCGAGGTGCGCTTACGGTCATCATCAACACTCGGAGTTTTGGCGATTCTGGCCTGTTTTATGGACTATAACTCACTGTTTTGGGGTCTCGGAGAGATTTCCACGATTGACGAACCCCGAGGTGCTATTACGTGTCGGTCATCAACACTCACAGTTTTTGCCGATTCTGGCCCGTTTTGTGGACTATTACTCACTGTTTTGGGGTCTCGGAGTGATTTCCACGATTGACGAACCCCAAGGTGCGCTTACGTGTCGGTCATCAACACTCGCAGTTTTGGCCGATTCTGGCCCGTTTTATGGACTATTACTCACTGTTTTGGGGTCTCGGAGTGATTTCCACGATTGACGAACCCCAAGGTGCGCTTACGTGTCGGTCATCAACACTCGCAGTTTTGGCCGATTCTGCCCGTTTTGTGGACTATTACTCACTGTTTTGGGGTCTCGGAGTGATTTCCACGATTGACGAACCCCGGGTGCGCTTACGGTCATCAACACTTTTTGGCCGATTCTCGCCCGCTTCGGACTATTACTCACTGTTTTGGGTCTCGAGTGATTTCCACGATTGATTAACCCGGTGCGCTTTACACGGGTCGGTCATCAACACTCGCAGTTTTGGCCGATTCTGGCCCGTTTTGTGGACTATTACTCACTGTTTTGGGGTCTCGGAGTGATTTCCACGATTGACGAACCCCGAGGTGCGCTTACGTGTCGGTCATCAACACTCGCAGTTTTGGCCGATTCTGGCCCGTTTTGTGGACTATTACTCACTGTTTTGGGGTCTCTGAGTGATTTCCACGATTGACTATAACCCCGAGGTCGCTTTTCCACGACGGTCGGTCATCATCAACACTCGCAGTTTTGGCCGATTCTGCCCGCTTTGTGGACTATTACTCACTGTTTTGGGGTCTCGAGTGATTTCCACGATTGACGAACCCCGAGGTGCGCTTTACGTCGTCGGTCATCAACACTCGCAGTTTTGGCCGATTCTGCCCGCTTTTGTGGACTATTACTCACTGTTTTGGGGTCTCGAGTGATTTCCACGATTGACGAACCCCGAGGTGCGCTTACGTGTCGGTCATCAACACTCGCAGTTTTGGCCGATTCTGGCCCGTTTTGTGGACTATTACTCACTGTTTTGGGGTCTCGGAGTGATTTCCACGATTGACGAACCCCGAGGTGCGCGCATCACGTGTCGGTCATCAACACTCACTGTTTTGGGGTCCGATTTCACGATTGCCCCCGAGGTGCGCTTTTGTGGACTATTACATCAACACTGCAGTTTGGCCGATTCTGCCCGCTTTGTGGACTATTACTCACTGTTTTGGGGTCGAGTGATTTCCACGATTGACCCGACCCCGAGGTGCGCTTTACGTGTCGGTCATCAACACTCGCAGTTTTGGCCGATTCTGGCCCGTTTCGTGGACTATTACTCACTGTTTTTGGGGTCTCGAGTGATTTCCACGATTGACGAACCCCGAGCGCTTTACGTGTCGGTCATCAACACTCGCAGTTTTGGCCGATTCTCGCCCGCTTTGTGGACTATTACTCACTGTTTTGGGGTCTCGAGTGATTTCCACGATTGACGAACCCCGAGGTGCGCTTTACGGTCGGTCATCAACACTCGCAGTTTTGGCCGATTCTCGCCCGCTTTGGACTATTACTCACTGTGCTTTGGGGTCTCGGAGTGATTTCCACGATTGACGAACCCCGAGGTGCGCTTTACGTGTCGGTCATCAACACTCGCAGTTTTTCTGCCCGATTCTGGACTATTACTCACTTTTTGGGGTCTCGAGTGATTTCCACGATTGACAACCCCGAGGTGCTTTACGGGTCTCATCAACACTCGCAGTTTTGGCCGATTCTGCCCGCTTCGTGGACTATTACTCACACTGTTTTGGGGTCTCGAGTGATTTCGACGAACCCCGAGGTGCGCTTACGTGTCGGTCATCAACACTCGCAGTTTTGGCCGATTCTCGCCCGCTTTGTGGACTATTACTCACTGTTTTGGGGGGTCTCGAGTGATTTCCACGATTGACGAACCCCGAGGTGCGCTTACGTTTGTCGGTCATCAACACTCGCAGTTTTGGCCGATTCTGCCCGCTTTGGGACTATTACTCACTCATGCTTTGGGGTCTCGGAGTGATTTCCACGATTGACGAACCCCGATTGCGCTACGCGTCGGTCATCAACACTCGCAGTTTTGGCCGATTCTGCCCGCTTTGTGGACTATTACTCACTGTTTTGGGGTCTCGAGTGATTTCCACGATTGACGAACCCCAAGGTGCGCTTACGTGTCGGTCATCAACACTCGCAGTTTTGGCCGATTCTGGCCCGTTTTATGGACTATTACTCACTGTTTTGGGGTCTCGGAGTGATTTCCACGATTGACGAACCCCGAGGTGCGCTTTACGGTCGGTCATCAACACTCGCAGTTTTGGCCGATTCTGCCCGCTTTCGTGGACTATTACTCACTGTTTTGGGGTCTCGAGTGATTTCCACGATTGACGAACCCCGAGGTGCGCGCTTACGTGTCGGTCATCAACACTCGCAGTTTTGGCCGATTCTGGCCCGTTTTGTGGACTATTACTCACTGTTTTGGGGTCTCTGAGTGATTTCCACGATTGACGAACCCCAAGGTGCGCTTACGTGTCGGTCATCAACACTCGCAGTTTTGGCCGATTCTGGCCCGTTTTGTGGACTATTACTCAGTGTTTTGGGGTCTCGAGTGATTTCTTGACGAACCCCGAGGTGCGCTTGGGTCGGGGTCATCAACACTCGCAGTTTTGGCCGATTCGCCCGCTTTGACTATTACTCACTGATTTGGGGTCTCGAGTGATTTCACGATTGACGAAACCCGTGGTGCGCTACGTCGGTCATCAACACTCGCAGTTTTGGCCGATTCTGCCCGCTTTGTGGACTATTACTCACTGTTTTGGGGTCTCGAGTGATTTCCACGATTGACGAACCCCGAGGTGCGCTTTACGTGTCGGTCATCAACACTCGCAGTTTTGGCCGATTCTGGCCCGTTTCGTGGACTATTACTCACTGTTTTGGGGTCTCGAGTGATTTCCACGATTGACGAACCCCGAGGTGCGCTTACGTGTCGGTCATCAACACTCGCAGTTTTGGCCGATTCTGCCCGCTTTCGCTTTGTGGACTATATTACTCACTGTTTTGGGGTCTCGAGTGATTTCCACGATTGACGAACCCCGAGGCTGCGCGTGTCGGTCATCAACACTCAGTTTTGGCCGATTCTCGCCCGCTTTGGTCTATTACTCACTCACTTTTTGGGGTCTCGAGTGATTTCACATTATTGACGAACCCCGAGGTGCGCTTTTACGGTCGGTCATCAACACTCGCAGTTTTGGCCGATTCGCCCGCTTTGTGGACTATTACTCACTGTTTTGGGGTCTCGAGTGATTTCACGATTGACGATCCCCAGGGTGCGCTTACGTGTCGGTCATCAACACTCGCAGTTTTGGCCGATTCTGGCCCGTTTTGTGGACTATTACTCACTGTTTTGGGGTCTCGGAGTGATTTCCACGATTGACGAACCCCGGGTGGTGCGCTTTGGCCGATTCTCGCCCGCTTTGTGGACTATTACTCACTGTTTCAATTTCACGATTGACGAACCCCGAGGTGCGCTTACGATTCAACACTCGCAGTTTTGGCCGATTCTTTTGTGGACTATTACTCACTGTTTTGGGGTCTCGGAGTGATTTCCACGATTGACGAAACCCCGAGTGCGCTTACGTGTCGGTCATCAACACTCGCAGTTTTTTGGCCGATTCTCGCCCGCTTTGTGGACTATTACTCACTGTTTTGGGGTCTCGAGTGATTTCCACGATTGACGAACCCCGAGGTGCGCTTTACGGTCGGTCATCAACACTCGCAGTTTTGGCCGATTCTCGCCCGCTTTGTGGACTATTACTCACTGCTTTTTCTGCCCCGTCTCGAGTGATTTCCACTCACTGATTTAACCCCGAGGTGCTTTACGGTTTTGGTCATCAACACTCGCGGTTTTGCTTTGCGCTTACGGTCGGTCATCAACACTCGCAGTTTTGGCCGATTCTCGCCCGCTTCGTGGACTATTACTCACTGTTTTGGGGTCTCGAGTGATTTCCACGATTGACGAACCCCGAGGTGCGCTTACGTGTCGGTCATCAACACTCGCAGTTTTGGCCGATTCTCGCCCGCTTTTGTGGACTATTACTCACTGCTTTGGGGTCTCGAGTGATTTCCACGATTGACGAACCCCGAGCGCTTTACGTGTCGGTCATCAACACTCGCAGTTTTGGCCGATTCTCGCCCGCTTTGTGGACTATTACTCACTGTTTTGGGGTCTCGAGTGATTTCCACGATTGACGAACCCCGAGCGCTTTACGTGTCGGTCATCAACACTCGCAGTTTTGGCCGATTCTCGCCCGCTTTGTGGACTATTACTCACTGTTTTTTGGGGTCTCGAGTGATTTCCACGATTGACGAACCCCGAGGTGCGCTTTTACGTGTCGGGTCATCAACACTCGCAGTTTTGGCCGATTCTCCCGCTTTGTGGACTATTACTCACTGTTTTGGGGTCTCGAGTGATTTCGATTGACGAACCCCGAGGTGCGCTTACGGTCGGTCATCAACACTTTTTGGCCGATTCTGGCCCGCTTTGTGGACTATTACTCACTGTTTTGGGGTCTCGAGTGATTTCCACGATTGACGAACCCCGAGGTGTGCGCTTTACGGTCGGTCATCAACACTCGCAGTTTTGGCCGATTCTCGCCCGCTTTGTGGACTATTACTCACTGCCCGCTTCGTGGACTTTCACTGGGGTCTCTCGAGTGATTTCCACGATTGACGAACCCCGAGGTGCGCTACGTGTCGGTCGGTCATCAACACTCGCAGTTTTGGCCGATTCTGCCCGCTTTGTGGACTATTACTCACTTTGGGGTCTCGAGTGATTTCCACGATTGACGAAACCCCGAGGTGCGCTTTACGTCGGTCATCAACACTCGCAGTTTTGGCCGATTCTGCCCGCTTCGTGGACTATTACTCACTGTTTTGGGGTCTCGAGTGATTTCCACGATTGACCCCCGACCCCGAGTGCGCTTTACGTGTCGGTCATCAACACTCGCAGTTTTGGCCGATTCTGCCCGCTTTGTGGACTATTACTCACTGTTTTGGGGTCTCGAGTGATTTCCACGATTGACGAACCCCGAGTGCGCTTTACGTACGTCGGTCATCAACACTCGCAGTTTTGGCCGATTCTGCCCGCTTTTGGACTATTACTCACTGCTTTGGGGTCTTTGGGTCTCGAGTGATTTCCACGATTGACGAACCCCGAGGTGCGCTTTACGTGTCGGTCATCAACACTCGCAGTTTTGGCCGATTCTCGCCCGCTTTGTGGACTATTACTCACTACTCACTGTTTTGGGGTCTCGAGTGATTTCCACGATTGACTTAACCCCGGTGTGCGCTTACGTGTCGGTCATCAACCCTCGCAGTTTTGGCCGATTCTGCCCGCTTTGTGGACTATTACTCACTGTTTTGGGGTCTCGAGTGATTTCACGATTGACGAACCCCCGGTGCGCTTTACGTCGGTCATCAACACTCGCAGTTTTGGCCGATTCTGCCCGCTTTTGGACTATTACTCACTGTTTTGGGGTCTCGAGTGATTTCCACGATTGACGAACCCCGAGGTGCGCTTTTACGGTCGGTCATCAACACTCGCAGTTTTGGCCGATTCTCGCCCGCTTTGTGGACTATTACTCACTGTTTTGGGGTCTCGAGTGATTTCCACGATTGACGAACCCCGAGGTGCGCTTTACGTCGTCGGTCATCAACACTCGCAGTTTTGGCCGATTCTGGCCCGTTTCGTGGACTATTACTCACTGTTTTGGGGTCTCGGAGTGATTTCCACGATTGACGAACCCCGAGGTGCTTTTGGGGTCATCAACACTCGCAGTTTTGGCCGATTCTCGCCCGCTTCGTGGACTATAACTCACTGCTTTTGGGGTCTCGGAGTGATTTCACGATTGACGAACCCCGCGCTTTACGTGTCGGTCATCAACACTCGCAGTTTTGGCCGATTCTGGCCCGTTTTGTGGACTATTACTCACTGTTTTGGGGTCTCGGAGTGATTTCCACGACTGACGACTCCCAAGGTGCGCTTACCTGTCGGTCATCAACACTCACAGTTTTGGCCGATTCTGGCCCGTTTCATGGACTATTACTCATTGTTTTGGGGTCTCGGAGTGATTTCCACGATTGACGAACCCCAAGGTGCGCTTACGTGTCGGTCATCAACACTCACAGTTTTGGCCGATTCTGGCCCGTTTTATGGACTATTACTCACTGTTTTGGGGTCTCGGAGTGATTTCCACGATTGACGAACCCCAAGGTACGCTTACGTGTCGGTGATCATCAACAACCTCGCTACGTTTCGCAGTTTTTTGCCGATTCTGGCCCGTTTTATGGACTATTACTCACTGTCTTGGGGTCTCGAAGTGATTTCCACGATTCACGAACCAAAAGATGCGCTTACATGTCGGTCATCAACACTCGCAGTTTTGGCCGATTCTGGCCCGTTTTATGGACTATTACTCACTGTTTTGGGTCTCGGAGTGATTTCCATGATTGACGAACCCAAAGGTGCGCTTACGTGTCGGTCATTAACACTCGCAGTTTTGGCCGATTCTGGCCCGTTTTATGGACTATTACTCACTGTTTTGGGGTCTCGGAGTGATTTCCACAATTGACGAACCCCCCCGAGGTGCTTTTACGGTCAACTCATCAACACTCGCAGTTTTGGCCGATTCTGCCCCGCTTTCCACGATGGACTATTACTCACAACACTGTTTTGGGGTCTCCGCTTTGTGATTTCCACGATTTTGGGGTCTCGAGTGATTTCCGATTGACGTGCGCTTACGTGTCGGTCATCAACACTCGCAGTTTTGGCCGATTCTCGCCCGCTTTGTGGACTATTACTCACTGTTTTGGGGTCTCGAGTGATTTCCACGATTGACGAAACCCCGAGGTGCGCTTACGTCGGTCATCAACACTCGCAGTTTTGGCCGATTCTCGCCCGCTTTTGTGGACTATTACTCACTGTTTGGGGTCTCGAGTGATTTCCACGATTGACGAACCCCGAGGTGCGCTTACGTGTCGGTCATCAACACTCGCAGTTTTGGCCGATTCTGCCCGCGTGGACTATTACTCACTGTTTTGGGGTCTCGGAGTGATTTCCACGATTGACGAACCCCGAGGTGCGCTTACGTGTCGGTCATCAACACTCGCAGTTTTGGCCGATTCTCGCCCGCTTTGGGACTATTACTCACTGTTTTGGGGTCTCGAGTGATTTCCACGATTGACGAACCCCGGGGTGCGCTTACGTGTCGGTCATCAACCCTCGCAGTTTTGGCCGATTCTGGCCCGTTTTGTGGACTATTACTCACTGTTTTGGGGTCTTGGAGTGATTTCCACGATTTAACCCCGAGGTGCGCTTACGGTCGGTCATCAACACTCGTTTTGGCCGATTCTCGCCCGCTTCGGTGGACTATTAACACTGCTTTGGGGTCTCGAGTGATTTCCGAACCCCGAGGCTTTTACGACTATCATCAACACTGCAGCAGTTTCAACCTCTCGCCCGCTTTCGCCCGCTTCGGGACTATTACTCACTGTTTTTGGGGTCTCGAGTGATTTCCACGATTGACGAACCCCCCGGTGCGCTTACGTGTCGGTCATCAACCCTCGCAGTTTTGGCCGATTCTGGCCCGTTTTGTGGACTATTACTCACTGTTTTGGGGTCTCGGAGTGATTTCCACGATTGACGAAACCCAAGGTGCGCTTACGTGTCGGTCATCAACACTCGCAGTTTTGGCCGATTCTGGCCCGTTTTGTGGACTATTACTCACTGTTTTGGGGTCTCGAGAGTGATTTCCACGATTGACGAACCCCAAGGTGCGCTTACGTGTCGGTCATCAACACTCGCAGTTTTGGCCGATTCTGGCCCGTTTTGTGGACTATTACTCACTGTTTTGGGGTCTCGTAGTGATTTCCACGATTGACGAACCCCGAGGTGCGCTTACGTGTCGGTCATCAACACTCGCAGTTTTGGCCGATTCTGGCCCGTTTTGTGGACTATTACTCACTGTTTTGGGGTCTCGAGTGATTTCCATTGACGATTTACGGGTCGGTCATCAACCCCGAGGATTCTCGCCCGCTTCATGGACTATTACTCACTGTTTTGGGTCTTTGAGTGATTTCCCGTGTCGGTCATCAACACTCGCAGTTTTGGCCGATTCTGGCCCGTTTTTTGGACTATTACTCACTGTTTTGGGGTCTCGGAGTGATTTCCACGATTGACGAACCCCGGTGCGCTTTTACGTGTCGGTCATCATCAACACTCGCAGTTTTGGCCGATTCTCGCCCGCTTTTCGGACTATTACTCACTGTTTTGGGGTCTCGAGTGATTTCCACGATTGACGAACCCCGAGGCTTTACGTCGGGTCATCAACACTCGCAGTTTTGGCCGATTCTGGCCCGTTTTGTGGACTATTACTCACTGTTTTGGGGTCTCGGAGTGATTTCCACGATTGACGAACCCCGAGGTGCGCTTACGGTCGGTCATCAACACTCGAAGTTTTGGCCGATTCTGGCCCGATTTCACGATGGACTATTACTCACATCAACACTTTTTGGGATTCTCGGAGTGATTTCCACTGTATGGGGTCTCTCGAGTGATTTCCATTGATTGAAACCCCGGTGCGCTTTTACGTGTCGGTCATCAACACTCGCAGTTTTGGCCGACTCTGGCCCGTTTCGTGGACTATTAATCACTGTTTTGGGTTCTCGAGTGATTTCCACGATTGACGAACCCCGAGGTGCGCTTACGTGTCGGTCATCAACCCTCGCAGTTTTGGCCGATTCTGGCCCGTTTTGTGGACTATTACTCACTGTTTTGGGGTCTCGGAGTGATTTCCACGATTGACGAACCCCAAGGTGCGCTTACGTGTCGGTCATCAACACTCGCAGTTTTGGCCGATTCTGGCCCGTTTTGTGGACTATTACTCACTGTTTTGGGGTCTCGGAGTGATTTCCACGATTGATTCATCAACCCCGAGGTTCTCGCTGGACTATTACTCACGTTTTGGGGTCTCGAGTGATTTCATCAACCCTCTTACGGTCGGTCATCAACACTTTTGGCCCGATTCTGGCCCGTTTTGTGGACTATTACTCACTGTTTTGGGGTCTCGGAGTGATTTCCACGATTGACGAACCCCAAGGTGCGACGTGTCGGTCATCAACACTCGCAGTTTTGGCCGATTCTGCCCGTTTTGTGGACTATTACTCACTGTTTTGGGGTCTCGAGTGATTTCCACGATTGATTTAACCCCGAGGTGCGCTTACGTGTCGGTCATCAACACTCGCAGTTTTGGCCGATTCTCGCCCGCTTTTGTGGACTATTACTCACTGTTTTGGGGTCTCGAGTGATTTCCACGATTGATTTAACCCCGAGGTGCGCTTTACGTGTCGGTCATCAACACTCGCAGTTTTGGCCGATTCTGCCCCGCTTCGTGGACTATTACTCACTGTTTTGGGGTCTCGAGTGATTTCCACGATTGACGAACCCCGAGCGCTTACGTGTCGGTCATCAACACTCGTTTTGGCCGATTCTGGCCCGCTTTCGTGGACTATTACTCACTGTTTTGGGGTCTCGAGTGATTTCCACGATTGACGAACCCCGAGCGCTTTTGGGTCGGTCATCAACACTCAGTTTTGGCCGATTCTGCCCGCTTCGTGGACTATTACTCACTGTTTTGGGTCTCGAGTGATTTCCACGATTGACGAACCCCGAGGTGCGCTTACGTCGGGTCATCAACCCTCGCAGTTTTGGCCGATTCTGGCCCGTTTTGTGGACTATTACTCACTGTTTTGGGGTCTCGGAGTGATTTCCACGATTGACGAACCCCAAGGTGCGCTTACGTGTCGGTCATCAACACTCGCAGTTTTGGCCGACTCTGGCCCATTTCGTGGACTATTAATCATTGTTTTGGGTTCTCGGAGTGATTTCCACGATTAACAAACCCCGGGGTGCGCTTACGTGTCGGTCATCAACCCTCGCAGTTTTGGCCGATTCTGGCCCGTTTTGTGGACTATTACTCACTGTTTTGGGGTCTCGGAGTGATTTCCACGATTGACTATTAACCCGTTTTGGGTGCGCTGATTTCCACGTTGACGAACGGGTCATCAACACTCAACACTCGCAGTTTTGGCCGATTCTGGCCCGTTTTGTGGACTATTACTCACTGTTTTGGGGTCTCGAGTGATTTCCACGATTGACGAACCCCGAGGTGCGCTTACGTCGGTCATCAACACTCAGTTTTGGCCGATTCTGCCCCGCTTTGTGGACTATTACTCACTGTTTTGGGGTCTCGAGTGATTTCCACGATTGACGAACCCCGAGGTGCGCGTGTCGGTCATCAACACTCGCAGTTTTGGCCGATTCTCGCCCGCTTTCATGGACTATTCTCGCCCGCTTCGTGGACTATTACTCACTGTTTTGGGGTCTCGAGTGATTTCCACGATTGACGAACCCCGAGGTGCGCTTACGTGTCGGTCATCAACACTCGTTTTTGCCGATTCTGGCCCGTTTTTGGACTATTACTCACTGTTTTGGGGTCTCTGAGTGATTTCCACGATTGACGAACCCCGAGGTGCGCTTACGTGTCGGTCATCAACACTCGCAGTTTTGGCCGATTCGCCCGCTTTTGGACTATTACTCACTGTTTTGGGGTCTCGAGTGATTTCCACGATTGACGAACCCCGTGCGCTTACGTGTCGGTCATCAACACTCGCAGTTTTGGCCGATTCTGCCCGCTTCGTGGACTATTACTCACTGTTTTGGGGTCTCGAGTGATTTCCACGATTGACGAACCCCGAGGTGCGCTTACGGTGTCGGTCATCAACACTCTCGCAGTTTTGGCCGATTCTGCCCGCTTTGTGGACTATTACTCACTGTTTTGGGGTCTCGGAGTGATTTCCACCCCGAGGTGACGAACCCATCGAGGTGCGCTTTGGCCGATTCTCGCCCGCTTCATGGACATCAACACTGTTTTGGGGTTTTGGCCGATTCCCGCCCGCTTTAACACTCGCAGTTTTGGCCGATTCTGCCCGCTTCGTGGACTATTACTCACTGTTTTGGGGTCTCGAGTGATTTCCACGATTGACGAACCCCGGTGGCTTTTACGGTCGGTCATCAACACTCGCAGTTTTGGCCGATTCTGGCCCGTTTCGTGGACTATTACTCACTGTTTTGGGGTCTCGGAGTGATTTCCACGATTTGACGAACCCCGAGGTGCGCTTTACGTGTCGGTCATCAACACTCGCAGTTTTGGGCCGATTCTCGCCCGCTTCGTGGACTATTACTCACTGTTTTGGGTCTCTCGAGTGATTTCCACGATTGACGATCCCCAGGGTGCGCTTACCTGTCGGTCAACAACACTCGCAGTTTTGGCCGATTCTGGCCCGTTTTGTGGACTATTACTCACTGTTTTGGGGTCTCGAGTGATTTCCACGATTGACGAACCCCGAGTGCGCTTTACGTGTCGGTCATCAACACTCGCAGTTTTGGCCGATTCTGGCCCGTTTTGTGGACTATTACTCACTGTTTTGGGGTCTCGGAGTGATTTCCACGATTGACGAACCCCGAGGTGCGCTTACGTGTCGGTCATCAACCCTCGCAGTTTTGGCCGATTCTGCCCGCTTTTTGTGGACTATTACTCACTGTTTTGGGGTCTCGGAGTGATTTCCACGATTGACGAACCCCGAGGTGCGCTTACGTGTCGGTCATCAACACTCGCAGTTTTGGCCGATTCTGCCCGTTTTGTGGACTATTACTCACTGTTTTGGGGTCTCGAGTGATTTCCATTGACTTAACGATTGACCCCAAGGTGCGCTTTACGTTTGGGGTCGGAGTCATCAACACTCATCAACACTCGCAGTTTTGGCCGATTCTGCCCGCTTTCGGGACTATTACTCACTGTTTTGGGGTCTCGAGTGATTTCCACGATTGACGAACCCCGAGGTGCGCTTACGTGTCGGTCATCAACACTCGCAGTTTTGGCCGATTCTCGCCCGCTTCGTGACTATTACTCACTGTTTTTTGGGTCTCGAGTGATTTCACGATTGACTTACCCCGAGGTGCGCTTACGTGTCGGTCATCAACACTCGCAGTTTTGGCCGATTCTCGCCCGCTTCGGACTATTACTCACTGTTTTGGGGTCTCGAGTGATTTCACGATTGACCGAACCCCCGAGGTGCGACTATTACGGTTTGGGTCTCGGATTTATCAACAACCCCGAGGTGCGCTTACGTTTGGCCGATTCAACACTCCGCTTTTGGCCGATTCTCGCCCGCTTTGTGGACTATTACTCACTGTTTTGGGTCTCGAGTGATTTCCACGATTGACGAAACCCCGAGGTGGTGCGCTTTACGTGTCGGTCATCAACACTCGCAGTTTTGGCCGATTCTGCCCGCTTTGTGTGGACTATTACTCACTGTTTTGGGGTCTCGAGAGTGATTTCCACGATTGACGAACCCCGAGGTGCGCTTTACGCGTGTCGGTCATCATCAACACTCGCAGTTTTGGCCGATTCTGGCCCGTTTTGTGGACTATTACTCACTGTTTTGGGGTCTCGAAGTGATTTCCACGATTGACGAACCCCAAGGTGCGCTTACGTGTCGGTCATCAACACTCGCAGTTTTGGCCGATTCTGGCCCGTTTCGTGGACTATTACTCACTGTTTTGGGGTCTCGAGTGATTTCCACGATTGACGAACCCCGAGGTGCGCTTACGTGTCGGTCATCAACACTCGCAGTTTTGGCCGATTCTGGCCCGTTTTGTGGACTATTACTCACTGTTTTGGGTCTCGAGTGATTTCCACGATTGACGAACCCCGAGGTGCGCTTTTG
The DNA here is from genome assembly GCA_021605205.1 of Aegilops longissima. Taxonomy (NCBI): domain Eukaryota; kingdom Viridiplantae; phylum Streptophyta; class Magnoliopsida; order Poales; family Poaceae; genus Aegilops; species Aegilops longissima. The sequence goes on along the minus strand of JAHIAM010004222.1, from coordinate 560,794 downwards.
TGTCGGTCATCAACACTCGCAGTTTTGGCCGATTCTGCCCGCTTTTGTGGACTATTACTCACTGCTTTGGGGTCTCGGAGTGATTTCCGATTGACGAACCCCGAGGTGCGCTTTTACGTCGGGTCATCAACACTCGCAGTTTTGGCCGATTCTGGCCCGTTTCATGGACTATTACTCACTGTTTTGGGGTCTCGAAGTGATTTCCACGATTGACGAACCCCAAGGTACGCTTACGTGTCGGTCATCAACACTCGCAGTTTTGGCCGATTCTGGCCCGTTTTGTGGACTATTACTCACTGTTTTGGGGTCTCGGAGTGATTTCCACGATTGACGAACCCCGAGGTGCGCTTACGTCGGTCATCAACACTCGCAGTTTTGGCCGATTCTGCCCGCTTTGTGGACTATTACTCACTGTTTTGGGGTCTCGAGTGATTTCCACGATTGACGAACCCCGAGGTCTCATCAACACTGCGATTTTGGCCGATTCTGCCCGCTTTCGGACTACTATCACTTTCACTGTTTTGGGTGTCTCGAGTGATTTCCACGATTGACTAACCCCGAGGTGCGCGTTTCGGTCATCAACACTCGCAGTTTTGGCCGATTTTGGCCGATTCTCGCCCGCTTTGTGGACTATTACTCACTGTTTTGGGGTCTCGAGTGATTTCCACGATTGACGAAACCCGAGGTGCGCTTACGGTCGGTCATCAACACTCAGTTTTGGCCGATTCTCGCCCGCTTCGGACTATTACTCACTGTTTTGGGGTCCCGAGTGATTTCCACGATTGACGAACCCCGGGGTGCGTTTACGTGTCGGTCATCAACACTCGCAGTTTTGGCCGATTCTGGCCAGTTTCGTGGACTATTACTCACTGTTTTGGGGTCTCGGAGTGATTTCCACGATTGACGAACCCCGAGGCGCTTTTACGTGGTCATCAACACTCGCAGTTTTGGCCGATTCTCGCCCGCTTCGTGGACTATTACTCACTGTTTTGGGGTCTCGAGTGATTTCCACGATTGACGAACCCCGAGGTGCGCTTTACGTGTCGGTCATCAACACTCGCAGTTTTGGCCGATTCTCGCCCGCTTTGTGGACTATTACTCACTGTTTTGGGGTCTCGAGTGATTTCCACGATTGACGAACCCCGAGGTGCGCTTACGTGTCGGTCATCAACACTCGCAGTTTTGGCCGATTCTGGCCCGTTTCGTGGACTATTACTCACTGTTTTGGGGTCTCGGAGTGATTTCCACGATTGACGAACCCCAAGGTGCGCTTACGTGTCGGTTTTGGCATCAACACTCAGCAGTTTTGGCCGATTCTCGCCCGCTTTGTGGACTATTACTCACTGTTTTGGGGTCTCGAGCGATTTCACGATTGACGAACCCCGGAGTGATTTCCATTTCCATTGACGAACCCCGAGCGCTTTACGTGTCGGTCATCAACACTCGCAGTTTTGGCCGATTCTGCCCGCTTTGTGGACTATTACTCACTGCTTTGGGGTCTCGAGTGATTTCCACGATTGACGAACCCCAAGGTGCGCTTACGTGTCGGTCAACACTCGCAGTTTTGGCCGATTCTGCCCGCTTTCGTGGACTATTACTCACTGTTTTGGGGTCTCGGAGTGATTTCACGATTGACGAACCCCGAGTGCGCTTTACGTTTCATCAACACTCGCAGTTTTGGCCGATTCTGGCCCGTTTTGTGGACTATTACTCACTGTTTTGGGGTCTCGGAGTGATTTCCACGATTGACGAACCCCAAGGTGCGCTTACGTGTCGGTCATCAACACTCGCAGTTTTGGCCGATTCTGCCCGTTTCGTGGACTATTACTCACTGTTTTGGGGTCTCGGAGTGATTTCCGCGATTGACGAACCCCAAGGTGCGCTTACGTGTCGGGCATCAACACTCGCAGTTTTGGCCGATTCTGGCCCGTTTCGTGGACTATTACTCACTGTTTTGGGGTCTCGGAGTGATTTCCACGATTGACGAACCCCAAGGTGCGCTTACGTGTCGGGCATCAACACTCGCAGTTTTGGCCGATTCTGGCCCGTTTCGTGGACTATTACTCACTGTTTTGGGGTCTCGGAGTGATTTCCACGATAGACGAACCCCGAACCCCGAGGTGCGCTTTACGTGTCGGTCATCAACACTCGCAGTTTTGGCCGATTCTGCCCGCTTTGTGGACTATTACTCACTGCTTTTGGGGTCTCGAGTGATTTCCACGATTGACGAACCCCGAGGTGCGCTTTACGGTCGGGTCATCAACACTCGCAGTTTTGGCCGATTCTCGCCCGCTTTTGGACTATATACTCACTGTTTTGGGGTCTCGGAGTGATTTCCACGATTGACGAACCCCGAGGTGCGCTTACGTCGGGTCATCAACACTCGCAGTTTTGGCCGATTCTGCCCGCTTTGTGGACTATTACTCACTGTTTTGGGGTCTCGAGTGATTTCCACGATTGATTATTGACGAACCCCGAGGTGCGCTTTACGTGTCGGTCATCAACACTCGCCCGCTTTATGTTTTTGGGGTCCGAGTTTTCGCCCGCTTCCCCCGAGGTGCTATTACTCATCAACACTGCTTTTGGGTCTCGCCCGCTTTGGATTTTCACGATTTGGGGTCTCGAGTGATTTCCCCGAGGTGCGCTTACGTGTCGGGTCATCAACACTCGCAGTTTTGGCCGATTCTGCCCGCTTTATGGACTATTACTCACTGTTTTGGGGTCTCGAGTGATTTCCACGATTGACGAACCCCGAGGTGCGCTTACGTCGGTCATCAAAACTCGCAGTTTTGGCCGATTCTGGCCCGTTTTGTGGACTATTACTCACTGTTTTGGGGTCTCGGAGTGATTTCACGATTGACGAACCCCAAGGTGCGCTTACGTGTCGGTCATCAACACTCGCAGTTTTGGCCGATTCTGGCCCGTTTTGTGGACTATTACTCACTGTTTGGGGTCTCTCACTGGGGGTCTCGAGTGATTTCCACGATTGACGAACCCCGAGTGCGCTTTACGTGTCGGTCATCAACACTCGCAGTTTTGGCCGATTCTGGCCCGTTTTGTGGACTATTACTCACTGTTTTGGGGTCTCGAGTGATTTCCACGATTGACGAACCCCGAGGTGCGCTTACGTGTCGGTCATCAACACTCGCAGTTTTGGCCGATTCTGGCCCGTTTTGTGGACTATTACTCACTGTTTTGGGGTCTCGGAGTGATTTCCACGATTGACGAAACCCCGAGGTGCGCGCTTACGGTCGGTCATCAACACTCGCAGTTTTGGCCGATTCTCGCCCGCTTTCGTGGACTATTACTCACTGCTTTGGGGTCTCGAGTGATTTCCACGATTGACGAACCCCGAGGTGCGCTTTACGTCGGTCATCAACACTCGCAGTTTTGGCCGATTCTCCCGCTTTCGTGACTATTACTCACTGTTTTGGGTCTCGAGTGATTTCCACGATTGATTTAACCCCGAGGTGCGCTTACGTGTCGGTCATCAACACTCGCAGTTTTGGCCGATTCTGCCCGCTTTGTGGACTATTACTCACTGTTTTGGGGTCTCGGAGTGATTTCCACGATTGACGAACCCCGAGGTGCGCTTACGTGTCGGTCATCAACACTCGCCGTTTTGGCCGATTCTGGCCCGCTTTTTGGGAGTATTTCCACTCACTGCCGAGGTTTGGGGTCTCGGAGTGATTTCCGATTTCGACTATTACCTCGAGTGTTTCCACGATTGAGGTGCGCTTACGTTACGTGTCGGTCATCAACACTCGCAGTTTTGGCCGATTCTGCCCGCTTCGTGGACTATTACTCACTGTTTTGGGGTCTCGAGTGATTTCCACGATTGACGAACCCCGAGGTGCGCTTTTACGTGTCGGTCATCAACACTCGCAGTTTTGGCCGATTCTCGCCCGCTTTGTGGACTATTACTCACTGTTTTGGGGTCTCGAGTGATTTCCACGATTGACGAACCCCGAGGTGCGCTTACGGTCGGTCATCAACACTCGCAGTTTTGGCCGATTCTGCCCGCTTCGTGGACTATTACTCACTGTTTTGGGGTCTCGGAGTGATTTCCACGATTGACGAACCCCGAGGTGCGTTTACGTGTCGGTCATCAACACTCGCAGTTTTGGCCGATTCTGGCCTGTTTCGTGGACTATTACTCACTGTTTTGGGGTCCCGAATTGATTTCCACGATTGACGAACCCCGAGGTGCGCTTTACGTGTCGGTCATCAACACTCGCAGTTTTGGCCGATTCTCGCCCGCTTCGTGGACTATTACTCACTGTTTTGGGGTCTCGAGTGATTTCCACGATTGACGAACCCCGAGGCGCTTTACGCTTGTCGGTCATCAACACTCAGTTTTGGCCGATTCTCGCCCGCTTCGTGGACTATTACTCACTGCTTTGGGGTCTCGAGAGTGATTTCACGATTGACAACCCCGATTTTACGTGTCGGTCATCAACACTCCGATTCTGCCCGCTTTTGGCCGCCTTGGGGTCTGCCCGCTTTGCGCTAACCCCGAGGGACTCGTGGTTTTGGCTATTACTCAGCTTTTGCGCGCTTACGGTCGGTCATCAACACTCGCAGTTTTGGCCGATTCTGCCCGCTTTCGTGGACTATTACTCACTGTTTTGGGGTCTCGAGTGATTTCCACGATTGACGAACCCCGAGGTGCGCTTTACGTGTCGGTCATCAACACTCGCAGTTTTGGCCGATTCTGGCCCGTTTTATGGACTATTACTCACTGTTTTGGGGTCTCGAGTGATTTCCACGATTGACGAACCCCGAGGTGCGCTTACGTCGGTCATCAACACTCGCAGTTTTGGCCGATTCTGCCCGCTTTGTGGACTATTACTCACTGTTTTGGGGTCTCGGAGTGATTTCCACGATTGATGAACCCCAAGGTACGCTTACGTGTCGGTCATCAACACTCGCAGTTTTGGCCGATTCTGGCCCGTTTTGTGGACTATTACTCACTGTTTTGGGGTCTCGGAGTGATTTCCACGATTGACGAACCCCAAGGTGCGCTTACGTGTCGGTCATCAACACTCGCAGTTTTGGCCGATTCTGGCCCGTTTTATGGACTATTACTCACTGTTTTGGGGTCTCGGAGTGATTTCCACGATTGACGAACCCCAAGGTGCGCTTACGTGTCGGTCATCAACACTCAGTTTTGGCCGATTCTCGCCCGTTTCGTGGACTATTACTCACTGTTTTGGGGTCTCGGAGTGATTTCCACGATTGACGAACCCCGAGGTGCGCTTTATCAACACTGTCGGCCATCAACACCCGCTTCGTGGACTATTACTTTTTTGCCGATTTTCACTTGACGCCCGCTTGCGCTTTACGACTATCAACTCACCGATTCTCGCCCGCTTTTGTGGTCTCACTGAGTGATTTCCACGATTGACGAACCCCGAGGTGCGCTTTACGTCGGTCATCAACACTCGCAGTTTTGGCCGATTCTGCCCGCTTTGTGGACTATTACTCACTGTTTTGGGGTCTCGAGTGATTTCCACGATTGACGAACCCCGAGGTGCGCTTACGTGTCGGTCATCAACACTCGCAGTTTTGGCCGATTCTGCCCCCCGCTTTTGTGGACTATTACTCACTGTTTTGGGGTCTCGAGTGATTTCCACGATTGACGAACCCCGAGGTGCGCTTTACGTGTCGGTCATCAACACTCGCAGTTTTGGCCGATTCTGCCCGCTTTGTGGACTATTACTCACTGTTTTGGGGTCTCGAGTGATTTCCACGATTGACGAACCCCGAGGTGCGCTTACCTGTCGGTCATCAACACTCGCAGTTTTGGCCGATTCTGGCCCGTTTCGTGGACTATTACTCACTGTTTTGGGGTCTCGGAGTGATTTCCACGATTGACGAACCCCGAGGTGCGCTTACGTGTCGGTCATCAACACTCGCAGTTTTGGCCGATTCGCCCGTTTCGTGGACTATTACTCACTGTTTTGGGGTCTCGGAGTGATTTCCACGATTGACGATTTCAACCCCGAGGTGCGCTTACGTCGTCGGTCAACAACTCGCAGTTTTGGCCGATTCTGGCCCGTTTTGTGGACTATTACTCACTGTTTTGGGGTCTCGGAGTGATTTCCACGATTGACGAACCCCAAGGTGCGCTTACGTGTCGGTCATCAACACTCGCAGTTTTGGCCGATTCTGCCCCGTTTTACTCACTGTGGACTATTACTCACTGTTTTGGGGTCTCGGAGTGATTTCCACGATTGACGAACCCCGAGGTGCGTTTACGTGTCGGTCATCAACACTCGCAGTTTTGGCCGATTCTGGCCCGTTTCGTGGACTATTACTCACTGTTTTGGGGTCTCGAGTGATTTCCACGATTGACGAACCCCGTGGTGCGCTTACGTGTCGGTCATCAACACTCGCAGTTTTGGCCGATTCTGGCCCGTTTTGTGGACTATTACTCACTGTTTTGGGGTCTCGGAGTGATTTCCACGATTGACGAAACCCCGAGTGCGCTTTTACGGTCGGTCATCAACACTCGCAGTTTTGGCCGATTCTGGCCCGTTTCGTGGACTATTACTCACTGTTTTGGGGTCTCGGAGTGATTTCCACGATTGACGAACCCCGAGGTGCGTTTACGTGTCGGTCATCAACACTCGCAGTTTTGGCCGATTCTGGCCCGTTTCGTGGACTATTACTCACTGTTTTGGGGTCTCGAGTGATTTCCACGATTGACAACACTCGCAGTTTTGAACCCCGAGCGCTATGCGTGTTTTGGTCATCAACAACTCGCAGTTTTGGCCGATTCTCGCCCGCTTTCGTGGACTATTACTCACTGTTTTGGGGTCTCGAGTGATTTCCACGATTGACGAACCCCGAGGTGCGCTTTACGTGTCGGTCATCAACACTCGCAATTTTGGCCGATTCTGGCCCGTTTTGTGGACTATTACTCACTGTTTTGGGGTCTCGGAGTGATTTCCACGATTGACGAACCCCGAGGTGCGCTTTACGTGTCGGTCATCAACACTCGCGCAGTTTTGGCCGATTCTGGCCCGTTTTGTGGACTATTACTCACTGTTTTGGGGTCTCGGAGTGATTTCCACGATTGACGAACCCCGGTGCGCTTACGTGTCGGTCATCAACACTCCAGTTTTGGCCGATTCTGGCCCATTTCGTGGACTATTACTCACTGTTTTGGGGTCTCGAGTGATTTCCACGATTGACGAACCCCGAGGTGCGCTTACGGTGTCATCATCAACACTCGCAGTTTTGGCCGATTCTGGCCCGTTTCGTGGACTATTACTCACTGTTTTGGGGTCTCGGAGTGATTTCCACGATTGACGAACCCCAAGGTGCGCTTACGTGTCGGTCATCAACACTCGCAGTTTTGGCCGATTCTGGCCCGTTTTGTGGACTATTACTCACTGTTTTGGGGTCCCGAAGTGATTTCCACGATTGACGAACCCCAAGGTGCGCTTACGTGTCGGTCATCAACACTCGCAGTTTTGGCCGATTCTGGCCCGTTTCGTGGACTATTACTCACTGTTTTGGGGTCTCGGAGTGATTTCCACGATTGACGAACCCCAAGGTGCGCTTACGTCGGTCTTCAACACCGGCAGTTTTGGCCGATTCTGGCCCGTTTCGTGGACTATTACTCACTGTTTTGGGGTCTCGGAGTGATTTCCACGATTGACGAACCCCAAGGTGCGCTTACGTGTCGGTCATCAACACTCGCAGTTTTGGCCGATTCTGGCCCGTTTCGTGGACTATTACTCACTGTTTTGGGGTCTCGAGTGATTTCCACGATTGACGAACCCCGAGGTGCGCTTACGGTGCGCTTTTTGGCCGATTCTGGGTCGGTCATCAACACTCGCAGTTTTGGCCGATTGTGGCCCGTTTCGTGGACTATTACTCACTGTTTTGGGGTCTCGAGTGATTTCCACGATTGACGAACCCCGAGGTGCGTTTACGTGTCGGTCATCAACACTCGCAGTTTTGGCCGATTCTGGCCCGTTTCGTGGACTATAACTCACTGTTTTGGGGTCTCTGAGAGATTTCCACGATTGATGAACCCCGAGGTGCGTTTACGGGTCGGTCATCAACACTCGCAGTTTTGGCCGATTCTGGCCCGTTTTATGGACTATTACTCACTGTTTTGGGGTCTCGGAGTGATTTCCACGATTGACGAACCCAAAAAAAGGTGCGCTTACGTGTCGGTCATCAACACTCGCAGTTTTGGCCGATTCTGGCCCGTTTTATGGACTATTACTCACTGTTTTGGGGTCTCGGAGTGATTTCCACGATTGACGAACCCCAAGGTGCGCTTACGTGTCGGTCATCAACACTCGCAGTTTTGGCCGATTCTGGCCCGTTTCGTGGACTATTACTCACTGTTTTGGGGTCTCGGAGTGATTTCCACAATTGACGAACCCCGAGGTTTGCTTCTGCCCGCTTCGTGGACTATTACTCACTGTTTTCAACACTCCCCGAGCGCTTACGTTTTCAACACTCGCAGATTTGGCCGATTCTCGCCCGCTTCGTGACTATTACTCACTGTTTTGGGGTCTCGAGTGATTTCCACGATTGACGAACCCCGAGGTGCGCTTTACGTGTCGGTCATCAACACTCGCAGTTTGGCCGATTCTGGCCCGTTTTGTGGACTATTACTCACTGTTTTGGGGTCTCGGAGTGATTTCCACGATTGACGAACCCCAAGGTGCGCTTACGTGTCGGTCATCAACACTCGCAGTTTTGGCCGATTCTGGCCCGTTTTGTGGACTATTACTCACTGTTTTGGGGTCTCGAGAGTGATTTCCACGATTGACGAACCCCAAGGTGCGCTTACGTGTCGGTCATCAACACTCGCAGTTTTGGCCGATTCTGGCCCGTTTTATGGACTATTACTCACTGTTTTGGGGTCTCGGAGTGATTTCCACGATTGATGAACCCCAAGGTACGCTTACGTGTCGGTCATCAACACTCGCAGTTTTGGCCGATTCTGGCCCGTTTTGTGGACTATTACTCACTGTTTTGGGGTCTCGGAGTGATTTCACGATTGACGAACCCCAAGGTGCGCTTACGTGTCGGTCATCAACACTCGCAGTTTTGGCCGATTCTGGCCCGTTTTCATGGACTATTACTCACTGTTTTGGGGTCTCGGAGTGATTTCCACGATTGACGAACCCCAAGGTGCGCTTACGTGTCGGTCATCAACACTCGCAGTTTTGGCCGATTCTGGCCCGTTTTGTGGACTATTAATCACTGTTTTGGGGTATTACTCACTGTTTTGGGTCTCGAGTGATTTCCGATTGACGACCGACCCCGAGGTGCGCTTTACGTGTCGGTCATCAACACTCGCAGTTTTGGCCGATTCTGCCCGCTTCGTGGACTATTACTCACTGTTTTGGGGTCTCGAGTGATTTCCACGATTGACGAACCCCGAGGTGCGCTTACGTGGTCGCTTTTACGTGTCATCATCAACACTCAGTTTTGGCCGATTCTGGCCCGCTTTGTGGACTATTACTCACTGTTTTGGGGTCTCGAGTGATTTCCACGATTGACGAACCCCGAGGTGCGCTTACGTTCGGGTCATCAACACTCGCAGTTTTGGCCGATTCTCGCCCGCTTCGTGGACTATTACTCACTGTTTTGGGGTCTCGAGTGATTTCCACGATTGACGAACCCCGAGGTGCGCTTACGTGTCGGTCATCAACACTCGCAGTTTTGGCCGATTCTGCCCGCTTCGTGGACTATTACTCACTGTTTTGGGGTCTCGAGTGATTTCCACGATTGACGAACCCCGAGGTGCGCTTTACGTCGGGTCATCAACACTCGCAGTTTTGGCCGATTCTGGCCCGCTTCGTGGACTATTACTCACTGTTTTGGGGTCTCGGAGTGATTTCCACGATTGACGAATCCCGGGGTGCTTTTACGTGTCGGTCATCAACACTCGCAGTTTTGGCCGATTCTGGCCCGTTTTATGGACTATTACTCACTGTTTTGGGGTCTCGGAGTGATTTCCACGATTGACGAAACCAAAGGTGCGCTTACGTGTCGGTCATCAACAATCGCAGTTTTGGTCGATTCTGGCCCGTTTCGTGGACTATAACTTATTGTTTTGGGGTCTCGGAGTGATTTCCACAATTGACGAACCCCAAGGTACGCTTACGTGTCGGTCATCAACACTCGCAGTTTTGGCCGATTCTGCCCGCTTCGGACTATTACTCATGGACTATTACTCACTGCTTTTGGGGTCTCGAGTGATTTCCACGATTGACGAACCCCAAGGTGCGCTGACGTGTCGGTCATCAACACTCGCAGTTTTGGCCGATTCTGGCCCGTTTCGTGGACTATTACTCACTGTTTTGGGGTCTCGGAGTGATTTCCACGATTGACGAACCCCGTGTGCGCTTACGTCGGTCATCACTCTCGCAGTTTGGCCGATTCTGCCCGCTTCGTGGACTATTACTCACTGTTTTGGGGTCTCGAGTCGATTGACGAACCCCGAGGTGCGCTTACGGTCGGTCATCAACACTCGCAGTTTTGGCCGATTCTGCCCGCTTCGTGGACTATTACTCACTGTTTTGGGGTCTCGAGTGATTTCCACGATTGACGAACCCCGAGGTGCGCTTACGTGTCGGTCATCAACACTCGCAGTTTTGGCCGATTCTCGCCCGCTTTTGTGGACTATTACTCACTGTTTTGGGGTCTCGAGTGATTTCCACGATTGACGAACCCCGAGGTGCGCTTTACGTGTCGGGTCATCAACACTCGCAGTTTTGGCCGATTCTGCCCGCTTTCGTGGACTATTACTCACTGTTTTGGGGTCTCGAGTGATTTCCACGATTGACGAACCCCGAGGTGCGCTATTACTCACGGGGTCTCGAGTGATTTCCACGATTGACTTAACCCCGAGGTGCGCTTACGGTCGGTCATCAACACTTCGCCCGCTTCGTGGACTATTACTCACTGCTTGGGGTCCAGTCAACACTTGGCCGATTCTGGCCCGTTTCGTGGACTATTACTCACTGTTTTGGGGTCTCGGAGTGATTTCCACGATTGACGAACCCCGAGGTGCTATTACGTGTCGGTCATCAACACTCATCGTTTTGGCCGATTCTGGCCCGTTTCGTGGACTATAACTCACTGTTTTGGGGTCTCGAGTGATTTCCACGATTGACGAACCCCGAGGTGCTATTACGTGTCGGCCATCAACACTCGTAGTTTTGGCCGATTCTGGCCCGTTTCGTGGACTATTACTCACTGTTTTGGGGTCTCGGAGTGATTTCCACGATTGACGAACCCCGAGGTGCGCTTGCGCTTACGTGTCGGTCATCAACACTCAGCAGTTTTGGCCGATTCTCGCCCGCTTTCGTGGACTATTACTCACTGTTTTGGGGTCTCGGAGTGATTTCCACGATTGACGAACCCCGAGGTGCGTTTACGTGTCGGTCATCAACACTCGCAGTTTTGGCCGATTCTGCCCGTTTCGTGGACTATTACTCACTGTTTTGGGGTCTCGGAGTGATTTCCACGATTGACGAACCCCGAGGTGCTATTACGTGTCGGTCATCAACACTCGCAGTTTTGGCCGATTCTGGCCCGTTTCGTGGACTATTACTCACTCACTGTTTTGGGGTCTCGAGTGATTTCCACGATTGACGAACCCCGAGGTGCGCTTACGTGTCGGTCATCAACACTCGCAGTTTTGGCCGATTCTGGCCCGTTTCGTGGACTATTACTCACTGTTTTGGGGTCTCGGAGTGATTTCCACGATTGACGAACCCCGAGGTGCGTTTACGTGTCGGTCATCAACACTCGCAGTTTTGGCCGATTCTGGCCCGTTTCGTGGACTATTACTCACTGTTTTGGGGTCTCGGAGTGATTTCCACGATTGACGAACCCCGGTGGCGCTTTGGCCGACGGTCGGTCATCAACACTCGCGGTTTTGGCCGATTCTGCCCGCTTCGGACTATTACTCACTGTTTTGGGGTCTCGAGTGATTTCCACGATTGACGAACCCAAAGGTGCGCTTACGTGTCGGTCATCAACACTCGCAGTTTTGGCCGATTCTGGCCCGTTTCGTGGACTATTACTCACTGTTTTGGGGTCTCGGAGTGATTTCCACGATTGACGAACCCCGAGGTGCGCTACGTGTCGTCGGTCATCAACACTCGCGGTTTTGGCCGATTCTGGCCCGTTTTATGGACTATTACTCACTGTTTTGGGGTCTCGGAGTGATTTCACGATTGACGAACCCCAAGGTGCGCTTACGTCTCGGTCATCAACACTCGCAGTTTTGGCCGATTCTGGCCCGTTTCGTGGACTATTACTCACTGTTTTGGGGTCTCGGAGTGATTTCCACGATTGACGAACCCCGAGGTGCGCTTACGTGTCGGTCATCAACACTCGCAGTTTTGGCCGATTCTGGCCCGTTTTGTGGACTATTACTCACTGTCTTGGGGTCTCGGAGTGATTTCCACGATTAACGAACCCCGAGGTGCGCTTACGTGTCGGTCATCAACACTCGCAGTTTTGGCCGATTTACTCACCCGCTTTGTGGACTATTACTCACTGTTTTGGGGTCTCGAGTGATTTCCACGATTGACGAACCCCGAGTGCTGCTTACGTCGGGTCATCAACACTCGCAGTTTTGGCCGATTCTGGCCCGTTTCGTGGACTATTACTCACTGTTTTGGGGTCTCGAGAGTGATTTCCATCAACACTGACGAACCCCGAGGTGCGCTATTACTCACTGTTTTGTCGGTCATCATTTCACGATTGACGAACCCCGTTTTGGCCGATTCTCGCCCGCCGATTCTCGCCCGCTTTGGACTATTACTCACTGTTTTGGGGTCTCGAGATTTTCCACGATTGACGAACCCCGAGGTGCGCTTACGTGTCGGTCATCAACACTCGCAGTTTTGGCCGATTCTGGCCCGTTTCGTGGACTATTACTCACTGTTTTGGGGTCTCGGAGTGATTTCCACGATTGGCCCCTCAAGCGCCACCGACGTATTTCTTCCTCCTATATATACCTCGTGCCCGAAAACATCCAGGAGCCAACGAAAACAATTTCCACCGTCAGAATCTTCTCAGATCCGCGAGATCCCATCTTGGAGCCTTCGCCAAGCGCTCATTGGAGGGGAATCGACCACGGAGGGCTTCTACATCAACACCATAGCCCCTTTGAGGAGTTCTCAGTACTTTATCACAGACCTGCAGGTCCATAGTTATTATCTAGATGGCTTCTTCTCTCTTTTTGGATCTCAATACCATGTTCTCCCCCTCTCTTGTGGAGATCTATTCGATGTAAACTCTTTTTGCGTTGTGTTTGTCGAGATCCGATGAATTGTGGGTTAATGATCAAGTTTATCTATACGAAATATTTGAATCTTCTCTTAATTCTTTTATGTATGATTGACTTATCTTTGCAAGTCTCTTCGAATTATCAGTTTGGTTTGGCCTACTAGATTGATCTTTCTTGCCATGGGAGAAGTGCTTAGCTTTGGGTTCAATCTTGAGGTGTCCTTACCCAGTGACAGAAAGGGTTGCAAGGCACGTATTGTATTGTTGTCATCAAGGATAAAAAGATGGGGTTTATATCATATCGCTTGAGTTTATCCCTCTACATCATGTCATCTTTCTTAATGCGTTACTCTGTTCTTATGAACTTAATACTCTAGATGCATGCTGGATAGCGGTCGATGTGAGGAGTAATAGTAGTAGATGCATGCAGGAGTCGGTCTACTTGTCACGGACGTGATGCCTATATACATGATCATGCCTAGATAATCTCATAATTATTCGCTTTTCTATCAATTGCTCAACAGTAATTTGTTCACCCACTGTAATACTTATGCTATCTTGAGAGAAGCCACTAGTGAAACCTATGGCCCCCGGGTCTATCTTTTATCATATAAGCTTGCAATCTACTTTTATTTGCATATTTACTTTTTGCATCTATATTATAAAATACCAAAAATATATTTATCTTATCATATTATCTCTATCAGATCTCACTTTCGCAAGTGGCCGTGAAGGGATTGACAACCCCTTTATTGCTTTGGTTGCGAGTTCTTTGTTTGTTTGTGTAGGTGCATGGGCTTTTGAGGAGCCTCCTACTGGATTGATACCTTGGTTCTCAAAAACTGAGGGAAATACTTACGCTACTATTGCTGCATCACCCTTTCCTCTTCAAGGAAAACCAGCGCAAGCTCAAGACGTAGCAAGATGGATTTCTGGCGCCATTGTCGGGGAGGTCTTCGCTCAAGTCAAGACATACCAAGTACCCATCACAAACTCACCTCCCTCGCATTTACATTATTTGCCATTTGCCTCTCGTTTTCCTCTCCCCCACTTCACCCATGCCGTTTTATTCGCCATCTCTTTCCCAATCTTCTCCCCTCTTTTTCGCTTGCCTTTTTCTGTTTGCTTGCGTGTCGGATTACTTGTTGCCATGGCGCAAGATAATACCAAATTGTGTGATTTCTCCAATACCAATAATAATGATTTCCTTAGTACTATGATTGCTCCTATTAATGATGTTGAGTCTTGTGAAGTCAATACTGCTTGGCTGAATCTTGTTATGAAAGATCAATTCGCCGGCCTTCCTAGTGAAGATGTCGCTACTGATCTAAACAACTTTGTTAATTTGTGCGATATGCAAAAGAAGAAATATATGGATAACGATATTGTTAAATTCAAGTTATTTCCGTTTTCACTTAGAGATCGTGCTAAAGTTTGGTTTTCGTCTTTGCCTAAAAATAGTATTGATTCTTGGAACAAATGCAAAGATGCTTTTATCTCTAAGTATTTTCCTCCCGCTAAGATCATCACTCTTAGGAACAATATTATGAATTTTAAACAACTTGATCATGAGCATGTTGCCCAATCTTGGGAAAGAATAAATTGATGATTTGCAATTTCCCTACTCATGGTTTGAATTTATGGATGATCATACAAAAATTTTATGCCGGTTTGAACTTTGCTTCTAGAAATCCTTTAGATTCGGCCGCGGGAGGCACGTTTATGGAAATCACGTTAGGAGATGCTAGAAAAGTTCTTGATAATATTATGGCTAATTATTCTCAATGGCACACCGAAAGATCTTCTAGTAAAAAAGTGCATGCTATAGAAAAAATCAATGTTTTGAGTGGAAAGATGGATGAACTTATGAAATTATTTGCTACTAAAAATACTCCTCTTGATCCCAATGATATGCCTTTGTCTACTTTGATTGAGAATAATAATGAATCTTTGGATGTGAATTTTGTTGGTAGGAATAGTTTTGGAAACAATGCTTATAGAGGAAACTTTAATTTTAGACCGTTCCCTAGTAATTTGTCTAATAATTATGGAAATTCCTACAATAATTCTTATGGTCATTTTAATAAGATGCCCTCTGATTTTGAGAATAGTGTGAAAGAATTTATGATGTCTCAAAAGAATTTTAATGCTTTGCATGAAGAAAAATTGCTCAAAGTTGATGATTTGGCTACGAACGTTGATAGACTTTCGCTTGATGTTGATTCTCTTAAACTTAGATCTACTCCTCATAAGCATTATATCAATGAGTCTCTCAAAGCAATGAGAATTTCCATTGATGAGTGCAAGGAAAGAACTGCTAGATTGCGTGCTAAGAAAGATTGCTTTGTAAAGGCGTGTTCTTCTAGTTTCCATGAAAATAATGATGAAGATATTGAAGTTATTGATGTGTCCCCTATTAGATATTTGTTTTGCAATATGAATCTTTATAATAATGGGACTGGAGATGAGTCAACTTTAGTTAGAAGGCGTCCCAATAATTCGGAGTTTTTAGATCTTGATGCTACATTTGGTAAATGTGGGATTGGAGAGGTCATGACTTCAAATAGCATTGAACCCACTATCTCGCATTTCAAGGAATTTGATTATGATAATTGTTCTTTAGAAGGTTCTATTTCCTTATTGCAATCCGTTGTTAATTCTCCTCATGCTTATAGTCAAAATAAAGCTTTTACCAAATATATTTTTGATGCCTTGATGCAATCTTATGATGAAAAACTTAATTTGGAAGTTTCTATACTTAGAAAACTTAATGATGAGTGGGAACCTACTATAAATATTAAAATTAAAGATTATGAGTGTTTTGCTTTGTGTGATTTAGGTGCTAGTGTTTCCACGATTCTGAGAACTTTATGTGATATTCTAAGTTTCCATGATCTTGATGATTGCTCTTAAATTTGCACCTTGCGGATTCCACCATTAAAAAGCCAATGGGAAGGATCAATGATGTTCTCATTGTTGCAAATAGAAATTTGGTGCCCGTAGATTTTATCGTTCATGATATAGATTGCAATCTTTCTTGCCCTATTATTCTTGGTAGACCTTTCCTTAGAACGATTGGCGCGATTATTGATATGAAGGAAGGGATTATTAGATTCCAATTTCCATTAAAGAAAGGCATGGAGCACTTTCCAAGAAAGAAAGTCAAATTACCTTATGAATCTATCATGCGAGCTACTTATGAATTGAGTGCCAAAGATGGCACTACTTAGATCTATCTTCGCTTTTATGCCTAGCTAGGGGCGTTAAACGATAGCGCTAGTTGGGAGGCAACCCAATTTTATTTGTGTTTTTTGTTTTTGTTTCTGTTTAGTAATATATTTTGCATCTACCTTCTGTTTAGATGTGTTTTTATGTTTTAATTAGTGTGTGTGCCAAGTAGAACCTATAAGATAACCTATGATGATAGTTGATTTGATTCTGCTGAAAAACAGAAACTTTGTGCGCACGAAATTAGTTTTGTTAAATGACAGAAACATGCTTTTGCGTTGATTCTTTTTGCTGCTGATCAATAGACAAATTGTCCAGGACTTCTTATTGTGGTAGGATTTTTTGAGTTCCAGAAGTTTGCGTTAGTTACAGATTGCTAAAGACTGTTCTGTTTTTGACAGATTCTGCCTTTCGTGTGTTGTTTGCTTATTGTGATGCATCTATGGCTAGTAAAATAGTTTATAAACCATAGAGAAGTTGGAATACAGTAGGTTTAACACCAAAATACATAAATAATGAGTTCATAATAGTACCTTATGTGGTGGTTTTGTTTTGTTTCACTAATGAAGCTTATGAGATTTCCTGTTGAGTTTTGTGTTGTGAAGTTTTCAATTTTTGGGTAAAGATTTGATGGATTATGGAATAAGGAGTGGAAAAAGCCTAAGCTTGGTGATGCCCATGGCACCCCAAGATATTCAATAGAAGCCAAAAGCCTAAGCTTGGGGATGCCCCGGGAAGGCATCCCCTCTTTCGTCTTCGTTCATTGGTAACTTTACTTGGAGCTATATTTTTATTCGCCACATGATATGTGTTTCGCTTGGAGCGTTGTGTATGATATTAGTATTTTCTTTTTAGTTTTCCACAATAATCCTTACTCTACACACCTTTTGGGAGAAACCTACTTGATTAGAATTTATTAGAATACTCTATGTGCTTCACTTATATCTTTTGAGTTAGATAGTTTTTGCTCTAGTGCATCAGTTATATCTTTTAGAGCACGGCGGTGGCTTAATTTTGTAGAAATTGCTAGTCTCTCATGCTTCACTTATACTATTTTGGGAGTCTTTTAGAACAGCATGGTGTTTGCTATGGTTATAAAGTTGGTCCTAGAATGGTAGGCATCCAAGTTGGGTATAATAAAAACCATCATAGGAAGTGAATTGGATGCTATGATCAATTTGATACTTGATAATTGTTTTGAGATATGGAGGTAGAGATATTAAAGTCATGCTAGTTGGGTGATTATGAATTTAAAGAATGCTTGTGTTGAAGTAGCAAGTCCTGTAGCATGCACGTATGGTTAAAGTTGTGTAACAAATTTGAAGCATGAACTGTACCTAGATTGTGCATCCTTATGAGTGGCGGTCGGGGATGGGCCATAGTCTTTTCCTACCAATCTATCCCTCTAGGAGCATGCGCGTAGTGCTTGGTTTTTGATGACTTCTAAATTTTTGCAATAGGTATATGAGTTCTTATGACTAATGTTGAGTCCAGGGATTATACACACTTTTACCTTTCCACCATTGCTAGCCTCTTCGGTACCGTGCATTGCCCTTTCTCACCTTGAGAGTTGGTGCAAACTTCGCCGGTGCATCCAATCCCTGCGATATGATACGCTCTATCACACATAAACCTCCTTATATCTTCCTCAAAACAGCCACCATACCTACATATTATGGCATTGCCATACCCATTCCGAGATATATTGCCAAGCAACTTTCCACCGTTCCATTTATCATCATGACATACATTATTTTGTCATATTGCCATTGCATGATCATGTAGTTGACATCGTATTTGTGGCAAAGCCACCATGCATAATTTTTTATACATGTCACTCTTGATTCATTGTACCATCCCGGTACACCGCCGGAGGCATTCATATAGAGTCATATCTTGTTCTAGTTTCGAGTTGTAATTCATATGTTGTAATCAATAAAAGTGTGATGATCATCATTAGATCATTGTCCCAAAGAAAAAAAGAAAGGCCAAAAAAAGGCCAAAAAAGAAACAAAAGAAATAAAATAAATAAAAAGGGGCAATGTTACTATCTCTTTTTCCACACTTGTGCTTCAAAGTAGCACCATGTTCTTCATATAGTGAGTCTCATATATTGTGCTTCAAAGTAGCACCATGTTTTTCATATAGTGAGTCTCATATGTTGTCACTTTCATATACTGGTGGGAATTTTTCATTATAGAACTTGGCTTGTATATTCCTATGATGGGCTTCCTCAAATGCCCTAGGTCTTCGTGAGCAAGCAAGTTGGATGCACACCCACTAGTTTTCTTTTGTTGAGCTTTCATTCATTTATAGCTCTAGTGCATTCGTTGCATGGCAATCCCTACTCCTCATGTTGACATCAATTGATGGGCATCTCCATAGCCCGTTGATTATCCTCGTCAATGTGAGACTTTCCCCTTTTTTTGTCTTCTCCACACAATCCCAATCATCATATTCTATTCCACCCATAGTGCTATATGCATGGCTCACGCTCATGTATTGAGTGAAAGTTGAAAAACTTTGAGATTATTTAAGTACGAAACAATTGCTTGGCTTGTCATTGGGGGTGTAGAATTTGGGACCATTTTTGTGTGACGAAAATGAAGCATAGCCTAACTATATGATTTTGTAGGGATGAACTTTCTTTAGCCATGTTATTTTGTGAAGACATGATTTCTTTTATTAGTATGCTTGAAGTATTACTATTCCTTCAGTCAATATGAACTTTTATTTTGAATCATTTGGATCTGAACATTCATGCCACAATAAACAAAATTACATTGATAATTATGCTAGGTAGCATTCTACATCAATAAATTCTGTTTTTATCATTTACGTACTCGAGGACGAGCATGAATTAAGCTTGGGGATGCTTGATAATTCTCCAACGTACCTATAATTTTTTATTGTTCCATGCTATTATATTACCCCTTTTGGATGTTTATGGGCTTTATTTTACATATTTATATCATTTTTGGGACTAACCTACTAACCGGAGGCCCAGCCCGTATTGCTGTTTTTTTACCTATTTCAGTATTTCGAAGAAAAAGGAATATCAAACTGAGTACACACGGAATGAAACCTTCGGGAGCGTGATTTTTGGAACGAACGTGATCCAGAGTACTTGGAGTGCAAGTCAAGAAGCAATCGAGGCGGCCAGGAGATAGGAGGGCGCACCCACCCCTCCTGGGCGCGCCCCTGTCTCCTGGGCCCCTCAGGCGGCCACCGACATACTTCTTCCTCATATATATACCTACGTACCCCGAAAACATCCAAGGAGCTACCAAAAACAATTTCCACCTCCGTAACCTTCTGTATCCGCAAGATCCCATCTTCGAGCCTTCGTCGGCGCTCCGCCGGAGGGGGAATCGACCACGGAGGGCTTCTACATCAACACCATAGCCCCTCCGATGAGTTGTGAGTAGCTTACCACAGACCTTCGGGTGCATAGTTATTAGCTAGATGGCTTCTTCTCTCTTTTTGGATCTCAATACGATGTTCTCCCCCTCTCTTGTGGAGATCTATTCGATGTAAACTCTTTTTGAGGTGTGTTTGTCGAGATCCGATGAATTGTGGGTTTATGATCAAGTTTATCTATGAGAAATATTTGAATCTTCTCTGAATTCTTTTATGTATGATTGAGTTATCTTTGCATTATCAGTTTGGTTTGGTTTGGCCTACTAGATTGGTTTGGCCTACTAGATTGATCTTTCTTGCCATGGAAGAAGTGCTTAGCTTTGGGTTCAATCTTGCGGTGTCCTTACCCACTGACAGAAAGGGTTGCAAGGCACGTATTGTATTGTTGCCATCGAGGATAAAAAGATGGGGGTTATATCATATTGCTTGAGTTTATCCCTCTACATCATGTCATCTTTCTTAATGCGTTACTCTGTTCTTATGAACTTAATACTCTAGATGCATGCTGGATAGCGGTCGATGTGTGGAGTAATAGTAGTAGATGCAGGCAGGAGTCGGTCTACTTGTCACGGATGTGATGCCTATATACATGATCATGCCTATATAATCTTATAATTATTCACTTTTCTATCAATTGCTCGACAGTAATTTGTTCACCCACCGTAATACTTAGGCTATCTTGAGAGATGCCATTAGTGAAACCTATGGCCCCCGGGTCTATCTTTTATCATATAAGCTTTCAATCTACTTTTATTTGCATCTTTACTTTTTGCATCTATATTATAAAATATTAAATATATTTATCTTATCATACCATCTCTATCAGATCTCACTTTCGCAAGTGGCCGTGAAGGGATTGACAACCCCTTTATTGCGTTGGTTGTGAGTTCTTTGTTTGTTTGTGTAGGTGCGTGGGACTTTTGAGGAGCCTCCTACTGGATTGATACCTTGGTTCTCAAGAACCGAGGGAAATACTTACGCTACTATTGCTGCATCACCCTTTCCTCTTCAAGGAAAACCAATGCAAGCTCAAGATGTAGCAGTCATCAACACTCACAGTTTTGGGCGATCCTGGCCTGTTTTGTGGACTATTACTCACAGTTTTGGGTTCCCAAAGCGATTTCCATGGTTGTAGAACCCCGACGTGCGCTTACAAGTCGGTCATCAACACTCATAGTTTTGGCCGATTCTTGCCCGCTTCATGGACTATTACTCATTGTTTTGAGGTCCCAGAGTGATTTCCATGATTAACGAACCCCAGGTGCGTTTACGTGTCGGTCATCGGCTCTCATAGTTTTGGCCGATTCTGGCCCGTTTCATGGACTATTACTCACTGTTTTGGGGTCCCGGAGTGACTTCGACGATTAAAAAACCTCGGGGTGCGTTTACGTGTCGTTCATCAACTCTCACGGTTTCGGCAGATTATGGCCCATTCATAGACTATTACTCATTGTTTTGGGGTCCTAGAGGTATTTCCACAATCGACGATCCCCGGGGTGCGTTTACGTGTCCGTTGTCAACACTCACAGTTTTGGCCCACTCTAACCCGTTCGTGAACTATTACTCACTGTTTTGGGGTCCCGGAGTGATTTCCACGATAAACGAACCCCGGGGTGTGTTTACGTGTCATTCCTCAACACTCACGGTTTTGGCCGATTCCGGACCATTTCGTGGACTATTAATCACTGTTTTGGGGTCCTAGAGCGATTTCCACAAGTTACGATCCTAGGGTGCGTTTACGTGTCGGTCATCTACTCTCACAATTTTGGCCTATTCTAACCCGTTTCGTTGACTATTACTCACTGTTTTGGGGTCCGGGAGTGATTTCCACGATGAACGAACCCCGGGGTGCGTTTACGTGTCGGTCATCAACACTCATAGTTTTGGCCGATTCTGGCCCATTTCGTGGACTATTAATCATTGTTTTGGGGTCCTAGAGAGATTTCCACAAGTGACGATACCCGGGGTGCGTTTACGTGTCGGTCATCTACACAAAGTTTTGGCCCATTCTGGCCCGTTTTGTGGACTATTACTCACAGTTTTGGGGTCCAGGTGTGATTTCCATGGTTGTCGAACCCCTGGGTGCGTTTATATGTTAGTCATCAACACTCACAGTTTTGGCCGATTCTGGCCTGGTTTCTGGACTATTACTCACTGTTTGGGGTCCCAGAGTGATTTCCACGATTAACGAACTCCGTGGTGCGTTTACGTGTCGGTCATCAACACTCACAGTTTCGGCCGATTCTGGCCCGTTTCATGGACTATTACTCAGTGTTTTGGGGTCCGAGAGTTATGTCGGGCATCAACACTCACAGTTTTGGCTGATTCTGGCCCGTTTTATGGACTATTTCTCATTGTTTTGGGGTCCCGGAGTAATTTCCATGATTAACGAACCTTGGGTGCGTTTACGTGTCAGTCATCAGCACTCATAGTTTTAGCCGATTCTGGCCCGTTTCGTGGACTATTACTCACTGTTTTGGGGTCCGGGAGTGATTTCCACGTTTAACGAACCCCTGGGTGCGTTTACGTGTAAGTCCACGATTAACGAACCCCCACCCATCAGACGCCCAACCCCTCGGCTAAAACTAACAGAATTGAGTTTTTAGCCGAGGGGTCCATGATCTAGCCACCTCAGCAACCCCCACCCATCAGACGCCCAACCTAACGATCAAATCTAACGGAATTGAGTTCTATGCCACGTCACTGTTTAGATGTGGGCCACTGTTGTCATAAACACGATTAAATTTAACCATATAAGAATTTTTTTTCTTAATAGTGAACCACACAAGTGGTAGGTATTAGATTTTTTAAAGTAGTAATTTTTGGAACACTATACGCATGCTTGAATTGGGGTGCCGTGTAGCAAACGATCTTGATGGAGAGAGAGGTGCGGGGGCCGTGATCCAATGTCGGTGTAGGCGGGCGTGATAGGTCGATGGGTGGTGTGCAATGCAAATCAATCTATAGATTGGAGAAACAAAAAGAACACTGATCAATTGAACGGTGAGAGAGAAAAGCCTCAATTAATGGACCAAAAAAGACTTCAATGTAGCTGATCAATACGATTGGCGGACAAGCCCTAGCTACGGGTTGTGCATCCACAATGGAGATCATCCTTCTCGGGGATGGCATGGCGTGCAAGCTGTCATTTTGTAAGTTGCCCTATTTTGCTTGCTTAAGAACTGAGAACAAATTCTATTTAAAAAGGTAAATGGTGCATTTATGGTATACTTCAGTTATGTTCTTATGGCAGCCACTTCGTGTTGGAGCTCAAATGGATAGGAAAAATAACCTCCTGATATAATTTTTCGAAAAGGCATAGTTTGCCCTCCTCTTCCACTCTCGTGAAACCGCATCATCGTTGCTTCTTTCCCTCTCCACTTGCATCTGCCTTTCTCCTGATGCATCAAGTACAAATGACAGTGGTGGTGGTTGCCTCTGCGACGGCAGCGCGTACGCGCACACGCCCTTCCGTGGGGAGGCGATCTAGATGTGGGTGGTACACATGCAACAGTTGCGGTCCCGGCCATGATGACAGTGCGTGCACACTTGTCGGTGGGAGAAGAGGCGCGACGGATCCATTGCTTTAGAATGTGGGCATGAATTTGTACATACAGTTACGAGCTGCCCATGCATATCTACTTTCTGCTGTAGCATCTCCTTAGCACGCCTGAGTTCTGCATTTTTTCATTAACACGCCTGAGTTGTTCCTTCTCTCGAAGTGTGAACGAAATTGATGCACTGGCATTTCTTTTTCTAGCTGCTAATTTAATATCTGCTTTCTTAATAGCCCCATCGCCTATTGACACGCGACCATGAGGAATGCCACCTGATGCTTCATACAGCAGCTCACCGTCCAGCTCTCTTCCCTCCCAACTATCTGGATACTTCTCTTTAGCCAATGCAGTATAGTCATCCTGACAATAAAAAAATATAGTTTGTTCACAACATGCTAGTAAATTAATGTCTTAAAAACCTATAAGCAATATGGCAGTAGAAACGATGACATACAAAGCGTTTTTGTGCTTTCTGGCTCATGATTGCACCATTACTAATGATTGCGCCATTGTTGCCACTTCTACTCACATTCTTCATTCCACATTTCATTGCAGTATATGTATTCAGCGTGGTCGCCTTCTCAGGTCCAAGCGTCTCTTCCAATAGGACCACATAAATTGAAGCAAAGTCATGGCATCATCATGTAATAGAAAAACTAAGTGTGAAGCAAATCATACAATAATCACGACATACCAAATACTGTTGTGCCTCCACAAAAGGTCGTGAGCCTCCTCGGTTTTGAGCAATATCCTCAGATTTCAAGCGAGCTTCTCGTCCCCTCCCCCTGTGCACCACCTAAGACAACCAACATATTGTCCATTCGATCAGTTTCATTTGCAGCCCTCTTGATGATGTACTAAAGGGACAGATCCATCAGCAGCAGCTACAAAACTCTCACCATGTTCTGTCCAGGTTTTGTAATTTGGCTTATACCCATGCTTATACAAGTGTTTCTGTACAATGTGCCTATCTTGCGGAAAATAATTCCGACATTTGGCGCACGGACACTTAATTTTACCACCTTCAGCTACGGAAGAGAAGGCACGGTCTATAAATCGTGCAGTTTCTTCAAGCCATATATTAGAAGGGACTTGACCAAACACCCATCCACTATACATCCAATCACGGTTCTCCATTATTCAACCAAGAATTCATACTGAAATAAAATTCACAGAAATGAGGATATTTCAGAAAAATAATAGCATACTAAAGGGCAGCAGCACAAATAACAAGTCACAAAAAGACAATTGTTTCAGACATAAATTTAAGAGCTCAAAGCTATAACTTACCAATATACTTGTTCAAGCTGGGAAATTACGCCGTTGAAAAGGGTGGCCAGCCAACTCCCCTAGCTGTTTGCTGATGTTTCTGGAAAATTATACATGTTAAATTCACTTTACTAGAATAAAATAGATAGCAGGTAGATGTCATAGAAGCTACAACCTAGAAAAAATAAACAGTTAGATGGTCATGTACAGAAGCTACAACATGTTAGCTGTTCAGTGAGGTTGCTACAGACGCTACAACATACATCTAAGAACAACCAAAACTAATCTGTTCAAATCAACCGTATACTAATCAGACGTGCCTAAAATAGTTTCAACTAAGCTTAAACGCTACACAAGAAATAGAGCAAGCTAATCTTAGATCCAGGAAAAGGAGGTGATATATTACCAGAGATATGAAGACAGAGGGCTTGTGATGCAGCGAGCAGAGGAGTACGGACAGCCAGAGGTGAAGACGCGTAAAGTCGAATGGGGGGACTAGTACGGGAGCTCGGTGGGAGGCGGTGCTGGTGCTCCGGCGGGTGGCGAGGTGGAGACCGGCGCCACGCCGGTGGTGAGGCAGATGCGGGCGGAAGAACGGCCTTCCACGGGAAGGGGAGGCAGCGGCGGCGGTGGACCGGAGGATGGTGTGGCGGCGGCTGCGGCGGTGGACCGGACGATGGTGGCGGTGTGACGCCCGGATAGTTAAGCTACAGTGAACCTCCGCTAATGATGCCACGTCACCTCGGATTACTGTTTATAAACTCGCGCCAGTTTGAAACCTAGTTCAAACTTTAAAAAATTAAGCAAACAATAAAAGTTTTCAAATCTTAAAACTAAAATGTTCGGGGTGAACCAAATATTACATAGGTAATTATGATGGAGAAACCATACCTTTATAAAATATTTAAATACTATAAGATAATTGAAACAGTAGTGAAAACTATTATTTATATACTTTTAAATATGAATTAATTACGAAACTAATTTAGCGTGGGTAGCAAGCTAATGTGGCAGTGGCATATTTGTTAACAGCAAATTAGGCGCCATTATAGTATTTTACTAAAACAAAAATAAATGGAAACTAAAAGAAAACATAAAAGAAAATAAAGAAAAAAGGGAAAATAAATAAAAGAAAGAAACTAACGAAACAAAAAAAGAGGGAACCCCCTCCCACGGCCCACTGGCCCAGTTGGCCGGCCAGCCCACCTGGCCCAGCCGGCCCACCCCGCCGGCTTAACCCCCACTCCCCCCAGGCTAACCCTAACCCCCACTCCTGCCGATCCCCACTCTCTCCCTCTCCCGATCCGATCTGGGCGGATCGAACCCCAGCCCGCCCTCGCCTTCGACGCCACCCGACGGCGCGCCCCCACCCCGGTGCTACCCGACGCCGCTTGCCCTTGCTGCCGACGCCGTTGCTCGTCGCCCCCCGACCCCGTCGCTGGTGCCGTCCCGGACCGCCGTCGCCGCTCGCCGGAACCACGCCGCCACGACTCCGTCGCCGTCCGTCGTCCCCGACTCCACCCCGACCCCTGCTGCCCTCACCGACGACCTGCTCGCCTCCCTGTCCGGCCTCGACCGGTGCCCGCCTCCGCCACCACTGTCGCGCCGGCGTCGTCGCGTCGCCGTGGCTCCCAGCGGAGTTGCGCCCCAACGAGCACGCCACGCCCGAGGCTGCCGTCGCCGCCACGCCGTCTCTATCGCCTCGAGCCGACGACCTCCCGCCTCGTCACCTCCCGACCCGGAGGCCGCCGCCGCCCCACTGTCGCTACCTCGCGGCGCCTCATCCCCGCCGCCTTCTTCCTCTTCGTCGGCGTCCCCATCAGCCCCAACAAGCCCGCTGCCCGCCCCTGCTCCTCGATGTGAGCCTCGCCTCCTCCCCTTCCGCCGACGCCCGAGTTCCGGCGACGCAAGCCCCACTCGCCTCCTGCCGCCGGCGCTCGACCTCCTCGTCAGACGCCCGGCGACGCCGCCGTTACTGCGGCGCGCGCCATGTCCGCACGACCGCCTCTGCCCCACCGCCTCGGCGCCGCCCGCGCCAGCATGGCCGCCGTGGCCTCGCCGCCCGGCACAGCCTGGCCGGCCTCGCCTCCCCTCACGTGGTGGGCGCCTTGGGTGCGCCTCGCACCCTGCGCCAGAATCACCAAGACACTCACGGGCTCGCCCGACAACCACGCCCAACCCGATAGGCCCCTCTGGGCCTATGACAAATGGGGCCCACGCCCTAGAACAAGAATTAAAAAAAGATTTAAAAAAATAAAAAAATAAATAAATACCTAAAATAATTAAGATATTAATTAAAGAATTAATTAACTTAATTAATCCCGATTAGACTAATTAATCATTTAATTAACCTGACTAATCTACTAATTAAATTAATTAATTTAGTTAGTTATTTATCAGTCAATGACATGCAGGACCCACCGTGAGGTTGACCAGTCAACCCTGTTGACTGCTGACATCAGCATGACATCATGCTGATGTCATTAATCTATTTTTCGAATTAATTTAAATAATTAATTAAATTCCAGGAATTAATAAAATCTTTAGAAAATCATATCTTTTAATCTGTAACTCGGATTAAAATATTTTCAACATGAAAGTTGCTCAGAACGACGAGACGAACCCGGATACGTAGCCCATTCGTCCACCACACACTCCTAACATATCAAACACGCAACTTTCCCCATTCGTTTCATCTGTCCGAAAACACGGAACACCGGGGATACTTTCCCGGATGTTTCCCCCCCTTCACCAGTATCACCTCCTACAGCATTAGGTCACCTCTAGCACCGCGTATTGCCATGTTACGCTTTGTGATACTTTGATTGCTCTGTTATTTATTGTGTTCCCCTCCGTTACTTCTTTCCAGAGACCCGAGACTGCCGGCGACCCCCAGTTCGACTACGGTGTTGACGATCCCTCCTTGCCGAGCAACCAGCAAGCCCCCCCTGATCACCAGATATCGCCTATTCTACTCTATACTGCTTGCATTAGAGTAGTGTAGCATGTTATTGCGTCATTATACCTATCCCGATGCATAGCCTGTCCTTGCTACTATCGTTGTTACCTTTACCGCAATCCTACATGCTTAGTATAGGATGCTAGTATATTCATCTGTGGCCCTACATTCCTGTAAACGCTGCATGCTATACTATCGGGCCGTGATCACTCGGGAGGTGATCACGGGTATATACTATATACTTTATACATGATACATGTGGAGACTAAAGTCGGGTCGGCTGGTGGAGCACCCGCGAGTGGATCTTTGTGGCGGAGCGACAGGGCAGGTTGAGACCGCCTAGGAGAGAGGTGGGCCTGGCCCTGTTCGGCGTTCGCGGATACTTAACACGCTTAACGAGATCTTGGTATTTGATCTGAGTTGGCTACGAGCCTATACGCACTAACCATCTACGTGGGAGTAGTTATGGGTATCCCGGCGTCGTGGTATCAGCCGAAGCACTTCGTGACGTCAGCGACTGAGCGGCGCGCGCCGGATTGGACTGGAACGCCACTAGGCTAGGTCTGCTTCCGGCCGCGTACGCAACGTGCAGGTGTGCTCAGGGCGATGGGCCCAGACCCCTGCGCGCTTAGGTTTAGACCGGCGTGCTGGCCTCTCTGTTGAGCCTAGGTGGGGCTGCGACGTGTTGATCTTCCGCGGCCGGGCATGACCCAGGAAAGTGTGTCCGGCCAAATGGGATCAAGCATGTTGGGTAAGTTGGTGCACCCCTGCAGGGAAGTTAATCTATTCGAATAGCCGTGATCTTCGGTAACAGGACGACTTGGAGTTGTACCTTGACCTTATGACAACTAGAACCGGATACTTAATAAAACACACCCTTCCAAGTGCCAGATACAACCGGTGGTCGCTCTCTCTCAGGGATACGAGGAGGCGATCGCCGGGTAGGATTATTGCTATGTGATGTTACATGGAGGACTTCAACCTACCCTCTTCTACCTGTTGCAAGACGAAGTTGACCAGAAGCGTAGTCTTCGATAAGACTAGCTATCCCCCTCTTATTTTGGCATTCTGCAGTTCAGTCCATCGATATGGCCCTTTACACATATATCCATGCATATGTAGTGTAGCTCTTGCTTGCAGTACTTTGGATGAGTACTCACGGTTGCCTTGTTTCCCTTTTCCCCTTTCTTTACCCGGTTGCTGCGACTGCACGATGGAGCCCAGGAGCGACGCCACCGCCTATGACGCGACTACTACCCCGGAGGTGCCTACTACTACGTGCAGCCCGGCGACGACGACCAGGAGTAGTTAGGAGGATCCTGCAGGAGGCATGCGCCTCTTCGATCTGATCCCGGTTTGTGCCAGCCTTCTTAAGGCAAACTTGTTTAACTTATGTCTGTACTCAGATATTGTTGCTTCCGCTGACTCGCCTATGATCGAGCACTTGTATTCGAGCCCTCGAGGCCCATGGCTTGTATTATGATGCTTGTATGACTTATTTTATTTGTAGAGTTGTGTTGTGATATCTTCCCGTGAGTCCCTGATCTTGATCGTACACATTTGCGTGCATGATCAGTGTACGATTGAATCGGGGGAGTCACAGGCGGCAACGGTGGACCGGACGATGGTGGCGTTGGACAGGGCGATGGTGGCGGCGGCGATGGAGTGGCAGGAGACTGAATTGGGGATCGAGGGTTCTGGAGACTGAACTAGGGATCGAGAGGGTTCTGTTTGCCCTCTCATTTTGTACTGGGCCTAATTCTGTGAGCCCAAACACATAGGAAAATAGACAAAATGGATGGGCCTCGCTAAAATGCGCGCAAATGAAATCCGGTGGCGCTGGCGAGAGCCCGAGGGCGCAAGGGCGAATGCTATTTCTGTGGGCCGCGACCCACAGGGATATATTCTTCCTGTGCGTTTACTCAAAGCCTACAGGAATATAGTGCAAAAACCTGTCGGCTACAGTCCGGCCTACAGTAAAACGATACTTTCCTGTGAGCTTACGTGGGGCTGACAGGAATATAAGTTGGCTCACAGACTTAGTCGCGATTCTGGTAGTGACCTTGTCTGCTTGTTCTAGGAAATCGCCATATCTCGGTGTCAAACGTCCAATATGTTTTTGAAAAACTTTATGTCGCGCACATATTTTGCAGAAATATACACACAAGATTTTGTTTTCAATTTCTTTAAACATTTTGAATCACGTTAAAAATAGTTTTTAAAAAAATTGGAGCAGATGCCACTAGGTCCTAATCATGCCTTCTCTACGGCTGCTCTGCTATCCAAGAAAAGAATTGTTAGAGGAAACGGTCATATAGCAATGGAATAGGCGTAGGTTATTCGTGCGCCTTCCTGCCATATGACACCAGCCTTTTTAAGTGAGCCCGACGGTCCAACAACCTTTTTGGCCCAGTTTCAACGCGAAATCAGTCCAATAGCCTAGCATAGCCTGATTTTTTGCATGGATCCCCTTTTTTTGGGGGGGGGGGGAAAGACACCCGATGGTACCTTATATCTGATATGTATAGAGGAAATACAACTCGACGCAACACGGCGGAAACATAATAAAATTACAATGAAAAACATATAGGTTATCTTCTTCCTCTAATTGTTCGCTGGATGCCGGAGATTGAAACATGCACTGAACAAGCAGCAAAATACCGGGCTACCTGCAAACGCCCTCGCCAACCAAGGCTTTAAACACCACAATAGCCACTCGCCGTGAACAACTAGATCGAATAAATGCACATGGAACATCACCTGGGAAACCTCTCCTCGCTGAAGAGTATACAAAATATGCAGCCTGTGTGTGCATGAGTATATAACGTGCACATGAGAGTTAATTGGTTTCTTATTAAAAGCAATACTATTTCTACGGAACCAAAGCTATCAACAAAGCTCGTAGCTTTTGTTGAAGTGGCAAAGGGTCCTCTTTGGTATTTTTTTTCCTCTCGAGGGCGTGAGGACGGTGCATTACCTTCCCTCTTCGTTACGTTTTTTTTCATTAAGCATGCAACAAAGATAATAACTACATCTTGTACAAAGCCATCAAAATAAAATCCCTATAACAAGATTGTAGATGGAGTTAAACATGAAAAATAAAAAAAAAATACAACACATGATAAAAATATGTCGACCGTATTGCCAAAGTAGACGTACCACATGGGCTGACTAAGCAAACATACATATGCTTGTAGCAAAAAAGGCTAAAGGGATCATTTATTAATTATAAGAGATATCATCCAGTCCAAACAATAAAGTGAAGTATGTATATTAGAACCGGTACTGCACGCGAGCTCATTAATATACAAACCAAACAAGACCTACTAATTAACAATACTAGAAAGTACCCCGCGCGTTGCTGCGGAATTCTAAACACTTTTTTTCCTCATAGAATGATGATAGAAGTTGTGAAGAAAATTTAGATCCAGAAAACAATATATATTGATGCATCAACAATTTGAGAAAAACATACTGGCTATTCATAATTCCTGAAAGTAGTGTTCCCCTAAAATAATTGGAAGTCCTGTGGTACTTGTATCCATAATACATATTGGTTGGCCAATTGTTCCAAGACCTACTAACGTATGAAGAGTCTAATGTAAAATCCATGCAAAATTTACTGATTCGATATTGATAAGAATCTCATTTGAAAAAATAACTAATAATATTATATATATACTAAGGCAATGGTATTTGAATGAACTAAAAAAATGTGTGCTCGTAGCTGCCTCATATGATAAAATGGAAGCAGGTCATTAACACCAAAAAATTACATTTCAAAAAGCAAGCACGTGGTTGCTAATCATCTCAGAGTTTCTGCTTTGGGTCCTGAAATACGAATGGGTCCGATCCAAACTCCTGGAGTCCTAGACTTCCCCAAGGGAAATCACATCGTTAGAGCTGACTTATACACTACAATCTTCGGTGCCGCTGCCGCGAATCCTAGGAAAACAGAATGTTTATTACTCAGTCCCAACAACAAATGAATGAAGAAAACAAATGAATCTAGAACTTCTAAGGCAGATGGTGAAGATCTTTGAGGCTGATGGATGGGATGGCACGCTGTAGCACCCATGGAGGGAGCCAGATCCTCTGAGATGGTAAGAAGGAAAGTCAGATGTGACCCTTCACAAAAATGAACGCCATCATTATACTGAAAAAAATAACAAAGATAGACTTGCCCACGCTAAGCCCTCACGCCGGCGTTGATTTCCCACCGCAACCTGTGATTTTTCATCTCGCCTGCGTGTGTCCGGTTCAACGGGCGGATGAAAACTGCTGGCTTTGAAGAAAGTAGTGCCAGGGCACGCCAACGACGATGACGGCCGGCGATCAAATCACCATAGCGCCAGGAAGCTAGGCTGGCCAATTCCATAGCTGCGGCTGTACATATTCGGTTTAGCCGATCTGTGCAATGCAAATATGAGACTCACATCTCTGTGTGCCAAAGTATAATTTCACCAGCGTGAGCCGGTGTGAAGAACACGTTAAAAGGGAGGAAGACATATGTGAGTTGCGGACGTAGCGCTATAAGTACACTCTCTGGCCGGCCGCTTGAGTACCTCGTGAATTAAACTTTTGAATTAAACGTGTGGAACAGTGGGGAGGATGAAACGGAAAGTCATATTGGATGAATAATAAGGGAACAGACGTGGGCGTGGGTGGAGAACAGAAAATAACGAAGAGGCCTGGGTGGAAAATTGTTGAGCTAGCTAGATGCTAATGTGAAGAGATGAAGTGATAATGGGTGGAAATTGCTGAGGTGGCTAGATGATGATGTGGACGGGCTGCATGTTAAGAGAATTGGTTGTAGTGGGGATTAATTTCTTAAGAATGTAAGATTCTCCCAAATCTAGCTATAACACTTGGCTATGGCACGCTAAATCGCTGGAGGACGGGGTGTGGGTTGGAGTTGGCCTATACAGTTACATTGTCTTGAGTAGAATAATTTTTCTATTTTGGAAAACGTGGCAAATTGCATTTCATTAGACATGGCTTTGCTGTAAATTGCATGAGCGATAGGTTCGTATATTTTTCATCAAGTCGGACAATTTTTTTCTTTGTATAGAAGGTTAAATGCATTGGTAGGTTGATTCAGGAGTTAATAATGAACATGGTGGCGTATCAGTTTGCATGGACATCATATTTTTATTCTGTGATAATGCATGACATTCAACTATATGTTACAATGTGGCAATGACTGACGAGACATTGGATCCGCCGGCCTTCTTGGCTCGGAGGGTGTCACGGGTGGCGCATGCCTCCTCGCCCTGATAACGGTGGCGGGGGACTCCACCTTGGCGGTCCGTGGTGAATGTACGGTGTAAAGGAGAGAGGGCGTCATGACGAAGGTGAGCTGGGGCATCATTCGGTTTTAAAGGAGATGACTCCAATGAAAAATATGCTGCTACGGGCTGCATCTCCCTCTAGATTAACTCATTAGGTGGACCATTAAGCTAAGCTTGTAGGTTGTAACTAAGGAGTAGCATTTTACATACTCAACTTATCTTAATCGGGTCACTAGGTGTGTGAAGTGCTAATCGAATCACTGGGTATGACATTGTGCACGAGGCACACGTTAGGATACTATGCTAGTACTACCAGGCAGCAAGTAAAGGGATGCTCAACTTGGACAATGGCACTCTTTGTGGAAGGTTCGATGGAATCTTTGGTCAGCAGTCAAATTCATACGTACTCTAGTGCATCCAACGACCAAACAGAGGACGATAGAAAAACTCCATGGAGTCTATTACAGTATTCTTTTTGCAAACAGACCGCTGGCGTGTCAAACATCTTGCCAAGTGGACAAATACGACGTGTGTCACAGTACACCAGTGACCGTATATATATGAGTCCACACGCGTATTCCGTATTATGGCCGTATGCATCGTTCTGATGCAGAGGCCGGGGAATCCTCCCTTTTCGAAGAAAAAAAACGCGTATTTCGTATTCGGCTAAAATTGCCAAACTCGATGGAGTTGAAACTTTCAATTAAGTACGTATTATTTTTCCACACACGATTCCAAAAATTAGCACCGCGTTGAGTGGGGCTGGAAATATTAGGCTACATCTGCCGTGACCTAGGATCACCGTGTTGTCTGGGGCTGGGAATATTCAGCTACATCTGCCGTGACCTACGATCAAGCCGTTTAAGCAGGCCGCCTATTTAAGCACGTGATTCCGGTAGCTTCAGCACCAACTACAACTACTCCTACTCTCTTGTTACTCTCTTAATTAGCTTGCTACGTTTGCTCGCAAATCACTCGATTTGCTAGCTGCGTACATGGCAGGGACCAAGATGACCACCCCTATCTTGCTGCTGCTCCTCATTGCCCTAATGAGCAGCGTGGTCACGGCCTGTGAGTTGGCCGGCGGCGAGGAGGCGGCGATGCAGGCGCGCCATCAGGAGTGGATGGCCAAGCACGGGCGCAAGTACAAGGACGGCGCAGAGAAGGCGCTGCGCTTCCAGGTGTTCAAGGCCAACTCCAAGCTTGTGGCCAGGTCCAACGCCGACGGCACAAAGAAGTACCACCTGACCGTCAACTAGTTCACCGACCTGACCAGTGAGGAGTTCGCCGGCAGGTACACCGGGTTCAAGCCCGCGCCGCCGGGACCCAAGATGCTGCCGGGATTCAAGTAGGAGAACGTCAGCCTCTCCGCCGCCGACGAGCAGGGCGTTGACTGGAGGACCACAGGCGCAGTTACCGGTGTAAAGTACCAAGGACGGTGTGGTACGTACCAACTCAGTGCATGCATGTGCATGCATGCGCGTTCCATACCGTGAGTAGTGCTCCCTCCGTCCGGAAATACTTGTCAGAAAAATGCATAAAAATGGATGTATCTAGAACTAAAATGCGTCTTAGATACATCCATTCCTCCGACAAGTATTTTCGGACGGAGGGAGTAGTATATAAAAAGAGTAGTTAGACCGTATGTAAACTTACACGATAAACTTTGGTTTGCTACGTACAGGATGCTGCTGGGCCTTCTCTGCGGTGGCTGCCGTGGAGGGCATCCACCAGATCACCACCGGCCAGCTGGTCTCCCTCTCGGAGCAGCAGCTGCTCGACTGCACCACCGAGAACCACGGGTGCGGCGGCGGCTTCATGACCTCTGCCTTCGAGTACATAGTGGACAACGGAGGCATCACCACCGAGGACGCCTACCCATACGTCACGGCCCAAGGCAGGTGCGACTCTGATGCCACGCAGCCGGCCGCCACCATCAGCGGGTACCAGGTCGTGCCTGCCAACAACGAGGACGCTCTCGCCGCCGCCGTCGCTAACCAGCCCGTGTCTGTCGGCATCGATGGAAAGCAGCCGAGCTTCCAGATGTACAGTGGCGGCATCATGACCGGCGACGCCTGCGGCACAGAAATGAACCACGCGGTCACCCTGGTGGGCTATGGTGTCGAGCAGGATGGGACAAGCTACTGGCTCATCAAGAACTCATGGGGCCAAAACTGGGGAGAAGGAGGTTACATGAAGCTCCAGAGAGGCACGGGCGCCTGCTGCGTTGACATGCTCGCATCTTACCCTGTCGCATGAACCTACGCAAGCACAAGATCCATTAATTAATTAATTAAAAATACATATATCACTAGCAGTAGTAAATGCTACTCCTTTATATAGAATAAACACAACCTGATCAAGCGCATGTGCTTGCTTTGAAGAGATTATTAAGGGGCACTCCTAGCTGTAACATCAGATTGTTTTACTATCTAGTATGTACTATGAATGAGCGATTATTTGTACCATCCATACTAGCCACCTTCGACACTGTACTATATGTTTCAACAAATATAAAAGTGCTTTGTACATGTGAGAGTTCACAACAAAAAAAATATATCGTCTCAACATATTCTAGACGATTTATCGCCAGAACATCATGGTCTTTCCTGAGGCCCCTGTTCCGTTGGTTAGGAAATGCCAATTTCAGCGCGGGAAGAACGTTGAGAATGATAAGATCGGATGCCCCAGACCCAAACTACCCATGGTCCATTATGAAAATGTCAATTCTGTCAGGAAAAGATGTCACCAGTGTCATACGGGACGCCCCATGCCTAATTAACTACCCGCATCCGGGCTGGTTCTTTTTGTGCTCAAGTTCCAAGGACTAAGTACCATCGACAAGGTGATCTCCTAAATTGTGACTTGAAAAGGGGAAGCTCTTACACATGGCAAAGCACATGGTTCTCCTTAGTCGATTATTTCCACTGCTGCAGAAAAGGACAATTTAAAAAATGCAGTCAACAACCTTGTTAGGGAATTTACGTTCAATAGTAAATATGTTCCTGGTCTTCCACGAGATCCAGCACACTGTGTGCTTGCCGGAAAGCATTGTCGGAGTTGCAACGTCAAGCTCGACGACGAAGCGGCGAGACACGTACGTATACATACAAAGCAGCCGATCAATCAGAGTATTGATTGATTCAGCAAGAAACAAGATGCCAGGAAGAAACTTGCTTGGAACCTCACCACATGCAAACGCACCAGATCAACCTTTTGTGTCCCGCTCTGCCGTAGCTACCCAGGGGCTTTTCTGCTTTATTTATATCACATGATTACATAGACTCCAACACAAATACGAACTAGTACTTGCCGACCTCGGGCTACCTAACCGTGTAACACAATGACTCATCTAAATTGAGACATACGTTTGGAATACCTAACACAGACGATCTTTCGCCAAAACATAGGGAATAGCTAACAAACGTTTGGAACATCATGGTCTTGCCTGAGTCCCCTGTTCCGTTCGCTAGGAAATGTCAACTCCAGCGTGGAAAGAACGTAGGGAATGATATAATAAGATGCCCCAGGCCAAAACTACCCATGGTCCATTATGAAAATGTTAATTCCGTCAGGCAATGGGGATGTTGAAGGATATTTTATCGTTGCACTCTAATAAGAACGGGATTTTCTTGGTTACATTGTCTAACTATGTGTGGGATATTCAGCATGGTCGGTGTCAAATCCTGTATGGAGGGCCATCTGGTCACTACAGGCACCGGCGAAGATCAAGATTCATAGCTGGCGTGTGATGCTAGCTTGGGGCTAAGGATGGCAATTTTATCCATGGACATGGATATCCATGGATATCCGACCCGAATGGATAGTGTTTGGATATGCTTTTGTGTCCATGGACGGCACCCAAACCCGACCCGATTGCTCGTGGGTAGGGCATGGATATACATTTTTTACCCATGGATATACCCAAACCCGACCCGATAGTATGACTTAAAGGGCAAAAATCTGCTATCCCTACCCCACAGTCACATGCCCCACTGCAATTTTACACTTTGTTATCTAAAACATGCCAAACAAATTACAGAATCCCCATCGTAACTTTTATTAGTTGACATTCAATCCCCTCCGTAACATACTCCAACGCCACTTCCCTTATTTTTAACTCCTTGTTAAATGACTCGTCATTCTCATCTGTTAGAAAAAATACTAAATGATCTTAGGTTCTTAGTGGACGTTGATTTACCATAAGTTGATGTTTACCGTAAGCGAAGCCTAGCCTGCCACGAGGTGAAGAATGGAAGGCCTAATTTCAACATTGTGTTATGTCTTATTTATATGTCTCAAGAGGACCCAATGGATATCCAATCGGTATGGATATCCATCGGGTTTGGATAAGGACACTATTTTTCACCCGTGAAATTTTTCATGGGCGGGTAAAGACTGTCTTCATGGATATGGATATGGATTTGATATTGTTCAAACCGATCCGAACCCGACCCATTGCCATCCTTACTTGGGACTATACCTTGTCTGGGTGTTCTAGGAAATCGCCATATCTCGGTGTCTAGTCAATGTCCAATATGTTTTGTTTAGTGTGAGAGCATCTCACATGTGTTTCTCAAGGGCGCAAGGGTGAAGGAAGTGTGGTTAGGTTTGGGTATGTTCTAGCTTACTGAAGATTCTTCGGTGGTGGAACTAGACGATAAACGGATCCTTGAGTCTCTCCTGCCGCTATTACTAATTTACTCCATGACATTCGCTGCGGTGGCTAGCTGTTATATTTGGTGGGAGAGGCGTAAGGGCACATACTGTGAACCTCTTCAGTCGCCTATGAGATTGGCTCGATTTATTTTGGCACTGGCCCTTAACTACAAACGAATTAAAAGATGGGTGCTCAACCTATTGCGAGGCACATATGGGAGAAGCCCCCTGAGGATCTTGTTAAACTGAATGTGCATGCAGCTTTCGATATTGATACAGGGACTAGTGGCATCTGGGCCATCATTCGTGATCACCTTGGATCCCTTGTTTCACATGGGACATGGAACCTGCAATTTGGAGAGGATGCAGCTATGGCTAAATCTTGCGCGTTACGTGACGGCCTATTAGTAGTTGTAAATACAGGGTGCAACAAGCTAGTGGTCGAATCAAAATTTTCCAAAGTTGTGGATGTCATGCGAAATTGAGGCAATTCTTCTGGGGCGACAGCAGCTGTATACGAGGAGTGTACTTTTCTTTGTTGCAATTTCGTTCATGTTAGTTTTTCCCATTGTCTTAGGGAATCCAATATGGAGCTCACAAACTTACTAAGTTTATTGAGGACAACCATGGAGTGTAGCATGATGATCCTCCGATGTGCATTATTTGATTTATAATCACAAATGAGTTTCTAATCAATAAAGTGCGCGGGCCTCTTCATCTGGAAGATGCATGCGGCCACTTTATTGATTATTCTCGAGGACCTTACAAAGTATTACAACAATATGCCTGAATCCGCCATCTTGGCAACATATGCCGCTACTCCTACCCAAATGATGAAGGCATGCTAGTTGGGCCACTACCCAGACCACTTATCTAAGCCTAACATCAAAATAATGAAGGAGTGCTAGCTGGGCCACTACCCAGACCACTCACCTAAGTCTAACATCAAATGTTGGAAGCCCCAGCCGAGCCACATACCGGGTCTGGGGTACAAACCGGTCCGACGCACTCGTGTGTCGTCGCCGCCATCTTTCACAGGTCCGTCTTCAGAGCAAATATTGAGGCTTCTACCTTGTCTGGCCACTCAGCCATCGACGTCACCACGACACCGGACAACTTCGTCCTCCTGCGCGAGTCCGTCGTCACACATCGAACACCGAATCTCCACTGCGCCACGCCGCCGAGATACGCCGCCATCAATGAGTAGGATGAAGCACCGCTCCGTCGTGTCCGGCAGGGTTGCTGAAGACCAAGCACCGTGGAAGAAGGACTCCGAGGCTGAGCACATAGGCGGCAGAGCGCCAACGCACCGCCACCAGACAAACTCCGACCACGCCACCAGCCGCCGCCAAGCAACCAAAGCATCACATCCACCCCAAGCTCACCACGAACGACACCCCCAAGAGGGTGACGACGCCCGGAGCGCCGCTGTCGCTCGATCCGGCAAGGATTTGGGCTTTCGCCCGGCATACGAGCTGGATGGACGTAAGAGGGGAAGGAGGCAACCTGGACGGCGCCTTCAAGAAGGGTACGGCGCCCTCGGGCGTCCCCGCCGTCGTGGCCAGCACTGCTGGCCTTGGATTTCTCCGGAGCCACCTCCCACCTCCAGCCGCCAAACAGGTACAACTCTGAGACAAAGGCCGCCCAAAGCAGGACCATCGGAGGAAGCCCTGGTTGAAGTAGACGGAGGCCTTCAGATCTGGATCGGGCGCCGCCGACCACGTCGGAGCCCAGACCAAGGCCGCCGCCCCGGCGTCCCATCCGCCGCCAGCAGCCGACGCAGCCAGAACCATGGTGACGGAGATCCAGGAGGCAGGAGCGGGGATCGCAACCCCGCCCAAACTCGTCGGGCAGAAACCACCAGGCCGCAGTCCCGGGGCCTGCCGACGACGCTCGCGCCGCCACCACCGGAGGGCTAACCTCAGATCCGTCACACGCCGCTGCACGCGCCACGGAGCCGAGCCTCCCCACCGCGATTCCCGACCAGCGATCGACGCCACGAAACCGATCGCGCCCGTGCCGCGCCTTGCGCGGCCTCACCACGTCGTCCCGAACACGGCAACCCTCGCCGGTGCGCGCACCTCGCGAAGCGCCACGCCGAGTCCCGCCCGAACGAACGGCCCGCGCCGCCCTGCTCGAGCTGGAGGAGGAAGGGCCCGCCGCCGCCGAGCAGCTGGCTTTGCCCGGCGGCGTCCGCCGGCGGCGGCGAGGGGAGGAGGGGCCGGAGGGGCCTGCGCTGGCGGCGGCTAGGATTCGCTCCCGGAATAGCCTAATAGAACCTTTTCCTTTCAAAATTCATCCAACATGGTGTTAAAAAAACAGGTGTACAAAATATTTTTGTGGTCAATCTCCCTCGATCACACTATCATTCAACTTGCGGCGGCAGCAAACTATTGTACCATCTGAATGCAGAACCAGCGACCAAGTTTAAACACACAGCGTACACATGTGCATGCAGGCAGTAATCAACATTCATTACATCTGATCTTTATCTTTATAGAATCATAGTCATTGACATCATAGTCACCAAAGTGATATACACCATTTCCGCAAAAAAAAAAGTGATATACACCAGAAAAAAAAAATGTTCACCGTGCACCTACACAGAACCCATGGGAGGGCCTTTATATACCCGAGCAACACCAAAGGGTTCACTAAAAAAACTAACTCGCCCACAAAAAATATGGAAGCACAATTTATTTTTAACTAGCTGAGTGTATGAAAATAATGAGTGACTTACATTATGTTGAAATAGGATGCATTGGGAAAACACTTGCACAATCCCTCCTAGTCAAAAAGCACCAAGTGCTCTACGGGGCTTCTATTTCAAGGCAGGGGCCGAGACAGGCCTATGGCAAATAGGGCTATAGCCCTAGGCCTAGGAACAATGGCCTTTGTAATTTCTTCTTAAAAAGTATGAAAAAATCATCAAAGTGCATCATTCAAGGTACTTAGCCCTAGGCGTAATCCGATGCTAGCTCCGCCTCTGTTTCAAGGGAAAGAGGCCTGGTGGAGATAATCGAGAGTACTAGTAGTATTATTTTCTACTCCTAGGCTGTTGAGGAAAAACGAGGCTCGCCACATCAACAGACGGCCAACTGCGCTCCTCGTGGACACGTGTACCGAAGCATGTCGCCAGCTCAAGGATCATAGTGAACGATGAAAAAAACTATCAGCAGCAAAAACAGGAGACTGCTACCAGCTCTTGCCAAAAGCAACTATCCCTGATCTGCCCTCCTCTGCCAAAAAGGCCAGAACCATCGATTCCCACATCCACCTTCCCTCGCCAAGATAGTATGGGAGGGAGAGCAATTCATCAAAGAAAACAGAGCAACCAAAAAAGGCGGAGAACTAGGATGCAAAACAGTGCATACAGGAGCAACAAAAGTACACAAGAAAAGAAGGTTCAAAAAATTCCTATCATATCTGAACTTTGGCAAAGATTCCTTATTACAGAAGACCTGCTTTGCTGGTCTTGTCTGTGTACCATCCCCCGAGATGAATCTTGTGATTTTTGCATGCTATTGCCCTAAGGAAGTTTTTAAGTATATTTCACCAATTCCTTGATAAACCAAATCATGTGCTGGCAGTTTTCTCTCTCCCCAACTTGACCATTCTTTTGCACCCGATGGCTGCAAAAATACCACAAAAACTTGAGTGAATAGCATAAAACTGCGGTAATTTGGGCCACGGTTCCAAACAACTACATTTTTTGAAAAATTTCTAATACCTACCACTTGTGGGTTAGGTGTTTATAAAACCACTAGTTGTTATCTGGTTAAAATTTAATCATGTTTATGATAGTTTTGGCCCACATTCAATGGATAACGTCGCATAAAAGTTAATTCCGATAGCTTTTACTGTTGGGTTGGACGTCTGATAGATGGGGCCCACATGTCAGTATCCATGAAATCCCCCAGCTCCTTTACAACTTCAAAAATAGGTCCTCTTTTCTACAAATAACCCCTGAAAACATTTTAAAAAAGCAATATGGACCATAGAAACATTTTTTAAATGGAGTTGGACCCCTGAAAACATTTCTTAAAAAGCATTATGGTCCATATGAATATTTTAAAAATGCAATCAGGTTCTCTGGTCGCACGCATGCCATTGGAGATGTGGTCGCGCGCCATTGACTTATCTCTCTTCCTCCAGACGCATGCATGTAATCCTCTTCTCCTTCCCCCGGTCGCACGCACAGAGGATGTCAACGGGGTCACTCAGGCCAAAGCTGTCACCCTTCACGTAGGCCGCTGGTTCCTGCTCCACCAGCCAACACCACCTCAACCATTAGCAATTGTCCTGGACAGAGAGACTGGAAGAGCGCCGCACGCCACCTCCCGACGCCATAGTTCCAGTGATGCTGCTCCTTCGTGCCACTGCTGCTACTGCCCCACCCATCAGACGCCCAACCTAACGATCAAATCTAACGGAATTGAGTTCTATGCCACGTCACTGTTTAGATGTGGGCCACTGTTGTCATAAACACGATTAAATTTAACCATATAAGAATTTTTTTTCTTAATAGTGAACCACACAAGTGGTAGGTATTAGATTTTTTAAAGTAGTAATTTTTGGAACACTATACGCATGCTTGAATTGGGGTGCCGTGTAGCAAACGATCTTGATGGAGAGAGAGGTGCGGGGGCCGTGATCCAATGTCGGTGCAGGCGGGCGTGATAGGTTGATGGGTGTTGTGCAATGCAAATCAATCTATAGATCGGAGAAACAAAAAGAACACTGATCAATTGAGCAGTGAGAGAGAAAAGCCTCAATTAATGGACCAAAAAATACTTCAATGTAGCTGATCAATACGATTGGCGGACAAGCCCTAGCTACGGGTTGTGCATCCACAATGGAGATCAACCTTCTCGGGGATGGCATGGCGTGCAAGCTGTGCTGGAGCTAGGTCAGTGACTTGCAGCAGACACCACGTGTGAGGATTAGCGAGGAGATTGGTGGAATTGTTGTTATATTGCTGAGCACGGTGGGCGAGTATATATTGTTTACATGTCTTGAAGGACAAGAAACCATAGTAGAGGCAAGGTAATAGAGAGGTACGAAACCTATACTACCAAATACACATATACCAAATATACTCTAACAGTTTCTTATCTTACGTGACTAGTCAACTACTTTCAAATAGGTTTAGGCAATTATATATTGATTGGTTTTATAAACTTTGTGTGCTTTACAGTGCTATTGAAGTTGTTATCAATGTAAACTCATTTGTTTTGTATTAGTTCATAGCACCTTCCGATATAAGACCAATATTCATTTTGTAAGTTGTCCTGTTTTGTTTTCTTAAGAACTGAGAACAAATTCTATTTAAAAAGGTAAATGGTGCATTTATGGTATACTTCAGTTATGTTCTTATGGCAGCCACTTCGTGTTGGAGCTCAAATGGATAGGAAAAAGAACCTCCTGATATAAT
Source organism: Aegilops longissima (assembly GCA_021605205.1). Lineage (NCBI taxonomy): Eukaryota > Viridiplantae > Streptophyta > Magnoliopsida > Poales > Poaceae > Aegilops > Aegilops longissima. Next base: position 517,693 of record JAHIAM010004222.1, on the reverse strand, counting down.
TTTTCGAAAATGCATAGTTTGCCCTCCTCTTCCACTCTCGGTGAAATCGGCATCATCGTTTGCTTCTTTCCCCTCTCCACTTGCATCTGCCTTTCTCCTGATGCATCAAGTACAAATGACAGTGGTGGTGGTTGCCTCTGCGACGGCGGCGCGTACGCGCACACGCCCTTCCGTGGGGAGGCGATCTAGATGTGGGTGGTACACATGCAACAGTTGCGATGCCGGCCATGATGACAGTGCGTGCACACTTGTCGGTGGGAGAAGAGGCGCGACGGATGCTAGTGCCCCAGGCAAGAGAGCGATTATGGGTCATGGCGGTGCCGGCCCTCTCCGTTGGTCATACAACATGGTCGTATGTGGTCAGATCCATTGAGGGCCCGATTGGGCGACGAAGGTGGCCTCCGCTAGTCATATTAAGAGCGATAATTGATTTAGGTAATCAAGCACATGGCCATTAATTCTACTGCTAGGTCTCTATCTTCGCTCTATAAATCTGTCAGCCGGGCAAGGCATTTGATAAGCATTTCTGCGAGAAGTAGCAAACCAACTGCGAAATATGTAGAGCACTCCCTAGTTACTTAGTTAGGCTCTCCAGATAATTTACACGCACTCGCAGCCATTTTTTTTCTTCCTTCGGAAACATGCAAAATTTAATCTCAACGTAGGGATGAATGGCAATACCCTTTTGGTATACCTTAGTCAGGACTGCGAGGTATTAGGAAAGCACCTACTTCTGGATCAAACTGAGTCATCAGTGTCGAAACCGTAAATTGCTATACCTGCCGCATCACTGGCGACTGGCGACATGTCGGCAATTGGCGTCATGCTGGTCTCCTCCTCCCCATCATCATCTTTTCTGATGGACTCCTCCCTAGATCCATTCATTCATGCAGCCCTTTCCCAGCCTCCTGTTTTCTCTCTCTCTCTCTCTGTGAGGAACCTTGTTACTGTGGAGTCAACACTAGAAGGGGGGTTAGCTGGAGCTTTCCCTGACCAAGTGTTAACTGACGAAAAGGCGTCAGTTAAAGAAACTGAAGAATCAATTTCAAAAACAGAGGTGAAAACAGAAACTGAGTGGCTGGGGTCTGAGAAGTTTGCTGGTCAAGCGAGGACTGTGTTGGGATGAGAATACTTGGCAAGGAAGAACTCTGCTCACCTGCTCTTTCTTTCTTTAGTTCCCATCTCAAATTCTCCTTGTCTAGTGTTGCACTACGATAGGAAACCAGGTTCGATAGGAGGAAAAAAATTTAGACAGCTGGGCTTGGGCACAATGTAGCTTGGAATGTTTTGGATGAAGTATATGGGGGTACGTCAGCCAAAGGAAAAGTCACAGGGTGGTCCAAAAGTAGTTCAACACATTCATTATTTCATTCTATTTATGATAGCAGCATAATAGTATAAATGCACCTGCACAGCTTACTCAACATCTGTGTGACCCTATAGACAGTGGGACAACTCAATATTCTACGCACAAGCTAGAAAATTCAAGCTCACAAAAAAAGTCAGGGAGAGAACTTCCAAAGTGAGTTAGCTAGGCAGAGCAAGTAGTTCATATCTATACATTGTTAAGCAACTTGATGAGATTGAGTACGTGCGCACTAAGAGTGTAGGACTGTGAGGCATGGGGAACACGAAAGAAAGTGCTTCGGTACACACACACACACACACACACACACCCCTCCCCAACAAAACGTAGAAGGACAGAAAGGTCATAGGGAAGAAGCGTATACTCACCTCGTATTTTAGACGTACAATCCCAGTCATACGAATACACGTGAGTAAGAAGAAAAAAAACTTGAACGACCACTCCATCGATCCCGCCTGCCGCCCGACTAGAGGAAAGAAAAACTGCAGATCGATCAGGCCTGCCGCACGGCGATCACGCGGCTACTGATCTGGATCGTCGCTGGTGGGCTGAGGAGTGGAAGACCGCCGTCGCCGGTGGCCGGCCCGGTGTTGGACGTCGCCGTTCTCCGCATGGACGGCCGCATCTAACGATCCCGATCTCCCACGCCGGCGATTCCAAGCCCGTCGTCTCCCACGTCGCGGTCGGCGGTTAGGGAAGTGGCCGGCCACGTCTTGGACGTCGACGACTTCCGCAACAACGCCGCGTCCGCCGCCTGTAACTGTCCGGACGTCCCACGGCGCGTACAACACTCGTCCAAGACGCCGACCTTGACCTAACTCGTCCGGCGCCGCGGATCCGTCAGGTACTCCCGCTTGTGGATTGGTCGTCTTCCACGTCGCCGCCGTCTTGAATCACGCCGGAGGCCCGTTCCTGAAGGCCCCATCAGCGTTGATGGATGACATCGACACCACCGCTGAAGGTTTGTCACCAGCACTGCAACTTCTTTGGGGGTGGGGGGATCAAAGGGATGTTCAAAAAATAATAATGTTTGGTACTTTGTTCTTCACCTGAAGTTTAGTGTTACAAATTTCCTCACTGTCCACTTTCGGTTCAGTCCCCACTAGGAATTCTTGTGGTCTTCAACTGTGTTCAGATGTACAACGGTGGTGCTGTACTTGCCATTCATCACTAGATGGATGTTTGTGTTCAGTTACACTGCACGCTCGCCATTCAGGTGGTGGTTCTAGAGTGGTTTTAATTGTGTTTGGTACGAAGAAAACAAATAAATTCTAGTTCTACATAAATCCCAATGCTCTCTCTGCTTCAGTTTTGTTTCTTGCACTAGCCAAAGATTGGATCCCTACTAAGCTTCCAGTTCCTGTTCCTGCTGTATGGTAGAATTTAACGTGGGATAATGTGTTTTTCAATTATGTGCAGTGTTAGTAGTAACGTGTGTTTAAATGGACGAAGAAACCTCATTTACGGCCGATGATAATGGTAGAAATGATGTCGATCGGACCGATAACGATCATAGTAATGAAGAAGATGACAGCAGCGATAACGATTCATGGTCATCATATGATATCTTACCTTCAGAGGATTTTTCAAATAATGAACATGGTGCAGACAGTGAAAACGTAAGTGAAGTCTATTTGATTCTAGTTTTCAATTGGCAGAGTACCATATGTGTAATAATTTGTCTGTGTTTTTAATTTACAGGAAGATGTGGACGTTGGGAATGAGCAAAATAATTTTGAGGAATTGTGGGCCGATAACTTGAGCCAGGTTTGTTCAAACATTTTGTACCGCGCGCGGTAGTTTGTGATAGATCATAAACACTGACATAGTTTCATATGTAATTTTGTAGGAGGGTTCAGATGGTCCCGATGGTGGTGACGACGAAGCAGAGATGGACATTGAGGAGGCTCAATACCAGCAGCGCGTGTTGGAGACACATTGGAAGGTCATGGCTATGACTTTTCGGTCACAAGGGGATGCATATATATTCTACAACAGGCACGCCAAAGAACATGGGTTCAGCATCAGGAGAGAGAAGGTGAAACGAGGGAAGGGTGCTTCAGGACTAATATGGTTTAGGCGGTTTTTTCTGCTCTAGGGCAGGGAGAAGGCAGAGGAAATTCATAACCATGGAGGGTCGCACCCGCAGGCTTAGACCCGAGACTCGATGCGAGTGCAGTGCACAGATGGTGGTGAAATTGGACAGGGCACGAGGAGTTTGGTTCGTCGCGTCATTCGTAGATGATCACAACCATGCGATGGCTCGACCCGATGAGGTTCCTTTTTTGTGGTCACACAGACGGATTGGAGATGGCACGAGGGCAGAGATACTGGCTATGCAAGGGGCTGGAATCAGGAAGCATATAATTGTGGACAACTTCATCAGTAGGTACGGTTCGTATGACAAATGCGGACTTATTAGGCGGGACGTGTACAATCTTTGCTGTAGAGAGAAGATGAAGCTCATAGCAAAGGGTGATGCTGAGACGGCAGTGGGCATTATGAGGAGCAGAAAGGCGAAGGACCCAGACTTCTTCTTCGAGTACGAGCTAGATAAGGAAGGGCGGTTGAAGTGTATGTTCTGGTGCGATGCACAGTCGCGGAGGGACTATCAGGACTACGGAGATGTGGTCATGTTTGACAGCACGTATAAGATGAACAGATATGGTATGACGTTCATCCCCTTCGTCGGTGTTAATAACCACCGTTGCACAACAGTTTTTGGGTGCGCTATTGTTTCCGACGAGACCGAAGCGACGTATGTGTGGCTGCTCCAGACTTTTATGAGGGAAAACTGTCAGCAGAAGCCAAAGTCAATTATCACAGACGGTGGCGCTGCAATGCTCCGAGCGATTCAGAGTGTCCTTTCAGATGTGCTCCATCGTATTTGCTCGTGTCATATCGAGAAAAATATGCAGAGGCACCTACCTTACAAGTCACTAGATGAGTTTAGATCGCTCCTGTACTATGCCACCTCTGAAGAGAACTTTGAGGAGAGATGGACCGCCTTTGTCAATAAATGGAAAACGGATAAAACTGAAGAGTGGCTGAGGATGTTGTATAGGAAGAGGAGACTGTGGGCAACATCATATCTTTCGGATGGCTTTTTTCTTGGTATGTGTAGTAACCAGAGGAGCGAAAGCCTCAACTCCTCCCTTCACCTTCACCTCGACTATGGTATGACCATAGTTGATTTGGTAGTGTATTATGAGAACTGCATAGTTCGCCTCCGTGAGACGCTGGTGGGAATTGAGCGCCAGACCTTCATCGTCACATGGCAGAATAACCACAAGTTCAGGTATAATGTTCTGTATGAACCAGGTAACTCAGAAGAAACCTTATCATGCACGTGTCGCGGGATGGTTCGGAAAGGGCTGCCTTGCAAACATATTCTCTTTGTTTTGCATCATCTTAAATTGTCTGAAATACCAAAGTGTTGTGTCCTCCATCGGTTGTCGAAAGATGCGAGAGATGGGTTGCCAGCGCAATGCAAGAGTGATCTTTTTGGTTGGGGTTGGTCTGGGCCTGAGGAGAGAGAACGGTACAGTCAAGTTAGCATAAAATCAGCAGAAGCTGCTCATGTTGCAGCAAATGATCCCTTCTTGTTTGATGAATTGATGAAGTGCCTAGACGGTATAATAGCAAGGAAGAAGATCCCGGAAGAGGAACTCATAGGACGCAAAAGGTGTGCTCTAATTGCGAAGCAGGCAATTCAAGCGGAAGAAGGTGCAGCAGGTATATGTGATCCTGAGAAAGTTTCGACAAAGGGTGCACCTAAGAAAGGCCCGTCAAAGGGTGGCCCTGACGTTACGAAAAATGGTAGACCTAAAGATTTTAGAGAGAAGAAAAGTGGTCCGTTGTGCAGTCTTTGTAATTTACCAGGTCATAACAAGGCGACTTGTAGTCTAAACGAGAAGTAAGTTTTACATTCTTATTTCAGTTATGTTGTGTGTTCGGTTTTACCGACTATATTTTCTCACACGCGTTCTTCATATTTCTTTCAGGTACCGGGCATAGAGAAGTGGCTTCGATCCTGGGAAGAAGAAAACTGGTTGCACGAGTCATGTTGGAAGTTGTTATTTATTTATGTGAACATGTGTCCGGCGCCAGAAAACTTAATAAGTGTTTTGTTTATGTTTCTCAAAATAATTATGTGAACATCTATCGTATGTACTGAATTATGATTGTCAACATATTTATGTGGACATCTATCCTATGTAGTGAATTAATTGCCATGATTTCTGTAATGTTTCGTGTGAAGGAGTTCACAGTTTTAACATGCTGTATTCTCATTCTTTTTGTTTGTTCACTGTACTGTATATGTGCTGTTTAAATCATGTTGTATTCTCATATTTTGTTTGTTCACTGTACTGTATATGTGTTGTTTAAAGGAAAAAAGTGAAAAAAAAAGCCCGACCAGCAAGCTGGACCCGCCAGTAGGTATATTTTTTCACACAAATCAAGCACAACAGTGCGACTCGGGCGGTGAAATCGACCACTACGGGCCTAGCAGCGAGGTCCAACGGGCAGGATGGATATGTAACAGAGGAGTTCGACTGCTATGTCGAGCCCCCCGCTTTCGAGGTGGTACTAAACCAGTGACCAGGGCGTGCGCAGGGGCAGGGGCGACTGCTGGTGGACTATGGGCCGCCCCAGTTGGTGGGGGAGAGGTCGCGCGCGGGGCGAGTGGGCCGACTGCAGTGGGCTTCAAATTTGCGCCGGCCCACGAACAAGGCAGTGCATGTTGTGCACGCCGTGCCGCCCGCACTTGTGATGTTTAGTCCCACCTCGGAAGCGGGGAGGCACCTCGACCGGCTTAAATATGCGGGCGCGGCTTACACATCGAACTCCTCTGTTACTTATCCTTCCAGCCCCGTTGGAACCTGCTGTTGGGCCCGTTGTGGGCCGATTTGACAGCGCGAGTCGATTTGTTTGAAGAAATATACCTACTACGGGTCCAGCAGCTTGGGCATTTTTTTTCAGTACGTCATGACATTTTTTTCCTTTAAACAGAAAACTGTAGGCATAAATTTCACAAAGGCATAATCACTTCAAATATAAAATCATTAGCGTCCTTTAAATAGAAAACTGTAGGCATAAATTTCACAAAGGCATAATCACTTGAGCTATTTAATCAGTAGCGATGCATAATCGATTGCAACAGTAGCAAAAATTGTCTCAATCACCAAACAGGCATAATTACAATAATAAATTTGTCTGAATCACCAAATAGCCATAATAATCTATGTGGGAAAAAAAGAGATTGTGGCATTATTACAATAATAAAACAGATGGTACGAACCACCGAATAGGCATAATCATGTACGTGGCTAAAACCAAAATTCTGCCATTATTACAATAATGAAATGGTACCAAATAGGCATAATCATGTGGGGGGCAAAAACCCTACACACTTGCTGGCACTTATTCCTTCTCCATAATTTTCAGAATCTTCTCCTTCACCCTAGTCAGTGTGTTGCTCTCTGAAAAAAGTATTTCCGCGAGAATGCGTCCCCTTGAAGAATTGATCTCGTCCTAGTCAAAGTCATGTCTGAAGGCATCCCCGTCCCAGAGTTCGATGCATTTCATCACGAAAAGTCCGCAAGACACTCTGAAAATAAAAATGCTAGTCAAGTCATGATGGAAAACACAATTACATATGCATTCGACTATGAGCTTACTCGTCTGTTTGTCTCGGCATTTTGTACTCCTTTATTGGCCATTTAGACACATCTGGATGATGTGTACCTATAGCAGAGTTTACCTGATTTGTATCTACAGCAATTTCTGCCCTCTGAAAAAAAATTGTCAAAACAATATTAAGCATGTACAAAGTGAACATCTTACGAACGTACAAATGTATTCATGTTATGCAAAGTTGTTAAGTTACCATCGAAGCAATCTTCGCATGAACTGCCTTGCTTATTTTACCAGTAGAATTTAGAACCTGAAACTCTTCCTTCTTATTGTGCATGACAATGGTTATCCAATGATTCTTGTTCACATTCAGAGGGAAAAATGCCTACAAAACAGTAAGCTTGTGTACAAAAAGTTTGCTATGTACTGTCAACAGTTGTTTGAAATGCAAATACCTTATCTTTTGCGAAGTACTCGTCAATTACTCTTGACACAGTTTTTGATTCTTTCGTGAAATATTCCATGTAGTTCATGTTCGAGTTTTTCAGCTTTCCTTTAGCGCGCTGTATAAGGCAGTGTGACATCCATGATGTTAGAACATGCCGATTAGCAATAGGAGTACTAGTCAGCAAGTGGTTCGAATAACAATTGATGACCTATCAAAATTGAGAAGCCAAAAAATGACAGATAGAAAATGTACTTAATACAACATAAGTGTATAAGAACATAAAATAATGCTCATACTTACAACGCCATTCAACCACTGGCCCGAAGTGATAGCTTGAAGCATTTCCGCCGTACACGTTTCCCCACCTATTCCCGTCATGTGGACCACAGTCTGTGCACAATGCTTCGGCGAGTCTGCTAGCGTGTCGATATAAACCCTCGCGCCCTCTATGTGATTCTCATCCATAAGGTCCGTACTAAGGAGAACATCACGTATACGAAACGCACCTACAGCAATGAGCGGACATGTAGTAAATTAACTACAAATGTTAGAACATAAAAAGCTTTACAAATGTTTTACAATTAACTTACTTTTTTTCACACGTTTGCATGGACCGTCCTCAATAATAAAGGGGGACCGACAATACTTTGACTGTTGGCGTTTCCGCTTCCCATCATGCTCCTCAGTCCCATTATTAATCGCGTCCTTACAGATTGTTGTCGGACTAGGGTAAGTACCTTCCGCTGAATTTTCAGCACTAGACCCGACTGATACTGCATTTTCTTTCTGTGGGTTTCTAGTAAGAGAAGGAAAATCATTCGTGCCTAGATGGTGATGCTTCCTTGGGTGAACCATTATCCTCAATAATAAAGGGGTCGTTTTCAACACCTTTACCGGGTGTACTGGACTGCATGCCTTTGTCATTGGGAAAGTTCGTACCATTTGGACCCGTGAAGGATGCATCCATCTTCTCCTCCGCGCGTTCTTCCAAAGGAGATGAAGTAACTTCCGTATGATACTTTGGCTTGTACTTTCTCACCAACTCATCATTTTCGTCCTCAAAAGCGCGCTCATCACGGAAGTCCCCACTTTGCTTCACCAGCAAACCCTTCTTACTTAGCTTCTCGAGCAATATCTGCAAGAACACATGGAAGACAATAAGTACATGTAGTTGCCCACGTAAAATAAAGTACACATTAATAATTACCTCAGCACATTTCTCAGGAATTAGACGTATCTCTTTCTGCATATCTCTTATGCATTTCATGAAGTGTTCTTTCATACCGCCTCTGCTCGATGAAGCTGTGGGTGAAGGTGGAGGTGGCTCGGTATCTTCCTCTTCGATTATTGCTTCTTTTGCTATTCTGGCATGTCTATACTGTTCGCTTATTAAATCATCAATCTGTGAAATGTTCAACGAATTAAAAATAAGTGATCCGTTATGTACTAGAATTAATGCACGCACTACAAGATATAAATATTTACCGTGCCATGACCACGGTCGTTCTCTGTGTCGTAACTGTCACGCTTCTTAGCCTCCATTTCGGACCAATTTACCATCAATGGGTACTCCGACAACAAAGGATCGAATGTTTCTACTGAAGTTGGCTGCACCTTCTCCCAGTACATGTACTGCAAAAACATCAAAAGCATTATTGTTCCTGCAATAGATAACAAATAAGTAATACACAATAAAATTACGGTATACCTGGATGAGCGCCAGGTTTCCAACAGGCCACTTGAACTTTTTAACATCTTTAACAGTCTTTGTGATTCCTTCAATGCAGACGCGTAACGTGAATGCATTCCAGTTATATGATTTTATGGCATCGACGTCCTCCACCAATTAGTAAAGAAAATGTGGAACATGTCTGGTGGAGTGCGGTGCTATTATTGTGCCAATGAGGACTAATACCGCTCGCCGCACAAAGTCGTCATCATACGTCCCACTCGAAACTATGTTGTTGATCAACTGATCGATCACTATTTCTCCACATCGCACGTCTAGGAACTTAGAAGGAACCATTTCCTTCGCGTACTCGTCCATTTTACCTAATGCCTTCATAACATCTTTGCCCTTATTCACAAGGCCAAAAATATGAAAGACATCATCCGTCCGCAAGGATATGTCACCTTTTGTCGGATGCAACAGGAATCTTTTTTTAATCGGGTCATATTTTTGAATGATGTATTTCAGCAAACACTTTCGCATTTGCACGCTAGGTATCTGCAAAAAATTCTGCAAGCTAGTGCCACCTAGCCGCTTTCGTTGCCTGGCGTTTAACTTGCTGACCAGCGTGCACCACTTCTCCACGGAGCAATAGACTTCTCCGTATTCTTCCATACTAGATGAAAAACAACATCAACTATTAGCTATTTGACATAGTGATTTCACATACGTCCACGGAAGAAAAATTATAATATAACTTTTTTTAAATGTCACTTTACCTTTGGGGCCGGGGTTGTTCGCGCGGGGGGCGACCGGCGGATCGTCGACGTGGCGGCGACCTGCGGATCGTCGACGTGGCTGCTGGCGGCATACGGCGGGGTTGATAGCGGCGGGCGGCGGGGCGGCTGGCGGCGCGCGGTGGGGCTGATGACGGCGGGCGGCGGGGCGGCTGGTTGTGCTGCTGGCGGCGGCTGGGGTGGTGTGGCGGCCCGCGGCTGGCGGCGGGGCGTGGCGATCGTGGAGTTGTGGTCTAAGGGTTTGACCCCCGATGGATATGCACGTATCCAATGATTGATACGTCCTATTCATTAATGAGATCTGTTGGCTTTTTTCCTAAAAAAAATCTGTTGTCTTTTTTTTTTGATTTATCGCAACTACGTTAATTTAGAGGTTGATTTATCCATCTGTGTTTTCTCTTTCGACTCCGCCAACCGGCTCCGAAGAAGTGGCCGGACGTGACGCAACATTGGTTTGGTGTCCGATTTCGTTCAAACCTTGCGTGATGGCCTACGCTGGGCGTGCCTACATGTGTGCACACTTTCGTGCACTTGCATGCATGCGATCACGTACACCATGTGATACCAGCACGGTTTCGGTCCATCGAAGGGGTTCCGAAGTACTTTTTTTTCCGAGTCCGCCAACCGGCCCCAAACTTTTTTCACACGCTGGCATCATCATCGGCATCACGCACGCCAGTTTCATATTTTTCCAACGCCCGATGCATTTTCTATGATTTTTCCGGTGAAAAAGCTCCCAAACAGTGGCCGGACGTGACCCAACGTTGGTTTGGTGTTTCGATTTCGTTCAAACCTTGCATGGTGGCCTACGTTGGTTTGGTGTTTCGATTTCATGGAGCCGTTACCACATGTGTGCACACTTTCGTGCACTTTCATGCATGCGATCACGTACACCATGTGAAACCAACACGGTTTCGGTCCACCGGAGGGGGTTCTGAAGTACTTTTTTTTCGAGTCCGCCAACCGGCCCCAAACTTTTTCCACACGCTGGCGTCAATATCGGCATCACGCACGCTAATTAGCATATTTTTCCGATGCTCGATGCGTTTTCTACGATTTTCCCGGTGAAAAAGCCCCGAAACAATGGTCGAACATGACGCAACGTTGGTTTGGTGTCCGATTTCGTTTAAACCTTGCGTGGTGGCCTATGTTGGCCGTGCCCACATGTGTGCGTAGTTTTGTGCACTTGCATGCATGCGATCACGTAGACCTTGTGCAACCAACAACGTATCGATCTGCCGGAGAGGGGTTCCGAAGTACTTTTTTTTCATCTTCACCAAATGGCCGGAAACTTTTTCCACTCGTTGGCATCACCATCGGCATCACGCACGCCAGTTTGCATATTTTTCCCATGCTCGATGCATTTTCTATGATTTTCTCGGTGAAAAAGCCCCGAAACAGTGGCCGGACGTGACACAACGTTGGTTTGGTGTCTGATTTCGTTCAATCCTTGCGTGGTGGCCTCGTTGGCGTTCCCACATGTGTGCACACTTTCGTGCACTTGCATGCGTCGCTCACGTACACCATGTGATACCAGCACGGTTTCGATCTATCGGAGGGCACTAGTAGAAAAAGGGCCTATAGTCCCGGTTGGTGAGGGCCTTTAGTCCCGGTTCATGAACCGGGACTAAAGGGTCGGTACTAATACCCTCGCCCTTTAGTCCCGGTTCTATCCAGAACCGGGATACATGGGCCTCCACGTGGCCTGTCCGCTGAGCCCAGGCAGGAGGGCCTTTGGTCCCGGTTGGTGGCACCAACCGGGACCAATAGGCATCCACGCGTCAAGCATTTCTTTGGCTCTGTTTTTTTTCAAAAGGGGGGTTGGGAGGTTTTGGGGGTTAATTTAGGTGTTTCATATATTGTGCTATAGCTAGCTAATTAATAGAGAAAAGTGTCCTTTCTTTTGTCCGTGCTTGGTCGACGCTTCGTACTATACATACGTATAGAGAGGACTAACTAGACATGCTAGCTAGCTAGTAATTAAGCAAACAGAAGATCGTCATGAACATATATGCATACAGAGAGAAGTGATATCGACCACCCTTGATCTAATGTTTTTTTCTGCATATATATATGATGTTTTTTTGTTCATAGATGATCATATGAATTTTTTTGTTCATAGATATGATCATATATATGATGTATGCATGGATCGATGTGGATGGAATATGATGTTTTTTGTTCATAGAATATGATGTTTTTTTATTCATAGATTTTATTTTGTTCATGAGAGAGGCGGGACGCCGAGGAAGTTGTACTGTTTAGAGTTAGGTCGTCGAGGAAGAAGGAAAATAAGTAAAAGAAGGAATAGAGGGTCATCGAGGGGCCGAGGGTTCGAGGGTCGAGGGGTCGAGGGTTCGAGGGTCGAAGGTTCGAGGGTTCTAGGGTCGAGGGTCGAGGGTCGAGGATTCGAGGGTTCTAGGGTCGATGGTTCGAGTGTTCAAGGGTCGCCGAGGGCCGAGGATTCGAGGGTCGAGGGTCGTCGGGGGGTCGAGGATCACCGAAGGGTCGAGAGGTTGCCTATTGTCAAAGTATTGAAGAAACCCATGGCTTCATCATTAGCCGGAAGTAACCGGGGCATTTTAATTAGGTTAGTGTAGAGGAATTTTTTTTCAATTTTTTTTCTTCTCCTCTATTCTTTTCTTCTTCTCCTCTTCTTTTCTTCTTTTCCTCTCATTCTTTTCTTCTTCTTCTTCCTTCTTCCTTCTTCCTCTTTTCTTCCTTTTCCTTATTTTCCTTTCTCGAGGGATAAGAAGAAAAGAAGAGGAGAAGAAGAAAGAAAGGAATAGAGGAGAAAGAAGAAACTTTGACACGAGGGGGGGTACCATACCCCCCCCCGATAACATTATTTTCCCATGTATATGTATGTTGCGTCGTTGTCGATATAACGAGGGTGTCGAGGATCGCCGAGGGTCGAGGGTCGGGAACTAGGGTAGAGGGTCGAGGGTCGTTAAGGGGTCAAGGGTCGAAGGTTTCAGGTCGAGGTTCCTATAGTGTCAAGGTATTGAAGAAATCCATGGCTTCATCATTAGCCGGAAGTAACCATGGCATGATGGTACGAAGTCCTCCAAAGTTGTTACGAATGGAGTCCCGGATAGGATAATTTGCCTTTTTGCTGAACTTTGTACCAAAAAGCGAATTATCCTATCTGGGACTCCGTTCCAAAACAACTTTTGAGAGCTTCGTACCATCATGCACCTGTTACTTTCGCCTAATGATGAATACATGGTTTTGTTGAATCCTTTGACACTAGGCAACCTCCCGACCCGTCGGCGATCTTCGACCCCTTGACCCTCGACCGCTCGGCGATCCACGACCCTCTACCCTACATGGGCGCCGATGCCCACGCCACTTGTGGGACATAGATGTACTGTTCAACACCGACCCCCTCCCGATAGCTTCAACACGTGGGGGGGGGGTCGATATTACGTACCCCCTCCTAGCTTGAAGCGTTCTCGAGGCCACCCCCTAACCCTTGAAGCGTTGTCGAGGCCACCCCAAACCCTAGAGAAGCAGCGTCGAGGCCACTAATATGATTCCTTATTGTGATTAGCTAGCTAGTTCTACGTTGGCACTAATATATCCATATCTGTCATGTTTGAATAATAATTGCCATGTTGTAAATATTTGTAGAAACTATGGATCTAGTTCTACGTTGGCACTAATATATCCATATCTGTCATGTTTGAATAATAATTGCCATGTTGTAAATATTTGTAGAAACTATGGACACCCCCCGAGACGAAGCACAAGAAGCGTTGTTGAGGGACATAATCGCACACGGAAGTGATGCCGTCTCCTCGATGATGTTTCTCAACGACAACGATGGTCTGGAAGGAGAGGGTGAAGAAGCAGCTGGCTATGATTTACATGGCTCCGATGACCCAATGTCGGTGCAAGAAGGAGAGGGTGAAGAAGTAGACCGTGAGGACGGCTCGGTGATCACCAAACCGAGTCCGCCAGGTATATATATTAGTTAAGCCTATGCTGACTAGCTCTCGCCTTTGTTTTGGTATATATGTACACATATTAATTAACTCTCGTCTTTGTTCTTTTTCTAGCCCTCCGGATCGAGCACAACTTCGTAAAGAGACGAGGCCCAAGAAAAAGTTGAGCTCGGATGAAAAGTTTGAGATCATACAAATCGCGCGACGGCCAACTGATTGAACCCTCTTTGACAAAGAAGGCATTTGTTGCTCGGTCATGGGTTCGGTTAGGGACAAGATCCCGATCAGCATCCACCAATGGTATAAGCCTAAGAACGAAGACCACGAGGTGTCTTGTGTCAATGATATGCAGAAAAATGATCTTTGGACTGAGCTGAAGTCAAATTTTACCCTACCGCTAGAGGATGATCCGGAGAAGCCAGTAATAGAGCCATTAATCAAGTCTTTTGCTCTTAAGAAGATGGCAGAACTATTCAGGAATTGGAAGAAAGACCTCAATACGTATGTCGAAAAAATGAGACACCAGAATTCACGGGCAAATATGAGAAGATCAGAGAGATGATGGCCCGCATTTGTGGCCTACAAGACATCGGAAAAGAGTAAAAAGATGTCAGCGACAAACAAGAGAAATGCTGCGAAGAAGAAGCTTCACCATCGCACGGGTCGTGGCTACCTCATAGCCCGCCTAAGTGGGCCAAGGCTGAGAATGATCTGCTTGATAAAGGGATCGAACCGAGACAATGAACTGGCCAGACCGTTGCCGGACTTGGTTCTTCGGGGCCGGCGGATCCTTGGACCCTATAACCGGGAATTGTATTTGGACGGACGAACAATTGTACATACCAGTCAAGAGGCTTAAGCATTATATCGAAGCAGCGCAGCAAGGGAAGTTCGTTCCAGACAGGGAGAAGGTGAAGGAAATATGCCCTAGAGGCAATAATAATGTTATTATTTATTTCCTTATATCATGATAAATGTTTATTATTCATGCTAGAATTGTATTAACCGGAAACATAATACATGTGTGAATACATAAACCTACAAAGTGTCACTAGTATGCCTCTGCTTGACTAGCTCGTTAATCAAAGATGGTTATGTTTCCTAACCATGAACAAGGAGTTGTTATTTGATTAACGGGATCACATCATTGGTTGAATGATCTGATTGACATGACCCATTCCATTAGCATAGCACCTGATCGTATAGTTTGTTGCTAGTGCTTTTCTTCATGACTTATACATGTTCCTATGACTATGAGATTATGCAACTCCCGCTTGCCCGAGGAACACTTTGGGTGCTACCAAACGTCACAACGAATCGGGTGATTATAAAGGTACATTACAGGTGTCTCCGAAGGTACATGTTGGGTTGGCATATTTCGAGATTAGGATTTGTCACTCCGATTGTCGGAGAGGTATCTCTGGGCCCTCTCGGTAATGCACATCACATAAGCCTTGCAAGCATTGCAACTAAATGTGTTAGTTGTGAGATGATGTATTACGGAACGAGAAAAGAGACTTGCCAAGAACGAGATTGAACTAGGTATTGGATACCGACGATCGAATCTCGGGCAAGTAACATACCGATGACAAAGGAACAACGATGTTGTTATGCGGTCTCGACCGATAAAGATCTTCGAGAATATGTAGGAACCAATATGGGCATCCAGGTCCCGCTATTGGTTATTGACCGAGAGGTGTCTCGGTCATGTCTACATAGTTCTCGAACCCGTAGGGTCCGCACGCTTAACGCTTCGATGCTTATTATGAGTTTATATGATATTGATGTACCAAGGTTGTTCGAGTCCCGGATGAGATCACGGACATGACGAGGAGTCTCAAATGGTCGAGACATAAAGATTGATATATTGGAAGCCTATGTTTGACTCGGAATCACTCCGGGTGAAATTGGGAATTTTACCGAGTACCGGGGTTACGGAACCTCCGGGGTCAATGGGCCTTGATGGGCCTTAGTGGAAAGGAGGAAAGGGGCCCAAGTGCTGGTCAGCACCTTCCCCCTTCCCTAGTCCTATTAGGACTAGGAGAAGGGGTGGCGCCTCTCTCCCTTCCCACTTGGCCAATCCTAGTTGGACTAGGATTGGGGAGGAATCCTACTCCCGTGGGAGTAGGACTCCCAGCGCAGCCCTTGGTGGCCGCCAGCCCCTCCCCTTCCCTCCTTTATATACAGGGCAGAGGGCACCCCATGACACACAAGTTGATCATTGAGATCGTTCCTTAGCCGTGTGCGGTGCCCCTTCCACCAAACTACACCTCGAATATACCGCTATGCGGAGCTTAGGCGAAGCCCTGCGCGGTGGAACATCAACATCGCCACCACGCCGTCGTGTCTTGACGAAACTCTCCTCAACACTCGGCTGGATCGGAGTTCGAGGGACGCCATCGAGCTGAACGTGTGCAGAACTCGGAGGTGCCGTGACGCTCGGTACTTGGATCGGTTGGATCGGGAAGAAGTACGACTACTTCCTCTACGCTATGCGTCGCGCTTCCGCTGCTGGTCTCGAGGGTACGTAGACAACACTCTCATCTCGCTGCTATGCATCACCATGGTCTTGCGTGATCGTAGGAAAATTTTTGAAATTACTACGCTCCCCAACAGTGGCATCCGAGCCTGGTTTTATGCGTTGATGTCATATGCACGAGTAGAACACAAGTGAGTTGTGGGCGATACAAGTCATACTACCTACCAGCATGTCATACTTTGGTTCAGCGGTATTGTGAGATGAAGCGGCCGGACCGACATTACGCGTGACGCTTACGCGAGACTGGTTTCACCGCTGTGAGCACTCGTTGCTTAAAGGTGACCGGCGGTGTCTGTCTCTCTCACTTTAGTTGAACCGAGTGTGGCTACGCCCGTCCTTGAGAAGGTTAAACGGAGTCTATTTGACGAAGTATCGCTGTGGTTTTGATGCGTAGGTAAGAACGGTTCTTGCTCAGCCCGTAGCAGCCACGTAAAACTTGCAACAACAAAGTAGAGGACGTCTAACTTGTTTTTGCAGGGCATGTTGTGATGTGATATGGTCAAGACGTGATGCTATATTTTATTGTATGAGATGATCATGTTTTGTAACCGAGTTATCGGCAATCGGCAGGAGCCATATGGTTGTCGCTTATTGTATGAAATGCAACGCCATGTAATTGCTTTACTTTATCACTAAGGAGTAGCGATAGTCGAGAAGCAATAGTTGGCGAGACGACAACGATGCTACGATGGAGATCAAGGTGTCGCGCGGTGACGATGGTGATCATGACGGTGCTTCGAGATGGAGATCACAAGCACAAAATGATGATGGCCATATCATATCACTTATATTGATTGCATGTGATGTTAATCCTTTATGCATCTTATCTTGCTTTGATTGACGGTAGCATTATAAGATGATCCCTTACTAAATTATCAAGAAGTGTTCTCCCGAGTATGCACCGCTATGAAAGTTCTTCGTGCTGAGACACCACGTGATGATCGGGTGTGATAGGCTCTACGTTCAAATACAACGGTGCAAAACAGTTGCACACGCGAATACTCAGGTTATACTTGACGAGCTATGCATATAAGATATGACCTCGGAACACGGAGACCGAAAGGTCGAGCGTGAATCATATAGTAGATATGATCAACATATTGATGTTCACCATTGAAACTACTCCATCACACGTGATGATCGGTCATGGTGTAGTTGATATGGATCACGCGATCACTTAGAGAATTGGAGGGATATTTTTCTAAGTGGGAGTTCTTAAGTAATATAATTAATTGAACTTAAATTTATCATGAACTTAGTACCTGATAGTATCTTGCTTGTCTATGATGTGTAGATAGATGGCTCGTGCTGTTGTTCCGTTGAATTTTAATGCGTTCCTTGAGAAAGCAAAGTTGAAAGATGATGGCAGCAATTACACGGACTGGGTCCGTAACTTGAGGATTATCCTTATTGCTGCACGGAAGAATTACGCCCCGGAAGCACCGTTAGGTGCCAGGCCTGGTGCAAGGGCTGCGCCGAAGTTATGAACGTCTGGCAAAGCAAAGCTGATGACTACTCTATAGTTCAGTGTGCCATGCTTTACGGCTTAGAACCGGGACTTCAACGTCGTTTTGAACACCATGGGGCATATGAGATGTTCCAGGAGTTGAAGTTAATATTCCAAGCGAATGCCCGGATTGAGAGATATGAAGTCTCCAATAAGTTCTATAGCTGTAAGATGGAGGAGAACGGTTACACGGTGAGCATATACTCGTAATGTCCGGATATAACAATCACTTGATTCAACTGGGAGTTAATCTTCCGGATGACTGCGTCATTGACAGAATTCTCCAATCACTACCACCAAGCTACAAGAGCTTCGTGATGAACTATAATATGCAAGGGATGACCAAAACAATGCCCGAGCTCTTCGCGATGCTGAAAGCCGCGGAGGTAGAAATCAAAAGGAGCATCAAGTGTTGATGGTTAACAAAACCACTAGTTTCAAGAAAAGGGCAAAGGAAAGAAAAGGAAACTTCAAAAAGAGCGGCAAGCAAGTTGCTGATCAAGAGAAGAAACCCAAGTCTGGTCCTAAGCCTGAAACTGAGTGCTTCTATTGCAAGCAGGCTGGTCATTTGAAGCGGAACTGCCCCAAGTATTTGGCGGATAAGAAGGATGGCAAGGTTAACAAAGGTATATGTGATATACATGTTATTGATGTGTACCTTACTAATACTCGCAGAGCACTGGTATTTGATACTGGTTCATTGCTAATATTTGCAACTCAAACAGGGCTACGGATTGCGAAGATTGGCTAAGGACGAGGTGACAATGCGCGTGGGAAATGGTTCCAAAGTCGATGTGATCGCAATCGACGCTACCTCTACATCTACCTTCGGGATTAGTATTAGACCTAAATAATTGTTATTTAGTACCAGCGTTGAGCATGAACATTATATCTGGATCTTGTTTGATGCGAGACGGTTATTCATTTAAATCGAGAGAATAATGGTTGTTCTATTTATATGAATAATATCTTTTATGGTCATGCACCATTGAAGAATGGTTTGTTTTACTTAATCTTGATAGTAGTGATACACATATTCATAATGTTGAAACCAAAAGATGCAGAGTTGATAATGATGGTGCAACTTATTTGTGGCACTGCCGTTTAGGTCATATCGGTGTAAAGCGCATGAAGAAACTCCATACTGATGGACTTTTGGAGTCACTTGATTATGAATCACTTGGCACTTAAGAACCGTGCCTTATGGGCAAGATGACTAAAACACCGTTCTCCGGAACTATGGAGAGAGCAACAGATTTATTGGAAATCATACATACTTGATGTATGTGGTCCAATGAATGTTGAGGCTCGTGGCGGATATCGTTATTTTCTCACCTTCACAGATGATTTGAGCAGATATGGGTATATCTACTTAATGAAACACAAGTCTGAAACATTTGAAAAGTTCAAAGAATTTCAGAGTGAAGTGGAAAATCATCGTAACAAGAAAATAAAGTTTCTACGATCTGATCGTGGAGGAGAATATTTGAGTTACGAGTTTGGCCTACATTTGAAACAATGCGGAATAGTTTCAAGCAACTTACGCCACCGGAACACCACAACGTAATGGTGTGTCCGAACGTCGAATCGTACTTTATTAGATATGGTGCGATCTATGATGTCTCTTACTGATTTACCGCTATCGCTTTGGGGTTATGCTTTAGAGACGGCTACATTCACTTTAAATAGGGCACCATCTAAATCCGCTGAGACGACGCCTTATGAACTGTGGTTTGGCAAGAAACCAAAGTTGTCGCTTCTGAAAGTTTGGGGCTGCGATGCTTATGTGAAAAAGCTTCAACCTGATAAGCTCGAACCCAAATCGAGAAATGTGTCTTCATAGGATACCCAAAGGAGACAGTTGGGTACACCTTCTATCACAGATCCGAAGGCAAGATTTTTGTTGCTAAATTCGAAACTTTTGGAGAAAGAGTTTCTCACGAAAGAAGTGAGTGGGAGGAAAGTAGAACTTGATGAGATAATCTGTATCTACTCCCTTATTGAGAAGTAGTACATCACGAAAACAGTTTCGTGACACCTACACCAAATAGGAGGAAGCTAATGATGATGATCATGAAACTTCAGATCAAGTTTCTACAGAACTTCAGAGATCAACCAGAGCAAGATCCGCACTGAGTGGTACGGTAATCCTATTTTGGAAGTCATGTTATCGGAACATGATGAACCTACGAACTATGAAGAAGCGATGGTGAGCCCAGATTCCACAAAATGGCTTGAGGCCATGAAATCTGAGATGGGATCCATGTATGAGAACAAAGTATGGACTTTGGTTGACTTGCCCGATGATCGGCAAGCAATTGAGAATAAATGGATCTTCAAGAAGAAGACCGACGCTGATGGTAATGTTATCGTCTATAAAGCTCGACTTGTTGCAAAAGGTTTTCGACAAGTTCAAGGGATTGACTACGATGAGACCTTCTCACCAGTGGCGATGCTTAAGTCCGTCCGAATCATGTTAGCAATTGCCGCATTTTATGATTATGAAATTTGGCAAATGGATGTTAAAACTGCATTCCTGAATGGATTTCTGGAAGAAGAGTTGTATATGATGCAACCAGAAGGTTTTGTCGATCCAAAGGAGCTAACAAAGTGTGCAAGCTCCAGCGATCCATTTATGGACTGGTGCAAGCCTCTCGGAGTTGGAATAAACGCTTTGATAGTGTGATCAAAGCATTTGGTTTTATACAGACTTTTGGAGAAGCCTGATTTACAAGAAAGTGAGTGGAGCTCAGAGCATTTCTGATATTATATGTGGATGACATATTATTGATCGGAAATGATATAGAATTTCTGGATAGCATAAAGGGATACTTGAATAAGAGTTTTTCGATGAAAGACCTCGGTGAAGCTGCTTACATATTGGGCATTAAGATCTATAGAGATAGATCAAGACGCTTAATAGGACTTTCACAAAGCACATACCTTGATAAAGTTTTGAAAAAGTTCAAATGGATCAGGCAAAGAAAGGGTTCTTGCCGGTATTACAAGGTGTGAAGTTGAGTAAGACTCAATGCCCGACCACCGCAGAAGATAGAGAGAAAATGAAAGATGTTCCCTATGCTTCAGCCATAGGCTCTATCATGTATGCAATGCTGTGTACCAGACCTGTGTGTGCCTTGTCAGTAAGTTTAGCAGGCAGGTACCAAAGTAATCCAGAGTGGATCATCGGACAGCGGTCAAGAACATCCTTAAGTACTTGAGAAGAACTAAGGATATGTTTCTCATTTATGGCGGTGACAAAGAGCTCGTCAGAACGGTTACGCCGATGCAAGTTTTGACACTGATCCGGACGATTCTAAATCGCAAACCGGATACGATTTACATTAAACGGTGGAGCTGTCGGTTGGTGCAGTTCCAAACAAAGCGCCGCTATGGATCTACATGTGAAGTTGAGTACATAGCTGCTTCGAAGCAGCTAATGAAGGAGTCTGGATGAAGGAGTTCATAACCGATCTAGGTGTTGTACCTAGTGTATCGGGTCCAATGAAAATCTTTGTGACAATATCGGTGCAATTGCCTTGGCAAAGGAATCCAGATTTCACAAGAGAACCAAGCACATCAAAAGACGCTTCAACTCCATCCGGATTTGGTCCGGTGGGAGACATAGAGATATGCAAGATACATACGGATCTGAATGTTGCGACCGCTGACTAAGCCTCTTCCACGAGCAAAACATGATCAGCACCAAGACTCCATGGGTGTTAGAATCATTACTGTAATCTAGATTATTGACTCTAGTGCAAGTGGGAGACTGAAGGAAATATGCCCTAGAGGCAATAATAATGTTATTATTTATTTCCTTATATCATGATAAATGTTTATTATTCATGCTAGAATTGTATTAACCGGAAACATAATACATGTGTGAATACATAAACCTACAAAGTGTCACTAGTATGCCTCTACTTGACTAGCTCGTTAATCAAAGATGGTTATGTTTCCTAACCATGAACAAGGAGTTGTTATTTGATTAACGGGATCACATCATTGGTTGAATGATCTGATTGACATGACCCATTCCATTAGCATAGCACCTGATCGTATAGTTTGTTGCTAGTGCTTTTCTTCATGACTTATACATGTTCCTATGACTATGAGATTATGCAACTCCCGCTTGCCCGAGGAACACTTTGGGTGCTACCAAACGTCACAACGTAATCGGGTGATTATAAAGGTACATTACAGGTGTCTCCGAAGGTACATGTTGGGTTGGCATATTTCGAGATTAGGATTTGTCACTCCGATTGTCGGAGAGGTATCTCTGGCCCTCTCGGTAATGCACATCACATAAGCCTTGCAAGCATTGCAACTAAATGTGTTAGTTGTGAGATGATGTATTACGGAACGAGAAAAGAGACTTGCCAAGAACGAGATTGAACTAGGTATTGGATACCGACGATCGAATCTCGGGCAAGTAACATACCGATGACAAAGGGAACAACGATGTTGTTATGCGGTCCGACCGATAAAGATCTTCAGAGAATATGTAGGAACCAATATGGGCATCCAGGTCCCGCTATTGGTTATTGACCGAGAGGTGTCTCGGTCATGTCTACATAGTTCTCGAACCCGTAGGGTCCGCACGCTTAACGCTTCGATGATGCTTATTATGAGTTTATATGATATTGATGTACCAAGGTTGTTCGAGTCCCGGATGAGATCACGGACATGACGAGGAGTCTCAAATGGTCGAGACATAAAGATTGATATATTGGAAGCCTATGTTTGACTCGGAATCACTCCGGGTGAAATTGGGAATTTTACCGAGTACCGGGGTTACCGAACCTCCGGGGGTCAATGGGCCTTGATGGGCCTTAGTGGAAAGGAGGAAAGGGGCCCAAGTGCTGGTCAGACCTTCCCCCTTCCCTAGTCCTATTAGGACTAGGAGAAGGTGGCGCCTCTCTCCCTTCCCACTTGGCCAATCCTAGTTGGACTAGGATTGGGGGGAATCCTACCCCGGTGGGAGTAGGACTCCCAGCGCAGCCCTTGGTGGCCGGCCAGCCCCTCCCTTCCCTCCTTTATATACAGGGCAGAGGGCACCCCATGACACACAAGTTGATCATTGAGATCGTTCCTTAGCCGTGTGCGGTGCCCCTTCCACCAAACTACACCTCGAATATACCGCTTGCGGAGCTTAGGCGAAGCCCCGCGCGGTGGAACATCAACATCGCCACCACGCCGTCGTCTTGACGAAACTCTCCCTCAACACTCGGCTGGATCGGAGTTCGAGGGACGCCATCGAGCTGAACGTGTGCAGAACTCGGAGGTGCCGTCGTTCGGTACTTGGATCGGTTGGATCGGGAAGAAGTACGACTACTTCCTCTACGCTTGCGTCGCGCTTCCGTGCTGGTCTACGAGGCGTAGACAACACTCTCATCTCGTTGCTATGCATCACCATGGTCTTGCGTGATCGTAGGAAAATTTTTGAAATTACTACGTTCCCCAACAGAAGGACGAGCTCACAATGGCCCTCTGGAATCCTGAGCACCCTGGACGGACACGAGGCACGCCAGGCTCCGTTTCGTGGAAGGCTGGATTTCCGGACGCAGGGGGTTACAAAACCCATGAGAGGAGGAAGAAACTGGAGCAGAGCCTAATGCAGGCGCTGCACGAAAGGGTAATGGGGCTAGAGGAACGAGAAGCAGCAGATCACAACAAACGACCTGCCGAAGCTTCCCCCGAAGCTACCCCGCCATCTCAGCGGAGAAGCAGCGTGGCTTCCACCGAGCTGCTTCAGCCAGAGCAGCATGCCTTGACGGCTCCTGCCAGCTATCCCGTGGATGCTATCACGGATGCTGAAAGTTGCTACCTTATGGCGCAATGGAGCAATTTGAAGGTCAAGCCGGCTGTTGGCTCTGTTTATCCTACTAAACCCGACTCAACTTTTCACTGCCGGCCGATTCCAGAAGGATATGCTAAGGTGATGGTCGATGAAATAACGGAGGGATTTGAGGACCTCCGGCTTGACCACCCTACCGGTGAAGGGGAGTATCGGCTGGGTTCTGCTCTGAAGACTCCATGCCTATGGCGGAAGGATCTCATCAACCTTCCGAACTAGACGCCTCCGCCTCCTCCTCCTCCTCCGGCGAGTCAGGGCACTCCGCCTCCTCCACCGCCTCCTCCTCCGGCGAGTGACGATCAGGGCACTCGGCCGGCTCCTTCTCCGGCGCGTGGCGGCACTCCGTCTCCTTCTCCGCCTGCACCGGCGCGTCCGGGCAGCCAGCCTCCTCCTTCTCCGCCTCGTCGGCAAGGGCGGAAGAGACCTGCCGCTGCTCGGCTGCTCCGCGCGTCGTAGTCCTTCTCCTCCGCCTCGTAAGCAAGGAAAGAAGACATCCGCCCGTCTGCTCTGCGGCGTCTAGCAGTACAGCCAAAGGCGGGAGGAGATCTGATTCGTCCTTCTCAAGACTCGGAGAGAAGTTACCGTCTGAGAGGAGCGAGGAGGAAAACGCGAAGATCGCGCAGACCGAAGTGGATGACTGGTTTCAAGGGTTGAAAGCAAAGGGACATCCACCTCCGGAGGAGAAGGTAGATCCGGTCAAAGCGAAGCGCACTCGCTGCCCCGACAAAACCACCCAAGTCTCCGCCGAAAGGCAACTATGAGCGCATTATTGGAAAGGCATTTGCGAAGCGGAGAGATCAGGAAATACTGCGGTGATCAAAGGATGAAAGAACGACGAGCTGGGAAACAAATTGCCCAGCTCGGCGAACAAGCAACAATCGTGCCCCCGCTCAAGGTGCCTGCTAGCGACATCGTCGATCCGAGGATGGTGCCCGGTTATGGCAATCCTGAAGATTACCTGCCTGACGATGTACAATTTGATTTCTTGGAGGTGCAGATACAAAGATACGATACGGAAGCCTCTCGTCAAAGATGAAAGCTCTCTATTAACGATGATGCGAAGATTGCATGATTGGTACATGAAAACCTGCAAAGAGTCTGAGGGGAGGAATACTTTGTATGTGAGAGTTAAAAAGGAGCATGACCTCCTTGGAATTGAACTGTTGCCTATTCCATTTGAGGAGTTCTATTAGTTTTTCAATCAATTGGCCCTCGATAAAGCAACGGTCACCTGCTACTGTCTGTAAGTAGTACTACTTCTGTCATTAAGTATCTCTATATAACTCAGCTCTTTCATTGCATGTATTTATAAATATCCTCACTATATTATGCAGATTGAAGATCGCAGAAATGAAGAAAAACAAGTGGGTGATATTGGGTTCATTAACACATATCTCATAGATGCAAATGAGGTTAAATATCGTGCCATTGAAACCGAGGCCAACTTGCTACGATCGTTGGAAATAAATGAACACAAAAATACAATACTCTTTCCTTACAACTACACGTGAGTGTTACTTGTCTTGTGGCATATTCGGTTTCCCTTATTTAGTCCAGGTTATAGAAATGTAATATTGATGAGTTATGCATGCGTGCATGCAGGTTCCACTATATTCTCCTAGAGATTAAGCTTGAGCAGGAGTAGTAATTGTCTTAGACTCGAGACGAAAAGATCCCAAGGAGTATGCGGAAATGACTGAAATGCTCGAGAAGTAAGTTAAATCGATCATTATCCACCATATCAGCAACTTTGTTCATTTCTGATATCAAGTAATTGTTTTCTTTGTATGGCAGGGCTTGGGGAAAATTCACCAAAAAAGCTCCGGGACTACCGAAGAAGCTGCAATTTAGACACCCGAAAGTAAGTACTATATAGTAGCATATTCCACGCGCATCTCCTAGTGATTCAAGCGCTAGTTTCATCAATAACATTTAGCATGTGCTTGCTAATTATCAGTTTGATTGACCTCTGTTTCTTGTAAAGTGGTTGTGGCAGGAACAAGGGAATGATTTCTGTGGATACTACGTTTGCGAGTCCATCCGCCACACGACCTGTGAGAGGGGCTACTCCGAAACCCCTCAAAATCAAGACCTTGTGCAACCAACAACGTATCGATCTGCCGGAGAGGGGTTCCGAAGTACTTTTTTTTCATCTTCACCAAATGGCCGGAAACTTTTTCCACTCGTTGGCATCACCATCGGCATCACGCACGCCAGTTTGCATATTTTTCCCATGCTCGATGCATTTTCTATGATTTTCTCGGTGAAAAAGCCCCGAAACAGTGGCCGGACGTGACACAACGTTGGTTTGGTGTCTGATTTCGTTCAATCCTTGCGTGGTGGCCTACGTTGGCCGTTCCCACATGTGTGCACACTTTCGTGCACTTGCATGCGTGCGTTCACGTACACCATGTGATACCAGCACGGTTTCGATCTATCGGAGGGCACTAGTAGAAAAAGGGCCTATAGTCCCGGTTGGTGAGGGCCTTTAGGGCCAGTTCTTTTGGGTGATTCTACCAGAATCGCCCCCCTCCCCAGCTTCTCCCAGAATCACCACTTCATATGTTTTTTACAATCCTAACTAATTAGACTTTAACTAGATAGAATTGTAAAAAAAATATGGAGTGGCGATTCTGGAAGAAGCTGGGAAGGGGTGCGATTCTGGGAGAATCACCGAAAAGAACTGGCCCTTAGTCCCGGTTCATGAACCGGGACTAAAGGGTCGATACTAATACCCTCGCCCTTTAGTCCTGTTCTATCCGAACCGGGACAGATGGGCCTCCACGTGGCCTGTCCGCGAGCCCAGTAGGGCCTTTGGTCCCGGTTGGTGGCACCAACCGGGACCAATAGGCATCCACGCCACACATTTCTTTGGCTCTGGTTTTGTTTTTTTTTCAAAAGGGGGGTTGGGAGGTTTTGGGGGTTAATTTAGGTGTTTCATATATTGTGCTATAGCTAGCTAATTAATAGAGAAAAGTGTCCTTTCTTTTGTCCGTGCTTGGTCGACGCTACGTACTATACATACGTATAGAGAGGACTAACTAGACATGCTAGCTAGCTAGTAATTAAGCAAACAGAAGATCGTCATGAACATATATGCATACAGAGAGAAGTGATATCGACCACCTCTCCTTCTCCGAGAGATTGGTCGAACAACAAGTTCTCGTATATCTATCCGACACTACCGCTACATATATACAATAATTATCTTTTACAATACGGACGCGTGGTCCACATAGTATTTCCGCCTTCAGCGATCACATGGTCAAGAAAGAATGCCGCCAATTCCTCTTGAATTGCTCGCATGCGATCTGGTGCTAGGAGTTCATCCTGCTTCGAAACATCTAATTTTAAGAAAGGGTCAATACATATATATATATATATATATATATATATATATATATATATATATATATATATATATATATATATATATATATATATGAATGAAACTCAACACAAATGATGGTAATAAAATAAAATTGTGAATATTTTTATTTACGCACTTCAAATTGTTTGTCGGAGTAGCCCTCTCACAGGTCGTGTGGCGGATGGACTCGCAAACGTAGTATCCACAGAAATCATTCCTTGTTCCTGCCACAACCACTTTACAAGAAACAGAGGTCAATCAAACTGATAATTAGCAAGCACATGCTAAATGGTATTGATGAAACTAGCGCTTGAATCACTAGGAGGTGCGCGTGGAATATGCTACTATATAGTACTTACTTTGGTGTCTAAATTGCAGCTTCTTCGGTAGTCCCGAACTTTTTGGTGAATTTTCCCAAGCCCTGCCATACAAAGAAAACAATTACTTGATATCAGAAATGAACAAAGTTGCTGATATGGTGGATAATGATCGATTTAACTTACTTCTCGAGCATTTCAGTCATTTCCGCATACTCCTTGGGATCTTTTCGCCTCGAGTCTAAGACAATTACTACTCCTGCTCAAGCTTAATCTCTAGGAGAATATAGTGGAACCTGCGCATTTATGCATAACTCATCAATATTACATTTCTATAACCTGGACTAAATAAGGAAACCGAATATGCCACAAGACAGTAACACTCACGTGTAGTTGTAAGGAAAGAGTATTGTATTTTGTGTTCATTTATTTCCAACGATCGTAGCAAGTTGGCCTCGGTTTCAAGGCACGATATTTAACCTCATTTGCATCTATGAGATATGTGTTAATGAACCCAATATCACCCACTTGTTTTTTCTTCATTTCTGCGATCTTCAATCTGCATAATATAGTGAGGATATTTATAAATACATGCAATGAAAGATCTGAGTTATATAGAGATACTTAATGACAGAAGTAGTACTACTTATAGACAGTAGCAGGTGACCGTTGCTTTATCGAGGGCCAATTGATTGAAAACTAATAGAACTCCTCAAATGGAATAGGCAACAGTTCAATTCCAAGGAGGTCATGCTCCTTTTAACTCTCACATACAAAGTATTCCTCCCTCGGACTCTTTGCAGGTTTTCATGTACCAATCATGCAATCTTCGCATCATCGTTATTAGAGAGCTTTCATCTTTGACGAGAGGCTTCCGTATCAGATCTTTGTATCTGCACCTCCAAGAAATAAAATTGTACATCGTCGGGCAGGTAATCTTCAGGATTGCCATAACGGGCACCATCCTCGGATCGACGATGTCGCTAGCAGAGCACCTTGAGCGGGGGCACGATTGCTTGCTTGTTCGCCGAGCTGGGCAATTTGTTTCCCAGCTCGTCGTTCTTTCATCCTTTGATCACCGACAGTATTTCCCGATCTCTCCGCTTCGCAAATGCCTTTCCAATAATGCGCTCATAGTTGCCTTTCGCGGAGACTTGGGTGGTTTTGTCGGGGCAGCGAGTGCGCTTCGCTTGACCGGATCTACCTTCTCCTCCGGAGGTGGATGTCCTTTGCTTTCAACCCTTGAAACCAGTCATCCACTTCGGTCTGCGCGATCTTCGCTTTCCTCCTCGCTCCACTCAGACGGTAACTTCTCCGAGTCTTCGAGAAGGACCGAATCAGATCTCCTCCCGCCTTTGGCTGTACTGCTAGACGCCGGCAGAGCAGACGGAGCGGATGTCTTCTTTCCTTGCTTACGAGGCGGAGGAGAAGGACTACGACGCGCGGAGCAGCCGGAGCAGCGGCGGGTCTCTTCCGCCTTGCCGACGAGGCGGAGAAGGAGGAGGCTGGCTGCCCGGACGCCGCGGTGCAGCGCAGAAGGAGACGGAGTGCCGCCACGCCGCGGAGAAGGAGCCGCCGAGTGCCCTGATCGCCACTCGCGGAGGAGGAGGCGATGGAGGAGGCGGAGTGCCCACTCGCCGGAGGAGGAGGAGGAGGCGGAGGCGCCCAGTTCGGAAGGTTGATGAGATCCTTCCGCCATAGGCATGGAGTCTTCGAGCAGAACCCAGCCGATACTCCCTTCACCGGTAGGGTGGTCAAGCCGAGGTCCTCAAATCCTCCGTTATTTCATCGACCATCACCTTAGCATATCCTTCTGGAATCGGCCGGCAGTGAAAAGTTGAGTCGGGTTTAGTAGGATAAACAGAGCCAACAGCCGCCTTGACCTTCAAATTGCTCCATTGCGCCATAAGGTGGCAACTTTCAGCATCCGTGATAGCATCCACGGGATAGCTGGCAGGAGCCGTCAAGGCATGCTGCTCTGGCTGAAGCAGCTCGGTGGAAGCCACGCTGCTTCTCCGCTGAGATGGCGGGGTAGCTTCGGGGGAAGCTTCGGCAGGTCGTTTGTTGTGATCTGCTGCTTCTCGTTCCTCTAGCCCCATTACCCTTTCGTGCAGCGCCTGCATTAGGCTCTGCTCCGTTTCTTCCTCCTCTCATGGGTTTTGTAACCCCTGCGTCCGAAATCCAGCCTTCCACGAAAAGGAGCTGGCGTGCCTCGTGTCCGTCCGGGTGCTCAGGATTCCAGAGGGCCATTGTGAGCTCGTCCTTCTCCCTGTCTGGAACGAACTTCCCTTGCTGCGCTGCTTCGATATAATGCTTAAGCCTCTTGACTGGTATGTACAATTGTTCGTCCGTCCAAATACACTTCCCCGTTATAGGGTCCAAGGATCCGCCGGCCCCGAAGAACCAAGTCCGGCAACGGTCTGGCCAGTTCATTGTCTCGGGTTCGATCCCTTTATCAAGCAGATCATTCTCAGCCTTAGCCCACTTAGGCCGGGCTATGAGGTAGCCACCTGACCCCGTGCGATGGTGAAGCTTCTTCTTCGCAGTATTTCTCTTGTTTGTCGCTGACATCTTTTTACTCTTTTCCGATGTCTTGTAGGCCACAAATGCGGGCCACCATCTCGATCTTCTCATATTTGCCCGTGAATTCTGGTGTCTCATTTTTTTCGACATACGTATTGAGGTCTTTCTTCCAATTCCTGAATAGTTCTGCCATCTTCTTAAGAGCAAAAGACTTGATTAATGGCTCTATTACTGGCTTCTCCGGATCATCCTCTAGCGGTAGGGTAAAATTTGACTTCAGCTCAGGTCCAAAGATCATTTTTCTGCATATCATTGACACAAGACACCTCGTGGTCTTCGTTCTTAGGCTTATACCATTGGTGGATGCTGATCGGGATCTTGTCCCTAACCGAACCCCCTTGAGCAACAAATGCCTTCTTTGTCCAAAGAGGGTTCAATCGGTTGGCCGTCATACGCGATTTGTATGATCTCAAACTTTTCATCCGAGCTCAACTTTTTCTTCGGCCTCGCCTCTTTACCGGTTGTGCTCGATCCGGAGGGCTAGAAAAAGAACAAAGACGAGAGTTAATTAATATGTGTACATATATACCAAAACAAAGACGAGCTAGTCAGCACAGGCTTAACTAATATATATACCTGGCCGGACTCGGTTTGGTGATCACCGGAGCCGTCCTCACGGTCTACTTCTTCACCCTCTCCTTCTTGCACCGACATTGGGTCATCGGAGCCATGTAAATCATAGCCGATGCTTCTTCACCCTCTCCTTCCAGACCATCGTTGTCGTTGAGAAACATCATCGAGGAGACGGCATCACTTCCGTGTGCGATTATGTCCCTCAACAACGCTTCTTGTGCTTCGTCTCGGGGGGTGTCCATAGTTTCTACAAATATTTACAACATGGCAATTATTATTCAAACATGACAGATATGGATATATTAGTGCCAACGTAGAACTAGATCCATAGTTTCTACAAATATTTACAACATGGCAATTATTATTCAAACATGACAGATATGGATATATTAGTGCCAACGTAGAACTAGCTAGCTAATCACAATAAGGAATCATATTAGTGGCCTCGACGCTGCTTCTCTAGGGTTTGGGGTGGCCTCGACAACGCTTCAAGGGTTAGGGGGTGGCCTCGAGAACGCTTCAATCTAGGAGGGGCGTGATATCGACCCCCCACGTGTTGAAGCTATCGGGAGGGGGTCGGTGTTGAAAAGTACATCTATGTCCCACAAGTGACGTGGGCATCGACGCCATGTAGGGTAGAGGGTCGTGGATCGCCGAAGGTCGAGGTCAAGGGTCGAAGATCGCCGACGGGTCGGGAGGTTGCCTAGTGTCAAAGTTCAACAAAACCATGTATTCATCATTAGGCGAAAATAACAGGTGCATGATGGTGCGAAGCTCTCCAAAGTTGTTTTGGAGCGGAGTCCGAGATAGGATAATTAAGCTTTTTGGTACAAAGTTCAGCAAAAGGCAAATTATCCTATCCGGACTCCATTCCGTAACAACTTTGAGGACTTCTGCACCATCATGCCATGGTTACTTCCGCTAATGATGAAGCCATGGATTTCTTCAATACTTTGACACTATAGGAACCTCGACCTCGAAACCTTCGACCCTTGACCCCTTAACGACCCTCGACCCTCTACCCTAGTTCCCGACCCTCGACCCTCGGCGATCCTCGACACCTCGTTATATCGACAACGACGCAACATACATATACATGGGAAAATAATGTTATCGGGGAGGGGTATCGGTACCCCCCTCGTGTCAAAGTTTCTTCTTTATCCTCTATTCCTTTCTTTCTTCTTCTCCTCTTCTTTTCTTCTTATCCCTCGAGAAAGGAAAATAAGGAAAAGGAAGAAAAGAGGAAGAAGGAAGAAGGAAGAAGAAGAAGAAAAAGAATGAGAGGAAAAAGAAGAAAAAGAAGAGGAGAAGAAGAAAAGAATAGAGGAGAAGAAAAAAAATTGAAAAAAAATTCCTCTACACTAACCTAATTAAAATGCCCCGGTTACTTCCGGCTAATGATGAAGCCATGGGTTTCTTCAATACTTTGACAATAGGCAACCTCTCGACCCTTCGGTGATCCTCGACCCCCCGACGACCCTCGACCCTCGAATCCTCGGCCCCTCGACGACCCTTGAACACTCGAACCATCGACCCTAGAACCCTCGAATCCTCGACCCTCGACCCTCGACCCTAGAACCCTCGAACCTTCGACCCTCGAACCCTCGACCCCTCGACCCTCGAACCCTCGGCCCCTCGATGACCCTCTATTCCTTCTTTTTACTTATTTTCCTTCTTCCTCGACGACCTAACTCTAAACAGTACAACTTCCTCGACGTCCCCGCCTCTCTCATGAACAAAATAAAATCTATGAATAAAAAAAACATCATATTCTATGAACAAAAAAACATCATATTCCATCCACATCGATCCATGCATACATCATATATATGATCATATCTATGAACAAAAAAAATTCATATGATCATCTATGAACAAAAAAACATCATATATATATGCAGAAAAAAAAACATTAGATCAACACATATGCAAAAAAGCATCATACATATATCCATACATCAATATATATACATGAACATTTATGAAAAAAAGCATCACATATATGAACAAAAAAACATCATGGCGGCGGCGGCAGGGGGGCAGGGCAGGTGCGCGGGGGCTCACTGTGGGCGATGTCGGGGCCGGCCTGATGAAGAGGTGGCGCGCGCGGGGCAGGGCAGGGGAGGCGGAGGCGACGGCGAGGTCGGGGAGGCGGAGGTGACGGCGAGGTGGGGGAGGCGTTGACGACGGCGAGGTCGCGGAGGCAGGGCGGCGACGGCGAGGGCGCGCGACGACGCGGGACGGCGACGACGAGGCAGGCGGGGCGTTAGGCGCAATCAGGGTCTGGCGGGCGGCGACGGCGGGCAGACGGCGGCGACGACGACGGCGAGCGGCGACGCGATGGTGGTGACGACGGCGGCGATAACGGGCGACGACGGCGATGGTGACGACGAGGCGTGGGATGCAGCGGCGGCGGCGGGCGGCGTCGGGGCAACTGGCGGCGTCGGGGAGGTTGGGGCAAATGCGCGATGAATCTGAAATTTCCCAAGTGTTTTCTTATATAGCAAGGGCATTAGTCCCGTTCGTGGCTCCAACCGAACTAATGCCCCCCTTTAGTCCCGGTTGGTGCCACCAACCGGGCCAAAGGCTTTGGGCTATTGAAATTTGGCCTTTGGCCCGGTTGAGTGGCACCAACCGGGACTAAAGGGGGGCATTAGCTCCGGGTCGTTGCACCAACCGGGACTAAACCCCCCTTTAGTCCCGGTTGGTGCCACCAATCGGGACCAAAGGCCATGTGCTGCCTCGCGCCAAATGTTTAGTCCCACTCGCTAGTTGAGAGGAGCCGCACCGGTTTATAAGGTGCTGTGCGGCTCCCTCTCGAGCTCCTCTCTAAAGCAGGCTTTGGGCCTAACTCGCCATCTCTGCTGTGGGCCTCTTTGGGCCTTCCGCGGGCCTGAATCTGGCCCATAGGGTTTCTAGTCGTATTCAGGCCGTGGGGGCCCGAGGGTGGCACTTTTTTTCCTTTATATTTTATTTCTTTTTGCTTTTAGTTTTAGAAAAATATAAACTTTCTATTAGTGCCATTAGTTTTAAGATTTGAAAACACTTTTTTGTTTTCTTTGTTGCTTTATTTATTTTATTTTGTTTCTACTTACAACAAAATACTTATTGTTGCTATTTTTATTATTTTCAAGTTTTTTGTTTTGTTTTCTGCATTATTTATTTTCTTTTGGTTTTTTCTTTATTTTTAATTCTTTTTGCTTTTAGGTCAGCAAAATTATAAACTTTCTGTTAGTGCTTTTAGTTTTAGAAAAATATAAACTTTCTGTTTGTGCCATTAGTTTTAAAATTGGAAACACTTTTTTGTTTTCTTTGTTGCTTTATTTATTTTATTTTGTTTCTACTTACAACAAAATGCTTATTGTTGCTATTATTATTATTATTTTCAAGTTTTTTGTTTTGTTTTCTGCATTATTTATTTTTTTTTGGTTTTTGCTTTATTTTTAATTCTTTTTGCTTTTAGGTCAGCAAAATTATAAACTTTCTGTTAGTGCCATTTGTTTTAGAACAATTATAAACTTTCTGTTTGTGCCATTAGTTTTATAAAATTTGAATTCTTTGAAATTTGTGTGAATCACAAGTTTGTGAGCTCAACAAGGCGTAGAGGGACGGGCTTATAAACCGGTGTGGCGCCCTTCGGTTGGCGAGGTTTTTAAATTCATAGTTTTCAAATGAACTCTGAAAAAGTTGGCATAGCATGTTCATGAACAAAGCGGACAATGGTATCATACTGTGTGTTACAAAGTTGGCATGGTATCATCATAATAGTTGCGGAGAAAGTCTTCACTTTTTCTTCGCTTGTGTCGCTTTGCTTATTGCGCCAGTAACCATGGATAATCTTCATCGTTTATCAGGATGCTTGGGTCAGCCTTGACTTTGAAGGGGAATTTCATGAAACTTTTCATACTCTTGAGACATGTCATCTTGCCCTCCACTCCCGGGATGTCCCTTTTCCTGAAAGAACTATGTGGCGCTTTGACTCATTGTATGATGTATTCGCTTCCTTATCTTTTCTTTTCCTCGGTCTGATAGACATGTCCTTCACATAGATAACCTGTGCCACATCATTGGCTAGGATGAACGGTTCGTCAGCGTACCCAAGATTTTTCAGATCCACTGTTGTCATTCCGTCTTCGTGGGTCTACCTGCACCCGCCTCTGACAGATTGACCCACTTGCACTTAAACAAAGGGACCTTAAAATCTACTCCGTAGTCAAGTTCCCATATGTCTACTATGTAACCATAATATGTGCCATTTCCCTTGTCGGTTGCTGCATCAAAGCGGACACCGCTGTTTTGGTTGGTGCTCTTTTCATCTTGGTCAATCGTGTAAAATGTATTCCCATTTATCTTGTATCCTCTCCAAATCATTACAGTCGAAGATGGTCCCCTGGACAACAAGTACAGCTCATCACAAACAGTGCTGTCACCTCTGAGACGTGTTTCCAACCAACTGCTGAAAGTCCTGATGTGTTCACATGTAATCCAGTCGTCGCACTGCTCCGGGTGTTTGGAGCGCAGACTGTTCTTGTGTTCATCGACATACGGGGTCACCAAGGTAGAGTTCTGTAGAACTGTGTAGTGTGCTTGAGACCAAGAATATCCGTCCCTGCATATTATTGAGTCTCTTCCAAGCGTGCCTTTTCCAGTCAGTCTCCCCTCATACCGCGATTTAGGGAGACCTATCTTATTAAGGCCAGGAATGAAGTCAACACAAAACCCGATGACATCCTCTGTTTGATGGCCCATGGAGATGCTTCCTTCTGGCCTAGCACGGTTACGAACATATTTCTTTAGGACTCCCATGAACCTCTCAAAGGGGTACATATTGTGTAGAAATACGGGCCCCGGAATGACAATCTCGCCGACTAGATGAACTAGGGCGTGCGTCATGATATTGAAGAAGGATGGTGGGAACACCAGCTCGAAACCGACAAGACATTGCGCCACATCACTCCTTAGCGTTACTACGATTTCTGGATCGATCACCTTCGAGATATTGCATTGAGGAATGCACATAGCTTCACAATGGCTAATCGGACGTTTTTCGGTAGAAGCCCCTCAATGCAACCGAAGCAGTTGCGTCATAATCACGTGGCAGTCATGGGACTTTAGGTTCGGAACTTTTCTCTGGCATATTTATTATTCCCTTTATATTCGACGAAAGCCAGTCGGGACCTTCATATCGAGCAGGCATTGAAAGAATATTTCTTTCTCTTCTTTAAGAAGAGCGTAGTTGGCAGGACCTTCATACTTGCTTGGAGGCATGCCCTCTTTTTGTGCAAGCGTTGCAGGTCCTCTCGTGCCTCGGTGTATCTTTTGTCTTCCCATACACGCCCAAGAAGCCTAGCAGGTTCACGCAAAGGTTCTTCGTCACGTGCATCACATCGATCAAAGAGCGGACCTCTAGGTCTTTCCAGAGGGTAGGTCCCAAAATATAGATTTCTTCTTCCACATGGGTGCGTGATTCTCAGCGTCATTCGAACAGCTAGTCCGCCGACCCTTTCCAAAGATTACGTGTAAATCATTGACCATAGCAAGTACGTGATCACCGATGCGCATGGCGGGCTTCTTCCGTGATCTGCCTCGCTTTGAAATGCTTGCCTTTCTTTCGACATTGATGGTTGGTCGGAAGAAATCGGCGATGGCCCAGTACACATTCTTCCCGCAGCTTCCCGTATATACTATCGGTGTCAAGTAAACAGTGCGTGCATGCATGGTATCCCTTGTTTGTCTGTCCCGAAAGGTTCTTGAGAGCGGGCCAATCGTTGATGGTCACGAACAGCAACGCCTTTAGGTCAAATTCCTCCTTTTGTGCTCATCCCACGACGTACACCGCTTTCCATTCCACAGCTGTAAAAGTTCTTCAACTAATGGCCTTAGGTACACATCAATGTCGTTGCCGGGTTGCTTAGGGCCTTGGATGAGAACTGCATCATAATGAACTTCCACTTCATGCACATCCAAGGAGGAAGGTTATACATACATAGAGTCACGGGCCAGGTGCTGTAATTGCTGCTCTGCTCCCGAAAGGATTAATGCCATCCGCGCTTAAAGCAAACCATACGTTCCTTGGGTCCTTTGCAAACTCATCCCAGACTTTCTCTCAATTTTTCTCCACTGCGACCCGTCGTGGGTGCTCTCAACTTCCGTCTTTCTTACGGTCCTCACTGTGCCATCGCATCAACTTGGCATGCTCTCCGTTTCGAACAGACGTTTCAACCGTGGTATTATAGGAGCATACCACATCACCTTCGCAGAACCCTCTTCCGGGAGGCTCGCCGTCAACATCACCGGGGTCATCTCGTCGATCTTATACCGCAATGCACCGCATACCGGGCATGCGTTCAGATCCTTGTAGGCACCACGGTAGAGGACGCAGTCATTAGGGCATGCATGTATCTTCTCCACCTCCAATCCTAGAGGGCATCGACCTTCTTTGCTGCGTATGTACTGTCGGGCAATTCGTTATCCTTTGGAAGCTTCTTCTTCATTATTTTCAGAGCTTCTCAAATCCTTTATCGAGCACAGCATTCTCTGCCTTCCACTGCAGCAATTCGAGTACGGTACCGAGCTTTGTGTTGCCATCTTCGCAATTGGGGTAGAACCCTTTTTTGTGATCCTCTAACATGCGATCGAACTTCAGCTTCTCCTTTTGACTTTCGCATTGTGTCCTTGCATCGACAATGACCCGGCGGAGATCATCATCATGGGGCACATCGTCTGGTTCTTCTTGATCTTCAGCAGCTTCGCCCGTTGCAGCACCATCGTGCACATCGTCCGGTGCATCTTGATGCTCAGTAGCATCACCGTATTCAGGGGGGCACATAGTTGTCATCGTACTCTTCTTCCTCGCCGTCTTCCATCATAACCCCTATTTCTCCGTGCCTCGTCCAAACAATATAGTGTGGCATGAAACCCTTGTAAAGCAGGTGGGTGTGAAGGATTTTCCGTTCAGAGTAAGACTTCGTATTCCCAAATATAGGGCATGGACAACACATAAAACCATTCTGCTTGTTTGCCTCAGCCACTTCGAGAAAAGCATGCACGCCCTTAATGTACTCGGAGGTGTGTCTCACACCGTACATCCATTGCCGGTTCATCTGCGTGCATTATATATAATTAAGTGTGTCAAAAATCATTACAGAACATCATGAATAGATAATTAAGTGACCAAATTAATAGAAGTTCATCATCACATAAAACCAAAGTACATACATAGTTCTCATCTAACAACATAAAGCTCTGCAGAGCATCTAAATTAATTAAACCATACATTGAAACTATGTAAAACATTTCAATGTGAAAACAAATACGATCATAATCGCAACCAAGGTAACAACTGATCCAACGGCATAATGATACCAAGCCTCGGTATGAATGGCATATTTTCTAATATTTCTCATCTTCAAGCGCATTGCATCCATCTTGATCTTGTGATCATCGATTTACATCCGCAACATGCAACTCCAATATCATCTTCTCCTCCTCAAGTTTTTTATTTTTCCTTCAAGAAATTGTTTTCTTCTTCAACTAAATTTAACCTCTCGACAATAGGGTCGGTTGGAATTTCGGTTCAACAACCTCCTAGATAAATAAAATCTATGTCACGTTGGTCGGCATAATTTTCATAAACAATAAATGAACCAATAGTTATGAAAAGATAATATATACCACATCCGAATCATAGACAGGACGAGGGCCGACGGGCGGATACCAAAACCATCGCACTATATAAGATGCAATAATAAAAGTAAGAAAATAATACAAGTAAGAATATTTTTCCTTTCGTAAAGAAGATAAGAACAAGAGGCTCACCACGGTGGTGCTGGCGATGAGATCGGCGCTGGTGATCGACGGCGGTGAAGACGGGACGGGCGTGACGGACCGCTAAACCTAGACAAATATTGAGGAAAATGGAGGTTGGAGGTCGAGCTTGGAGAGGAGAAAGCTTAAGTAGTGTGGCTCGGGCATTTCATCGAACACCTCATGTGCATAGGAGGTGAGCTAGAGCACCACAATGCCCCCTCGCCGGCAAGAGAAAAACAGAGCAATGGATCGGAGTGCTCTTTCATGAGCGAGGGTATATATAAACAGCACTATTGGTCCCGTTCGTGGCATGAGCCGGGACTAAAGGAAAGCCTTTGGTCCCGTTCATGCCACGAATCGGGACCAATAGTGGTGGGCCAGAGCAGGACCATTGGTCCCGGTTCGTCCCACCAACCGGGACCAAAAGGTCCGGACGAACCGGGACCAATGGCCCACGTGGCCCGGCCGCCCCCGGGCTCACGAACCGGGCAAATAGCTCCATTGGTCCCGGTTCGATTGAACTGGGACTAATGGGCTAAACTGCCCTGGACGATAGCCCCTTTTTCTACTAGTGGGGGGTTCCGAAGTACTTTTTTTTACTCCGCCGACCGGCCCCAATCTTTTCCGACAAGTAGGTGTCACCATTTTTTATGAACTATTTTGAAATTCGATAAACTTTTTTCTCAAAACTAATTAATTTTTATTCAATTCAATGAAAATTTTTAAAATTTGATGAACTTTTTGCATTTTTTTCGAAAATCCATGAACTCTTTTCAATTTCGATGAACTTTTTTTAAAATTCGATGAATTATTTATCAAATTTTATGAACTTGTTTCCAGTTTGATGAACTTTTTTCAGAATCAATGAACTTTTTTCATATGTGATGAACTTTTTCTTGAATCCCATGAACATTTTTCAAATCCGATGAATATCTTTTTCAAATTAGTGAACATTTTTCAAATCCGATGAACTTTTTTTCAATCAAAAATAAAAAAGGTTCATCCATTTTAAAAGAGTTCACGAGTTTGGAAAAATTCATCATATAAGGAAGAAAAAAGAAAAAACAGAAAAGAAAAATGAAAAAATGAAAAAGGAAAGAAGAACCTAAAAAGGAAATTAAGTGATGTAGCCTACTGGATGTGCCGTTGTGGCCGAGTGGTTAGCGACGTGTAACTCGAGACAGGAGGTCGGCGGATCGAGTGTCCGCGCACGCGCCAATTTTATTTTAGGGGCTGTTTGGTTCCTAGCCACAGTTTGCCAAGCCAAAATTTGGCAGCCACAGTTTGCCAAGCATGTGTTTGGTTTTTGCCACACTTTGGCTTGCAACACTTTATTGCCCCTATGGCCCACTTGTCAAAGAGACAACTTTTTTGCCAACTTTTGCCAAAGTTTGGCGTCCAATTTCTTAGCCACACTTGTGTGGCTTGCCATACTTGTGTGGCTAGCCACACTTTGGCTTGGCCACACTAGTCTCCAACCAAACAGACCCTTAATTTTTCTGTTGGGCGCCATCCATTTTTTTGGGCCGCCCCGCTTCCCATGGCTTGCGAGCGCCAACCGGCGCTTAAAGCGTGCGCGGATTAGGAGCTCCCAGTTAGCGCGTGCTTTTTTCATCGAATTCGAAAAAGAACAAAAGGAAAGAAGAAAAGGGTTAAGAAAATGTACTTGATCGCAGAATGGCACGTGGCGTGGAGGTTATGGCGTGGCACACTTAACCGCTAGGGCGCAGGTTCGAATCCTCGTCCCCGCACTTGATTTTTTGCATCAGTTTAGAAAAAAAAATTGCATCAGTTTAGAAAAAAAAAGGGAATGTGGGCTGCGGGTCGTCCAGGGTGCGTGGTCCAGCGGAGAAAAAAACAAGACGTACGCGTATACGTACCAGCCGGGGGAGACGGGGAAGACTTTTCTAAATATGTCGATCGTGCCCCTGATTATGAAAAGCTATCGTGCGATCTCGGCCATCCTTGTATTAGGGGGGTGGGGTGTACGAAGCAAAAGTGTCATCAGATTGGTTGAGCTGTGAACCTCTCTTGCAGAATATGTTTTCACCAAATGGTAATTAAATATATAAACTGACGTGTACTGCTGCCAATGTTTTTTGTTGTTGTTGAGAAATCCACTGCCAAGGTTAAGGTCCGCGAAGAAAAAACCCACTAGTGGGTCCTCAAGCCCATCACTAGGATACATCCAAAAGAGTAAGGGAAACGCTTGCGTTCGGCGCGCCGGCCGAACGCTTCGGCCGGTTCAGCCCACGCGCGCAGCTCCTAGCGATACAAATTGCTACACGTTAGGTGTGAGGGCCCACCTCAACGTCATCCTCCTCCCTTATCTTCGTTCTCGCGCCCAGCCCAGCTTCTTCTCCGCTGCAACCTCCTCTCTCAAACACGGCAGCAATCTTGCCGGAGATAAACTGCCACCACCGCACGTTGGCGACCTGGCAGCAATCTCGCCCAGACAAGGCAGCAAATCCCGCTGCCATCTTCCTTCTCCCTACTGCTTGGGAGGGACAAGCCCAACCTTGGACAAGCCACCGCAGGGGACCAGCTGCTTTGGGAACCGGCAGCATGAAGGACCTACTGAGGACGCGGCCTGCTGCCGCTCACCGGAGGTGTTGCTTCGAGCTGCCGTTGCTCGGAGGTTGTCGCACGACCTGGCAGACAACGGCATCAATGCTACAACCACGTATCAAAAAGCTACAACCACCCTGCAATGATGCTACAACGCGTGAACACCGGAGCTACAACCGGCGAGGTGTGTCGACAAAGCTACAACCGTTCACCTAAAAAGCTACAACCACATTCTCTAGAGTTGCTACCCGAGTTCGCCGGAGCTGTAGCCAGGCGGCGCCGTCATCAACGGAAACGCTACAATCATGTGTCCCAGGAGCTACAACCGATCCGCAGAGATGCTACAACCACGCACATCGGAGCTGCAACCGGGGAAGTGTCGTCGACTAATGCTACAACCGTTCACGACGATGATGTGCCGACGGCGACAATGATGTGTTTTTTTGCTGCAACCGGCGGTTGTGAAAGCTACAACCGGCATCGCTGGAAGCTACATCCGGCCATGGCGTTTTGTAACCGCCGGTTGCAGCTTTTCATTTTGTCATCCATGGCTTACGACTCCACAGTTGAAGCTTTTTTCATTGTCGGATAAAGCTTTTTTCATCGCGAGATGAAGCTTTTTTGTCATCGGTTGTAACTTTTCTTTGGTTGTCCATAGTTTTTCGTCGTACGAGTTGAAACTGTCTTCATAGCCGGTTGAAGCTTTTTTCGTCAGCGGTTGTAGCTTTTTCCGTCGTCGGTTGCAGCACTGAGCATATCCCCCGGCGCTTGATTTTTTTTGTTGCGAACGGGGGATGAGCGCCAGCGAGCACACCGGTGAGCACGCCGGTGTGCTCTGGTCGTCGCCACCGGAGCTACAACGGTTTCCATGGAAGCTACAACCGCAGGGGTGGGCTGTTGCATGGGCGAAGCTAGTGACGAGGACGGCCGCCGAGGGCTGGGACCGGCGACCATGGCGGACGGAGAAGACGGCCGGCGAGGGCGGCGAGGGTGGCGACGAGGAGGGTAGGCGAGGGGGCGGCGGCGAGGGAGAACGTGCGCAGCCGGTTAGACGGAGTTCCTTTTCCTCGTACGCGCTCGCGAGAGGAAGAAGACGATCTGGGCTAGCACGATCTGATTGGATAAAGATCCATTCGCTCAGGATGAGTGGATCTGACAGATAGGGTGCGACCGGCCGAAACATTCGGCCGGCGCACCGGCGCCCAGCATCGCCCAAAGAGTAATGCTATAGGTACCACGCCGGTGGTCTAATAATTGTACGGCTACTCATCCTCCTTGGACCGATTTGCTTCGTTTCATCTATGGAAGAAGAATAGAAGGAATCAGTTGTATTTTTCAAAACCGGAAACTTTTTAAAAACTTGTGAATATTTTTTGAAATTCCAAACATTTTTTTAAAGAAACTATTTTAATAAATCATGATTTTTTTATAAATTAAAACTTTTTTAAAAATCCTACACATATTTTAAAGAATAGAAAGAACAGAAAACAAAACAAACAAAAAGGAAAAAATGAAACAAAAGGTGTACCCCACTGCACATTTCACGGGCACATGGCACCCACTCTCTCGTAGCCCCCTCAGGCTAGTCCTGGATAGCTCTCTCTCAATACTGGATGGCTCGGGAGAGAAAATCATGGCCACCAATCAAACAAGATTTTCTAAATAAAACCTATCAAACAAGAACATACTGCTAAGACACAACACTCTTTTTCTCTTAAAAGCCTGTTGTCATAATGTCAACCTCGTTTGACGCGCGCCCCCCCCCCCCCCCCCCCCCCTCATGCTCAAACTCATTGCAATCGACTCTCTAAAGTAACGACCGTCTAACCTCTCCCTAGTCCTTGATGGTCTTCCTATACGTCATGCCCGAACCTTGCTCACATTGAACTCTTCCCTGCCAGCAGGATACTTAGTGTGTGCTTCTTGCTTATCAGCTCTAGAGCACTTTCCATAGCAGTTGGGGCTTCCTTGGCCATGTCCACAACTTCCCTCACCCATGAGGCTCCTGATATTAATGTCCTTGCCAGCATACTACTCCCTTACCTGGGTTATTCGGTTGGACCATATGAAACTATTGAGTAGGATGTGGTGCTGACTGACGAATCAGGCCAGAGGATTCTTCTGAACAGAGTAGTGTTCACAACCCAGGGTGTATTTGGTATCAATTTGATATTAATATATTCCCTTAATCAAAAAAGACATTGCCTCGAACCTTCCTGATACCCACCTCTCCGCTTGATGCCCCCAATGGCCCGCGGCAAATACCCACCACCAGAGCTGCTTTCGCCCACAGCTTCGCATTGGATCGGATAGAGTTCTATCGAAGGTGGACAATGAGCAAAGCGGAAAATTGGTGGTACCAGCAAATCCTTAGCCGCTTGTTTCCGTCTTAAGATTCATGTGACACTGGGCACAGTGGTGGAGCTGGAAGTAGATTATTCGGCCCATGGGCTGGTTGTATTAGGAGCAGGTGCTGCAAAGCAAGGCGGGCCATGGCAATGTAGCCTTGTTGAAGCTCCGCAAGTGACTGTGCAGTATAAAAGGAGAATTATTTTGCTTCAGAAATTGATAGTCATACGACCTACAAATACGGGACATGTGTCCCATTAAAGTTAGCTTTTCGTCACATTTGATACACGGGCTTGCATGCATGTGCTGCCCATTCTCTTTCTTCTCTCTCAAAAAACAAATTGAACAATTTTTCATATTTGCTTTCTTAAATTATTCATGTCTCTTAAACCAAAATTCTGATTT
The DNA here is from genome assembly GCA_021605205.1 of Aegilops longissima. Classification (NCBI taxonomy): domain Eukaryota; kingdom Viridiplantae; phylum Streptophyta; class Magnoliopsida; order Poales; family Poaceae; genus Aegilops; species Aegilops longissima. The sequence continues at coordinate 473,949 of JAHIAM010004222.1, read as the reverse complement.
CAATTTTTTTTTATATATTTGAACTCATGATGAAGAGACCTTTAAAACAAGACCGACCATGAATATATTTTGAATGAGTTAAATTTTTTCAAATCACAACAACCTATTTCACTCATTTTCCAATAATATATTCAGTCCTTAAGAAAAATATTTTATAATAACATATTCCACTCATTTTCAATGTAACATATTTCACTCATTCATAATAATGTATTCTCGCATTTTAAAACCGATTTCACTTATTTCAAAAGAGATTTCACTAATTTCATGTATCATGTTTCACTCCTTTCAATAAAGATTTCATAATAACATGTTTCACCCATTTCATAATAACATATTTCACTTATTTTAAAACTGATTTCACACTTTTCATAACATATTTCATTCATTTAATATAGCATATTTCAGTCAATTTATTCATTTCAAAATATTTCATAATAACTTATTTCACACATTTCATAACATATTTCATTCATTTAATATAGCATATTTCAGTCAATTTATTCATTTCAAAAATATTTCATAATAACTTATTTCACACATTTCATATTAAAATATTTCACTCACTTCAAAAATAATGTATTGATAACCTATTTCACTCATTCCAAAATAATCAGTTTCACAAGTTGACATTCCAGTCATTCCAAATAATCAGTTTCACAAAAAGACATCTATTTCAATTGCACATTTTAGAAAATAACATATTTAACTCTGTTGAAATAAAACTGTTACATATTTAAAAAAATAGTTACACAAATTAACATTTCAGTTTCATATTTGGGGTAAGTAGGTTTTCGGTGAAATATGTTGGTTTCACGTTTTCTATTGAAATAAGATTTGTATCAGATTTTTCTAGTGAAATAGGTTTATTTCTAATATGGAATGTAAAATGTCGAAAATTAAACGTGTTTCAAATGTATCCAGGTTTGATCCTGTTTTAAAAGTCTTGGCGCAAGGGTTCAAATATATACGAAATCAGAAACAGAAATTTTGTTCAAGGGATATGAATCATCCAAATTATGATTTTTTTAAATGATGGTTTAGTGAGAGAGAGAGAGGGAGAGATAGAGAGGGAGAGAGAGAGAGAGGGAGAGAGAGAGAGAGTGTGTGTGTGTTCTTGAGTGAGAAAACAATAGAAATATCTGTACCATGCATGTGTCCTTTTTCTGACTGGTACTACACGCCTAGTGATTTGACTCTGGAATACGTAAAAGGTGAAATGTGCAATACATACACATACAAACGCAGTGGCCTCAGTCGCACAAATCTCAAAGAACATGAATGGTGGCCGATGTACTGGCGCAAAATGACTGCAGGGCACGGAGGACCTCGTGCAGAGGCAGTTGGCGCTGTGTTCCGGCAGCGGATGGCCGGAAACAGGACGACCTCGAGCGTCTGAATCAGTGCTGCACTACTGCATTCCATGCCTCCATCCTTGAGGCCTTGTTCGTTTAAACCTCTTCTCAAGAGGATTGGAGTGGATTGGAGGGGATTTTGGCTTGTAGGGCATCTAATCCCCCTCAATCCCTGCCAATCCCCTTCCAAAACCGCCTCAACCGAACAAGGCCTGAAGGCTTCAAGGGGAGAGAAGGTATACGTACGTGAGGGACAAGGAAAATACGGGGTAGTTTGCCTTTTTTTTTTCTACAGAAAAGAGACATAGGTAAGGGAAATTGATGCTATTCGTTGGATGAAAAATGAATGCCGGGGGAGCACAGACCGGAGCGTTTAGTGGCAGCTGGCAAGCCGCATACCGAATGGGGATCGAGCGCTTATTAGTCGTGTACATATGGGTGCTAAAATTAGGGACTTGCCTATCTGCTGCAGCTGCCTCACCATTCTCTGTCCGCTCGAAGAGCCCATCCAGTTCATTTCCGATGTCCGTCTCCCTTCCTATGTTATTAGTCGTGTACATATTAACTTTTTTCCTTATAATAACATGCAAACGTTCACCGGCATAGCTTTAGCCACGGCGAGGGCTCATACCGTGTGGTAGGCTATGCGGCTGCCTGCGTGTCCGCATGATGCAGACGTGGAATATGTTCACCATGCCGCACTGAGCACCGGTTCACGCTATAGTGGAGTCCACTTTTTTAGGGGTTATATCGAAGGGCGCTTCAGTTTACTTAATGTACCATAGAATTTAGTTGTACTACTGTATACATGAAAATTTTACAATACCCTTAAGGTTTTTTTTGGCAACAAGGTGCTTTGGTACAATTTGTTGCAACGATGCCATCAGGGGCCTTGGCGGCTGGTATAGCCTATCAGGGGCCTTGGCAGCTGATATAGCCTATCGCCATCGGCCCTGACGATAGAAAAAGGGTCATATCCCGATTTTTTTTAACCAGGTTCAGATCTGGCTTAACTTTCATGAAAGGTCAAAACACCGAATTTGGCCCCGCCAAGCCACCGGGCGCGCAGAACTACGAGAGTGAGAACTGCACATGCGCAGGAGGGGATTCCAACTCCAACGACAGGCCACTCGGTGGTTTCAGAAAACAATCCTTACACGCTTCGGAACAAAAAAGAGGCCACTACTTTTGTTTGTTTTGTCCGTTGTAGCCTCTAGATCTGCAAACAACACAAGATTAGACAGCTATACTACAGAGATGGTACGAACCTTTATTATCTAAATAAAATGATATATATTATACCAACGAGACTGGCGTCTGTCCGTTCTGAGCCTTGAGATGCTTTCTGCATCCGCTGATTCATGGCTTTCTTTTGTCCCGAGGATTTTTATAAATTTTTCACATAGTGCTAGCTAGTACGTACTACTCTACTTGCAAAGCTTACTGTTCTACATGGAGTATAAATTAATAAGCTTTACAAAACCTAATAGTAGCACCAAAAGCGCTTCTCTCCATACAGTTTTGGGTAGACAGTTAATGTAGAGAAAAAGTCATTTTTGGGTATCTATTTTCTGCCAGTTTTCAGGCGATCTGCAGCTAGCGGAGTACAGGGTAAAATGACATCACGTGACAGGATGTGCTCTTCCTCACGCTGAGGCTACTTTACGAAGAAGAAAACAAATATTATTGGGCTGCACGCTCCGTGTTTTAAAGTGGCGAACTGAGGCATACACTGCGTGCATCGCACACAGTAAAGCAAGGTATTGTGTTCAGAAAAAAGGTAAAGCAAAGTATTTTGATACTATACCTAGGGCACTTATACTAGTACAATTTGTCAGATCCTGCAGAACTCAAATAGAAAACGAAAGAATCAAGTGGGTCTTGACAGGCAGTTTAGGGTCCTCATATGTTTAAACAATCTGAAATTTTGCATGCACCTTGCGTACATAAGCATTTTCATGCCAAAAAAATTCAGTTTTTTAATTCTTTTACTATTTTTTGAATTTACAGTTGAACGGGTGTAGAGATGAGTTTTGGCACCAGATGCATTTGCTCTCTCTTCTCTTCTTCCTCCTCCACGACGTCCATCTCGCAGCTGCACCGTTGCCCTTTCTCCGCAGCCGTTCCAAGCCCTTGCGCCGCCAACATCGGCACAACACTCCCCGGTCATGTTCTCGGCCGGACACCACCGCGGTATGTCCGGCAACTCCCGGGATCCCCTTTGCACTCTATGTGTTCGACAAATTGTCCGACGTGGTTTTTTGTGATCTTTTTTTAGGGAAAACGGTGAATTCCGATGCTTCATCGAACAAGGAGTATGGAGCGACGAAGCTTTCTCAAATTTGTTATTTACATGCGACATTGACGTGAATGATGGAAGTGCATCCATTTGCATGGATTTTGAGAGTCCAGATTTGAGTGAGATATGTCAATACCGGTAACAAGATATGATGGGCTGCCAGACGTTGCCCACGGACGTGTGTCCGGATGCGCCCATTGGTGTATAGGAAGCCGGATTTGCCAAGTCCGGCTGTATATGCTCTTACAGCCTCTAGATCTGCAATCAACATTAGATTGGACAGCTACACTACACAGATGGTACGAACCTTTATATATATCTAATAAAAATATATGGTACTAGTCTGTGGCTCTCTTTTTTGAACCTATTTATATAATGTGGTACCACTCCTATCGGTTCTGAGCCTCGAGTTGCTTTCTGCGTGCGTTGATTCATGGATTTCTTTCTTCTCGAGGATTTTGGAATATTTTCACATAGTGCTACTACTCTGCTTGCAAAGGTTATTGTTCTACTCCTTCGTTTCTTTTTAGTCTGCATATAAAGTTTGGTCAAAGTCAAACTTTATGAAGTTTGACTAACTTTATATTAAAAAATAACAACATTCACAATAAAAAATCAATATTATCAGATGCATCATGAAATGTATTTTTATATTATATAGTTTTAATATTGTAGATGTTCATATCTTTTGATATAAATTTGGTCAAATTTTGTGTAGCTTGACTTTGACCAAATCTTATACGCGGACTAAAAAGAAACGGAGGGAGTACTTGGAGAGTAAACTAGCTTTACAAAACCTAATAGTACCAAGAGAGCTCCTTTTCCTACTTAATTTCCGACAGCAAATGTAGTACAATACTCCCTTCAATACTAAAGTTGTACCAAATCAAGGACAATTAATATGAATGGAGGGAGTAGAAGAAGTCATTTTTGGATCTCTAGTTTTTGCCAGTTTTCTCCGCAACCAGTGGAATACATGGTGAAATATCATCTTGTATTCACGTGACAGGATGTGTTCTTCCTCACGCTGAGGGTACGACGAAGAAGAAAAACGAAATTATTGGGGTGCACGCTCCGTGCTTAAAAATGGCTACCTGTCGTGCATCACACACAAGCAGCGTGAGTTTGGCCCCTGCCGATTTCATCAGTTAAGTAAAGCAAACTATCTTGATGCTACCTAGGGAACTTACACTATAGTTTCTACTAGCAGGCAAAGGCACGGCGGATTCCGCCGCGCCTATCAAAGACCGTGCGTGCGTCTATGTTGCTTTTTAATGAGGAAAGCCGAAACAATAATGCGTTTGAAAGCAAGCTGATGGCGTGAAAGTATCTGTGTATTTAGTGAGTTCATGCAGTTCTATGTACTTTCTTATTTATAGAAGTTAGGAACGTCATAGCAACATGCAAGGAAGTTACTCTCTTCATCCCTCGGTCTCATAATGTAGGACGTTTTTTGAAAATAGTGTAGTGTCAAAAAATATCTTACATTATGGGACGGGCGGAGTATTTTCCACGTGAAAGAGTGTGGTGTCATGCTAACTATGGCAACACTAGTAGAAAAGGGGACAATGGTCTATGCCCGGCCAGCCCATTAGTCTAGGTTCTGGATTGAACAGGGACCAATGGGGGCATTGGACCCGGTTCGTGAGCCCCGGGGGGCGGTCGGGCCACGTGGGCCATTGGTCCCGGTTCGTCTGGACCTTTTGGTCCCGGTTGGTGGGACGAACCAGGACCAATGGGCCTCGCTCCTGGCCCACCACCATTGGTCCCGGTTGGTGGGACGAACTGGGACCAAAGGCTGCCATTTAGTCCCGGTTCAAGTCACCAACCGGGACCAATTAGTTGCCTATATATACCCCTCGCCCGCGAGCAGAGCACTCCCGGTGCTCTATTTTTCGTGGCCGGCAAGGGGAGAGCTTTGTGGTGCTCTAACTCACCTCCTATGCACACGAGGTGTTCGATTGAATGCCCGAGCCACACTACTTAAGCTTTCTCCTCTCCAGCTCGACCTCCAAGCTCCATTTTCGTTAATATTTGTCTAGGTTTAGCGGTCCGTCACGTCCCGTCCCCGTCTTCACAGCCGTCGATCGCCCGCGCCGATCTCGTCGCCGGCACCACCGTGGTGAGCCTCTTGTTCTTATCTTCTTTCTGAAAGGAAAAAAAAAATTATTTGTATGTTTATATAGATACTTGTATAATTTTCTTACTTTTATTATTGCATCTTATATAGTGCAATGGTTTTGGTATCCGCCCCCGTCGGCCCTCGTCCTGTCTATGATTCGGATGTGGTATATATTATCTTTTCATAACTATTGGTTCATTTATTGTTTATGACAATTATGCCGACCAACGTGACATAGATTTTATTTATCTAGGAGGTTGTTGAACCGGAAATTCCAACCGACCCTATTGTCGAGAGGTTAAATTTAGTTGAAGAAGGAAACAATTTGTTGAAGGAAAAAATTAGAAAAATTGAGGAGGAGAAGATGATATTGGAGTTGCATGTTGCGGATGTCGTCGATGATCACAAGATCAAGATTGATGCAATGCGCTTGAAGATTAGAAAGATTAGAAAATATGCCATTCATACCGAGGCTTGGTATCATTATGTCGTTGGATCAGTTGTTACATTGGTTGGGATTATGATTGCATTTATTTTCGCATTGAAATATTTTACATAGTTTCAGTGTATGGTTTAATTAATTTAGATGCTCTGCAGAGCTTTATGTTGTTAGATGAGAACCATGTATGTACTTTGGTTTTAATGTGATGATGAACTTCTATTAATTTTGTCACTTAATTATCTATTCATGATGTTCTGTAATGATTTTTGACACAATTATATATAATGCACGCAGATGAACCGGCAATGGATGTACGGTTCAAGACACACCTCCAGTATATTTAGGGCGTGCATGATTTTCTCAAGTGGCTGAGGCAAACAAGCAGAATGGTTTTATGTGTTGTCCATGCCCTATATGTGGGAATCTGAAGTCTTCTGTGACGGAAAATCCTCCACACCCACCTGCTTTACAAGGGTTTCATGCCACACTATAATGTTTGGACGAGGCACGGAGAAATAGGGGTTATGATGGAAGACGGCGAAGAAGAAGATTACGATGACAACTATGTGCCCCCTGAATACGGTATTGCTACTGAACATCAAGAGGAACAAGACGATGTGCATGATGATGCTGCAACGGGCGAAGCTGCTGAAGATCAAGAGGAACCAGACGATGTGCCCGATGATGATGATCTCCGCCGGGTCATTGTCGATGCAAGGACGCAATGCGAAAGTTAAAAGGAGAAGCTGAAGTTCGATCGCATGTGAGAGGACCACAAAAAAGGGTTGTACCCCAATTGCGAAGATGGCCACACAAAGCTCGGTACCGTACTGGAATTGCTGCAGTGGAAAGCAGAGAATGCTGTGCCTGACAAAGGATTTGAGAAGCTACTGAAAATATTGAAGAAGAAGCTTCCAAAGGATAACGAATTGCCCGACAGTACATACGCAGCAAAGAAGGTCGTATGCCCTCTAGGATTGGAGGTGCAGAAGATACATGCATGCCCTAATGACTGCATCCTCTACCGTGGTGCGTACAAGGATCTGAACGCATGCCCGGCATGCGGTGCATTATGGTATAAGATCAGACGAGATGACCCTGGTGATGTTGACGGCGAGCCCCCCAGGAAGAGGGTTCCTGTGAAGGTGATGTGGTATGCTCCTATAATACCACGGTTGAAACGTCTGTTCAGAAACGGAGAGCATGCCAAGTTGATGTGATGGCACAGTGAGGACCGTAAGAAAGACGGGAAGTTGAGAGCACCCGCTGACGGGTCGCAGTGGAGAAAAATCAAGAGAAAGTACTGGGATGAGTTTGCAAGTGAGCCAAGGAACGTATGGTTTGCTTTAAGCGCGGATGGCATTAATCCTTTCGGGGAGCAGAGCAGCAATCACAGCACCTGGCCCGTGACTCTATGTGAAGATCGCGCAGACCGAAGTGGATGACTGGTTTGCAGGGTTGAAAGCAAAGAGACATCCACCTCCGGAGGAGAAGGTAGATCCGGTGAAAGCGAAGCGCACTCTGGCTGCCCTGAGGAAACCGACAAAGTCTCCGCCGAGAACCAACTATGAGCGCATTACTGAACAGGCATATCTCCAAGCAGAGCGGTCGGGAAGTACTGTCAGACATCAAAGAGCAAAAGAACGAGCAGCTGCGAAAAAAATTGACCAGCTCGGCGAACAAGCAAACCAATCGTGCCCCCCGCTCAATGTGTCTAGCGGCAACATCGTCGCTAATGTTCCGGGGATGATGGCCGGTTATGGCAATCTACAAGATTACCTGCCTGACGATGCACTTCCTGAATACGTGAAGGTGGAAGAACACAGATACGAGTACGGGAAGCCTCTCGTCAAAGATGAAAAATTTCTAACAACGATGATGCGAAGATTCCATACTTGGTACATGAAAACCTGCAGAGTGTCTGGGGGGACGAATAGTTTGTATCTGCACATTAAAGAGGAGCACGACCTCGTTGGAACTGATCTGTTGTGCGTTCCATTTGAGGAGTTCTTCGCATTCTTCAATCAAAAGGCCCTCGATAAATTAACGGTCTTTTGCTACTGCTTGTAAGTACTATTTCTGTCATTAAGTCACTATATATAGCTCGGCTCTTTCATTGCATGTATTTATAATTAACTATCCTCAATATATTATGCAGATTGAAGATCGTCGAGTGCAAAAAAATGAAATCTATGATATTGGGTTCATTAACACAAATATCATAGATGTATTTCTGGTTGAAAAGCACGTCAAAGAGGCCGAGGACAATTTGCTACAATCGTTGATCAAAAATCAAAACAAAGATACCATACTCTTTCCTTACAACGGCAAGTGAGTGTTACTGATCGTTTGCATATTCGGTTTCCTTATTACTCGGCGAGGTTATAGTAATGTAATTGATGAGTTATGCATGCGTGCGCAGGTACCACTATATTCTTCTGGAGATTAAGCTTGAGCGTGGACTAGTAACCGTCTTAGACTCGTGACGGAAAGATCCCAGCACCTATGCGGACATGACTGAAATACTCAGCAAGTAAGTTCAATCGATCATTATCGCACCATAGCGGCAACTTTTTGTTCATTTCCTGATATCTCAAGTAATAATAATTATTTTCTTTGTCTTGCAGGGTTTGGAAACAGTTCACCGCAAAAGATCCGGGACTGCCGAAGGAGCTGCGATATACATACCGAAAGTAAGTACTACTGGCTAGCTAGTTGTGCGCATCTCCCGTTGATTCTATAGCTATAATTTCATCAATGCCATTTATAATGCTTCATTATCAGTTTGATTGACCTCTATTTCTCGTAAAGTGCGTGTGGCAGGAAGAAGGGAATGATTTCTGTGGATACTACGTGTGCGAGTTCATCTACAACGCGACTTTGAAAAATAAGCGGGGCTACTCTCAAAGACAATATGAAGTGCGTAAGCAATTAATAATATTCACAATTTCATTTTATTACACCATCATTTCTGTTGAGTTTCGTTCCTATATATGTATTAATTAACCCCCTCTTCAAATTAGACGTGGCAGATGCGGAATGAACTCCTAGAACCAGATCGCATTAAAGCAATTCAAGAGGAATTGGCGGGATTCTTTCTTGACCACGTCATCAATAAAGCCGGAGAATACCATGTGAAAGTTGATTTAAAATGCTAGGGGACTGTAATTGAGAGATCTTATATATTGTACATGTATGTAGCCAGTAGCGTCGGACGTACATGATACGAAAACTTGTTGTTCAACCAATCTCTCGGAGAAGGAGAGGTCGATCGATCATTTCTCTTAGTATGCATGACGAACTTCTGTACTCGATGGTTCCCTTCATTTTCTTACTAGCTAGCGTGTCGAGGGCTATATGTATATAGTACGTAGCGTCGACCAAGCACGGACATAAGAGAGGACACTTCTCTCTATTAATTAGCTAGCTAACACAATATATGAAACACCTAAATTAACCCCAAAACCCCACCCCCTTTAAAAAAACAAAAACCCCAGCCACTGGAATGCTGAAGCGTGGATGCATTTTGGTCCCGGTTGGTGCCACCAACCAGGACCAAAGGCCCCCCTGTCTGGGCACGGTGCACCGGCCACGTGGAGGACCATCTGTCCCGGTTCGTGTTAGAACCGGGACTAAAGGGGGGGAGGTATTAGTAACGACCCATTAGTCCCGGTTCATGAACCGGGACTAAAGGCCCTTACGAACCGGGACTAATAGGTGTTTTTCTACTAGTGCAAGGATCCGCACAACATTGTATCGTCAACAGGGAGGAGTTGGGACAGGAAGATGGTTGGTTGTGCTATTGGAAGTCTGGTAGTTTGCGAAGTGAAATAGTGCTAGAGGTGTATATTTTAGATTTTGGCCACTGTTGTACCTATATTTATAGATAAATTAGTCATTTCCAATCAATCACCAGCTTGATGATCATGGCCACTGATGTTTGCTTCTATTTGTTTATGCATGTAACACGACCATGTACATTCGTACATGCAAGGGAAGAGTTTCATTAGCAAGAGATCCCGTAGAAACTTTACTGCCAATCTACATGCTCAATCTTCATACACACAAATTTAGGAGTGACGTAGTAGGTGTGAAATGTCTTATAGCCAAATCATATAATGCTTCCACATATTATTCCAAGTGCCAATGTTTTTTCTAAGGTACTCACATACCTTTTACATGATGAGACTACCATTTTGCCGTCATTGTACAAAAAAAATCCAAGAAGAAAATGAGAGAGCCAAGGGAGAGGTAAAACATCACCGCTCACAAAACTGAGGCGGGGAGTGAGGCCACACCTACATCAACAATGAATTTTTCTTAAGAGAAAGTTGACTGCCAGCAACTGTAGAACCTCCAAAAAACAAAGAATGGATAAATAATATGAATCTTAGATATAGTATGAACCTATCAAGTGAAGAAAATAGACAACAATAATTAGGCATCTATAAATAGCTTGGAGTAAACTTAGCCAAGGATGTCCATACCATAAGGATAAGGAACTCCCATCCAGTTTATTCACCTTCTAGCCGTCTATTATGAACTGGAACAACCTGATCCCATGGGCATAGAGAAATTCATGTTTGGTCTCTAGGTACCTGATACGTCTCCAACATATCTACTTTTCCAAACACTTTTGCCCTTGTTTTGGACTCTAACTTGCATGATTTGAATGAAACTAACCCGGACTGACGTTGTTTTCAGCAGAATTGCCATGATGTTGTTTTATTTGTAGAAAATAAAAGTTCTCGGAATGTCCTGAAAATCCACGGAGCCACTTTTTGGAAAATATAAAAAATACTGGCGAAAGAATCAAGACCAGGGGCCCCACACCCTGTCCATGAGGGTGGGGGCGCGCCCACCCCTCTGGGCGCGCACCCCTGTCTCGTGGGCCCCCTGAGGCTCCGCTGACCTCAACTCCAACTCCATATATTCCGTCTCGCGGAGAAAAAAATCAGAGAGAAAGTTTCATCACGCTTTACGATACGGAGCCGCCGCCAAGCCCTAATCTCTCTCGGGAGGGCTGATATGGAGTCCGTTCGGGGCTCCGGAGAGGGGGATTCGTCGCCGTCGTGATCATCAACCATCCTCCATAACCAATTTTATGATGCTCACCGCCATGCGTGAGTAATTCCATCGTAGGCTTGCTGGACGGTGATGGGTTGGATGAGATTTACCATGTAATCAAGTTAGTTTTGTTAGGGTTTGATCCCTAGTATTCACTATGTTCTGAGATTGATGTTGCTATGACTTTGCTATGCTTAATGCTTGTCACTAGGGCCCGAGTGCCATGATTTCAGATCTGAACCTATTATGTTTTTATGAATATATGTGTGTTCTTGATCCTATCTTGCAAGTTTATAGTCACCTATTATGTGTTATGATCCGACAACCCCGAAGTGACAATAATCGAGATACTTCTCGGTGATGACCGTAGTTTGAGGAGTTCATGTATTCACTAAGTGCTAATGCTTTGTTCCGGTTCTTCATTAAAAGGAGGCCTTAATATCCCTTAGTTTCCGTTAGGACCCCGCTGCCACCGGAGGGTAGGACAAAAGATGTCATGCAAGTTCTTTTCCATAAGCACGTATGACTATATTCAAAATACATGCCTACATTACATTGATGAACTAGAGCTAGTTCTGTGTCACCCTATGTTATAGCTACTACATGAGGAATCGCATCCGACATAATTATCCATCACTGATCCAATGCCTACGAGCTTTTTACATCTTGTGTTTCGCTTATTTACTTTTCCGTTGCTATTGTTACAATCACTACAAAACCCAAAAACTATTATCTTACTTTCGCTACCATTACCTTTATTATCATACTACTTTGATACTAAATACTTTGATGCTAAATACTTTGCTGCAGATACTAAGTTATCCAGGTGTGGTTAAATTGACAACTCAACTGCTAATACTCAATAATATTCTTTGGCTCCCCTTGTGTCGAATCAATAAATTTGGGTTGAATACTTTACCCTCGAAAGCTCTTGCGATCCCCTACACTTGTGGGTTATCAAGACTAATTTCTGGCGCCGTTGCCGGGGAGCATAGCTCTATTATCTGAGTCACTTGGGATTTATATCTGTTGATCACTATGAGGAACTTGAAAGACGAAAGAACCAAGATTTTTCCCTCAACTACGAGGGGAGGTAAGGAACTGCCATCTAGCTCTGCACTAGATTCTCCTTCTATTTTGAGTAAGCTTGTCACACCTAAACCTGCTACTGCTATGAATTCTGATATGTCGCATGTTATTGATGATGCCACTTCTGCTATGCATGATACTTATGATGAAACTACTTCTGTGCGTGATACTACTTTGCCATTAGGTGAATTTCTTGATGAACAACTTGCTAGGGCTAGAGAGAATGAAATTATTGAAGATGTTGTTATTGATGATAGTGATGAGGAAAGTTCTCCCAATGATAATGAATTACCTGTTGTTCCTGAGGGTTATGTTATGGAAGAGGAAGCTGCTAGAGCTATCTTCGCTTGTAAAGATAGATATGATCTTCAAAAGTTATTAGCTAAATGGAAGCAGCAGTCTCTTAATGCTAGAATGAAACCTGGCCCTGCTTTTGCTACTTCATCTATATGTGTTACTGATAAGAATTATGAATTCTCTGTTGATCCTGAGATTATTACTTTAGTTGAATCTGATCCTTTTTATGGCCTTGAATCTGAAACTGTTGTGGCACATCTTACCAAGTTGAATGATATAGCCACCCTGTTTACTAATGATGAGAAGTCTCGCTATTATTACATCCTTAAGATATTTCCGTTCTCATTAAAGGGTGATGCTAAGACTTGGTTTAATTCTCTTGCTCCTGGATGTGTGTGTAGTCCCCGGATATGATTTATTACTTCTCTGCTAAATATTTTCTTGCTCATAAGAAACAAGCTCCCTTGCAGGAAATTTATAATTTTGTGCAAATCAAAGAAGAGAGTCTCCCACAAGCTTGGGGGAGGCTTCTCCGATTACTTAATGCTTTGCTTGATCATCCTCTTAAGAAAAATGAAATACTTGATATCTTTTATAATGGACTAACCAATGCTTCCAAGGACTACTTGGATAGTTGTGTTGGTTGTGTTTTCAGGGAAAGAACAGTCGACGAAGCTGAATTACTATTGGATAATATGTTGACTAATGAAAATAATTGGACTCTTCCTGAGCCAATTCCTGAGGCAACTCCCGAACCAATTGAGCCAACTCCTGAGCCTATTCCTAAACCCACTCGGAAGAAGAGAGGCGTTTTATTTCTCAGTCCTGAAGATATGCAAGAGGCAAAGAATGCAATGAAAGAAAAAGGTATTAAAGCTGAAGATGTTAAGAATTTACCTCCTATTGAAGAAATACATGGTCTTAATATACCGCCTGTCAAACAACCACATTGTCTTGATAACCCGACACAGGTAGTAAAGGTAAATTCTCTCTATAGATATGATAAAGTTGAAATCCCCTCTACTAAATTTCATAGCCCATGCTTAGATGAATTTGATGACTTTATGGCTAGACAAGAAAGTTTCAATGCTTATGTTGGTAGAGAATTAAAGAATAATGCTTTCGAGATAGGACGCGTGAGCGATTATATGGCTAGAGTTAAAGGTGAACTTAAACTCATTAGCAAATATGCTTCTATGGTTGCTACACAAGCTGAGCAAGTACTTAAAGCCCAAAATGATTTGCTTGATGAATTAAATAATAAAAATGACTTTGTTGTTAGAGTGGCTACTAGAACTGGTAGAATGACGTAGAAACCTTAGTATCCTGAAGGCCGCCCTAAGAGAATCGAGCAAGATTCTCAGAGAAATAATTTAGAGGCACCTAGTTCTTCCAAAAAGAAGAAAAAGAAAAATGATAGGACTTGCATGCTTCTAGTGAACCTATTGTAGACACACCTGAGAATCCCAATGATATTTCTATTTCTGATGCTGAAACACAATCAGGTGATGAACATGAACCTAGTGATAATGTTAATCATAATGTTCATGTTGATGCTCAACCTAGCAAAAATAATGATGTAGAGATTGAACCTGCAGTTGATCTTGATAACCCACAATCAAAGAATCAACGTTATGATAAGAGAGATTTTTTTGCTAGGAAGCACGGTAGAGAAAGAGAACCATGGGTTCAGAAACCCATGCCCTTTCCTCCTAAACCATCCAAGACAAAGGATGATGAGGATTTTGAGTGCTTTGCTGAAATGATTAGACCTATCTTCTTACGTATGCGCTTAACTGATATGCTTAAAGTAAATCCTTATGCTAAGTATATGAAGGATATCATTACAAATAAAAGAAAGATATCGGAAGCTGAAATTTCCACCATGCTAGCTAATTACACTTTTAAGGGTGGAATACCAAAGAAACTTGGAGATCCGGGCGTACCAACTATACCATGCTCCATTAAAGGAAATTATGTTAGAACTGCTTTATGTGATCTTGGAGCAGGTGTTAGTGTTATACCTCTCTCTTTATATCGTAGACTTGAATTGAATAAGTTGACACCTACTGAAATATGTTTGCAAATGGCTGATAAATCAACTGCCATACCTGTCGGTATTTGTGAGGATGTGCCTGTTGTGGTTGCAAATGTCACTATTTTAACAGACTTTGTTATTCTTGATATTCCCGAGGACGATAGTATGTCGATTATCCTTGGTAGACTCTTTTTGAATACTGCATGGGCTATTATTGATTGCAACAAAGGCAATGTCACTTTTCATGTTAATGGTAATGAGCATACAGTACACTTTCCGAGGAAACAATCTCAAGTTCATAGCATCAATTCTATTGGAAAAAGTTCCAACTATCATTATTGGAGGTTTTGAATTTCCTCTCCCTTCTGGCAAGAAAAAGTATGATATTCTTATTGTTGGGGATGTTCATATCCCCGTTGATCAACCTTGTTAGTGGATTCATTTTGATGATCATGAGATGGATGAAACTAGAAGGCACAACCTTCTGTACGCTCTTTTTACTTTCTGTTATTTAGATTAAATAAAGAAAAAAAAGTATTATCCGTCTGTTTTCTGAATTATCCGTGCAATAAAAATTATCCCGAAAATAAAAGTGCTCCAAATGCCCTGCAAATTTAGTATGATTTTTTATGAAATATTTGAGGTTTTTAGGCACTGAAAACACTGCAGGAGGGGCAAGCACCAGGCCACGAGAGTGGAGGGCGCGCCCCCTGTCTCATGGGCCCCTGGTGGCCCCCCTCCACTTATGCCAGCACCCACACATTCCATCTTCTTCCCAAAAAAATCGTCATCCAGCTCAAGCACGAGTTCTAGCTCATTTTGCTGCGATTTTTTATCTCCTTGCTCAAAGCTCCATTCACAAAACTGCTTTGGGAGATTGTAGCTTGGTATGTGACTCCTCCATTGGTCCAATTAGTTTTTGTTCTAGTGCTTTATTCATTGCAATTTTTTGCTGCATAGGTGACCATGTTCTTGAGCTTGCATGTTAAATTTATGAGGTGCCAAGTAATTCTAATGCATGATATAGGCTCTAGGCACTTATAGGAGAAGTTGCTACCAATCTTATTTAGTTTTATTCACTTTTGTTTTGAAGTTACTAAAATTTCAGAAATTTTCAGAAAATGTTAAGGAGACTTTTGAGGGGCTCTTATAGCCAAGGCTCCCAGGAAAAACAAGCTAAAGAGAAGGAAAAAGCCAAGTATAATCTTCCTCGCATAGCGGAAGTACGGCCGTGTGAATGGCCATGCGATAATTTCTAGAAAGAAGCTGGAATTCATGAAGATTTTTATTCTTTGATCGATATTGCAGGCCTCACCGATTTCCTCCACGATCGGATCGATCAGTATCTCTTACTCACCAATTCTTTCATGCAAAACTTTTATTATTATCCTAAGAAGTCACCGCATGCAGTATCATTTCATTTATATGATGAATTCAGGGAAATGTCTTTATATAATTTTTGCGCGGTATGTAGGATACCCTTTGAGGGAAAACTAGAGGAACCCCATCGTAAAGATGTGGATGGCTTTGTTAACACTATCACTGTAGGGGACCCAAAGAAGGGTTCCGATGTGAGAATCTCTAGCATACACTTTCCTGTTTTACGCTACTTTGCCATATTTGCTAGTAGATGCTTGATTGGTCGTGGAAATAGTGGAAACTTCAATGTTCCTAATATTATCATTCTTCACCATGCCTTGTTTGGAGATAATAGTTTTAGTATGGGTGCCGTCATTGCTAAACGGCTAAGCCTGAATCGTACAAAAGGCCCCATCTTTGGAGGTATCTATGCTTCATGTCTTGCTAGACATTTTGAGATACCTATTAGGCACCATGAGAAAGAGGAGACAAAATTGCCTCCTTACATTTTAGATTACAAGAGCATGGTAGCACACGAGTTTATTGTTGACAACAAAGAGAAGATGCTCTTGTATAACCTTAGATTTAATAAGAAACACAATGAGACTATTATTTTGCCTGCGCCTCTCTTGTTTGATTTGATTGCAGACAATTTTATTGTCACGCCGGAAGCGGTGTACGCTCATCGAGGCCAAGCATCCACTCCAGAACCTGAGCCTGAGCCGGAACCTGCACTGGACCCTTATCGTGCATCATCTTACCAGTGTGACCCGGAGATGGCCAGCCAGTGGTATCCTGATTACACCTCTCATACACCGGGGAGATTAGTAGCGGTCCTTGGCATTAGACCAACTTAGGCCAAAAGCCTAAGCTTGGGGGAGTACGTATTTCTCACCGACTTTACATTCATGATCACACACTATTCTAGTCGTCGGTGCTCATACTCTTTCATTGTATTATCCATGCTAGTTTAATTTTATTTTTCTAGTTTTCTTCTTGTGTGTTTGATAAACCTTTAGAAAAACAAAAAAATTTAGTTAGTTTAATTTCCATGCTTATAGTAGTAATTAAAATGAAAACCCAAAAAGATTTCTCGTTCTTCTTCTTACTTGTTGGGAGCTTTCCCGTGTAAATAGTTTATTTTCTTTTCCTTCCTTTGGGGGTCGAGAGTAGAAGACCATATTGAAAATGTTTAGTGGCTCTCATATGCATGATTGTTTATTTAATTTAGAGCCCATATTACTTTGTCTTCTCTCTTGAGTTGAATGATTGCAGATTCCAGCTTAGTCCAATGCACATGCACTATTAATATTATACACATCGTTCGGTCGTGCAAGTGAAAGGCAATAATGACGATATATGATGGACTTGTTGAGATGAGAAAAGCTGGTATGAACTCGACCTCTCTTGTTTTTGTAAATATGATTAGTTCATCGTTCCTGGTTCAGCTTATTATGAAGTAAACATATTTGCAATGACATTTAGAGATTATAGTTGCTTGTGCCATGCTTGATTAGCTATGAGTTATAATGGTTTACCTTGCGTGCCAACATGCTATTAAAATGATTATAATGTGGTATGATGGGATAGTATCCTCTTTTGAATGAATTGAGTGACTCGACTTGGCACATGTTCACGCATGTAGTTGAAACAAATCAACATAGCCTTCATGATATTTATGTTCATGGTAGATTATATCCTACTCATTCTTGTACTCGGTGTGAATTAATTTTAATGCATGTTTATGACTGTTGTCGCTCTCTCAGTTGGTCGCTTCCCAGTCTTTTGCTAGCCTTCTCCTGTACTAAGCGGGAATACTGCTTGTGCATCCAAACTCCTTAAACCCCAAAGTTGTTCCATATGAGTCCACCATACCTTCCTATATGCGGTATCTACCTACCGTTCCAAGTAAATTTGTATGTGCCAAACTCCAAACCTTCAAATGAAATTCTGTTTTGTATGCTCGAGCAGCTCATGTTTCAACTAGGGCTGCCTATATCTTCCATGCTAGGTGGGTTATTCTCAAGAGGAGTGGACTCCGCTCCTCATTCACGAGAAAGGGCCGGTAACCGGGATGCCTAGTCCCATGATCCAAAAAGATCAAAGCAAATTAATATAATTAAACAAAACTCCCCCAGGGCTATTGTTAGTTGGAGGCACTCGTTGTTTCGAGCAAGCCATGGATTGATACTTGTTGGTGGTTGGGGGAGTATAAACCTTTACCATTCTGTTTGAGAACTGCCTATAATGCATGTAGTATGGATGATACAGCTATCTCATAGTTGTTGCGTTGACAGTGAAAGTATGCCGCTCAAAATGTTTTTCAATCTCTACTTTAAAATCGAGCTCTGACACCTCTACCAATCCCTGCTTCCCTCTGTGAAGGGCATATCCATTTACTTTTATGTTGAGTCATCACCTTCTTATTAAAAAGCACCCGCTGGAGAGCACACTGTCATTTGCATTCATTACTATTGGTTTATATTGGGTATGAATTGACTGGATCTCTTTTACCATGAATTACAATGTTTAGTCAGTCCTTGATCTTTAAAGGTGCTCTGCATTTATGTTTTGCGGTCTCAGAAAGGGCTAGCGAGATACCATTTTGTTATATCATGTTATGATTGTTTTGAGAAAGTGTCGTCATCCGAGTTTTATCATTATGGCTTGCTAGCTGATTATGCTATTGATATGAGTAATTGTGAGACCGAGGTGTTATTGTGAGTATGGTTAGTTCATAATATTTGCTGAAACCTGAATGCTGGCTTTGCACGTTTACAATAACAAGAGGAAACAGAGTTTGTAAAAGTTTTTCTTTATCACTTTCAGTTTATCAACTAATTTGCTTAAGGACAAGCAAAGGTTTAAGCTTGGGGGAGTTGATACGTCTCCAACGTATCTAATTTTCCAAACACTTTTTCCCTTGTTTTGGACTCTAACTTGCATGATTTGAATGAAACTAACCCGGACTGATACTGTTTTCAGCAGAACTGTCATAATGTTGTTTTATGTGTAGAAAACAAAAGTTCTCGGAATGTCCTGAAAATCCACGGAGGCACTTTTTGGAAAATATAAAAAATACTGGCGAAAAAAATCAAGACCAGGGGGCCCACACCCTGTCCACGAGGGTGGGGGGCGCGCCCACCCCCCCTGGATGCGCCCCCCTGTCTCATGGGCCCCCTGAGGCTCCGCCGACCTCAACTCCAACTCCATATATTCCGTCTCGCGGAGAAAAAAAATCAGAGAGAAAGTTTCATCACGTTTTTCGATACGGAGCCGCCGCCAAGCCCTAATCTTTCTCGGGAGGGCTGGTCTGGAGTCCGTTCGGGGCTCTGGAGAGGGGGATTTGTCGCCGTCGTCATCATCAACCATCCTCCATCACCAATTTCATGATGCTCACCGCCATACGTGAGTAATTCCAACGTAGGCTTGCTGGACGGTGATGGGTTGGCTGAGATTTATCATGTAATCAAGTTAGTTTTGTTAGGGTTTGATCCCTAGTATTCACTATGTTCTAAGATTGATGTTGCTATGACTTTGCTATGCTTAATGCTTGTCACTAGGGCTCGAGTGCCATGATTTCAGATCTGAACCTATTATGTTTTTATGAATATATGTGTGTTCTTGATCCTATCTTGCAAGTCTATAGTCATCTATTATGTGTTATGATCCGACAACCCCGAAGTGACCATAATCGGGATACTTCTCGGTGATGACCGTAGTTTGAGGAGTTCATGTATTCACTAAGTGCTAATGCTTTTTTCCGGTTCTCTATTAAAAGGAGGCCTTAATATCCCTTAGTTTCCGTTAGGACCCCGCTGCCACCGGAGGGTAGGACAAAAGATGTCATGCAAGTTCTTTTCCATAAGCACGTATGACTATATTCGGAATACATGCCTACATTACATTGATGAACTGGAGCTAGTTCTGTGTCATCCTATGTTATAGCTATTACATGAGGAATCGCATCCGACATAATTATCCATCACTGATCCAATGCCTACGAGCTTTTCACATCTTGTGTTTCGCTTATTTACTTTTCCGTTGCTATTATTACAATCACTACAAAACCCAAAAACTATTATCTTTACTTTCGTTACCGTTACCTTTATTATCATACTACTTTGCTACTAAATACTTTGCTGCAGATACTAAGTTATCCAGGTGTGGTTGAATTGACAACTCAACTGCTAATGCTCAATAATATTCTTTGGCTTCCCTTGTGTCGAATCAATAAATTTGGGTTGAATACTTTATCCTCGAAAGATGTTGCGATCCCCTACACTTATGGGTTATCAGTACCTGAGGCATGCAAAATGAATCAGAAGAGCGACATTGGGACCTCAAAGAATAAATTACGTACCTAGCGAATAGCACACAACGGTGCACTGTATTCTTCCACACACTCCGATGTCGCACCCCCACAACCTCGGCCATGGCGTTTCATTTACGAATGCCAATGGCGTGGCCTCCCACCCGGATATCTAGTTGGGTAGCATGAAGAGCAGTGCCGACATAAACGATGCCCACCAACTGAGGGTGATGCGTTGAGTTGCAACTCTCGACCAACGCCTGAAAGAGTTTGAAGTTTGTCTAGGTGAAAATTTGTTCAAGGGGAGGGCGGAGCCCGACCAACCGAGGGCAACGCGGTAGAACATAGAGGAGAAAGATCGGACACCCCAGGGCGATTACTTTTGTCCAATGCCACCTGAAGTTCGTGGTCTCGGAAGGTGCAGCTTGCAAGTCACAACCAGCTGCCATGGCCGTTGGGTGGAGGCGTGGTTGCGTGTTGCCGGGAGACGTCAGGGGAGATGCACTGTTGGATGGTTCTACTGCATTATCCTATCGTGCATGTGTTACTATTAACATAGAGACAGGGAGAGAGAGACTGTGCGAGAGAGACACATACACACACACAAAGGAGCCGAATAAGTAGGACGCGAAAGTTATTGCGACCTTGCGACTCTTTCCGTTAAGCGATGAGAAAGACCTAGATATGTCAAAACTAAAAATATGCTTTGTAATAGGTAACTACACCCACGATCAGACATATGGGAGACGTGGTGAGAAACCATACCGCAACATGGAACCCAAATTTACGGATTACACACACACACACACACACACATTCTGCACATTGGGTGATGAATAGTATCACTACATTGACTATTCGTCATCCTGTGTGAGGAATAGTTATTCTTCACCTCCCTCTATTTTACCATCAATTTATTGAAATTTTATGTTCCGTAAGTTTTGTCCTATTTCCGACATAAAAAGAGACTGTAAGAAAACATATAATCGCAGTAAAAAATCGATGTTATGTAAAAATATAGTGTAAAATACACATAAACTGCAAATTTTCTTGTCTTATGACCTACATTTTATTTTTTTATGTCAAATTCTACGTAATGAATCAATAGGAATGTAACTATTTGAATTCCAAATGTAATTTAATTATGAAGTGATCGTAAGATTACCTCGGATGAAGAATTACCTATTCTGCACCCTGGATGATGAATAGAATATATATATATATATATATATATATATATATATATATATATATATATATATATATATATATATATATATATATATATATATATATAGAGGACAGTAATATCTACGGCCCTTATTCTTCTCGATTTATTTCTAATCTTCTCGTGATGTGCATTCATTTGGAGGAGACGTTCCCATAAGACGTCTGAGAGAGGTTGATGAGCAAAGGCCTTTGGACCCTCTCTCTCGCGAAACCGCGTCGCCCCGCGCGTGACCGGCCACGCCCCTTCTTCCCCCGGCTTCACCTAACCCCCCCTCCCGGCCGCTGAGCTTGGACCGAGCGGCGGCGGTGGCGGCAGCCCCCTAGCCTTTCCCCTCTCGGGTGCTCTCCGTCACGGGGCGGAGCGGCTCCAAGGGTTTTCCTCGGCGGCGATGGTCCAGGGTGGCGATGGGGCATCCTGGTGAGACGCGAGAGATCGGCTGGACGGCGGCAGCACCGTTGCCGGTAGGGTGACACGGCGGCGCGGCTTGGCGCGCCTGTTCGGCCCAAATCTAGGCCCTTTTGGGCCCATCTGGTTCTGGACGGGCCGACGGCAGGGCGGGTCTGTGGCGCGACTTCTAGGAGGCGGGGGAGCGGTGATGGGGCGGTGGGGTGCTGGCGGCGCTGCTGCCACCCTGCAGCTGCGTGGCCGGCGGGGCCTAGCGGGCGTGATTCGGGACTGACCGGGCCAGGGGTGGCCTAGTATGCCCTGCTGCCACGTCCGAACGGCGATCGCGACGGTGCCGGAGGCACAGGCTTCCCACACGATGGTTGTGGAGGTTGTTCTCTCCCGCACGGCTATGGTGTTGTTGCTCCCGTCGCCCGACACTTCTCTCCTAGTCCTCTTGGCCTCGTGGTGGTGATCTCAGTGAGGCGGCGTGGATGGCGTCGCGACCGCGATGGCGCATGTTGGTGGGCAGCGTGTTGGCTGGTTGGCTCCGTTCCGGTTGGGCGGTGTGGTATGCAGTACGGGAAAAATCCTTGTCGGGTCTTCTGGCTCCGATGCGGTGATGCCTGCGGGTGCCGCCAATCCTTCCTGGATGGTGTCGATGGTATCCATCCCTACCCGCTGCGCATGCCGGGGGAAACCCTAGGACTCGTCAAGGCAGCAGCATCGTCGGCGTGGCATTCCTTTTTAGAGGTGTTTTTTGGTATGCGGCGGATCGGGGCCCTGTATCGTGGTGGGTTGATTTCGAAGGGTGCTGCGGTGGCGGGTCATCCATGCTTTTTTCGAGCTGTTGTTGTTGGCATTTGTTTTCTCTTCCTTTTTTCTTTTGGGCTTGTTGTACTGCTCGCCACAACATTGTCTATGTAACCGGCGTTGGTTGCTTTGGAATACAAAGCGGCGGGAAATCCTTTTTCGGTAAGACATCTGAGACGACTCAATCTCAAAATGATTTGCGGCCTCAGTCTCTCGAGGTGTTCATAAAAGTAGGGTGTGTGCGCGCGCGTTTATAGAAATGGGTGCAGGTGTGTATGTATAAGCGTGTGTATACTTGAAAAATACATAGCATACACGAGAATGATGGACTGAGCCTTACAGAAAGAAGATGGACCATTCACACAGGTAAAAAACCCATCAATAAACCAAGAGCGAATCATAGAAAAAACAAAGACACATGTCAATTCAGGAGAGCTCTCAGGCTCAACACTTCAAATACATGTCGTTGAGGCTAGCTTAGCCGCTATAATATGTAAATACTAGTACAATTTGTCTGGTCCTGACAGAAATAATCAAGTGGGTCTTGACAGCCGGTTGAGGTTCGTCAGGGCTCCCCGTTCGTCGAAACAATTTGTAATTTTGCTTGCGCCTTGCCTACATGAGCATTCTGGATGCTTGAATTTTTAGATATTTTTTTAAAATTATTTTACTATTTAATTGAAATTACTGTTTGCCTTAGTGTAGATGAGCCTTGGCGTCGTTTTGAATGTTCGTTAGCATAGGCAGCCATGTTAGGCCCAGTTCTTTTGGCCGATTCTCCCATAATCTTGAGAATCGACCCTCCACCCAGCTTCTCCCAGAATCTTGAACCCATATTTTTTTTTACAATCCTAGCTAGTTAGGATGTGAATAGTTAGGATTGTAAAAAATATAGATACAAGATTCGGGAGAAACTGAAATAGAAAATCAATTCTCAAGATTCTGGGAGAATCGCCCAAAAGAACTGGGCCTTACACAGATGCTACGGACGTACTACCTTTATTATTTTTATCTAATACTTCTTCCATCTTTATTTACTCGGCATCTTAGATTTGACTGAATTCAAACTTTATAAAGTTTGAATAAATTTGTAAAAGAACAAGATACACATTTAAAGTAACAAATTTATATGATGTAAAAATGCATGCACTGATGGATCCAAAGATATATATTTGATGGTGCATATGTTAAAATATTTTTCAACAAACTTGTTGAAAGAATATAAAGTTTGAATTTAGATAAATCAAATATGCGGCGTAAATAAAAACGAGGGAGTAAAAAGAGATGCTACTGACGAGCTGCTGGCGTCTTGCCTTCGTTTCTAGCTCTCTTGTCTCAATATCTTTCTATCCTAATTCATGGTTTTTTTTCTTGCCGAGAATTTTGCAATACTTTCACAAAGTATGCCACTACTGGTATTTTACTGTTAAACCTGGAGTGTTTTTTTGGTGGGAAAACATGGAGTCTAAATTAGCTTTACACAAAACCAAGTTGTACCAAGCGAGCTTCTTTCGTAGTCCCTACTAAATTTTCGACAACAAATGTAGTACCAGAACAAAATATCATTTTTCAGTCTGTAATTTTCTGATCTGCAGCTAGTGGAGTAGCAGAGTGTGAAGTGGCCTCACGTGACAGGGTGTGCTATTCCTCGCGCTCTGGTGCGACGCAACAACTTTCACGAAGTGGAAAAACAATACCGGGCTTCCCGCTCCGTGTTTTAAAATGGCGAACTGAGGCATATGCTGCGTGCATCACCAACAGGACTATCCCCATAGATCAACACTAGACTTTTCTATGCATCACCCACAGGACTATCCCCATAGATCAACACTAGACTTTGTATTTCTTTGTGTATGAGCACCTAAATAAAAGTAGTTCCTTAATGAAATAAGTAGTCTTTCTCTCACAACATTGGAGTTCTTTGAAATCGAACTGCCAAAGATGCACACGGCAACTTGGGCAAGGGACTTGTTGGATGCTCACTTTATTGGATCTCTGGAGTGTTGTCATTATATCAGTAATGTGGGCTATCTCAGGATTGGACAGAACCACACCTACCAGGCCATCAGGCACGCACGAACTACGAGAGCGAAACCAGCACATGCGCAGGAGGGGATTCAAATTCCAACGACAGGCCACTCGGTGGTTTCACAAAGCTATCCTTAGACTAGCCATAGTGCATAGTAACATACACTAGTAACATACACATATCCCTAGACTATGTTACTACCTTCATAGTGGGTAGTAACATAAGTGTGGTAACATGCAAAGCTTCATTTATATGTTATAGACTCATATTACATTGGGACATGTGATGTTACAGTAACTAGCTAAGTTACTACAACTACCTCTCTCCTCATTAACTCATTGCCACATAAGCAAATTTGTTGAGTTGGACTCGATGTTACTGCTGAAGTTACTCCCACTATAGCTAGTCTTAACGCTTCGGAACAAGAAAGGGGCCACTACTTTTGTTTGTTTTGTCCGTTGTTGCCTCTAGATCTGCAATCAACATAAGATTAGACAGCTATACTACACAGATGGTACGAACCTGTATTATCTAAATATAAAATGATATATATATATATATATATTGTACTAACGAGACTGGTGTCTTGCCCTAGTCTCTGGCTCTCTTTGTTGCACCTATTTTATATCATGTGGTACCGCTCCTGTTCGGTCTGAGCCTTGAGATGCTTTCTGCATGCGCTCGTTGTTGGCTTTCCTTTCTTCCCGAGGATTTTTTAAAATTTTCACATAGTGCTGGCTAGTACGTACTACCCTACTTGCAATGGTTACTGTTCTAAATGGAGTGTAAACTAAATTAATCTGCTTTACAAAACCTAGTAGCAGCACCAAAAGAGCTTCTCTCCCTACTTCATTTCCGACAGCAAATGTAGTACTAGAAAAAGGTCATTTTTGGGTAAGCTTTCAGCTCGTCTGCAGCTAGTGGAGTAGAGGGTGAAATGGCATCTCGTGACAGGCTGTGCTCTTCCTCACGCTGAGGCTACTTTACGAAGAAGAAAACAAATGCTATTTGGCTGCACGCTCCGTGTTTTAAAATAGACTGCGTGCATCGCACACAGTAAAGCAAAGTACTCCCTCCGTAAGTACTCCCTCCGTAAACTAATATAAAAGCGTTTAGAATACTAAAATAGTGATCTAAACGCTCTTATATTAGTTTACAGAGGAAGTAGTTTACAGAGGGAATATTTGTGACTATACCTAGGGAACTTATACTATAATTTCTACTAACACAATTTGTCAGGTCCTCATATGTTGCGTACACCATATGCTGCGTGCATCACCAACTGGCAGCGTGAGTTACTTTGACCAGCGGCGACTGGACCTTTGTCAAGTGGCAGCGTATCTCGATGCAACCTAGGGAACTCATACTACTACTATATTTTGCACCACTAGAGTTTATCTGGTCCTGCAGACGTCCAAATAAAAAAAGAAGCATGTGGGACATGACGGTCGGTTGAGGTTCAGGATTTCATTGCGCATGTATACATCAGGATCCAAGCCAGATCCAGTCCCCGCATTCTTCCACAAGCACAGCGCTCTACTGCTAACAGGTGCGTCCGCATGTTGATCTCCTCTCCTTTGTTTCGCCCCTCTTTTTCCATCGCTTCACCGGTTTCGTTTGGTTCGATTTGCTTTGTGCTTCATTTCCTCCAACCCAACTAGCTTCCGCTCTACGTACGCGTCTTGCTGCACGCTGGGAGTTTAGCCTGTAAACAGAAGAACATCGATCTCCGTGGTCTATTAGGCCACATCATTATTAGTTGGTCATCCCCTGCACAAGCGGTTCGAGCCAATTTCTCCTCCGTTGGTTGAAATACCAACGGTGGGCACAGCTCAAGTCTTCATAGGTATGTATGTTCGTTCTCATAGTTGATTTGATCCAAGTACATTTGTCAGTCCAGTTTTGCAAAGTTATTTATACCTCTAATTTTTTATACGTACGTACGTATGGGCTACATATAATTATTAGGATGGAGGAGGGACACATGGAACATAATTTACTGGAGAGTATTCTTGACGGAAGCATGCAACCAGAGCATCTACCGTTTGACCTTCTACAGAAGATCACAGATAATTTCTCTAAAGTGCGAAGAATTGGTGATGGTGGGTTCGCGGTGGTCTACAAGGTAAACTTCACTTTTCCAGATGAAATAAGGTTTATACCTCATAAATTTTGACAGGTGCATTCGCTAGCTTTTTTTTTTTTGAGGGCAGTGCATTCGCTAGCTAGGGGGAGCGCAGGGAGTCGGGGTGCTTTGTATTGGTCTTGGGCTGCTTGGAAAGGCAACTATGTGTAAACAATGGGCTACAAATTGCCTTAAAAAGTTGACTGGGCTGCGAAACGGGCCACCCAGCTGCACCGAGCGGGAACGGGCCGAAATTTGCTTCTCGGCTCGGCCGACTTCACTATTCGGCCAAGCTCAATCGGGTGGAGTTGGAGCGAGTTTCGAGACAAGCTACTATGTGGCGGATTTGATCTTTTGCCCCACTTTACATGGAGTTTGATGATTTACCCCATGTTTGTCTCAATGGCAAGTGGGTTGGGGGGATGATCAAAGAAGAAAAGTGGGGCAAAAGATCCAGTTTCTCATAGATGTGCTACACTGCCAAGCCAGTTTCTTTGGGCTGTACTACGTTACCAAGTACTTTCTCCGTTTGGAAATACTTGTTGAAGAAATTGATGTATTTACATGTTTACACATATTTTAATTTTAGATACATCATTTTTATTCATTTCTCCTATAAGTATTTCCAGACAGAGGAGTTTAGAAGAACTCTAATCATACCAAATTTTCTCACAAATTGTTGAACTGTACAGTCAACCAACATGTTCTAACATGATCCAGTTTGAACAGGGTGTCCTCCAAAATGAAAAGGAAGTTGCTGTGAAGAGGATTAACAGCAGCAAGACAATCGATGAGACGCTATTTTGTCGGGAGGTCACTAACCTGCTGGGTGTCAACCATGAGAATGTTGTCCGGTTTCTTGGCTACTGTTTCAACACAGTGCGGGAACATCAGAAATATGAGGGAGAGGACATTTACCCTGATAAGAGAGAAATGCTATTATGCTTCGAGTACATGGACAATGGAAGCCTTGATAACTATATTACAGGTACACACCATCGAATGTGATTGCCACTCTTATCTCTTTTCCCACTTGTACTTTTCAATTAAGGTCCGCAAGTTATACATCGTTCTGTATGAAGTCTTGCGTGAGCTGAAGATACCATGCTCCTTTATTTTGTTTTTTTTTGTTTTTCCTGCAGATGAATTACGAGGACTTGAATGGAATGACCGATACAATATAATCAAAGGAATATGCAATGGTTTGGAGTATCTTCAGGTGAAAAGGAAAATCGTTCATATGGACTTGAAACCAGCGAATGTACTGTTAGATAATGATATGACGGCCAAGATTACAGATTTTGGGTTATCAAGAAAGATAGAAAATTTACAAACCAAATGTACAAACCACTTCTTTACACGGTAAGAAATTTACTAAAAGAACAAACTACTTTCTTTAACCTTCATTACATTACGTTTTCTATATTCCACTATGCATCAAACCATCTTTTTCTCATGCAGGGGCTACTGCGCACCAGAATACATACTAGGCAAAAAAATAACAATCAAGTGTGATGTGTACAGCCTCGGTGTTATAATACTTAAATTGTTGACAGGACATAGGAATATTCGCAATAAGGATAATGTAAGTAACGTTTTGTACCTCTCTGCAGATGGTGCTTTCTCATAGACTTCGACCAAAATATGCCCGCTGCATATGTTAATTAATTAAGGAGCCTTCATTTTGGAACAACTCATTTAAGTATTTTTATTACTTGTTGCAAATAAATAGTGAAGATTATAAGTTAGACTGTCAATTCAAATGCACATGATGATGAACATTTAGTTTTATGACAGTCCACATAAATATGCCCCTTGAACTTAGATCCGGCCAGAACACAAATCAGCTTGTGTACAATAATTTATAGTATTTACCTTAATCATCTTAGTATGTTAATTATTCATCTCGTGAGAAAGAAGAATGTATTCTTTCAGTACAGCTAGTTGCAGAACAAACATATGTATAGATCGTTCACAAGCTCATACAACTCCAATTCCGTTCTTGTTTCGAACCATGCAGGGTTTCGTGGTGTAGTTGGTTATCACGTCAGTCTAACAACTCCAATTCCTTGGCTTTATACATTATAACAGCATGAGTAGGTATCAGTCAAAGGAATACAAGTGTATGGGAGCAATCGTGAATGTCAGGCTGTTCATCCGGGGTCTGCCCCAGCCTAATAAAGAATACTGACTAGAGTTAGTTAACAACTGACGTAAAATAGTATTCTTTTCAAATGATGACATGTAAATGTTTCTCAAAGGGTTATACGTTTTAGAAAATAAGATGAAAAAATAACCTAGCACCCAATCAATTTCCATTTTTTGGGTAAAGAAGAGTTATACTGATTAGCCGAATTGAGATTACATTGCTCGTGCACTTTTCCTTAATTTTCTTTCTATAGCATTTTAAGAATGGCATATTAAAATATTCATGGTGATACAGTTCAATGAAATATTTAAAAAAGATCGTATATTGAGGTCATAATTATATACTCGCCCTAAGCATATACACATATATACTGGTTGCATTAAATATTTTTTCGTCATTGTATACGAGCTTTGGCCAATGGCAGGTACTTAGAAGATGGAGGCACAGACAGAATAAATCAGGGCAAGCAACACCATTCAGATACCAACAAGTAGCTAAACTCATCGATATTGGGTTACTTTGCACGGAAATTGACCCTTGTAAGAGGCCTTCTATATCAGAAATAATCCATGATATCAATGAATTAGAAAGAACAGATATGCAAATAAGCAATGCCAACGAACCTACCAATGAGCAGGTAAGCTCATTTAATTTAGGCATGTACTGTTTAGCCATGCACTGTTTCATCGCTTCATCCATTGTTCTTAGATATCATGAAACAAAATAAGGCTCAGTTTGTGGTTGAGTACACACCTCTTGGGTCTTGATACAAAGTGCGGGGGCAGATGCAGATGCATTATTCCGTTAAGCGACCATATGAGAGCAAGTGGCATCCATATAGCCTCTCCCTCTGCTCTGTCTTCATTACTTTCTACAAGGATATAACACCGCGCCATGAATTTTGAACACTGGAATCTAAAAGGTCTTATATTTAGGAACGGAGGGTGTAGTATATAAGAATGTATAGAGAGTATACAAGGGACCGTGGTCGGAAGTGGAGTTTCTACTTCCGAGCTCAAATGCTTCCTGATGAACAGTACAATAAAAAACTGAATTTTTGGGGTGAACTTTAACAGATATTTTGCGTGCTTGCCAAATTTCATCAAGAAAGAATATTTGTCGAAGTTGTGGCAAAAAAAATTCAGTGCTCCAAAAATGCTATTTTTGAAAGCATTTGGAAGTGTTGATTCTTTTTTGCCATGACTTCCACGAACATTCTTTCACGATGATGTTTGGCAAGCATATAGAACATTTGTCAAAATTTGTCACACAAATTTATATTTTTAAAATTTTGTTTCATATATTTTATGATTTTACTGTCCGTCCCGAGCTCATATCAGCTTGGGAGTAGAAGACGACTTTTGACAGTCAAATGAATATGTGTTTCCATATACTAATGTGGTGGTGCAAAAGACAGTTTTATACTCTTCTTTCGAAGAAGCGTATTTTTCTTCTACTTTAACGTAATTGTAGAAGTATTTCTCATGGTGGCATGCATCTTATTTATTCTTGCAGATATGCCCCTATGAAGAGGATGACATGCTTGGGATCGAGCCATTAGAGTTATGTTTTCCTTTTAAGTTGAACAAGGAGACGTCATGCCCACTTCAGCTTAGCAACCAGACAAATGCTTATTTTGCTTTCTATATCAGAACGACGAGCCCCAACGGAACGCCGTCATACTCTATAGAACCAACCAAAGGCATCGTGTCACCAGAATCCATGCATATAGTCAACATAACATTGCAACCACTGTACAAGGCATCAGAATATAAGCAACAAACTAGTGATTTTGTCGTCTGGAGCACCAAAGTGAATGGTAGTCTTACATCTGAAGCCATAACGGAAGATATGTTCAGCGAACAGGAGGGTAAAGTGGTTGATGAGGTGAATGTGACGGTTGTGCTAGCAGAGGCAAAACCCAAGGTGAGCTTAGTTACTCAATTATGCTTGCAAAGAATTTCAGTACTATCCTTAGCAGAAGCGAATTGTTTAAGCATTCAGATCCAGTACAGAACTATGCTGAGATATAATAAGATCATTCAGCTTAGACTAACTAAAAAAAAATGGACAACGCTAACGCTCACACGTGTGGTGGGAGCCTAATCCGCCCACACGCCCTACAACACACAGACTCCACCACATCACCGCATGCATGGATGTGAAAATCTTTTTAGATTTTCATTTTTTAAAATGTTTATCTCTTAAATGAAAAATCCGATTGAAGATCCGTTTTCACAATTAAATCTCTCGTGACGCGATGTTCAAAACTAGATCT
Organism: Aegilops longissima; assembly: GCA_021605205.1. Taxonomy (NCBI): domain Eukaryota; kingdom Viridiplantae; phylum Streptophyta; class Magnoliopsida; order Poales; family Poaceae; genus Aegilops; species Aegilops longissima. The sequence goes on along the minus strand of JAHIAM010004222.1, from coordinate 442,560 downwards.
TATATCAATATATTTCGACAAATTATTTTTGGGGTTAAAAGTTGACATGTCTATTGCATATGAATTGACATGATGTTTACACTGAAGTTGACATGATATGTTTCAGTTATTTTCTTCTACATTTAAAAGTAATTTTGACATATTATAAAACGGAGAATTAAGAAACTAGACTTGCTATGAACCATAAACTAAAATTTCCTTGATGCATGCACTTAAAATTGTCATGGTTCATACAAAATATAATTTTCATGGTCAAAGTACTGCAATTGCCATCATAAGAAAACTACAATTGCCATGCTCTACAAACTAAAATTGCCACATGGCATTTTCAATTTAAGCACTATGACAACTACAGTGTAAACATCATGGCAACTTTTGGGCCAATTTTTTTTTCGTCGAAACATATCAACATGGTGTCTAGTTTTGAAGATCTCGTCGAGACGGATTTAATTATGAAAACAGATTTTTAATTCGATTTTTTATTAGAAGATAAAACATTTTTAAGCCGAAAACCAAAAAGATTTCTGCCGATGTCATCTGTTCATACGTGGCAAGATGCCACACGTGTGTGCGTTAATTTTTTCGAAAAAAAATTACCACTAGACGGTCCATTTATGCGTCACTTTATTTTTTATTGTTAACAGCCGAAGTGTAATCATCAGTTTTGTTTTAAATATTAGACATTGTCATATATGAGTTGGATAATTTTGTCTAAATAAATCAATATTTTAGATTCAGCAGTCCGAATATTGTTGGCACAGGCCCTATCTCGACACCGTTGTAGCCGAGTACTTTCCGGCGATACACGTGTACAAGACTAGCTCGAGTACTTTCCAAGCTTTCCGAGCTAACCAGTTTGAGATGTAGACAATGAAACGTGCACGTATACCACAAGCAGCCTAGCAGGCTGCTGGATTCTTTTTTTTTTTTGAAAAGGGGATACCCGGCCTCTGCATCAGCACGATGCATACGGCCCTCTTATTAAAACAAAATAGAGTAGTATCAACAAGGTTCCAAAGGTCCTGAAGGATAAATAAAGGAAGCAACAGAAGCTCACACAGAGCCCGGATAAGCTAGATACATGAAGCAAGCCAAAACAAAGAGCCACAATCGGCGAGGCAAAACTAGATAGGAATACTAAATGCCTATCCTATTACATGACCGCCATCCAAACCGGTTGAAAATATCTCGGCGACCATCTCCCAACGGACAGACCCAGTAACCAAATGCTCCCTGGCCTCCGTCTGGGTGAGTAGCGACCACGAACGAATCAGAGCCGTAGTCCGGAACAAAACCTGCAAAAAATGTATATATGATGTTCTGTTAAAAACCAAATCGTTTCTGCAGTTCCAGATGGTCCACAACAATGCACAAACCCCCACCCGAATATGTCTCCCTAAGCTGGGCTCAATCCCATTAAGCCAGGTCCCAAACAAAGCACTAATGGAATTCGGTGGTTTGATGTTAAAAGCAATGTGGACCGTCTGCCATAGAACTTTTGCAAGCGGGCAATCAAAAAAGAGGTGTTTAATAGACTCATCCCGATCACAGAAACTACACCTAGTAGGTCCTGTCCAATTGCGCTTCTTCAAGTTATCCTTAGTTAAAATTACTTGTTTATGAACAAACCACATAAACACTTTTATTTTCAAAGGAACTTTAACATCCCAAACATGTTTGGACGTTGGAATGGAGCTAGAATTAATAACATCAATATACATTGATTTAACCGTGAATCCTCCAGACTTAGTCAACATCCAGCGCAATTCATCAGGTTGTTGAGATAACTGGATATCCATCAGCCTTCTCACTAGATGGAGCCATTGTTCCCAACGATTGCCCGCTAGCACTCGGCGAAACTGAATATTAAGGGGGATAGATTGGAAAACCGAAACGATGACTACCTCCTTTCGTTGAACAATACGGTACAAGGAGGGATATTGGATGGTGCTTCACGCACGTACACGACTTAGTACATGCATGCATGGGAAAACGCACGCACGCGAGAATACTGGACGCCGGATTGATAGCAACAGGAGCGTGTCGCTCCGTATTACTTTGATCTGGGATGAGTTACAAAATCTTATAGAGATACAAGTATATGTATAGGAGATAAGCTAGCCTAAACTAGTCCTACACCTATACGGCTTAGTGATTGCACCTGTCCGAGCTGGACAAGGTCTCCTTATCGTGGTTAATTCCAACAAATATGTATCACTTTGGTTATTTTCTAACAACAGAAAATAAACTCACAACATGACTTTTTGGATTTGATTATGTCATCTATACGTTTTATCCATATATCGCAGATTGTCTTTGTAAGAACTTAAGCTAGTCTAGCTGGTCATCTCCGTGTGAAACAAGACCTAGATATCTGGTCATCTATGTGTTCCGTACCAGCTTCAGGCCCAGTTCTTTTGACCCGATTATAGAGATTCTGGGTCTGAAAAATCAAAAGCTAAAAAGAACTTGTTTTGATTCTGTAGAATCGTCAAAATCAGACCACAATCGACAGTGCAACCAAAAAGCAGCTTTTTGGGTCGATTCTGGCGATTCTGGACCTCCCGCAAATGAAAACGTTTGGGTTTTCAGACTGTACCCCTATCTCACCACGAAATTACAGGCAAAATGCCCTTCCACAGCCCGACCGACCGCAGCCCAGAAAACACATCTGCCGCTCGCTCCCCTGTCCTCGCTCGATTCCCCCCTCGCTCTCGCTCTGTTTCCTCCAGCGCCGCTAGGGTTCCTGACCCGCCGCCCCTCCTCCCTCGAGCCCAGACGCGCGCCTTATCGGAACCCTGCCGGAGCAGACGAGCGCCGCCCCGACGCGCCGCCCCGACGCGCCCATCCGGCCGGCCAAAGCAGTGCTTAGCGCCGCCTCCTCCGACCCCCATCCCGCCAGCCCCTGAGGTCCTCCGCCCCGCCGGCTCCGACCGCCCTCCCCGCCGTCCTCCGCTGGCCCCGACGAGCCCATCCAGCCGGCTGCTGCTGTCTTCTATCCGCTGCCTCGGTGAGCCTCTCTCTCTCTCCCTCTCTCTCTTGTATTTTCTCTGTACATGGAAGAGTGGATGGATAGATGGATGTAGATGATTTGTAGCTCTTTTCTGTACATGGAACAATGGATTGCTAGATAGACGTAGATGATTTGCTTGATTGATGGATGGATGTAGATGATGTTAGTTTATTTGTTAGATTCTTCTCTGTACAAGGAACGAGAGTTCTTTTCTGTACTGTGTAGGTAGATGATTTTTTAAAATTATTTTTTCTACTACAATTGCCCAATGCTAGTTGTGAGTGGTTCTGTGTTGCTACTGCTTTGTGCTAATGATAGACGTTGTAGATGGAGAAAGAAAAGAAAACCAAGCCCCCTAAAGCAAACTGGGACAGTGCAGCGCATACCATTTTTATGGATGCATGTGTAGAGGAGGTGCGAGCTAATAACCGTGCTGGCACCACTTTAACCGACATTGGAAAAGCTAATTTGGTTAGAAAGTTCAATGAGCGCTCCGGGAGAAATTATTCTTCCGACCAACTGAAGAATAGATGGGATATATGTAGAGCAGACTACAGTGTATGGAAGACATTGACTCAAAAAGCAACTGGCATTGGTAGAGATGAATATACAAAGACCATTGCAGCTACAGATGAGTGGTGGGCAATTGAGATAAAGGTATTTTGTTGCCATGTCATTCATTCAAGTAGTGAGTGATGTTCTTCTACCATTATTTAACCGTGAGTCCTGGTATATGATTGCAGGCAAATCCGTTAGCTGCCAAGTTCCGGTATGCTCCACTAGCAGAGGAGGACAAAATGAGAGAGGTGTTTGATGCTTGCTGTGTCACAAATGAACATGCTAGGGTGCCAATTCCCACATATCAAAGTGGTTCATCTCGCTTTAATATGGATGATGATTCAGGTTGTGAAAGTCATGATGTCGAAGCTACACCTCGTACGAAGCGTGCCAAGATTGGGAAGAAGATGCCATGTTCTTATTCGCCAAGTCCTAGGATGAATGAGAAGTGGTCAAATGAAAGTGTTAAAACTGATGCACTTGTACGTATGGTTGACCTCTTTGGTGCAAGAGAAAAGAGAAAGGGAAACCTAGGAGATGATACAACAAGAAAGGAGATTGGAGACATGATGAACATGGTGATTGCAGATGGTGCTAAACCTGGGAGTGATGTGCATTTCTATGCTTCCCATCTTATGTTGGAAAGGAAATATCGTGATATTTTCGTAACATTCAAGGATCATGAACCTAGTGCAAGGCTTCGATGGATAGAGAGGACATGGGAGCTCAACAAAAATAAGTAGAACCCAACTATTTGCTTTGAACTTGCAATGATGTGAACCGATATGTATCATTTGCTTCCAACTATTTGCTTCGAAACATGTAATGTTGTGAACCCAGTCCTTTGCTTCCAACTTGTAATGTCCTGAACATGTTGTTTGCTCTCATAATGCAATGTTCACTTGTTCAGAACATAATTGTTTGCTTTGGAATTGTATTTTATCATGTATAACTATTGTTGGTAATTTTGTATGTTGTTGCTAAACTCTCCTGTGTATGTTTATGTGGCAGATGGACACTTCAGATAATCTTCAGATGGATCAGATAAGGAATGGGATTTGGCCATGTTTGCATGTTCTATGGAACTGGGGTCGCCAAGTGAGAGATTGCCGTATGCACCAAGAAAGTCACACCTTGTTACAGGCCTCCAATGGGTGGCAGAGAAGGAGCAAGATGCAAAAGCTTTCTACTCTATGTTCAGAATGAGAAGGTCAGTTTTTTACTCATTGCATGAATTGTTGGTTGAGAAGTACGGGCTTAAGTCAACTTGCAACATATCATCGAAAGAAGCATTGACACAGTTTTTATGGACTTTGGGGACGTGCCAAACCACTGATAATGTAGCAGATCGGTTTGGACATAGTCGTTCTGTCATCAACAAAAAATTTCATGAGGTTTTGGAGTGTGTGGACCGCATGGCTGGTGATTTCATTAGGCCTATTGATCCATCTTTCTCTGAACCGCACCCCATACTAAGAAAAACAAAGTTCTGGCCTCATTTCAAAAATGCTATTGGAGCCATAGATGGAACACACATTGAAGTGATTGTGCCTAAGGAGTTGGAGCCACAACACAGGAATAGGAAAGGGGTTACAAGTGAAAATGTCATGGCAGTCTGTGATTTCGATATGAGGTTCACTTTTGTTGTTCCTGGATGGCCCGGATCTGTTCATGACACACGTGTATGGAGCGATGCTATAGTTCGTTATGATCATTTTCCACAACCTCCCACAGGTAATCTCTTGTATGTATTTTGTTATGTACATGATGATACATACTACATTTCTAATAGCTTATGATGTTTTACTATAGATAAATATTACCTTGTGGACTCCGGATATCCAAACAGGGTTGGATATCTAGCACCATACAAAGGGCAACGATACCATGTACCAGAGTTCCAACAACACCCACCCATTGGTAGACATGAGACATTCAACCATCGTCATTCTTCTTTGCGAAATGTCATTGAAAGAACATTCGGTGTTCTCAAGATGAAATGGCGAATTCTTGGAGGCATACCACGGTACAAACCGGAGAGCCAAAAGATGATTGTCACTGCATGCATGTGTCTCCACAACTTCATTCGTGATAGCAAGTTGCATGATGAGCATTTTGACAAGTTTGACAATGATGTGTATGTGCAGCCCCCATTGCCATTTACAGGCGCCAACGCTCTACCACCAGAAGATGATGGTACCATGGCCGAAACACGTGATGCTATTGCTACCAGTCTTGTACCATGAGATTAGTCAGTCTATTTGTAATAATATTTAGCATTTTCTTTTGTAGCGAAGGCAACTTGGAAACCTTCTTTATTGTAATATTTAGCAAGCTAAAATATTCATAAATCGTATTCATGCTCATATTCGACGATAATTTGTTCAAAACAACCAAGTGTTAGCAATTCAACACTCAGTTTTAGTTCAGGGACATTACAGACATTTCAGCATACAACTCATCCCATAATCAGAGACCAAAATCTCAGAAAAGAACTCGACGGCTGATTCTGAGAGAAGCTGATTCTGTGGGAAGTTTCCCAAAAGCTGATTCTGGAGAATCAAAAGCTAAAAAGAACTGGGCCTCAAAAGAACTCGGACAGAGCCCACACGTTCCTTTCAGAGGACCGCTTGGGCTGCAACGTAATCCAACCCTCCTCTGCTGTTGGTGGACCCGCTCCAAATTCCGTCCATGATGAGTACTCTAATTGTGAACCAACCAGTTGTGCGCACCTTCAGTTCATACTAGTGCAAAATCGGACTTTAGCTCTGGTTCGTAAGGGTGTTTAGTGCCGGTTCCGCAACCGGCACTAAAGAATGGGCACTAAAGGTCCCCCCCCCCTCTTTAGTACCAGTTCATCACGAACCGGCGCTAAAGTGGCACAACGTGGCACGAGCCAGGCCCAGGTGCGTGTAGGACATTAGTATCGGTTGGTAGCACCAATCGGTACTAAATGTTTGGGGTTTTTTTTATTTTATTTTTTATTTTTTCTTTAATTTTGTGTTTTCAATTTAATTTAGTGATGGTTTTACATTATAATGAGTTGTTAAATCATTAGGTGAAAGTACCGCAGATTAGTTTCGACTGGATGCATGTGGATCCTAACTAAGTGATCAAGTATATGCCAGGTGATCAAGTATAATATGGATATGTCATATACTTGATCACTTAGCTAGGATCCATCCAGCTGAAACTAATATGCGGTTTCGTTCATAAATGATATAATAACTCATCATCATCATCATCATATTAATATAAAAACTCTTGCATCATATCATCAACAACAGTATAGTAGCTAGCTAAAAATCTTCATAGTCGTCATTACCACTATTTAATCATCATAGTCATTACCACTTTCTAATCATCACCAACACTAGCTTAAAGAAGAAACATCCACTTGTACCAGAAGCAAAGATATATCATCGAGTTCAACATGGTCATGATATTATAAGCGTTCATAACACCACAACATCAAATCACTCTTTGAGATTATGTTCAGGACGAAGAACACGAACATGAGAGGACAAGAACTAAGAGCATGAACTAGCTAAATCACTCCTGCTGCTCTCTCTCAGGTAAAATAGCATAGAACATGTATAGCTCTCCCGATTCATCATACTGGAGCATGCAGATGAACCTGTCTCCTAATCATGGGCTGCGCTTCTCATTGCTGCCACCTAGTACTTCTCTGCTGGGATCGTTAATAATTTTGCTCCAATCTTTCACTATTAAGCATTTACCGCGCTTTTAGAAATCCCAAATGCACTCATGTTCAATGTAGGATATCTTGGCCGTAAGCTAACCATTGGCATGCGACCTTTAGTCTCGATCCACTGAGGCACAACTGTCATCGGGAATCCCTGTTGAAGAACATCGTATAGTAATTAATATACTTAGTAATGAAAGTTTAGCAAAAAAATTATGTATGCAAAAGATGCACTGAGGACAAATAGTAAAAATTTTACCATCATTCCTAAATAGATGTGACCGTAGTTCAATACGATCACTATTGGTCGCACGTTTTGAGTAATAACATTTCTAAGTGCAGGAAGAAAAATTTTCTTGACAGTATGAAGATCCTCAAGCCATGAAACATAATGACTTATCTCCTCGATGTTTAGTTCAGCTTTGGGACAGTAGTAGGTCCTATCTACCAAGCCCCGGACATGTTTGCTTGAATGGAAATAAGCTGTCAATAAAAATTAGTTGTCAACTATTTTTAAATAAACAATATCAAATACATAAATATGGTTGATAAACTCACATAATGATAGAATTGGAGGCGTCTGCACATCGACCCAGATGTCTCTATTACCTTCAATATCATCTTCCGGACGAATATCAAAGGTGATAACCATATCAGGCTTAAATGCATAAGCCTTGCATAGTACTTGCCAAATTTTGCATTCAAAATAGGTGTACGTATTTGCATTGTATACTTTGATGTTGAAAGTATAACCATGCTCGGTTTTCAGGTAAACTCTGTTTAGCTCCATAGTTTCCATAGTACTGAAACCTATCTTATCCAATACAAAAATTCTTGCATGGCAGGGGATGCGCTAGTAGAATAGTGAAAATTTAAAATTATAAGTTGAAGCAAATGAAGCATATATAAGTCATGCTTAATTTCGAAAAAAGACTTGTCATTGTGACTTACTGTATCCACTTCAAAGGTCTCATCCAGCTTGATGTTGAATCACCTATCATCAACCAGGAAATTTCTGTCACACAGGCCGCGTTGGTCTTCACAGTATTCGCACATAATGAAATATTTTTTGTCGTCAGACGACATTTCCTATGTTCATATAGGTGAAACATTAAACACTTACTAGTTCTATTAATTCAACTAATTCAACTACTTCTATTGATTCAACTACTTACTAAAATAAAGTAGCTACTTCTATATAGTAATATTTTCTTACTAAAATAAACTAATTCTATTAATTCAACTAATTCAACTAAGAATTTACTAAAACAAACTAGTTCTATTAATTTACTTACTAAAATATATAAAGTAGCTATATATATAGTAATATTTTAATTAGATCATCAAATCTCATATACCTAAATTTTCTTACTAAAATAAACTAGTTCTATTAATTTTCTTACTAAAATAAACTAGTTATATTAATTCAACTAGTTCAAATCTCATATATATATACCTAATTAATATCTAGCTAATTCATCTAGCTAACAATTGACATTAATATTTAGCAACTTTTCTATCTAAATCATCTAACATTAATATTCTAACATTCTTATCTATGTAATTAATCTAACATTAATCTAAACAATAGAAAACAAAAAATAAGTGTGTGTATGTGTGTGTCTCTCTGTGTGTGTGTATGTGTGTTTGTATGTGTGTGTGTGTGTGTGTGTACGAGCGGGGGGAGGCGGCGTATGGGCGGCGGTGAGAAAGGCGACCTGACGGGGACAATGCGACGACGGCGGCGGGTCGGGGCAGCGACAGCCGCGATCGAGACGACGACGTAGTACGGGCGGCGGCGCGAGGCGGCGACGACGGGACGGCGACACCAGTCGGCGCTGGCGAAGCGGCGTAAGGGCGGCGGGCTGGCGAGGGCGGCGCGCGATGATGATGGCGTGCGGCGGCGTGATGTCGCGAATAAGTTGGAGAAAAAGTGTTGGTCGATGAAACTGAATTTTTCATAAGTGCCATATATATAGGGTGGGCCTTTAGTACCGGTTGGAGCCACCAACCGATACTAAAGGCCAATTTTGGCCAGCTCAAGCGGCGGGAAACGGCCGTCTTTAGTATCGGTTCATTACCCCAACTGGTACCAAAGGCCCACCCATTAGTACCGGTTGGGGCCACCAACCGGTAGTAATGGTTGTGCGCTGCCACCCGCGGTGCACTATGTTTAGACCCACCTCGCCGAGCGAAGGGCAGCCGCACTGGTTTATAAACCCAGCCGCGGCTGCTTCTTCGAACTCCTTTATATAGCAAGCTTCTGGGCCTAACTAGGGCGTGCTGCCCTGTGAGCCTGCCGGCCCTTCTGGACCTGAATTTGCACACCCTAGGTCTGGCAAGCCCACTGGACAGCGCCCCAACAAATTTTTATATAGTTTTTTTTATTTTCTGCATTATTTATTTTTCAGTAATTTTTTTATATAGTTTTTTCTTTTCTGCATTATTTATTTTCTTCTATTTATTTTTGAGTAATTTTTCCATATAGTTTTTTTCTTTTCTGCTTTATTTATTTTTTCTATTTATTTCTAAGTAGTTTTTTGCTGTATTTAGTTTCTTTATGAATATTTTTGCTTTAGCTCTCTAAACAAATTGGTAAATGATGAAACCGCTTTGAATGTTGCATACTAAACATAAAGAAAGTCTGGAGTTCAAATAAGTTCAAAAAAATGAAGTGCCCGTCATAACAGATGAGTTCTCGTCCGAAACCCTGATACTCCGAAAGAGATTGTCCAGTTTATACACGAATTGCGTCCAGTTTTTGTTGTGACCCTCTCTACCCTTTTGCACATGCTATGCGGGTGAAATGATGATACCTTCAATATATTCAGAGTTCATTTTGTAGTGATTTTAAATTTCACGGTCATTTAGCTCTATAAACAAATTGGTAAATGACTGAAAAACAATAAATGATGTCAGAACGTGTTGGAAATTGATGACGTCGTTTCGAATGCTGCATAATGTCGGCTCAAAAAAATCTGGAGTTCAAATAAGTTTTAAAAAATGAAGTGTCCGTGTAACAGATGAGTTCTCGTCCGAAACCCTGATACTCCGAAAGAGATTGTCGAGTTTGTACATGAAGTGCGTCCAGTTTTTGCCATGACCCTCTCTACTCTATCGCACATGCTATGCGGGTGAAATGATGATACCTTCAACATTTTCAGAGTTCATTTTGTAATGATTTTTAATTTCACGGTCAATTAACTCTCTAAACAAATCGGTGACTAAAAACAACAGATAATGTCAGAACATGTTGGAAATTGATGACGTCGCTTCGAATGCTGCATAATGCCGGCTCAAAAAAAGTCTAGAGCTTAAATAAGTTTAAAAAAATGAGTTCTCGTCCGAAACTCTGATACTCCGAAAGAGATTGTCCAGTTTGTACATGAAGTGCGTCCAGTTTTGAAGTGAGTGGCGGCCGGCGGGGGAGGACCGGCGTGGGGGATTGAGGGGGAGACCGAGTGAGTAGAGAGATTGAGGGCGTAAACATGTAAAAATATACATCAAAAATATATTGATTATCAATGATCTTTTTGTGTATAATCTGAATTGTCAATATGAGTCCCCAACGGTTTGGAAACCGGTGAAGACCCATATTGAGTTTACAAATTATACACATAGAGTTCAATGAAGACCAAATGCTTGTGATAGTTTGAGAAGTAACATATTTAAGGTGGTAAAAATCTTGCTAGAGGAGCGAGATGGGACTAAAAACAGCCTGCCACAACCTCTTTACTATCGATTCATTTCACGAACCGGTACTAAAGGTGTTGGCCGGGCCCCAGAATCTTTAGTGGCATGAACCAGTACTAAAGATCTTCGGCCGCCTAGCCATTTGAACCGGCACTAGTGGACACATTAGTGCCGGCTCAAATGCAAACCGGGACTAATGACTCTCACATTTGACCCTTTTTCTACTAGTGTAGAAAGATAGTAAGTTTCCACAAACTGTACTTTCATCCAAAATAAATATAGGAAAAAAATGGGCTAGTCACTCTTCGATAGCATACATGGTACTGGTGGATAATGTTTTAATATTAATCTTTGTAACAGTAGTACAGACATTGTAAAGAAAGGTGGTGTAAATGCATCTCAAAGTAGTAAACCATGCTATTCTTGAAACTAAAACTGGAAGCTATATTTACAGGTATTCAACTAAGATAGTACGTTAAACTGCGAGTTAATTTCTCTAGTGCATGTTTCTCTTGGCCCGATGGATTCATCGGTTTATGTTGCTTTGCAGATAAATCCCTCTGCCTCAAATGAGCTGATCCAATTTGATCCCCCTGAACTACACTTCCCCTTGGTGCCAGATAAGATGGTCTTGTCCTCAGTTAAGATAGTCAACGACACAGACTTCAATGTTGGTTTCCACTTGTTTTATGTAAACATCACCGCAAAATACAACGCAAATCCATCCATAGCAATCCTCCCACCACGGTCCTCACAACGTCTCATGGTGACAAGGGAAGAAAGCGAAGAGACACTAAAACACAGGCAGTCCATTGAACAGGTCTTTGTGTGGAGTGGCATTGTGACTAAAGATGACATACAAATAGGCCCTACGTTCCCGAAAGTGGAGGACAGCAAGGAGTTGCCCATGGTCCTTACAGAGGTAAATCAACAGTTTTTTTCTTGACATATACTATATGTGAGAGTATATGATAGATTTGATTTGTTGTATATCTAACTTGTCTTATACTCAAAGTCACTTGTACTATTCTACCAATGATTACCGTGGAAAATGAATATGGTTTTGACGTTGTAGAAGTTTCCTAGAATCATGAAACAAATACTGTAACTCTATGACTAACGTAGAGTAACATGCATCAGGTGTCCCAAAGTATTCTGTGTGTCAGCTGGGTACTAAAATTATAAAAATGCACATCTAGGTCCTAAACCTGATCAAACGGCACACCATTTGTCCTACCTACTTCTGACTTGCATGCGTGGTGTATTAACTGATGCCTGTGATTACCCTCTGACTAGTGAGTAAAGTATTAGAGAGCAGCAGGAGCTGAGTACTCTTAGTTTTGGATTTGCATAATCATCTCGTGCATTGCGGATACTACCCGCACCGTTATCCACCATTGATCCTCTTAATCCGACGGTCACTATGTACTGGTGGGTTAAAGGTCTTAAACACTGTAAATTATCTGCGTGTCCGAAACAAGCACTAGTACTGTCAGGCGTCAGCTTTCGAGTCAGCTACTCCCTTCGGATCTATCGCGGCCGCCACCATCACCCAGCACCACCGGGATCCCTTCTCCGCCGCTGGCACTAGGTCTTCTCCCCTCGCCGCCAGGCAAAGCCCGTCGGTGCAGGCGGAGGAGGGGCTCGCTCGCTCCTGTCCTCGCTTGAGCCACATGGCGTGACACGATGGCCGGGTGATGGCACGGTGCTGATCAAGGGCTCGGCGTCTCCTGGATGGGTTTGAACGCCCGTTTGGGTCGCGGACGGATGGACTGGACGGGACCCTTCTGCGGCTAAGAATCGTCCTAGATCCGGTGCGCTCGGGGCGTCTGCGCGATCATGGAGGACATGGATGCAGTGGCCTGCAATTTGTCGGTTCGACGGCGCGGGGGCACATCTATCTATATCTGGGCATGCGGCGTGGGGAGTGGTAGCGCTGTGGCTAGCCATACAGTGCACAGGATGCTGGACTGAGGCTCGTCGACTAGATCCCGATGAACACCCTGGTCTCGGCTAGTTGGCAAGGCCGTTGATGGCGGCATTCTTCTGCGCCTTCTCCTTCTTGATGGCATCACCACGGAGAACCTCCATACCTCAGTCCGCAACCTCCGGAGGAAACCCTAGATCAGTCAACCGGATGACGGTGACGCTCTTGTGTCATTCCTCCTTAGGGATGTCATTCTTGGAGGTGTGCATTGTCTCGAGGGACCACTGGACGGTTTCAGCGGTGGAAGCGGCATTTCATGTGACGCATCGACGATGTGGAGTCTCGGCGGCGTGGCGCAGCAGGGTCTCGAGGACGTATGTGTAACAACGGATGCGTGTAGGGAGGTGGCATTGTCTGGCGCCGTGGTGGCGTCGACGACAAGCCTGGTAAAGCTGATGCGCAAGTATCTAGTCTGAAGATTGATCAGTGGAAAACGGTGGCCGCGGCCTTTACAACTTGCGCATGCGGTGACCACTGAGAGTCCGCCAGACTGGTGTGAGCCCCAGACCCGGCAATGCTACTCGTTGGGGCCTCCAGCCTTAGATGTTGGTATTTCGTGTGAGGTCTGCGTATACGGCTCAGACAATCTACACCCTTTCATCAAGTTGATAGAGTAGCGACAGATGTTGTTAAGATGGTGACTTCAGACTTATTGATGTATTATGTTGTAAGATCGTAGTGTATAATTAATAAAATGGCTTCATGGATCGCCCGGGTTTAGAGGTCGGGGTCTTCCTCCTTTTAGGAAAAGAAAAAAAGGTACTCCCTTCGGATGGGAAGATAACTCGAGCACGAGTTTTTAGGTCTCGATTTTATTAACGAGAAATATGTTGTATGTCATAAAAATATAATTTTAGATTTGTCATTGAATGAAGTTTTTAAAAATATTTTTATGACATACTATACATGTTTCGATAGTTAAAGTGATGACCTAAATTCCCATGCCAGACTTCCATTCCCATCGAAAGGGAGGAGCGGGCATAGTTAGCAGAGAAGTAGAACTTGGCGCAATTTAAAATGTTTGCTTATGTTTTGGACAGAAGACCTTTAGCGCAGGACCTCTTGTAAACGCTATAACATGCTATAGTGGAGCTATAGCATCCACTACAGCACGCTATTTAAAATCATGATTTATATCAATACGTACAAACGAACAACTAATGTTATGTAAATCCATGTTTTTTTCTCACTTGGATTAAATTAATACATAGCTGTATATGTTCATGTTTGCAGATAACCCAATGTACTTCAAACGAGCTAATCCAGCTTGATCCACCTGAGCTCAGCTTCCCGTTTTTGCCAAACAGGCTGTTAATATCCTCAGTTAAGATAGTCAACATTACAGATTTTAATGTTGGTTTCACTGTATGCACGTCAGACGATATTGCTTGGATGTACACCGTAGATCCAAATGTAGGAATTGTGCCACCACGGTCTACTCAAAGAGTGGTTATAAAAAGGGTACTCACGGAAAAGGAACTACTAGATGTCCTGTATTTTCGAAAAGGAGGGAGGCCGCCCGGCCTAATAGATGGCATGTCATATGGCCAAGGAAAGTTCTTTGTTCATAACATGATTGTGGATGAAGGTGTTGAGGCTGAATACCTCATGAATTACAGGCCTAGTACAAACATCGAGTTGCCCGTTGTTTTTAAGAAGGTGAGTTTTCTAATTACGCAATGTATTAGTTAATTTTACTTTTTGCTACCCGTGTCTTTGTCCTCCTTTACCATCTAAAAAAACGGATTTAACCATGCATCTTGAATCATGATTTTCACACTTTGTGTTGTTTTTTAGTCCTCACTGTAAGTTCGAATTGTCATTATTTTTTCCCAAATTCCAGAAGGCGACTTGCTAAAACAGTTGAAGCACTTTTGTTTGTTCTGAAAAATGAGCATAAGGTCTCTCTTTTCATGAGTTATCTCAATGCTACTGTCCACAGTCTAAATAGTCATTTTTTCTTGAGTTTGTTAGTAGGCATCTGTGCCATCTGCAAAGAATAACACATCAATGCAATATTATTCTGTCACAGACCGATCTGACTTATGTGCATGTTCTTTAGTATTCTGTCACAGATGCGTGAATCATGTGTTTCAATGGAAACAAACTGATCGTGATGTTCTCATCTTCCTTTCAGCCCATGCCTTATCCACAATTGTGATAAATTTTTTTGCAGGGAGAGAACTATGCTTATCCTCCCGTAACAAATTCGCCCTACCACGATTTGTGTAAGGTGCAGCTGATTCGATTCAATCCTCCTCGGCTCAGCTTCCCCTTTTTGCCAAACAAGACTCTGCTCTCCTCTGTTAATATGGTCAACAATACAGATTACTCTGTCGGTTTCCACAGTTGTGCATGGAATGCAAAGGCGAGATATTACACAGAACCGAGGTATGGAATTTTACCACCACGATCTACTCAGAAACTCGTAGTGAAAAGGGTACCAACCGAAAATGACCCACAGGGCATGAAATGTAAAGACAAGTACATTTTGTGGAATGCTATTGTGACTGAACATGTCGAGGCCAACGACCTCATCAGTTGTATACCATGGAGCAAAGGGGGTACAGACTTACCCATTGAAGATATCTATGATGAAGCTGTGGAGCAAGACAAGGGCACATGGTGGCCCGGTTTCACGCTCTTTCGTAGATTTGGGATGAGGTTTGAGCATAGACAGTTGCCCATTGTTCTCAGGAAGGTGTGTTTTCCCTAATTTTCCAATGCAGTAGTTTAAACCTGTTGTTACTCGTGTCTTTAGCCAATGGAGGTCACCCACCACCATGTCTTTCCCTCCGCCGAGATCTGCTTGACCTCCTTGGGGAAAGACATGGCGATGGATCCAACCACCAATGCCCCAGGCGCAGAGTCCTCGGAGGTCGCCACTGCTGCCTTCACTTCCCCTCCTCCGAGATACTGTCGTTCTAGCCGTGTTGTTGTTGCCAGCTGCCGGCGCTGCAACGGATAATCGTGGGCCATCGTGGGCCACGAAATCGCCTCACCGAGGTTTTTCGATCAGGGTTTTTTTCCCACCCTCCCCATCATACCTAAAAAATTAGAAAAGAATTTCAATTCACACAGCCTCTGTATCAACTAGGATTTCCTTTTTATAGGATTGCCTAGATAATTTATGTTGGTTCCACCAAGCCAGGTCCTCGGGATAATTTATCTTGGTCAATTTTGTGAATTGTATCGGGATAGGTAGCAGGCTTCACAACGGCTGCCTGACCGCCGAGCCAAGGCTTTATTTGCATAATACCAGACTGTTGACCCAAGGCAAGTGAACACACCGGCCCCAAAAATCAAAACCGGACACTAGCAAAATAGAACTTCCAAACTTTGTTAATGACTAATAACACATCAGCAAAGTCAAATTGTCAATGTGATCCATCAGTTCAGAACTGAAGATTCTTTTGTCTTGTTTCTGATGCAGAAGATAACTGTAATTTAAATGATGTTTCTCGGCCGGCCACATGTTTATTTGCACGTACCAATTAATCTGCAGCTATATTCTTCAATGCAGATAAGTCCATCTATCGGAAATGAAGTGATTGAGGTTGTGCCCCCGGAGTTGTGCTTCCCCTTCTTACCGAACGGGACTCGAAAGACTTCAATAAATATAGTTAACATTAGTAATTACTTGGTTGGTTTCAACACATTTGAGAATAAAGCAAATGTGGCGCGGTACAACACAGAGCCACCATGTGGAATCGTGCCACCAAACTCCACACTAGAACTCGTGGTAACAAGGGTAGCAAAGGAAGATGCAGAGGCACTGGAAGACATGATGCACTGCAGAGACAAGTATTTTTTATGGAGCAGCTTTGTGACTCGAGATGTTGATGCCATCGACCTCAACCGATGCACATCCGAGAGAGAGAGTAAAGAGTTACCCATATTTTTCGCAAAGGTAATTAAGCTTTCTAATCATGTAATATATCAATTAAATTTTTATTTTCTTCATATCCCACTAAAGCTAATACCTAATGAAGTCAGTCCTACAAATTAAACTCTCCGTTCCAAACAATTTTATGGTCTAGCTTTGTCCTAAGTCAAATTCCTAGTGAACAAGTTAGTACTATGATGCGCATTTTTGTGGGTTTACAACATTTGAAGCATAGTGATAATTACTGATGTTCTTTGTTTGCATGTTTCTCTGCAACAAACAAATAGTCCTTAGATATGTGGCATTTTTGCAGGAAAGCTCGAGCGAGTTGATCCGGTTGGATCCTCCCGAGCTTTACCTTCCCTCGTTGTCAAACAGGAGTGTGCTGTCCTCAGTTAATATAGTCAACGTTACAGACCACTCCATCAGTTTCAGTATATGCACTACCAAGAGCAATTCAGCGAGCTACTGCACAGATCCATTGAAAGGAATCCTGTCACCAAAGTCCACGCAAGTACTCATGGTGACCAGGGTAGCAATGGAAAAGAAACCACGAGACAGAAAGCTTGAAGATAAGTACTTGTTGTGTAGCAGGATTGTGCCAGAAGGTGTACAAGGCAGTGGCATCAGTGACCACATTGTTGAACGAGAGACCAAGGTGTTGCCAATTGTTCTTACCAAGGTATGTTCATTATATATCTTTTGCGCTTGACAGGCTATTGAAGGATCAGTTCTTTCTAAGGTACTATTCACCACTGACCTCTCCTCCCAGTGACCAATGCCTAAAGAAAATTCTGAAGCTATATTTGAGTAATTTATTAAGTGACGGATTCAGGGGGTTTCCATGGTAGCAGAATCGTCCTGCTGGAGACAACTAACAGATCTTTGGAGCGCCATAAATAAGATAAATGTGCAATCTCAGAAAAAATAGAGCTAAATGTGCGTGAGACACTTATGGAGGGTTTTCGCAAAAACAATAGAGACACTTATGGAGGGATAAGGGATATCATGCCGACCGGTTATCGTTCAAAATATTGAAATTAATTTCAAATTCAAATTTGTTTGAGCTCGGTATAGATATATGTTAGTCATTTTGTTCGGCAATTCGGGGTTGTCGCACTAGTCATCATTGCGCCTGTGACTGAACGCTGTGGTGGAAAGTTTCCACTTTAGTTAACTATATACATGCAGTGTTCAAATTCATTTTTATTAAATCAATTTTATTGCTCGAAATGGTAATTTATCGAGGGGCATCGAAATACTCGGTAACAGCTTGAAAGTTCGAACGGTAACCAAAATTCGGGCACCCATTAAAACTCACCGCAATTTATTGCATATTTACTCTACTGAAGTAGATTCTGTTTAACTACTCAATACTTATGCGGTGTGTAATAACACTTTCTAAAAGCTATACTATATCTTTTTTCAACATTTTTTTACCTATGAGCCAACTAGCTAGCTAGTCGGCTAGCTACACACAGCATCGCAATCTAGCTTCGCTCGTCTATACCAATTTTACTTTCACGCTAGGTTAATTAGTGTGTCCTATGGACCATCAATCTTTCAAATACTGAAGTATTTTTCAGAAAATGAACTAATAATATACCCCACTTTAGTCCATGACGATCAATTTGTTAACTAGTAATGAATTGATGATGGTGTTGTACGACCGCATGTTTCACCTGACGAAATAAATCCCCTTACCGACATATTCATTTTTAACAGACAAAAAGGCTAGGTACCACAGAAGAGCTGATACGATTTGACCCGCCTGAGCTCAGCTTCCCATTCCTGCCAAACAAGACGGTGGTGTCCTCAGTTACTATAATCAACAATACCAATTTAAATATTGGTTTCTGTGTAAGGGACTCACATGAAAATGCAGGGATGTACAAAGTAGATCCAGATCCACGAATTCTGCCACCCCGGTCCAGTCATAGAATTCTTGTAAAAAGGGTACCCACGGAAGAACACATACAGTGCCAAGGCATGTTATTTGTATGGAACATGATTGTGGCTGAAGGTGTCGAAGCTGAAAATTTGGTCAATTATTTGGGTGTTGGAAACACTAAAAAGTTGCCGATTCTTCTTACAAAGGTGAGTTTCCCTAATCTCAGTATGCTTCAGTTTCACATCCTTACCTTCATTTTTTATATGTGAAGACGGAAGTGAACGATGTATTATCATCAAAAGTTAAATGTGAAGATGAAATTATGTTTGGTTTATTTCAGTCGTAAACCAACTAATTGATGATGTTCTCATTGCATCATCGTTTTTCAAACCACGCTTGTCTTATCCACGGTTGTGTTCATTTTTGGGCAGACAATCCAATGTACTTCGAATGAGCTGATCCAGTTTGACCCTCCTCAGCTCTGTTTCCCCTTCATGCCAAACAAGACCCTGCTAAGCTCTGTTAATATTGTCAACATTACATATCACTCCATCGTTTTCTGCAACTATGTTTGGAATGCAGAGGCGAGGTACTACACAGAACCGAGGTATGGTATCCTGCCACCACAGTCTACTCAGAAACTCGTGGTGAAGAGGGTACCAATGTATAATGAACCACAAGACATCAAGTGTAATGACAAGTATATTTTGTGGAATGCCATTGTGACCGAAGGTGTCGAGGCCAGCGACCTTAATTTTGCAATGAACGGTGAACAGGGTACAATGTTGCCCAATCATGATCTCTACGATCAAACTGTGGAGCAAGCAAAGGGTACATTGTGGTCGGGTACCAATCTATTATTCTATGGCTGTGTTGCCCGGCAAAAAGAGAATGTAGAGTTGCCCATTGTTCTTACACAGGTCAGTTTCTCTGATTATACAATGCATTAGTAGTTTTTAATTTTTATTACATGTTTATTAGTATATTTCTCTGATTATACAATGCATTATACAGTATATTTTCTCTGATTATTGCGCATCCAATCAAAGATCATGAGGTTTACCCGGTTGGTTGTGGCGACCATTTGGAGCTAGCTCCTTTTCTTGAAACATGATGTATACGTTTGTAATACAGTGGAAAACACGTTGCAATATGGTCTTTAGTTTCCAATAAAATTCCAACTACCACTCGTGCATTTATTTTAATATTTTCTTTCATTTAAAACATGAGCCTGAGCTCTGTCTTTCCCTGAATGAGGGAATAAGAGGTATGCCATTCCTAGTTATTCTCTAATATTATGATTTCAGGAAAAATATTAGTGCAATGCTTATTGTGAATTTCAATTTTCGAAAGCAATTTTTTTGTAAGAATGCTTCTATACACCAAAAACAAAACCTTTTGTTTAAGAACAAGTAATGTTTTGGAAAAAATTGTTTTAAACATGGGAAATTTTACTGGTATTCTACCTTTACTTATAAAGTTGATGTACTATAAAATAAACAATATTTCAAGTACCAATTACATACTTTTGCAAAATATAAATAAACTTCTTGTTTTGAAAATTATAACATTTATGAATGGATGAATGTGAGAGGTTTACAAACTATATTTTTTGAATTATTAATGAATAGTAACAAATTAACTTTGATGAACATTTCTTTAGTTTTCTGCAAACTATCACGAAACATAGACACTCACCATTTTTAAAACCACACAATTTTCTTTGTGCGATATTTTGTAAAATAAGTCACCATAGGTCCAATAGGTTAGCCTGGCTCTTCCATGAACCGTAGATACTACATCTACATGTTCTTTTACCTGTTCTTCTCTTCCGACATAGACTAGTCCTGAGCTAACATGTGTGCTTCTAACAGGCCCAACCCATATGTGCAACCGGCGGAAGCTCTTGGTGGCCCTACTCTCTCTCCTTTGCAACCGGGAGGCACCAGAACCACCAGGTTAAGGCATTGTCTAGTTACTTACTCCTTATCATGATAAAATGCAGATTCAAATGAACCTGAGAATGAAAACGAAAATGAAAATCTGCCAAATTATATACCTATCTTGTCTAGCACGAAAATGAAATTGAGGAAAGCATGTAGGCTAACCATATTTGGCAGGAGTAATATCTTGGTTCTCTTTTCATGCACTTGTGGTCTAGTCTTACAAATAGTTCACTTTTCAAAAGAAAAAAAAAAGGATAACAAAACGTAACGGTAAGATAATCTCTGCAATGAACATTGTGGTCAACTTAACATAACTGTAAGACCTATCCTTCAAGAGATGGCTAGGTTTTCTGTAATTCAATGTGGCTAACTCTAAAATACTTTAAGTTGTTGTAGCATAGTTATATTTTAGTTTGATCAATCAAAACACAAGAAATTCTCACAAGATATGAAAGAGAGGAAACAAATCAATTTGACAATCAAGGACCAGTCTCCTTGCAGGGTTTCAATCGACTATATGCTACAGAGTTAGCGAATGCGCTCACCACTCACCAAATGTGATTGTATGCATATGGTCCAAAATATTCCGGTTTATAAGTTGTAGCACATTGAGGAAAATTTATGTGAAACTAAAGGAGAAGGAACAGTTCGTAAAAGCAGCCAGTTAATGAGTAGTTGTGTAACAACAGACTAGTGACATGCCAGGATTATGACACTAAAAGGCTATATTCTTGAGAACGGCGTTTCGGTGCCCGGGTGCATCTGCACCCGGTCAAAAAAAAATTCGTAAAAAATTCAGAAAAATTCAAAAAATTCAAAAAAAAAAAATTGGGTGGTAGAAAATTTGATGCGTGAGGTACGGTCCAATTTTCAAAACATTTGGACTTCTGTGCAGCTCTCAGCAAAAAAGACAAATCAGACCAGAACAGTATATGAACAGTACACATTTTTACAGACCTCCGATTTGTCTTTTTTGCTGAGAGTTGCACAGAAGTCCAAATGTTTTGAAAATTGAAGCGTACCTCACGCATCAAATTTTCCACCACCCAATTTTTTTTTTTTTGGAATGTTTTGAATTTTTCTAGTATTTATTTTGATTTTTTTCGTGAGCGTAGGTGCAGATGAGCTCGGGCTCAGATTCGAATTTTCGTATATTCTTAACTTTTTTCCGGGAAGTTGTTGACCCCAGCCTCTGCATTACAACCATTTTATTGAATGGTAGCAAACAAAAGATCCCGTCATAACAAGTACACGATAAATACCAAGCCACAGCTGGAGAAAAAAAAGATTAGGTGACTCAACCACGTAACCTATAGCTGTCTCGAGAGCGAAACCAGTTGGATATGGGAAACTTGTGATAAAGCAGGCATACCATGCAGCTGCACTCATTATCCTAGCTGCGAGTCTGCCTCGGGATAGATGAGGTAGGCCATGACGATTTGCAGGGATGACGAAGCTTAGAGAATCTGCACGAGTTTTGTGGTGCCATTCTGTGTGCATCGTAGTCATGGAGGGTAAGGAACCTCTCCCAAAATTAGTGATATTAATATTCCTTGCACTCTCTGAACCAAGTCAGGGTGGGCAAATATCTCTATGAATAGAACTACCAATGCACGATAGAGGGTGCAGCTGCGTACGAGTTTGAAAAAACCAACCCTCGTTGGATAATACTGGTGCGACCGTCTCCAAATGGTTGCACCCGAAGGCCAGGTCCTCTTGAGAGTCCACACAGATTGTTAAGGTGACCGCAAAAAAAAAAAGATTGTTGAGGTGACAACCATCGTGTCAAAAACTCTAACTAGCACGTTTCTCATCTTAGGCAGTGCGAAAACGAAACAAAAATCTGGATGCTAATCAAAGCACTAGCTGCACTCTAACAACGACATTGGTGAAATCGTACAAGAAGCAGGTTGCTACAAATTTGTGTAATCATAAAAAAAGTATGTTGCTAGAAGCAGGTAGTGGCAACCATACAGCCTTGCATCCAAAACTTACTAAGAATGTTGCCACCACACAAGCATACAAACAACCATAGTCTATCATCCAGAAATTGTCTAGTGCATGAACATTGATGGTATGGAAATCTGTTAGTAGTCTCGGTAGGGTGGAGAGCGCGACGAGAAGTACCAGAGAAGATTGCACATGGGGAATTTACCTAGGTTCAGGACCTCATGGTAAATGTAATACCATAATCCTTTGTTTTGGTTGATGGTGGAAAACACCTTTTTTTTTTTGCGGGAAATCTTCCGATCTATTCATCTTCAATCATGGCAGTACAACGAATACCAAAAATAATAAAAATTACATCTAGATCCGTAGACCACCTAGCGACGACTACAAGCACTGAAGCGAGCCGAAGGCGCGCCGCCGTCATTGCCCCTCCATTGTCAGAGTCGGGCACAACTTGTTGTAATAGACAATCGGGAAGTCGTCGTGCTAAGGCCCCATAGGACCAACGCACCAGAACATCAATCACCGCAGATGAAGAATAACATAGATTGGAAGGATCCATTCCGAAGACACACGAACGTAGACGAACACCAATGAGATCCGAGCAAATCTACCAAAGATAGATTCGCCGGAGACACACCTCCACACGCCCACCAACGATGCTAGACGCACCACTTGAACGGGGGCTAGGCGGGAAGACCTTTATTCCATCTTCAGAAAGCCGCCGCCGTTTCGTCTTCCTGAGCAGAATACAAACCCTAACAAAATTGAAAGAAACGACTAAAAACGAAGCCCTCCCGCCGGCCCTTGGCAGGATCCACCACGCCTCCATGGCCCTAGGGCCACCGAAGACGAGGCGGACCTGCGTCGGAGCCGGCGAGAGGCAGAAACCCTAGCTGCTTTTTTTAGGAGGAGGAAGAGGTGGCGGCTGTATGGAGTCCGTTCCTCGGGGCTTATTTAACGCCTTGTGTGAGTGGTTAAAAGTATAAGGTGACAGGTTGGTTTGGGTGCTCTCCATGAGGTGCCGAGTTTCATCCTTGGCTTGCGCAAGTCGGCGCTTGGTGTTCTCCAGCGCTAAGGAGCTCGTCTGAAGGACAGAGAAGTTGCTCTATATAATACAAAAAATATAAGATGAAAAACAAAAGTCATGCTTTCCCCCGGTGTCCTCGGGCGTTGGAGGCCAAGGAACACCTTGATGGCTACTGGATACTCCATATGCTCAAGGAAAAATTAAATATGGAAAAAAGGTAAGGACCTGTATGCATGTCTGTTGCTAGGCATGTG
Source organism: Aegilops longissima (assembly GCA_021605205.1). NCBI lineage: Eukaryota > Viridiplantae > Streptophyta > Magnoliopsida > Poales > Poaceae > Aegilops > Aegilops longissima. The sequence goes on along the minus strand of JAHIAM010004222.1, from coordinate 418,646 downwards.
AGCGTATCCAACAAGGAATTGGCCCAACAAGGCATCAAGACTGACACGGTGGACAAGGAGGGATGTTCTTCTCATGCCCGCCTCCATTGCCTGTCGGCTCTCCGCCAGCTCAGGCTCAGGTAACACCGAGGGCTGTGCCGAAGAATCGGGCGCACCATCGATGGTTGCAGGGGGCAGGGAGACCTCCGACTGCTCACGTGGGTTTGAGTCCACATGAGCCTAGAGGCCGGACCGGGATCCAACATATCTTCACGGACCGAAGAGTGTTCTCCCCTGTTGACACCCTTGTCACCCACGACCTAGGTGTCAACCTCGTCCATGGCATCCTCTGCCTTTCCTCCTACGGTGAGCTTCGGGTGAGGGGGAATTTCTTCACCCCCCTGCTACTCGATTTGGAGGGGAAGGAGGGATGGCAGAAGTGGACTCCGTGCAAGCACGAAGAGGGGGACCAGAGGAAGCAAGGTCACCTCATCCTCGATGGTGTGGTGCTTCTGAGCCGACGAGATCGGCCTGTGAATCCCGACCTGGATCGGGATCCTGGTTGCTCGGCAGCGTGGAGCGACCTAACGCCTTCTCACCATGCGCCCTTCGATGTTTCCTACCCCTGGAGGAGGACGGCTTGCCGTCAGAATGCAAATGTACCATCTGGCTCATCCTTCCGGCGGGTGGAGCAACTGGCATGATCCTGCTCCCCGGTGTTCGACGTGGCTTCTGAGCTTTTTACAAGGAGCTTGGGGGTGTTGTCTAGGATGGTCAGGCCCTTAGCGGCCTTGGACCACTTGACCTTGGCTGGATTGACCGAGGTGTCCACGGTTAGTAGCTCTGCCAAGAGCGCGTTCATCGGCTGCCAGGAGCACGCTCATCGGCTCCTTAGGGTGGGGGACCGGTGACTTGATGTCGGCTGCGGTAGTGTGACATGCTTGTGTCAAATTGTGGCAGAATAAATCCATTAGCTCGACATGGTAAAACAATCCATCTTCAAGGGAAAGAAAGTGAGGTATCTAACCTTGTCGGGCTTGGGCCCTACCCAATACGCGACGTCAGGCCCTTTGACCTTGAAGGCTTGGCCTTTGGTAGTGAAAAGAAGGGTCTGCATGCTCGCCATATCCCGCATCCAAGACTTACATCACTTAAAAAAATTGTATATAGAACTTGGTGAACCAGCTTAAAAGGAGAACAACTCGGATGGACCGAGAAGCGTCCTCGACTCGAAGACCGGTTCTACGGCTACTCATGGTGTCCTGGACTAGGGGGTGTTAGCCACGACGGCTCCAGTCATATGGGCTAGGCTGAGCCCCCCTTAAGTTAAACCAAGTGGGCCTCATTTATCGGTGCCCAAGAGAGCCAAGAAGGAAGATTCCAAGACTTGCGCATACACCAAAGTTTTAGAGGTGGTCTCTGCCTTGATTAGCTTTAGATGTAGCCGACCAATGTAAACCATAGGCACCCCTGGTATTTGTCGAAAGCGAGTGATGAGGCCGATAAATGACACCCTCAATTACAAATCATACACACAATCTCGACACTATAATGTTACCAAAAAATGTTATAAGCATTCGCTAATTACAAGTTTGTCCAAACCTTCAAATTTTAGGACGACAATTAAGACTCAATATAAATTTACCTTAGTATGTTTTCCGAATTACATAAAAAATTGCAGACTTAATTATGGTTTAATTTTATGGATTCACGTCAATCTTGAATTGATGGGTACTTGGTTATCTCGATTATTAAATGATTGATGGTGACATTTTCATTACAAAATTGTTATAAGTTTAATGTTATGATAGTTATCAAAATGGATAACATGAAGTTTTGTGGAACAATATGTCCTTACCACCCCCCCTCACCCCCACCACACACACACACACACACACACACACACACACACACAAAGACAACAAGAACAAAAAAAAGAAACATGACACTCCGGCAGAATAGTTTTAAGTTTTTGTTAATGGCAAGCACCATGGTAAAATGGTCAGTGTCGTGTCATCCTTTTCTTCAGTTTCGTAGGATTTTTGCATCTTGTTGCTAATGCATGCAAGAGTAAGTACAACCCATTTGGGTCATAAATGTTAATTTAATTACCTGATTCGAAATAAACGGAAGAACACTGTGAAATGACGTCCTCGAGCTGGCTCATGTTTATTTGTATGTATTACATAGTAATATGCAGCTATATTAATTTATCCTTGCAGAGTGAGCTGGTTAAGATTGAGCCCCCCATACTCTGCTTCCCCTTCCTACCAAGCGAGGATCAGAGGTCCTCAATAAAGATAGTTAACATTACAGATCACTTCGTCGGTTTTAACACGTTTGAGAAGAAAACAAATGTGGCATTGTACAATACGAATCCACTGTGTGGAATCCTGCCTCCTAGGTCCACACAAGAACTCGTGGTAACAAGGGTAGCAAAGGAAGTAGAGTCATTGAAAGACAAGATGCATAGCAAAGACAAGTACTTTTTCTGGAGCAGTTTTGTGACTCAAGATGTTGATGCCTTCCATCTCAAAGGATGCACATCTGAGAATGAGAGTAAAGATTTACCCATAGTTTTCACCGAGGTAATTGAACTTCCTTATCATATTATGATGAAATTGTTTGTTGGTCTCGATTTGGCTACATTGTAAGCTTGAGTTCTCAGTTTGCATGTTACTTCCGGACGAGCTAATTAACAACTATGTTCCCTTTCTGTAGACTAGCTCAAACGACTTGATCAAGTTTGACCCCGCCGAGCTTTATCTCCCAATGTTTTCAAACAAGAGTGTGCTGTCCTCGGTTAGTATCATCAACGTTACAGACCACTACATCAGCTACAATACATGCGCCAATAGCAATTCAGCAAGGTATTACACAGATCCATCAGAAGGAATCCTAAAACCAAGGTCCACAGAATTACTCATGGTGATTAGGGTACCGGAGGAAAAGGAACAAGATGACACGAACTCCAAAGACAAGTACTTGGCGTGGTGCAGTGTCGTGAATGAAGGCCTCGAAGATAGCGATGTCGTTAATAACATATTTGCGACAAAGATTACCGAGTTGCCTATTGTTCCTACAGAGGTGAGTTATCTTACTGTGTAATTAATTGTTATTTTATTCTTGATTACCATTGTATCTTCGTCTTAGACCCTAATAATTGATCGCTATAGTGAATTTCGTGTATATTTTTAACTATGTGAATATAATTTGATGTACTTATTTCAATTTGCCTCTCTACTTAGCACCTAAAAGACAAACAAAACTACTATCATAAATATGTGAATGAAAGAAATTTCTATATAAATTTGAGAAAATGAAAAATAGAGTATTTAATAAAATTTACTAGCTATCAAGAGACAAAGGCAAGATTACAACTTCCTAACTTATATTTAATAATCCTCTTCATCAGTAGAAAAATGCACCTCTGTTTAGCGCTAAATACACCTCATGGTGTTCTCTCTAATTGCATGTTTCTGCGGGCGCAAATAATCTATGGATTTACTCTCTTTTTTATTTTTGCAGATAAGTCCAACTACCTATGGCGATTTGATCGAGTTTCATCCCGTTGTACTCCGCTTCACCATCTTGCCAAATAGGAAATCATCGTCCTCAGTTGATATAGTTAACACTACAGAATCCTATATAGGTTTCAGTACATATAGCTGGTACAAAAATGTGGCGTGGTACTATACAGAACCATCGAGAGGAATCTTGCCACCAAAATCAACAAAAAGACTCATGGTAACAAGGGAGGAAAAGGAAGGTGCACTAGAAGATATCATGTTTAACGACAAGTACTTTGTGCGGACCAGCATTGTGCCTGAAGGTGTCAAAGGCAGCGACCTTGGTGAATACATGGTGAAACAAGAGAGCAAGGAGTTGCCCATTGTTCTTAATAAGGTACGTTCACTACCTATCTTTTGTACTTGACTAGCTATTGAAGGATCAGTTTTGTTAATAGTTATATTAACCATTATCGTTTCTGTCCCAAACAGCTAACACCCAAAGTGAAAGTTCTAAAAGCTAATATTCTAAATTTTTTTGAGTCGTCCAATATTCCAATAATTGATTCTGTTTCGGGAAATCATGGGACTTGGATTGTAGTACAATCCTTCCTTTGTGATAACTACTAACCCTTTGGAGCCCCATGCATTCCTTGATGCACAAGGAACTAGGGCTCAAAAAATAAATTCCCACTCCTCTCATTTTATACCATAGTGGTCTACTTCCTAGGGGTAAGTATTAACATATCGCCAGGGGCCTTGGAGGTAGGCTGTTATACCCTACCGCCAGGGGCTTTGACGGTAAGAAAAGGTCGGATCTCAAATTTTTTGCAAAGCAGGGTCAGATCTTAAACAAGTTTCATAAAAGGGTCAAAAAACGAAATTTTGCCTATGGTGGCTCGTCTGTTCGTTCACTGTAGCAAACAGAACTCTATTTGACCCTATTTATTACCGTACCTAGGTTGTGAACATTTGATAAAGTGGCTGCATGCATCGTCCAGATGCAGAGACCGGGGGTCTTCCTCCTTTTCTAAAAAAAAAGCTAGGTTATGGGCCCGGAGCGATCCCAACCTCGCTACGGCTTTGCATGTATGCACCATCCAGAAGTACGACTGTACTCCTTTTGGCCCGACCCAGCCATAGCAGGTCAACTGCCTTTGGTCAGCTTTGGTGGGCTATGTTTATTTTATATATGTTGTGCAAATGTTTGGTAGAAAAATAGTATTAGTCTATTTGGCTAATAATACTATAGTGAACTGATGAAGTTCTGCTCTTATTTGCATGTTCCTCAATCCGATTCACCGATATTTATGCTCATTTTGCAGATAAGCTTGCCGATCTCGGACCAGCTAATCCAGATTGACCCCCCTCAACTCTCCTTCCCCTTCTTGCCAAACAAGACACTGATGACCTTCGTTTGTATACAAAACATAACAGATGGCTATGTTGGTTTCGATACATATACCATAGAAACAGGTAAAGTGGACTATTACGTAATGCCACCGTCTGCAATTCTGCCACCACGGTCCACTCAAAAACTAGTGGTAATATGGGTGCCAAAGGAAAAAGAACTGGAAGACATGCCGTACAATGACAAGTTTTTTGTGAGGGACCGCATTGTGACTGAAAGTGTTGAAGCCAGTGACATTATTGATTACCTATGCGACGATGAGGGTATAGAGCTGCCCATGATACTTAACAAGGTAAATTCACTAATTATGCAATGCATATGTTATATTTTTCATTCTATTCTTACCTCTTTTTTTTTTGCGGAAACATTCTATTCTTACCAACAACTAAAAGAGATCTTCTCCCGCAAAAGAAAAAGAAAAAAACTAAAAGACATCTTAAAAAATAACTAAAATAAATCTCACCGGGAATCATGTGGTGGGGCATGCAAACGGAATCTTCTTACCATTGCACCGGCCAGCTACATGCACTATACTCTCCCTCCGTTTCTTATGACTCCGCATATTACATTTGCTGAAGTCACATTCTCTAAAGTTGGACCAAATTTATATAGAAAAGCATTAACATTCATTATACAAAATCAATATCATTAGATCCATCTATATTTTCATATTATTCTTATTTGATACTGTAGATGTTGATATCTTTTAGTAATAAGTTTTTTTTTGTAAACTTTACAAGTTTGACGTAAGACAAATCTAGAATGTGGGGTCTAAATAAATGGAGGGAGTACTACATACATGCAGATCCGACTGCTGTTAATTTACGGAAAAGGGTTTCCCCTACTTTATATACAGAGCACGAGCACTACATCGCAGCATCTCTGATACAAATGCACGCCACACACTCCCAAGGCAAAATACACGAATGCCGGGCACCGACACACAACCTCAACGACTACAAAGCACCTAAAAGATGAGCAAAACGGATCTGCTTAGAGCCGAGACCACCACCACGAGGAGCGATCGCCCGGGAGGATGTGCGACGTACACGCCGGACCGAGGACTCCAAGACGGTGCCTCCAGGAAGGGCAAGACCACGAACATCGCCACCTTCCGGTCCGAAGATCAAGTTTTCACCTGGAGTAAGATGGAAGGAGTAGAAGCACCACGACGGAGTCTGCAAGGAGAACACAACGTCCACGGACGCCGTCACCGTCGACCAACACAGACTGGGTAGGTGATGTACCCTGGTGCTTCAACTCTTCCGCAGCCACCCCGGTCCATCAACACCCGCAGCCATGCCGCCCAAGCGGCCATGGTTGCCTCCCCGCATCCGAGCCGCGCAATCCGCCCACGACCAATGCGCGACTCCCACCGCCAGGGCCGCCGCCACGCCATGAGACCACCCCAAAGCCATCAAAGGCCACGTCTTTTCCCAGATCTGCTACTCCAACCACCTCCAGAACTGTCGGCATCCAACTTGCCTCGAGAAGGACCGCGACCATACATCGATCGGGGGATGGGGAAGGTGGAGAAGTGGCCCATGGACAAGACCAACGCCTGTGCCGGCTCCAGCTCCCCCCTGAAACCGAGTTCCGCCCCCGCGTCGAAGGCCCATCCAGGACACCATGAGGCATCGGCCACCGCCAGAAGCCGAAGAGGGAGGGTGGCCAACCTGTCGCCGCCGCCTAGAGACGTCACCAGGGGGATCCGCCCCAGCCGTGCGCCGCCACCCAGCCGCGAGAGCCCGACTGGGTGGGAGAAGCCCACCACCAGAGAACCGCGGCGAGAGGGTTGTCCGTGATCCACAGCGCCGGCTGCGACGCTGAGGCGCTGCCGGAATCACCGCCGGCAAATGCCACCACCGGCCTGAACCACCATGCCGCCCGCCGCCCGGTGCCACGCCAGCATCGCTGGCCTGCTCAGGAGCGCCGCCGCGCCGCCACTCCCGACATCGAGCGTCGCGCCCTGCTGCGAGATCTGACCAGCGGCCAGCTCAACACGGAGGGGCCACTGGCGGCGGCGATGGCTGAGCCGCCCGGCGCGTCCTCTGGCGGCGGCGAGGGAGGATGGAGGAGGAGAGGGTGCGGCGGCGGGATATGAAGCCCTCCCTCACACCTCGCGGGTGGCTGCGGGGGAGGGGAGGGGGGCGCCAATAAGGAGATAATTGAGTGACTGCAGTTAATTTACTTGCCCTACCATTTAGCAAAATTATGGCTACAAATATTACCCTGCCATTTAGAGCCATCTTTTGTTATCACTCATATAATGAGTTGGCTATAAGGACTATTATGTTGTTGGCCATTTGCCCACCTTCTCTCTTAATCTATCATATTGATTTGCTTTGTTTGCTTTGAAGCATGTGTAGATGCGATATGCTGCACGAGGGCTCGTTCCTCTCATTTATCATTATCTCTCCTTTTTTTTTTGCGGGGATATTTATCATTATCTCTCTACTCATAGGCAAAAGTGCTATGTAACAGGTAGTGATCCCCTTATTAACTTGCCCTTTATCATTAGTCTGTATCACCGCAATCGCACCGGTGATGGGGCTCAAGCCTCAGCTACGAAAACCAGGCCACATATACCATTATGCTGGTCCTGCCAAGGGTGGTTGTGTGGGATGTAGTGCGCGGCGTCATGCAGGAGTGCCGACGATGCCACCGTCGGCGGATGTCGTAAAGTATCGCGCTTTCCTCACGGTGAAAATGGGAGGGTCAGGCCTTGCATGAGTTGAAGGTCTCCTTCATCGTCAGGCCCGCAGACTACAAGCATCCGTCTGGTTCACCAGAGACATTGTGTGGTGATGTGGCTGGCAGTGCTGGAGTGACAAAGGCGTTGCGGTTGCGTGTCACCGCTCCATCGCCGCAATATTTCTGATGCTCAGGGCATCTCCAGCCGTTCGGCCCCCCAGGGCGCTTAAATAGAGCGGCGCAGGGGCGTCAGCTAGTTAAACTTCGAGGCGACCTAACTCCCAGTCACGCCCCCACGTGTCGGCCCCAGGATACTGGAAATTTAAACTTGGTCGTTCCCGCTCTCAAAAGACGCCGCAAATCCGGCGATCGGACGTAGTCTGGCGTTACAAAAAACAGAGCGCCGCCGCCGCAAGTTCGCGTGCGCAACGATTCACTCGGCGGTGTCGGCTCCAGGCGTTGGCGGAGTCGGCGTGCGTGGGCTCGTCGGTGTCGGAGCTGCTTCGGTGCTGGGCTGCGTCGGCGCGGCTTCGGCACTGCTGGGCGGCGATGTAGAGGCGTCGTTCGGGCTTGGCGTCCGTGTGGTCGTGGGCGTCGTCGGCGTCGTCGGCGTTGCCGTCGGCAGCTCGTTCAGGATGAGGCCACGCTGCACGGTACCACGCCTTGAGCTTCGTCGTTACTCGGAGCATGTCCGCCCGCCCATCGGAAAAGCCATGTCGGTGTTCCTCTTCTTGGCGGCGTTCGTCCGGAGCAGGTCGAGCTTGATGGCGTTGGTCTTCATTAGCGGCGACGACCGCGCCTCGGTCTTCTCTTCGCGTGGGGCGGCCCGGGTCGGAGCGTCGGCGAGGCAATGCTCGATGGACTCCTGCAATCGCGCGGTTGCCGCGTCGGCGCATTTCCCCTTCTTTGCCAATTTGTTGCCGTCCGGCCGCCCCTCTGACGCGCCCGGAGTTGTCGCGTCCGGCTTGTATGTCTCCTTGACCTTGTCGAGGGCACGTCGGACATCCGCCGACTTCTCGCACTTGTCAATGCGCTTGTAGACGTGGAGGTGCTTGAAGTCGGCGTCTTGGTTGTCGCCCCGATACATGGCGAACATACGCAGCAGCTGCGCGAGGGACGAACAGTTGGCGGGCGGCGGGCGTGGGGGCGAAGATATGCGGGCGAACGGCGTGCGTACCTGATCCTCAACGCTGGCGCCGCTCTCCGGCGAGCGCGACCTCCTCGGCGATTCCATGCCATTTGTTGCACGCCAACTGGATCGCCCTCAATGGTTCGCCATCGCCTTGGAGCCCTGCTGCATGTAGACGCCTTTGAGTAGGGGTCGACGAGCTTCCGCTTCGTCGAACTTCGGCCTTGATGCGGTCCCAAGACGTCTCAAGCTCGGTTCGTGCGGTGGTCGGGTCGAGGCGACGACTTTCCATGCTTCGGCGAGGCACTCCTCCTCCTTGGACGTCCACTTGATGCGCGGTTCGCCTGACCTAGCCGCCCGCTTCTTCTTCTTCCGGCGCCCCTTCGTCGGAACAGGAGCCGGCTCCTCCTCCTCCTCCTCCTGGTCCTCCTCCTCCTCCTCGGGTTCCTGCGCGTCGTCGCCGTAGACGTAGCCGTGCTCGGCCTCCATGTCGCCCCTGAGGTCCACTACCTCGTCCTGGGTGGCGAACCCGGGAGACGCGACGGCCGCGGTCGATCTGCCGCGATGATGTCGTCCATGTCGGCTCCGTGTCGTCGGCGTCGCCGAGTGCGAAGAAGGTAGCGGTCGACGGTAGAGATGGGCGTCGTTGTGGGCCAGCGTGGCGGCGGGCGGCGGTAATTGTATGGAGGGTACTGCACGCCGGCGAAGGCGGGCGATGGCGTCTTGGCGTGGCGGGGTGACCATGAGGAAGGTCACGTTTGGGTTGAACCCATCGTGCGGCGTCGTCGTCGGCGTGGCCGGCGACGATGAACCCATGGAGATCCGGCGCCTTGCTGTCCCTGTAGCGCGTCTGGCGTGGTGACGACGGGTGGATTCATCCCGCTGGTTAACCGATGAGGAAGACGCGCGCCTGCTGCCGCGTTGTCGCGGGCCTTCTTGGCTATGGCCTGTTCGCTTTGTCGGCGGTGATCGCTTCAGCGCCGCTGAACTTCCACCCTCCACTCGGCATTCGACAGGCCGGTGGCTTGATGGTGGCGCCCTCGGCTTCCTCTGCTTGGTGAGCCCGGCGCCGATCGCGATTGCCGCCGCATGCCTGCATGGCGTACTTCTTCGGCGGCATGGCGTGCTTCTTCGCGGCGGCGGGAGGGTTTAAGCGGGAAAAGGAGAGAATGGCGGGAGGAAGGCGGCGGCGGGAGATGATCTGAAGAAGCGTCAAGCACGGCGGAAAAAGGCCCTCGGGTCGCCTCGAGGCGGGCCCACGCGCTTTTTTCTTGTGCCGCTCCCAAGCGCCTCCAGGCGCGGGTTGAGCTGGGTCCGCCGGCACCAGTTTTGACCCGAGCCGCGAAAAACGGGCTTCTGGGGCGCGACTGGGGCCTTTTTTTGGCGCCGGCGCGGCAAAATCGCCTGGAGAGGGCCTGTTGGGGGCGCGGCTGAAGATGCCCTCACGAAGTTGGTGGGTCGCTGACACAGATGGGTGAAATTACTTCTGGTGTATGCGGCTGTGTTCAGGACAATCCTCCTGCAGTGGAGGCCACCTGAAGGTTCTGGCGGTGTTGCCGCGGTGTGCGCACATGCTGGATCTAATGAGTGGCACTGCCCAGGGGTCGAATCCTGCCGATGGGAGCCATTTGTGCTGGACACAAGGGTGGGAGCATCGGGGATGTGTTGCATGGAGCCATTAGGTGGATGAAATGGCGGCTTTTAGCAAGTTGGCTGCAACTGCAGACTGATTTGAAGACCAACTTATGTACATGCGTCTCTCTCACACATACGTGGATATAGATGGTAGATTAGAAAATGGTGCCGCAGTGATCATAAGAAGGACGTCATGTAGGATGGCATTGACGGTGTCATACACCGGGGTGGTTCACCAATGGGAGCCTGCCAGGAGGCCAGTGAGAGGGCCCATAAGGCCCAATAACTAAAGTGGCCCAGAAAGAGAAGATACACCCCTGATGATCATCTTGATGTCAGACAATCCTTGCAACTACGATCACCGGAGTTGTTGAAGAGGAAAGTGCGAGAGAGAGAGAGAGAGAGAGAGAGAGAGATTTTGTTGCTGCGCGCACCAGCAGCTTTTCTGTTTGTCTTCCTTTTATTCGGTCATACGAGATCTAACTGAAAACGAAAAAACGGGGCATGAACAGGTCACGAGTGCTGCCATCCCAACACTCCCCACTCGTCGCCCGTCATGGCGCCGTGATCGTTTAGCTGTGCCATCCCACGACCGGGTGAGGGCGCCGCAAACTTAGCTAGCTACTGCCGAGTCGCAGCTCGGTTATTAACTGACGAAACTGAAGCAACCTAGCTACTGTCGAAACTGAAACTGTCTGAAACCTGAAACTGAAGATTACGAAGACACTTGACTCCCAAGTAAGGGGTGGCATCTTCTAAAAAAAGTAAGGGGTGACAACGACCTAGATCGCAAATCTCACTCTGTAAAACCCTAGCCTCTATTGTGTATACAAAGGGAAGCTAGAGAGATCTCATCCCTATCTGTTCTTAGATAGACCAACTCTTGGTAGCAAACTTTCTGTGCGATCTTCAATCTGTGACTGTCACCTATGCCCCTACCAAGAAATCATACAATTTTCTACACCCTTAGTTGTCGCACCGGACATGGGCGACGTCAGCTGGAGACCAATGTCAGATTGGATCTTCCCCAGCATCCGGCGGGCTTCCGCTGGGGGAGAGCCTTACCTTTGGCTCCCTTACCCTTCACTGTCGATGGAGCGGGCCGGGTCAACATCAACCCACCGGCCCATCCAGTATTCACGATCTACGTGGGCGCCATGGTCTTTGTCATCAACAGCCACGATGACCTCCGTATGTGTCTATCGCTGACTCAGTACATCTCATTGTCATCTCCATCGACACGTATGACATCTTTGCCACCAACCTCGGGCCCATCATCCTGTTGGGCTAATAAGCCGCGGCGATGCACCGGACACGACCAGCGCGTGTATGGGCGCGAGCTGGCCGGGTTGGGCGCGTCGGGTCCGGACTGTAGGGCGTGTGTGTGTGTGCGCGCGCGCGTTGGGTGCACGGGCGTGTCCGTGAACCAGGGTAACGTGTTGGGGCCGTTGGCGAGCCACGCGGGGCGATCGGGGTGCGTTGAGCTGGTGCTCACCGCGAGACGCGGGCGCGCGCGGTCAGAGCAAGCAGAGCGCGGAGAAGATCGCGGGCGAGTGGAGGCGTGGGTACGTGCCCAGGGCGCCGGCTCGGGGTTATAAACCCGCGTGGTGACGTTGTAATCGCCTGACACTATCGAGTTCGTGCTCAAGGAAGAAAAGGGGCGTTCGTGCGCCGGGAAAACTCCTGTGTCCACCATTGTCTGAATTTTCTGAACGTCATCTTCTTCTTCAGTGATCAGTGCCACGGCGAGAGAGAGTGAGCTGAGCGAGAGGGAGAGGAGGGCAGCCGCGAGGGAGGCGCGGCAACTAACACATCCCTGTACGGTCTCCAGAACGCTAGAGCCAGGTGAGAGCAGGCCATCTTAGAGCACCTGCATGATTAGATTGTCGAAGAAGCCAATGGCTAGTCAAATGACGTCAGACTACACAACATCCTCAGCGCCATACCAGTGACCGGGGAGTGGTGCCAACCTCCACAGTATCGTACAGGGTGAGAACGAGTCCGTCCGCGACTCCAGTTGTTGCGGCTAACGAGGCAGAAAATTCTGGAGCCACGAAGCCATGGTGGGGCGGCAAGTCCAAGTGAACTCCCCGCACATATTCGGAGACCGGCTACACGAGCTGTAGGACGACCATATTTGCAGCCACGTAACTCGAGCCAATAGGCCTTCCCCAAGGATGTGCACCAGGTCAATATGATTACATCTGAGCCCATGTCACATCACCAAAGGAGGGGCGCATGCCTATGGCACCACACACGCATATCGAGGAACAAGCAATTCCTCAAATGGCCAGAATACACCATCTCCTTTGGCTTAGACTAGCCACAGTGGGAGTAACTTCAGTAGTAACACCGAGTCCAATTCAGCAAATTTGCTTATGTGGCAATGAGTTAATGAGGAGAGAGTTAGTAGTAGTAACTTAGCTAGTTACTGTAACATCACATGTCCCAATGCAATATGAGTCTACAACATAATAAATGAAGCTCTGCATGTTACCACACTTATGTTAGTACCCACTATGAAGGTAGTAACATAGTCTAGGGATATGTGTATGTTACTGATGTATGTTACTCTTCATTGTGGCTAGTCTAAGAGAACCACCCAGACTCGCTCACCAAGCTTGGCAGCATGCCTCTGATCAAAGACCGTAATCCGGGGCTGCAGGATCCACAAGGTGCTCATGGACGGAGGCTCAGGCATCAACATGATATAGATTAGACACACTACACAAAATGGGGATACCACTATCAGCACACCAGCCATCACAAACAGAATTTCACGGAGGAGCAATGCTACATGCACGACACTGGCCGGACGACATGCAGACGATAGGACATATCCCACCATCAAAGTCCAAGGCAAAACATATCCAGCGGTTGGATTAGCTATCGTCCTCATGTCGTTCACTGGATTTGTCGTGTGTGTAGTAGTTTCGTTCACGGAGCGTTGCCAGGCCGGAAGGTGGAGCCCATTGGATAGATCACGCTGGGGTCCTCTTCATGGTCGGGCACAACCATCGATGCGAGCTCACTTCCTTTGAGGTCGTGTCCCTTTCCAAGGGGAATTTCTATCTTTGGTTGGACTCAACAAAATCAGTGCTCCAACCAACTCAACAAAATCAGTGCTCCTACGATGATCTCGCCTGAAGGTTTTGTTTAGGACTAGCATATTATCATTAAATTTGGTCATTTTGGCATAGGGTTTTTGGTCAGGTTGTAAGGAATCTAACGCGAGGCAGATACATTTTGGACGCCGTTGGTTTTTTGTCTGTAATCACTACACCACGACACTCAAAGCAGCGTCAAACAGTCTGTCGGTATAGGTCACCTGAGGCGACACATTTAGTGTCGGCGAAGAACTTTGCCAACGGAAAGGAGCTGTCGCCTATAGTCCTGTCGGGAAAGGTTTTTACCGACAAACAAATATATGCCGACAGACAGTATGACACAGTAGGTGAGGTCTACGCCGACAGACATTTCTACCCGACAGACATTGTTATGCCGACATTTCATCTGACAATGTGGTATTCCGACAGATATTGCGACATCCATAGCTTTTCCAACAGTTCGTCTGACACTGAGTTATGCCAACAGACTGTGTGACACCCAATACTTATGCCGACACACTTGTTGCCAGGGTACTACATTTCAGCACACATGGAAATGCACCATGTATTAATACAAAATTAACTTCATATTATTCAATTCATGTGAAGTACACGATACATAATATTCAGCTCATCACGAGATAGCATTGGTCAATGCATTCATTCAATATATATAGAAGATCCATTAATTTTCTTCACTCAAGTTATCTACAACCATTTATGAAATGCACAAGTCTGACATATAGAATGTGGCCTGTTACAAAATATGATGACCAAGTTCCTAAGAAACCAATTGTATGGAAGGGGCCAAGTCATTGATCACCAAGTCAACATCAACTTCCATATGACCAAAATGTGTCGACCATGTTATGAACAAAAGTGATCAGCAGAACATCATATATCATCTTGTGGGCTTACTTTCTGCCATTTGACCCTGAAAAAGAACTCATATGTTTGAGAATCATAGAAATGCGATTTTTTTCAAATTTGTGAGTTGTCTACAATGAGTAGTTGCTAGGATTATTTGCACATAACTCTAGAAAAATCATGCCTACATTTACTACGTGTTCTTGATTCATCTGTAGTCCATTTAAGTATTAAATGCTCTCAGTTCATCTATCTACAGGCCACTAAACTATTCAGACCTAGCATAAATATTCACAGACCTAGTATTAATATTCACATCCATTAGTATAAGCAAGAACAATAGATTCTCAGTGATTGTGATCACCAACAGACTGAGAGTACAACATGCCATTTTGCCCTCATTATCCTTTATTCCAAGGAAATATCATTTGATTTTTTTCCTTTTCTACTACTCCCTTCGTCCCAAAATTCTTGTCTTAGATTTGTCTAGATACGGATGTATCCAACCATAAAATGTACCTAAATACATCCGTATTTAGACAAATCTAAGACAAGAATTTTAGGACGGAGGGAGTACAACTATGTGGCTATCATAACATGTAACTTCAAAAATCTTGTTAATAAATTCTGGATGTGTGAATATTGCCTAACAAGAGCAAAAATCATCGCCTCATACATGGCAGCTAGGTAAATTTGACAGTGATAGATGGTTGCCTTCAATAGAAAATTAGAGGGGTCGATCCCACTTGCATACCATATACGTTTCTGCCCTTCTGCTTGCTAATATCCTAGGTACAAAGCAGCCAAGCAAACATCAACTTCCATATGACAAAATGTGTCAACCATGTTCTGAACAAGAGCGATCACGAGAACATCTTCCATCAACTAGTGAATTTGCTACTCTTTACCATGTCCCTGCAAAAGAACTAGTATGTTTCAGCCATCTTAGAAATAGTAGAATTTTTCAAATCCGTGAGTTGTCTTTGAGTCCAAAGGTCTAAGAAACAGAAGATGTACAACATATTGGTTGGTTAAAAGGAAAGTAAACAAATACTTGATTGCACGGCCTCTCCAATAAAAACTATGCATGTCTTTTTTCTGCACTATAAGAACTGAAATATAAAGCATATAAGGAGGCATTTCTTCTCTACTAAGAGATCTAAAGAATAAAGCCAATAATCTCAGGAATAGAGCATACAAGTTACAAAAAAAATATAGCATATAGAATACAGAAAACAAGCACAACTTTTTTTTACACTCAACTTCCCAGTGTAAAGATCAGTAAAATGTGAAGGCTTAGTAGTGTGAACAATACTTGGAACCCTGTAAAAAATAAATAAAGACACTTTCAGTTAAACAGTAAGTTTGTGTCTACATGTAAAACTGTGTCAAATCCTTATCTTGGAACTAGTTTGAGGCATGGAATCAAAGCTCCAAAACAGAACTTTTAGCTGAATATTAAACAGATAGCAATACTCTAACAATAGAAAAAGAAATCGAATCATGCAGGGGAGTTGTATGTGTTTTACCCTTGAACACTGGTTGTAGCATCATGCCACCAGTCTACAACACAAATCTCCGAGATTCACCTTTCCTGACACATACAGATGGACACCAAAAGCTTGTCTTCCTTGTAATGATGCCAAGGCCCTGGGACGAAACACAAAATGAGGCTCTAACATTACAAAAATATAGCTAATACAACTAAAGTATACTTTCACTTAATCCCATATGTCTTGATTATTTGTTATTTCGTAAAATTTATAAATACATAAATTATGAAATTTAAATTACTGAAGGTACTGCTAAAACAATAAACTAACATCATGTTCTACTGAAAAGCATCAGTACATGAATTCTAGGCTTATGAAGATATGAGAACAAAAGCATGATGAACCTTGAAACTTGGATGGACAACTATCTTTGATATCTTTTATGAGCAACTATCCTGAAAATAGTTCTATCCGAAACAATCAAAGAAATGCATTGATAGGAGCGGAGTAGAAACTACAGGAAGTTGTGCTACGCTTCGGTGGTGTTGTACATCAGGGATGATCCAGGTAAGCTGGGCCTTTTTCATCCTGATACATAACAGCGATTTGGGGGCCCCTAGAATTGGGGGTCCTGGGTGGTCGCCCACTTTGGCCCCCCTTCTCGACGGCCCTGAATGATGCACACCCAGAAATACATAGGAATCACCAAAAAAAAAATAGATTTTTAGTAATCTCTTGCAATGCAAATCCATGGATTATGCTGACAATAGTAAAATGAGTTAACTATTGAGTAGAAAGAATTTTCTAAACTTCAGAAGAAACGACAACAGGATGAACATTAACAATTCTAAGGGAAATGAAAACCCAATTCCTAGTTTTAACTTTGGGCCATGTGTGGTCATGTGAATGTTTTCATTCATTCAGCAATGCTAAAAGAAAGACAAATATGTAAACATGCATGTTTTTATATTAGGAAGCTACACATATTTCAGTTATACACAATGCAGACCATACATTCTCGACTATACCTCGCTTTCTTCCCCCGAAACTGAATCATTCAAATAATCTCCAACTGGTAAAATTGGAAATGTTGAGATTAAAAATTAAAATGCAGAGCAAGGCATTAGATTGCAGACATTAACAATGAAAACATCGTACAGTATACAACACTTGCTTGGTGGAGGAGCTCACCTATAGCTTAGGCCCTCTGCCCATCATCTAGGCAGAGGAGATGCATTCGTGACACCGTTCTCTATAAAATGTATGGTGATAAGTAAAGGGAAGGCCCAAGGAGTGAGGACAAGAGGAGAGCACAGGCAAGGGATCAAACCTGCTGCAAATTCCTGCACAAAAGGCAACCCTCTACTCAGTATTTGTAGATGGAGGTTCCGATCAAAGTTAATACACAAACCATCTGAGACCATCAGTTTCAGCTTACTCAAATTATGAAAAATGACTGAATAATATCTCATACATATATATATGTAATTATGTATTAGTCAGATCTACCGATTGACAAAAATGGGAGCATGTTGTTTCACTTAAATATATTGATAGACACATCTGTTTTGTTGTGTGCTCAGTAGGCAAAAGGACATGCAACATACATGTCCCTTGAAGCAGCAATGCCAACGATCTGTTCTGAAGTCGACGACAGCTGAGATAAGGTTCCTGAAATTGATGATATGATATGAAATCATCTTGAGTAATAGACAGCCACACCATAGCCGAAATTATCAGCAAGCAAAAGCCACATTTCAGTTTTGAAGTAAGCAGACAAAATCTATGAATAAATATGACAGTTTAGACATAAACTTGTTCAGCCTAGATAGATCTAACGGGCAATCACATTTTGGATGGAAAGATGAAAAGAATCTTACCTGCAAAAACCAAATTTGGAAACAGGGTAGGACAGAGAGGGTGGGGAAGACGTTGCCGGTGGTGGAAGAGGGACAGCGGAGAGTCTCCTAAGCTGCAGCCTGTGGGGCGGCCCCTCAGACCGGGCAGTACGTCCCCTCGGAGGCCGTGGGGGCGGGAGGCAGGTTGTGGCCAGAGGCCGTCGCGGCGCGAGGTAGGTCGTGGTCTGGGGAGGTGGCGGCTCGAGGCAGGTCGTAGTCTGGGGAGGTGGCGTCGCGAGGCAGATCACGGCCGGAGGACGCGCCGGCGCGAGCAAATCAACTGGCAGGTTAGGGCGATGCCAGGGAACCAGCGGGCGACGAGACGCCGCTAGGTTAGCGGACAGCCGGGCGGCACCTCAAGCTGCAGAAGAGCAGCTGGATGGGAGCTTCGGGAGGCGTCACCGAGGGTGGGAGGGGCAGCGGCGCGACCATATCGGCCAAGAGGACGGTGGTGGTGGCGGCGGCGGCTGTGGGGATTTTTGTTAGGTTTGTGTGTGGCGTGAGAGGTGGAGGGTTGTTTGGGAGGGACTTACAAAATATCTGGATTTTGGGCCTTGCCCGCGCAGGGCTCTTGCCGCTTGATATGTTGGCGCGGGGATAGAAATTGATGGGCCAGGTCTAAGAAACGCCGACACTCTTTCTGTCGAGGCGAACTGCTGACACATAATGTATCGGTATAGATGGTATATGCCGACACATTTTATGTCGGTGGTCACTGAGCAATTGCCGACACATAATGTGTCCAAAATCCTGCATAACACTGACAATCGGTGTGTCGGCATAGTTTGAGACAAAAAGAGTGTCGGCCTTGTGTACTTATGCCAATAGATGCATGTCGCTGGTGTGGTGTCGTGGTGTAGTGAATCTCTTTCGTTCGGCATGGATGGTTTGCTTCGCTTGGCATAATTAAGTAATGAATAATACATGGAATGTGTGCATTAATTGATGTAGAGATCGAGGGCGCTATCCTTATTTTCGCAAAAAAAAGTATCCCAATTAATAATGATCGTACGACAATGGTGTTGAGGATAAAATAACTAACTATGTTCTCCTCAATTTTCTGAAACGGGCTAGATGCACCACTGTTGAGAAACATAAAAAGCCTAAAAGCTTCACTAATGAAATGGAGGGCATATTTTATCATTTTTTTTATCTTTGTTCCAGGCTGGCTCTCTTTGAAAATCATGGGAACTCATTCTCATATACCCATGGGATGTGTAATCGACGTTCCTTTTGCATACAACTTTTTATATAATCTATAGTATTGTCGTTTTAAATAATTTTGACCTATGGATCACTAGTCGGCTAACTCCAGATAGCTTCACAATCGCTCACCTACACTAATTTTAGTGAGTACGAAGCTAGTGTGTCCTATGGATTATCGGTGTTCGCAAACTGAATATTTTTCAGAGCATGTTATCCAAACCAATGGTTATACAAAATGATTGCTTTAGTTTAGATTTGTCATAGTTTCAACACAAAAGGTGCTTTGTTTGTGCAACATACTAGTACGTGATACCTAGACAAGAATAACAGTATTTCCCACTATAATATCCTGCTTTAGTGCAAATTAATCCTATATTTTTAATGCTCAGCTAGTGCAGAAGCAAATCATTTTCCTTTTTTTTTTCTACGCGTACCAAAAGATGGCAGGCCGTCATTTGAGTCAAAAAATGTGGCTTCACCCATGTCTTGGTCATGATTGTTGCGGAATAAACTACTCCATGTATATATTGAAGAAAAAATGTATCTCCATGTCATATTAACCCATAATTGTGCTCTTTCTGCAGATAAGCCCGCCGACACCAAAAGAGCTAATCCAGTTTGACCCCCCTAAACTGTACTTCCCCTTATTGCCAAAAGCGGAAGTGATGTCATCTGTCTCAGTAGTCAACATTACAGATTGCTACGTCTCCGTAAAGGCTTATACCATCAATACAGATAAAGTGCAGTATGAGATAATACCAGATACAGAAATTCTTCCACCCCGGTCAACTAAAAAGCTATTGGTACTAAGGCAGCAGGCTGAATCGGAAGTAGCAGACATGCAGTGCGATGACAAGTTCTGTGTGTGGAACTGCGTTGTGACTGAAGGTGTTGAAAGCGATGACATCACTGATTACTTATATGACGATGAATGTGCAAAGTTGCCCATTGTTCTTAACAAGGTGAATTCTCTAATTACGTACATATAAGTTATAATTCTTTTTATCATTTTCATTGTTTTACCCAACTACCTAGAGCTAAAAATTGATCCCATTCGGAATCATAAGCTTGCCACGGAATTGGATTCATGTTATCATTGCTCTTTTTTGAGCTATTTCTAAATGCATCATAGATCATACTCACTCCATTTCTAGATGGTGGTACATTCAGCATCTTCATTCCTTTGGGTCAAAAATTGTATTACATATAGGATCCGAATACACTTAGCTTTTTTGCTCTAGCATTTAGTTGCATATATAACTTAGTAGAGCATAACTAATAATATAGTCATCCAGAGCCATCATTGAGAAAAAGGATTTCCCCCCGCTTTAGATTATAAAGCAACCATCCGATACAACAAGCTTGCTGGGGCCCCAGCACAAACAAGCCAAAAAGAAAAAAAGGAGAGAGAAAGAAAGAGAAATAAATGCAAATGATGGCAGATCGACAAAACAAAGATGGCCGACAACCGCTGCACCCTCCGGAGAAGTACCATCGCGCTTCTAGCACTCCGAGGCGTCGCGTACCGAGCAGCACCTTCAAGAAGGAATGCGACGACGACGCCACTGCTGCCCAGACAAGTCCAAGGGTTTCCCCTGTACGCAAGGACAGTGGGAAAGGGGTATATCCGACGCACTTCAGGAAGGTATGGCGGCGCCCACGGGCGTCACCGCGCCGATGACGGACGAGCCACTAGGGATTTCTCCCACCCAAACGACCACCACCACCCCGGATGATCTGAAGTGCACCACAGAACTGCCGCCACGCTGCAGCACATCGGCCGATGAGGCCGCCAACGCCCGCAACCCCCGACGCCGCGCCATCTCCATCAGGGAGCCGCGCCGCCGCGTGCCGGAGCACCGGCCAGCCCCAATCCAGATGAGGCCCAGAGGGGCCCAGATCTGGGCGGAGCAGAAGCCGGCGGCTAGCCGCACCACCATGCGCCCCGCGGCCAACGGCCCTGCCACCGCATCAGGAATCCCCGCCACCCGTGGGAACGCCGCCAAGTCGCACCATCGGAAGCCGAGGAGCACCGCCGCCGCCACCGACGCCCGAGCGAGGGATGGCGCGCACGCGGTAGAGCGAACCCGCCGCCACCGGCACCACGCGCAAGGCCGGCGGCCTGGCGGCGGCGGGGAGGAGCACTACTAGGAAAAGGGCTATAGATAGGATGGACACTAATGGCGCACCATGTGTTGGTGCGCCGTTAGTGTACAAATACTAAGGGCGCACCACATCCCATGATGCGCCATTAGTAAATTTTTTTTTAATTTTTTCAAAACTACTAATGGCACACCGTGGGAGTGGTGCGCCATTACTAGTTGACATACTAATGGCGCACCACAACCACCGTGCGCCATTAGTAGTTTTGAAAAGAAAATATTTTTTTCAAAACTAGTAGTGGCGCACCGTGGGTGTGGTGCGCCATTACTAGTTTAACTACTAATGGCGCACCACCACACGGTGCGGCATTACTAGTGTGCCCAACTTCCACCGAATGCACCCCCTGGACCGCCTTTTCAGTTTTAAAAAAAATAAAAAAAAATGATAAAAATTTCAAAAAATAAAAGAAAATAAGTTTCCCATGTGATATCTGGTCTAGTTGTTGGGAAATTTTACAAATATAAATTTCGACTTTATTTGCAAAATCTTTCTGGAAATTTGTAAAATGGGCATAACTTTTGCATACGAACTCGGATTAAAAAGTTTTATATATGAAAAATCATCTACTCGAAAAGTTACATCAAAATTTAATCGGTGGAACCCCGTTAAACATTTTTAAAATCCTCAAAAACCTTATAGAAAAAATGTTACGGGGGTTTTAAGATCTGGAGGCAAAAAAATTCAAAAAAAAATTGATTTTGAAATTTTTTCTTGAATTGTTTTTCAAAAAATGATACGTAATATGACCGGGAAGTTTGAAATATTTTTCAAAATTTCATCATAGTCCTGAACATGAACAAAGTCCTAGACATCAACAAGGTATAATAGGATTGATATGCTATATATATTAACAAGTGTCTGTAAAGTGAGCTGTTGCTGGGGTTGGATAGAACTCTAAAGTTAAGCGTGCTTGGGCTGGAGTAGTGTGAGGATGGGTGACCTTTCAGGAATTTTTTCCACGGAGTGTGATTTGACCTGAGTTTAAGCACATTGACCCGAGATTAAGAAAAAAAATTGAATTTTTTTTTTGAAAAAATGTTACTAATGGCGCACTTCTATGTGGTGCGCGATACTAATGGCGCACCGTGGGCTATACTAATGGCGCACTGCGTGGTGCGCCATTAGTGTATACTAATGGCGCACCAGTGGTGCGCAATTAGTGTATACTAATGGCGCACCAGTGGTGCGCAATTAGTAAAAAATACTAGTGCCGTGATAGTAATGGCGCACCGGTAGTGCGCTATTAGTAGGCAAAACCGGTGCGCCATTAGTAGGCCTTTTCCTAGTAGTGGAGGGAGGAGCGGCGGGGGAGCGTTGGGAGGAGCCGGGAAAGGGCCCCCGGTCGCCTCGCTCGGGAGGCGGCGCTGGGCACGGGAAGGGGAGGGGAGGGAGGCCTGGGGCGAGAGGGAGGGCTAGCGGCGGCACGGCGGGCGCCAGCGGTGGCGGCGGCTACCCGCGGCGGGATAGCCAGCGGCGGCGTAGGCGGAACCCTAGGGAGGGGGAGCGCTCGGGGGAGAAGCCGTTCTCTCCAGAGCCATCGTTAACAACCACTCATGTAATAAGTTGGCTATAAGGACTATTTGCTTGGACATTTTTTCACCTTCTGACATTGAAGAGAGTTTAGATGTGAGCTACTGCATGAGAGCTCACTCGTCTCATTTTTCCTTGCTTCTCTCCTCGTATAGCGAAAGTGACATGTCACCAAGCTATAAGCAATCTTACAATACTTGCTCTTAATTAGCTGTGGCCCAACTAAAAAGCATCCCACAGATATACTATTGAGGACAATACTAACTAGCCATGTTCTCCTCATGTGTGTAATACGAGCAAAATTTGCCTGCAGAAATCTGAAAAACTGTTAAATGTTCCACTACCTGAAAATAGACAGACTACTATTTTGTTTTTTAATCTTTTTTGTCCTGAGTGAGCTCCTTTTATAAGTTCCCAGAACTCCTTGCAATATGTCGTATTAAATTGCACTCTATTTGACTAGTTGATAGATATGGTGTATGTAATTGTAGTTTCTTTTGCACACTACTCTTACTGAAATCTATACCATTATAATTTTCAATAATTCTAACCAACAGGCCCACTAGTCGGCTAGCTGCACATAGCATCACAATCTAGCTTCACTCAACTCTGCCAATTTCAGTGCAAACTAGGTTATGTGTGCTTTGGATCATCAATTTTCAACAATGAAGTATTTTAAAGAGCATGTTATACAAAATAGGATATACGAAGTGGTTGATTGAAAGTAGAGTTTTGTGTTTATTTTAACATAAAAGGTGGTTTATATGTGAAACTTACTAGCACATAATATGTTGGCCTGCGCAACAAAGAATAAGAAAAACTCGCACTCTAATTGTATCCTACTTTAATTTTGTGCAATGGGATCCTTTGTTTATCGGGATAAAGTGTGAAAGAGTAACACCACAACTAACCCCCAAATTCACACTATACATAGGGTGAAAGCAAAAAAAGATGGCTGGCCGTTCTTTGATTCAAAAAATCGAGCATGATCCATATCTTTGTCTTAAATGTTGCGCGTTGACTTAATAATATACTCCCCATTGGTCCATCATGATCGATTTATTTATGTACAAATGAACTGCTGATATGTTGTATGATCACATGTTTCACCTGAAGAAATAAATGCACGTATTGATATGTTCATCTTTTTGTTAGGCAAGCTCCTCATGTACTTCAGAGGATCTGATCCGGTTTGACCCGCCGGAACTCGGGTTCCCCTTTGTGCCAAACAAGACGATAGTGTCCTCTGTTGATATGGTCAACAATACAGATTACTCTGTCGCATTTTTTAATCATACCAACGATGAAAATGTGGCGTGGTACTATGCAAAACCACAGAGTGGAATTATACCACCAAAATCAACTCAAAGACTTGTAGTAAAAAGGGTGGTGAAAAAGGAACAAGGGGACATGCAGATGGAAGACAAGTTGTTTCTGGGTAGCGTGATTGTGACTGTAGGTGTTGAAGCAGTTGACCTGACTGATTTGGAGCTTGAGGAAGATCCGAGTATGGTGTTGCCCATAGTCCTTGAGAAGGTAAGTTGTTCCCGAATTATTTACTGCAACAGTTCAAAAAGTTGCACTATATATTGTGCAGCCCCTAAATAAGATCGAAGATATTAATTCCGCCCCTCTTCAGCAAATCTGTTTCTTCATGTTTTGCAGACACGCCTATTGTGCAGCTCCGAAGAGTTGATCCAGTTCAATCCTCCCCAGCTACGCTTTCTCTTCCAGCCAAACAGTATGCAGCCCTTGTCGTGCTTCATTGAAATAGTCAACGTCACAGATTACTGCGTCGGTTTCAACGCATGGTTACACAAGTGCAACTCCGCGAGGTACTCCATATATCCATGCCGAGGAATCCTGACACCACGGTCCAGACTAAAAATCAAGGTAACAAGGTTTATATGCAAAAATGAACCAGAAGATTTGCAGTGCAAAGACGTGGTTGGTGTGTGGAATGGCATTGTGACTAAAGGTGTCGAAGCTAGCGATTTCACTTGCTACAAGGCTCCTAAACAGAGTAGGCAGTTGTCCGTTGTTCTTACAAGGGTGAGATTCCTAACTACTCCTACTATCTAATTGATCGGCCCCAATGACTCGTCCTATTCTTATTCTCGATGGTTTTAGCAAAGGATTGCCACGTACACCAAAAATACTACAGTTTCATTATAAACCTGGATACAGGTGCAATTATTACACTTAAGTATGACTTTACAACTAAACATGGGCTTTCTGTGTTTACAGCCTGGAGAAATCAGTTCATCTAAGGCTTGGCTTGGTCGATTTATCGGGAAAGCTTGAGAAGGTAATGCTTCTATCTTGCTACTATTACTACTAGTATATACCTAGCTACTGAGATATACACTTAGGTACACCCACATTTAAAAACATTTACCAATCTTAGCAACGGATGAGTTTTTTTGTTTCTTTGAGGGAGTGCTGTCAAAGCAATTGTAACTGACCTGCTGGTTTCTAGCTCAGTTATTACGTAGGCTTCTACACCAACCTTCTTCTTTAGAACTTGTAATGCATAGCATCTTATTTATGTAAGCTCGTCAGGTGACCCATGAAGCATGGCGTGACGCAACAGAAATGAACATGATGAAATCACAGCGCGGTTGATTCTCAAGATCTGCAGAAATCGCTCATTCTAAAGATACATTAGCTGTCGCCATGATGGCCACAGTACAACTTGGCGGTCACTCTGGAATGGTTGTTTCTTTAACACTACTCTGTTTCGGTTAATGAATCTGTTCTCCCCTGCAAGCGATATAGTATGCTACACTACACTGAATTTAATGAATGGTTGACTATTATACTGTGAGGTTCTCTCTACTAATTCTGTCAATTAATCCTCGGCCGAAGCCGCCGTCCTGATCCAAGCCGAGTTGGCCGCAGCCGTCTCCCTCTGTATATGTAGTCCACGACTCCTTCGTGGGCTCGGTAGTGGCTGAGAGCCCAGGGAGGCCCAAGGAGGCCCGGGTTGCTGACAATCCCCCCTCCATAAAATTCGGCTTGCCCTCAAGCCGAAACCATGACAACTTGCCCGGATCCCAGGGTACTTGCTTTACCTTCAACGAAGTAGATATAGTCGTCGTCGTGGCCATTGGAGTCCCGGTAGAGAAAGGCACTGAGGTAGTACTCTTGGTCAGCACGAACTTAGTCGAAGTAGAACGTGTGGCCGAACCGCCGAAGAAGTGGCCACAGCAGTATGTCAGAGCCACAAAAGTTTGCCCTCCTTTAGCTTTTGCATGTTTGTAATTTCCATTTGGATGGCCGAGTAGTTTCCAATTTTCAGGATCCCATGCCAATTCCACTTTCTGTGTAGGCCAAGAAGGGGGCTCCAAGAAGCTTTTGTTTTGTTTGCTGTCCTTGGGGGGTTCCACGTACTGATGTGTGGGAGGCTGGCTTTGAAGTTCAGCACCAATAACAAGGATCACACAAAGTGCTAGAATTAGTGCATGTACCAATTTCTGACATTTGTTGCACTTCATGTGGTCAAGAAGGGAACATGCCAATGTAGTCCTTAAGCTTGTATAGGACACGTACTCAACAACAATCTGATCAACCACAGAATTAGGAGTTTCAGAGCACTCCCCCTTAGGGCCTGTTCTGGCGATTCCCAATCGTTCGCCGTCGGTGTGTGTGTGTGTGTGTGTGGTGGGGGGGAGCTAGCTGGCCTGGTTGGGCTCCAGTTTGGGCTGGTTGGAGGCAGTCCAACTTTGTCGTTCAGCAAGAGAAGGAGCCCTCGTACCGATTGAATCGAGGGAGTGAGGAGCGATCTGTTAGTGCTAGCGTACCGGTTCGATCTGAATTGACTTGGCACTGGCAGCCCCATGTAAATTTAGTGAACTTCTTCTTTTACAAATCGGTGGAGCTGGGCTTTTGGTGCTTCACGTTTTTACACTGGAGTCCGGCTGAGCTTCTCGTTTCTAGCTTCTTGGCGGTAATTCGTTTGGCTCAGCTCCCCTCCAGGAATTGGTGAAGCGTGGAGCTGGAGAGCCTCCGAACACGCCCTTAACTGACCATGCAATCGCCCATTGAAACTTTTCAGGGCCTGATAAACTGAGGCATGAGCTCACCCAGTCTTGCAAGAAACCATCAATCATTAGGAAGGCACTTGATTGACCCAACATGTACCAATGATTCAAGCTTCTGAAGTATGTACATGGAAAGCTAAGCTAGATACAACAACCGCACACATAGAACAAGGCTCCGATGCAGTCTTCCAAATCATCAGGCAAGTGAAGTCAAACCTCAGTTGAACAAGGTGGATATAATAGAAATCAGATACACGAGCTTGTGAAACACTGGTAGAAAAAGGCCCATTCATACCGGTTTGTGAGGGCCTTTAGTCCCGGTTCTAGAACCGGGACTAAAGGGTCGTTACTAAAGCCCTGTCACTTTTGTCCCGGTTCGCCCAGGAACTGGGACATATGGGGGCTCCACGTGGCCGCTGTCGCTTGCCCAGGCAGGGGGGCCTTTTGTCCCGGTTGGTGCCACCAACCGGGACCAAAAGGCTTGCTGGGTTTTTTTTTTTTTTTCTGAAGGGGGGTTTGGGGTGTTTTGTAGGGTTAATTTAGGAGTTTCATATATTGTGTTAGCTAGCTAATAGAGAAAAGTGTCCTCTTTTATCTTCGTGCTTGGTAGACGCTACGTATAGAGAGGACTTGACACGCTAGCTAGCTATAAGCAAATGAAGGAAACTATTAAGTACAGAAGATCGTCATGAACATATACGGAAGTGATCGACCTCTCCTTCTCCGAGAGTTTGGTCGAACAACAAGTTATCGTATATCTATCCGACGCTACTGGCTACATATATATATATATATATATATATATATATATATATATATATATATACAATGTGTAAGATCTCTTACAATACCCTAACATATGAACTCAACTTCCACATGCATGGTGGTATTCTCCGGCTTTATTAATGAGGTTGTCAAGAAAGAATCCAACCAATTCCTCTTGAATTGCTCGCATGCGATCTTGTGGTAGGAGTTCATTCCGCATCTCCCATATCTAATTTAAAGAAGGGGGTCAATACATATATATGAATGAAACTCAACAGAAATGATGGTAATAAAATAAACTTATGGATATTTTTGCTTACACACTTCATATTGTCTTTTAGAGTAGCCCCGCCAATTCTTGGCCGTCGCGTTGTAGATGAACTCACAGACGTAGTATCCACAGTAATTATTCTCGGCTTCCTGCCACAAACACTTTACGATAAATAGAGGTCAATTAAACTGATAGTGAAGCATTATAAATGGGCATTGATGAAAGTAGCTAGAATCAACGGGAGATGCGTGGAACTAGCTAGCTAGTAGTACTTACTTTCGGGTAAATTCATCGCAGTTCCCGCGGCAGTCCCGAAACTTGTGCGGTGAAACTTTCCAAACCCTGGAAGACAAAGAAAACAATTACTTGATATCATGAAATGAACAAAGTTGCCGATATGGTGTGATAATGATCGATTAAACTTACTTCTCGAGCATTTTAGACATGTCCGCATATTCAGAGGGATCTTTTCTTCTCGAGTCTAAGACTTTTACTAGTCCTTGCTCAAGCTTAATCTCTAGGAGAATATAGTGGAAGCTGCGCACTCATGCATAACTCATCAATTACATAACCTCGAGTAATAATTAAGGGAAACCGAATGTGCACAAGACAGTAACACTCACTTGAAGTTGTAAGGAAAGAGTATTGTATCTTTGTTTTGATTTACTATCAACGATCGTAGCAGGTTGTCCTCGGTTTCTTTGGCATGAGATGTAACCGTAAATTGATCTATGAGATTTGTGTTAATGAACTCAATATCATACATTTCAGCTTTTCTGCATTCGACGATCTTCAACCTGCATAATATAGTGAGGATAATTATATATACATGCAATGAAAGAGCTGAGCTATATATAGAGACTTAATGATAGAAGTAGTACCTACAGACAGTAGCAAGTGACCGTTAATTTATCGAGGGCCTTTTTATTGAAAAACTGGAAGAACTCCTCAAATGGAACAGACAACTGTTCAATTCCAACAAGGTCGTGATGATCCTCTCTAACTTTCAGCGTCAAAGGATCCTTTTTTTCTCCCCTGCAAACTTTCTGCAGGTTTCCATGTATCAATCATGGAATCTTCGCATCATCGTTGTTAGAGTAGTGACATCTTTGACGAGAGGCTTCCCGTGCTCGTATTTGAATTCGTCCACCTCCATTGTATCAAAATGTGCATCGTCGGGCAGGTAATCTGCAGGATTGGTACTGGGAAAGATTCTCGGATGATTAGCGATGATATCTCTAGACACCTTGAGCGGGGGGGCACGATTGGTTCTCTTGTTCGCCGAGCTGGGGATTTTTTTCCCACTTTTTCGTTCTTGTAACCTTTTGTCACTGCAAGTACTTCCCGACCGCTTCGCTTCCTTATATGTCTTTTCAGTAATGCGCTCATAGTTTGCGGCGGAGACGGTGGTGGTCGCTGCAGGGCGTCCAAAGTGCGCTTCACTTTCACCTGATCTATCTTCTCCTCTGGAGGTGGATGTCTCTTAGCTCTTTGCGTGTCGAAGTAGGCCTTCACTTGGGCTTGACAGATATCGGCGTTTTCCTGTTCGGTCATCTCGTATGGTAACTTCTCTGGAGTCTTGAGAGATGGATCGAATCTGTATGCCTCCCGCCTCTGGCTGTACTACTAGACGCCGGAGCAGGCCGAGCAGCTGCGGCTGTCTTCTATGGTTGCTTACGAGGCGGAGCGGCCGGAGCGGCGACGGGTCGGGCACGCCGGTGCAGGCGGAGAAGGAGGCGGAGGCGTCCAGTTCGGAAGGTTGATGAGCTCCTTCCGCCATAAGCATGGAGTCTTCAGAGCACACTCCAGCCTAGTCTCCCCTTCACCGGTAGGGTGGTCAAGCACGAGCTCCTCAAATCCCTCCGTTATTTCCTCCACCATCACCCTAGCATATCCTTCTGGAATTGGACGGCAGTGAAAAGTTTCGTCGGGTTCAGTAGGTCGAACAGAGCCGATAGCCGCCTTGACTTTATAGTTCTGCCATTGCGTCATAAGGTGGCACTGTTGAGACTCCGTGATAGCCTCCACGAGGTAGCTAGAAGCAGCCGTGAAGACAGGCTTCAGCTGAAGCGGCTCGGTGGAAGCCACGCAGCTTCTCCGCTGAGATGGCGGAGTAGCTTCGGGGGTAGCTTTGGCAGGTCGCTTGCTTCGAAGTGCTTCTTGTTCCTCTAGCTTCCGTACCCTTGCGTGCAGCTCATGCAGTTCGCTCTGCTCCTATTTCCTCCTCCTCTCCTGGGTTTTCTAACCGCCTGCATCCGAAAACCCAACCTTCCACGGAAGGGAGCCTGGCGTGCCTCGTGTCCGTCCAGGGTGCTCAGGATTCTCGAGGGCCATTGTGAGCTCGTCCTTCTCTCTATCTGGAATGAACCTCCCTTCCAGCGCTGCGGCAATATAGTCCCGAAGCTTCGCGACGGGTATTCGCAGTTGCTAGCTCGTCCAAACGCAGTTCCCTATTACAGGGTCCATGGTTCCGCCAACTGATACGTCTCCAACGTATCTATAATTTTTGATTGTAACATGCTATTATATTACCTGTTTTGGATGTTTATGGGCTTTATTTTACACATTTATATCATTTTTGGGACTAACCTACTAACCGAAGGCCCAGCCCGTATTGCTATTTTTTTTGCCTATTTCAGTATTTCCAAGAAAAGGAATAACAAACGGACTCCAAACGGAACGAAACCTTCGGGAGCGTGATTTTTGGAACGAACGTGATCCAGAGGACTTGGAGTGCAAGTCAAGAAGCAATCGAGGCGGCCAGGAGATAGGAGGGCGCGCCCACCCCTCCTGGGCACGCCCCTGTCTCCTGGGCCCCTCGAGCGGCCACCGACATACTTCTTCCTCCTATTTATACCCCCGTACCCCGAAAACATCCAAGGAGCCACCGAAGAAATATTTCCGCCACCGTAACCTTCTGTATCCGCGAGATCCCATCTTGGAGCCATCGATGGTGTTCTGCCGGAGGGGGAATCCACCACGGAGGGCTTCTACATCAACACCATAGCCCTTCCGATGAGTTGTGAGTAGTTTACCACAGACCTTCGAGTCCATAGTTATTAGCTAGATGGCTTCTTCTCTCTTTTTGGATCTCAATACAATGTTCTCCCCCACTCTTGTGGAGATCTATTCGATGTAAACTCTTTTTGCGGTGTGTTTGTCGAGATCCGATGAATTGTGGGTTTATGATAAAGTTTATCTATGAGAAATATCTGAATCTTCTCTGAATTCTTTTATGTATGATTGAGTTATCTTTGCAAGTCTCTTCGAATTATCGGTTTGGTTTGGCCTACTAGATTGATCTTTCTTGCCATGGGAGAAGTGCTCAACTTTGGGTTCGATCTTGCGGTGTCCTTACCCAGTGACAGAAAGGGTTGCAAGGCACATATTGTATTGTTGCCGTCGAGGATAAAAAGATGGGGTTTATATCATATTGCTGGAGTTTATCCCTCTACATCATGTCATCTTTCTTAATGCGTTACTCTGTTCTTATGAACTTAATACTCTAGATGCATGCTGGATAGCGGTCGATGTGTGGAGTAATAGTAGTAGATGTAGGCAGGAGTCAGTCTAATTGTCACGGACGTGATGCCTATATACATGATCATGCCTAGATAATCTCATAATTATTCGCTTTTCTATCAATTGCTCGACAGTAATTTGTTCACCCACCGTAATACTTATGCTATCTTGATACAAGCCACTAGTGAAACCTATGGCCCCCGAGTCTATCTTTTATCATATAAGCTTTCAATCTACTTTTATTTGCATCTTTACTTTCTGCATCTATATTATAAAATACCAAAAATATATTTATCTTATCATATTATCTCTATCAGATCTCATTTTCGCAAGTGGCCGTGAAGGGATTGACAACCCCTTTATCACGTTGGTTGCGAGTTCTTTGTTTGTTTGTGTAGGTTCGTGGGACTTGTGAGGAGCCTCCTACTAGATTGATACCTTGGTTCTCAAAAACTGAGGGAAATACTTACGCTACTGTGCTGCATCACCCTTTCCTCTTCAAGGAAAACCAACACAAGCTCAAGACGTAGCAAGAAGGATTTCTGGCGCCATTGCCGGGGAGGTGTTCGCTCAAGTCAAGACATACCAAGTACCCATCACAAACTCATCTCCCTCGCATTTACATTATTTGCCATTTGCCTCTCGTTTTCCTCTCCCCCACTTCACCCTTGCCATTTTATTCGCCTTCTCTTTCCCAATCTCCTCTCTCTTTTTGCTCACCTTTTTCCGTTTGCTCGCGTGTTAGATCGTTTACCTTGTCGTTATGGCTAGCTCTGTTTTTATCCCTTCGTCTCCCGACTTTGAAGTTCTTCACTTCAAACAAAGACAAGGAGAAAATTTAAAAGATGCTTGGTTCAGGATGCTAGAATCTTATCGTAGTTGCACTATAGAAGGAGATTTTAAGATTTTAATTCGCAATTTTTATGTTGGGTTAACCCTACCCTATAGACAACTCCTTGATTTTGCCACAAAAGGGTGTTTTATTGAAGTTGATCCTACTTTCGCTTATGAAATTATAGAGGGGATAGTAGGAGTACTTCCCCTACAAAAGGGATCACCCTTCTCTCATGAAGGAACCCAAATTTTAGAGAAACTTTATGTATTGCAAAAATTCGTTGAACCACTTAAGAATATTGGTGGGAATATCAACCACATGAATAACTTGATTACACTTTGTAATAAGCGGTTGGATGCCTTAGATCAAAAGATCTCTGACCATGAAGGGAAACGCAAGGAGCCTCCCGGATCTGAGCATAACCCCATTAAAACGTCAAGTGCCAAAGATGGCACTAGTTAGATCTATCTTCGCTTTTATGCCTAGCTAGGGGCGTTAAACGATAGCACTAGTTGGGAGGCAACCCAATTTCCTTTGTGTTTTTTTGTTTTTGTTCCTGTTTAGTAATAAATTTTGCATCTACTTTCTGTTTAGATGTGTTTTCATGTTTTAATTGGTGTTTGTGCCAAGTAGAACCTATAGGGTAACCTATGATATGAGTTGATTTGATTCTGCTGAAAAACAGAAACTTTGCGCCCGCAAGAAAAAATTCAATAAATCACAGAAACGTGCTTTTGCATTGATTCTTATTGCTTCTGATCAATAGACAAATTGTTTAGGACTTCCTAGTTTGGTAGGATTTTTGGAGTTCCAGAAGTAACCTAAAGTTATAGATTTCTACAGACTGTTCTGTTTTTGACAGATTCTGCCTGTCGTGTGTTGTTTGCTTATTTTGATGCATCTATGGCTAGTATGTAAGGGTATGAACCATATAGAACTTGGAATACAGTAGGTTTAACACCAATATAAATAAAGAAAGTTCATTGTAGTACCTTATGTGGTGGTTTTTCTTTCTTGCACTAACGGAGCTTATGAGATTTCCTGTTGAGTTTTGTGTTGTGAAGTTTTCAAGTTTTGGTTAAAGATTTGATGGACTATGGAATAAGGAGTGGAAAAATCCTAAGCTTGGGGATTCCCAAGGCACTCCAATATATTAAATAATAGCCAAAAGCCTAAGCTTGGGGATGCCCCCGGAAGGCATCCCCTCTTTCGCCTTCGTTCATTGGTAACTTTACTTGGAGCTATATTTTTATTCTCCACACGATACGTGTTTTGCTTGGAGCATCGTGTATTATATTAGTCTTTGATTTTTAGTTTACCACAATCATCCTTGCTGTACACACCTTTTGGGAGAAGCCCACTTGATTAGAATTTATTAGAATATGCTATGTGCTTCACTTATATCTTTTGAGCTAGATAGTTTTTGCTCTAGTGCTTCACTTATATCTTTTAGAGCACGGCGGTGGATTAATTTTTAAGAAATTGCTAGTCTCTTATGCTTCACTTATATTATTTTGAGAGTCTCTTAGAACAGCATGGTATTTTCTATGGTTATGAATTTGGTCCTAGAATGATGAGCATCCAAGTTGGGTATAATAAAAACTATCATAGAAAGTGCATTAAACACTAGGATCAATTTGATGCTTGATAACTGTTTTGAGATATAAAGGTAGTAATGTTAGAGTCATGCTCGTGGATAATTGTCAAATTGAGAAATACTTGTGTTGAAGTTGGCAAGTCCCGTAGCATGCACGTATGGTAAAAGTTCTGTGACAAATTTGTCGCATGAGGTGCTCTTTTGATTGTCTTCCTTATGAATGGCAGTCGGGGACGAGCGATGGTCTTTTCCTACCAATCTATCCCTCTAGGGGAATGCGTAGTAGTACTTTGCTTTGAGGGCTAAGTATGCTTTTGCAATAAGTATATGAGTTCTTTATGACTAATGTGAGTCCATGGATATACGCACACTCATCCTTCCACTTTGCTAGCCTCTATTATACCGCGCAACTTTCGCCGGTAGCATGCACCCATTATTTACCTTCCTCAAAACAGCCACCATACCTACCTATTATGGCATTTCCATAGCCATTCCGAGATATATTGCCATGCGACTTTCCACCGTTCCGTTTATTATGACACGCTCCATCATTGTCATATTGCTCTTTGCATGATCATGTAGTTGACATCGTATTTGTGGCAAAGCTACCTTCATAATTTTCATACATGTCGCTCTTGATTCATTGCATATCCCGGCACCGCCGGAGGCATTCATATAGAGTCATATCTTGTTCTAGCTTTGAGTTGTAATTCTTGAGTTGTAAATCAATAAAAGTGTGATGATCTTCATTATTAGAGCATTGTCCAAGTGAGGAAAGGATGATGAAGACTATGATTCCCCCACAAGTCGGGATGAGACTTCGGACTTTACAAAAAAAAAGAGAGAAAGGCCAAAAATAAAAAAATAAAGGTAAAAGAAAAAAAAAGAAATAGAAAAAAAGAAAAGAAAAAAATATAAAATGAGAGAAAAAGAGAGAAGGGACAACTGCTACTATCTCTTTTCCACACTCGTGCTTCAAAATAGCACCATGATCTTCATGATAGAGAGTCTCCTATGTTGTCACTTTCATATACTAGTGGGAATTTTTCGTTATAGAAGTTGGCTTGTATATTCCAATGATGGGCTTCCTCAAAATGCCCTAGGTCTTAGTGAGCAAGCAAGTTGGATGCACACCCACTTAGTTTATTTTGTTGAGCTTTCATACATTTATAGCTTTAGTGCATCCGTTGCATGGCAATCCCTACTCACTCACATTGATATCAATTAATGGGCATCTCCATAGCCCGTTGATACGCCTAGTTGATGTGAGACTATCTTATCCCTTTTGTCCTTACAACCACCACCATATACCACCATAGTGCTATGTCCATGGCTTGCGCTCATGTATTGCGTGAGAGTTGAAAAAATTTGAAGCGCGTTAAAAAGTACGAACCAATTGCTCGGCTCGTCATCGGGGTTGTACATGATGGGAGTATTTTGTGTAATGAAAATGAAGCATGGCCTAACTATATGATTTTGTAGGGATAAGCCTTCTTTGGCTATGCTATTTTGATAGGACATGATTATTTGTTAGTATGCTTCGAAGTATTATTATTTTTATGTTTTATAAGATTTTATCTTGAATTATTTGGATCTGAACATTCATGCCACAATAAATAAAATTACATTGAGAATTATGCTAGGTTGCATTCCACATCAAAAATTCTGTCTTTATCATTTACCTACTCGAGGACGAGCATGAATTAAGCTTGGGGATGCTTGATACGTCTCCAACGTATCCATAATTTTTGATTGTTCCATGCTATTATATTACCTGTTTTGGATGTTTATGGGCTTTATTTTACACATTTATATCATTTTTAGGACTAACCTACTGACCGGAGGCCCAGCCCGTATTGCTGTTTTTTTGTCTATTTCAGTATTTCGAAGAAAAAGAATATCAAATGGAGTCCAAATGGAACGAAACCTTAGGGAGCGTGATTTTTGGAACGAACGTGATCCAGAGGACTTGGAGTGCAAGTCAAGAAGCAATCGAGGCGGCCAGGAGATAGGAGGGCGCGCCCACCCCTCCTGGGCGTGCCCCTGTCTCCTGGGCCCCTTGAGCGGCCACCGACGTACTTCTTCCTCCTATTTATACCTCCGTACCCCGAAAACACCCAGCGAGCCACCGAAGAAATATTTCCGCCACCGTAACCTTCTGTATCCGCGAGATCCCATCTAGGAGCTGTCGCCGGCGTTCCGCCAGAGGGGGAATCCACCACGGAGGGCTTCTACATCAACACCATAGCCCTTTCGATGCGTTGTGAGTAGTTTACCACAGACCTTCGGGTCCATAGTTATTAGTTAGATGGCTTCTTCTCTCTTTTTGGATCTCAAAACAATGTTCTCCCCCTCTCTTGTGGAGATCTATTCGATGTAAACTCTTTTTGCGGTGTGTTTGTCGAGATCCGATGAATTGTGGGTTTATGATAAAGTTTATCTATGAGAAATATCTGAATCTTCTCTGAATTCTTTTATGTATGATTGAGTTATCTTTGCAAGTCTCTTCGAATTATCGGTTTGGTTTGGTCTACTAGATTGATCTTTCTTGCCATGGGAGAAGTGCTTAGCTTTGGGTTCAATCTTGCGGTGTCCTTACCCAGTGACAGAGAGGGTTGCAAGGCACATATTGTATTGTTGCCATCGAGGATAAAAAGATGGGGTTTATATCATATTGCTTGAGATTATCCCTCTACATCATGTCATCTTTCTTAATGTGTTACTCTGTTCTTATGAACTTAATACTCTAGATGCATGCTGGATAGCGGTCGATGTGTGGAGTAATAGTAGTAGATGCGGGCAGGAGTCCATCTACTTGTCATGGACGTGATGCCTATATACATGATCATGCCTAGATAATCTCATAATTATTCGCTTTTCTATCAATTGCTCGACAGTAATTTGTTCACCCACCGTAATACTTATGCTCTCTTGAGAGAAGCCACTAGTGAAACCTATGGGCCCCGGGTCTATCTTTTATCATATAAGCTTTCAATCTACTTTTATTTGCATCTTTACTTTCTGCATCTATATTTTAAAATACCAAAAATAGATTTATCTCATCATATTATCTCTATCAGATCTCACTTTCGCAAGTGGCCGTGAAGGGATTGACAACCCCTTTATCGTGTTGGTTGCGAGTTCTTTGTTCGTTTGTGTAGGTTCGTGGGACTTGTGAGGAGCCTCCTACTGGATTGATACCTTGGTTCTCAAAAACTGAGGGAAATACTTACGCTACTGTGTTGCATCACCCTTTCCACTTCAAGGAAAACCAACGCAAGCTCAAGACGTAGCACCAACCCCGAAGAACCAAGTCCTTGGAAGGTCTCGCCAGTTCAATGTCTCTGGTTCGACCCCTTTAGCAAGCAGGTCGTTCTCAGCCTTGGCCCACAACGGTCGGGCTTTGAGGTAGCCACCTGATCCCGTGCGATGGTGATGTTGCTTCTTCACAGCATTTATCTTGTTTGTCGCTGACATCTTCTTACTCCTATCCGATGTCTTGTTGGCCACAATTGCGTCCCATTGATCTTTGATCTTCTCATACCGGCCGGTGAATTTGGTGTCTTCTTTTTGTCAACAAACTTTGCTTTCAGATCATTCTTCCACCTCCTGAATAGATCTGCCATCTTCTTGAGAGCATACACTACAAAAAAATACACTTCCGTGATGATACGTGTTTGTCACAGTAGGTCGCATTTTTTTGTCATGCATGTACATTGATAACCCACAAGTGTAGGGGATCACAACAACTTTCGAGGGTAGAGTATTCAACCCAAATTTATTGATTCGACACAAGGGGAGCCAAAGAATATTCTTGAGTATTAGCAGTTGAGTTGTCAATTCAACCACACCTGGATAACTTAGTATCTGCATCAAAGTATTTAGTAGCAAAGTAGTATGATAGTAATGGTAACAGTGGTAAAAGGTAAAGATAGCAATAACAATATTTTTGGGTTTTGTAGTGATTGTAATAGTAACAACAGGAAAGTAAATAAGCGAAGCACAATATATGAAAAGCTCGTAGGCAATGGATCAGTGATGGATAATTATGTCGGAGGCGATTCCTCATGTAATAGCTATAACATGGGGTGACACAGAACTAGCTCCGGTTCATCAATGTAATGTAGGCATGTATTCCAAATATAGCCATACATGCTTATGGAAAAGAACTTGCATGATATCTTTTGTCCTACCCTCCCGTGGTAGCGGGGTCCTAGTGGAAACTAAGGGATATTAAGGCCTCCTTTTAATAGAGAACCGGACCAAAGCATTAACATATAGTGAATACATGAACTCCTCAAACTACGGTCATCACCGAGAAGTATCCCGATTATTGTCACTTCGGGGTTGTCGGATCATAACACATAATAGGTGACTATAGACTTGCAAGATAGGATCAAGAACACACACATATTCATGAAAACATAATAGGTTCATATTTGAAATCATGGCACTCGGGCCCTAGTGACAAGCATTAAGCATAGCAAAGTCATAGCAACATCAATCTCAGAACATAGTGGATACTAGGGATCAAACTCTAACAAAACTAACTTAATTACATGATAAATCTCATCCAACCCATCACCGTCTAGCAAGCCTACGATGGAATTACTCACGCACGGTGGTGAGCATCATGAAATTGGTGACGGAGGATGGTTGATGATGACGATGGAGACGAATCCCCCTCTCCGGAGCCCCGAACGGACTCCAGATCAGCCCTCCCGAGAGATATTAGGGCTTGGCGGTGGCTCCGTATCGTAAAACACGATGAAACTTCCTCCCTGATTTTTTCTCCGCGAGACGGAATATATGGAGTTGGAGTTGAGGTCGGCAGAGCCTCAGGGGGCCCACGAGATAGGGGGCCGCGCCCAGGGGGGAGGGCGCGCTCCCACCCTCGTGGACAAGGTGTGGCCCCCCTGGTCCTGATTCTTTCTCCAGATTTTCTATATTTTCCAAAAAGTGTCTCCGAGGATTTTCAGGATATTCCGAGAACTTTTGTTTTCTACACATGAAACAACAGCATGGTAATTCTGCTGAAAACAGCGTCAGTCCGGGTTAGTTTAATTCAAATCATGCAAGTTAGAGTCCAAAACAAGGGCAAAAGTGTTTGGAAAAGTAGATACGTTGGAGACATATCAACTCCCCCAAGCTTAAACCTTTGCTTGTCCTCAAGCAATTCAGTTGAAACTGAAAGTGATAAAGAAAAACTTTTACAAACTCTATTTGCTCTTGTTGTTGTAAACATGCAAAGCCATCATTCAGGTTTCAGCAATATTATAAACTAACCATACTCACAATAACACTTAGGTCTCACAATTACTCATATCAATGGCATAATCAGCTAGCGAGCGATAATAATACAACTCGGATGACGACACTTTTTCAAAACAATCATGACATGATATAACAAAATGGTATCTCGCTAGCCCTTTCTGAGACCGCAAAACATAAATGCAGAGCACCTTTAAAGATCAAGGACTGACTAAACATTGTAATTCATGGTAAAAGAGATTCAGTCAAGTCATACCCAATATAAACCAATAATAATGAATGCAAATGACAGTGTGCTCTCCAGCGGATGCTTTTTAATAAGAAGGTGATGACTCAACATAAAAGTAAATAGATAGGCCCTTCGCAGAGGCAAGTAGGGATTTGTAGAGGTGCCAGAGCTCGATTTTAAAATAGAGATTGAATAACATTTTGAGCGGCATACTTGAGCTGTCAACACAACAACTATGAGATGGCTGTATCTTCCATACTACATGCATTATAGCCAGTTCCCACGCAGAATGGTAAAAGTTTATACTCCCCCAACCACCAACAAGCATCAATCCATGGCTTGCTCGAAACAACGAGTGCCTCCAACTAACAACAATCCTGGGGGAGTTTTGTTTAATTAAATTGATTTGCTTTGATCTTTTTGGATCATGGGACTGGGCATCCCGGTTACCGGCCATTTCTCGTGAATGAGGAGCGGAGTCCACTCCTCTTGAGAATAACCCACCTAGCATGGAAGATATAGGCAGCCCTAGTGGAAACATGAGCGGCTCGAGCATACAAAACAGAATTTCATTTGAAGGTTCAGAGTTTGGCACATACAATTTTACTTAGAACGACAGGTAGATACCGCATATAGGAAGGTATAGTGGACTCATATGGAACAACGTTGGGGTTTAAGGAGTTTGGATGCACAAGCAGTATTCCTGCTTAGTACAGGTGAAGGCTAGCAAAAGACTGGGAAGCGACCAACTGAGAGAGCGACAACAGTCATGAACATGCATTAAAATTAATTCATACCGAGTACAAACATGAGTAGGATATAATCCACCATGAACATAAATATCGTGAAGGCTATGTTGATTTTGTTTCAACTACATGCATGAACATGTGCCAAGTCTAGTCACTCAATTCATTCAAAGGAGGATACCACCCCATTATACCACATCATAATCATTCTAATAGCATATTGGCACGCAAGGTAAACTATTATAACTCATAGCTAATCAGACATGGCACAAGCAACTATAATCTCTAAATGTCATTGCAAATATGTTTACTTCATAATAAGCTGAATCAGGAACGATGAACTCATCATATTTACAAAAACAAGAGAGGTCGAGTTCATACCAGCTTCTCTTATCTCAATCAGTCCATCATATATCGTCATTATTGCCTTTCACTCGCACAATCGAACAATGTGTATAATAATAAGAGTGTACGTGCATTGGACTAAGCTGGAATCTGCAAGTATTCAACTCAAGAGAGAAGACAAAGTAATATGGGCTCTAAGTTAAATAAACAATCATGCATAAGAGAGCCACTAAACATTTTCAATGTGGTATTCTCGACCCCCAAAGAAAAGAAAATAAACTAAAACTATTTACATGGGAAAGCTCCCAACAAGTAAAAAGAAGAACGAGAAATCTTTTTGGGTTTTCATTTTAATTCTACTACAAGCATGGAAATTAAACTAACTACTTTTTTTTGGTTTGTTTTCTTAAGGTTTATCAAACACACAAGAAGAAAACTAGAAAAAGGAAAATTAAACTAGCATGGATAATACAATGAAAGAGTATGAGCACCGACGACTAGTGTGTGAACATGAATGTAAAGTCGGTGAGAAATACGTACTCCCCCAAGCTTAGGCTTTTGGCCTAAGTTGGTCTAATGCCAAGGACTGCTGCTACTCTCCCCGGTGTACTGGGAAGTGTAATCAGGATACCACTGGCTGGCCATCTCCGGATCCCACTGGAAAGATGATGCACGTAAGGGTCCAGTGCAGGTTCCGGTTTAGGTTCAGGTTCTGGAGTGGATGCTTGGCCTCAATGAGCGTACACCGCCTTCGGTGTAACAAGA
This sequence comes from Aegilops longissima, assembly GCA_021605205.1. Lineage (NCBI taxonomy): Eukaryota > Viridiplantae > Streptophyta > Magnoliopsida > Poales > Poaceae > Aegilops > Aegilops longissima. The sequence continues at coordinate 377,636 of JAHIAM010004222.1, read as the reverse complement.
AAATTATCTGCAGTCAAATCAAACAACAAAGGTGCAGGCAGAATAATAGTCTCACCATGTTTCTTATTAAATCTCAAGTTATACAGGAGCGTCTTATCATCATTCTGGACAATAAAGTTGTGTGCTACCATGCTCCTGTAATCTAAAATGTAAGAGGGCAAGATTGTCTCCTCTTTCTCATAGTGCCTAATAGGTATCCTAAAATGTCTAGCAAGACGTGAAGCATAGATACCTCCAAATATGGGACCTTTTGTACGATTTAGGCTTAGCCGTTTAGCAATGACGGCACCCATACTAAAACTATTGTCTCCAAACAAGGCATGCTGAAGAATGATAATATCAGGAACATTAAAGTTTCCACTATTTCCACGACGAATCAAGCATCTACTAGCATATAGCAAAGTAATGTAAAACAGGAAAGCGTATGCTAGAGATTTTTGCCTCAGAACCTTTCTTTGGCTCCTCTACAGCTATAATGTTAACAAAGCCATCCACATCTTCACGATGGGGTTCCTCTAACTCTCCCTCAAAAGGTATCCTACATACCGCACAAAAATCATGTAAAGCCATTTCTCTGAATTCATCATATAAATGAAATGATACTGAAGGCGGTGACTTCTTAGGATAGTAAAATATTTTGCACGAAGGTATTGGTAAGTAAGAGATAATGATCTATCCGGTCGTGGAGGAAATTGGTGAGGTCCACACTCTCGATCAAAGAATAAAAATCTTCATGAATTCCAGCTTCTTTCAAGAAGTTATCACATGGCCATTCACATGACCGTACTTCCGCTAATCGAGGAAGATTATACTTGGCCTTTTTCTTCTCTTTAGCTTGTTTTTCCTGAGAGCCTTGGCTAGAAGAGCCCCTTAAAAGTCTCCTTAACATTTTCTGAAAATTTCTCTATAGAGAAAAATGGGAAAATTTGTTGTATTATAACGATCATGGAGGTAGGATGTATGGGTCAAAGCAAAGTAATTGCCATGAATAAAATTACTTACACATAACTCCTGGACAAACACCTGCAACTAGCATTTTCCTTCATCTTCTGTATAATATTTCCAAGATGGGAAGATACCCACATACGATTTAACAACATCAAATGCGATAGATGCTAAACTACGACTAGCTGGTTGTGCTTCCTCCATAGGAATAGGCATACTAACTGGTGGAGTTGGGGTTCGCCGTGATAGTACTGGCCCTTTCGGCACTGGGCTGCCTTACTAACTACACTTGTTTGGGAGCTCTGTGGTGGAGATGGTGCTATGTCAACAGGAACTGGGTTACTATCGGCTGGGGTTGGGGTTAGATTGGGTGAAGCTGGTTCTCTCTCCATCACAGTAGGGGTACAATCTATGAGAGTTTGGGTTATGTGTGGTAGGGCTGGTTCTTGTGCATGTACAACCAGGGTGCTATCTCCACCAAGAGGTAGCACTGTTTTATTTGAAGACCGTGTTTTTAGTCCGCTAGATACTGACATCATCCGCTCCAATTCAAATGGCTGATAAACAGGAAACATAGTTGAATGTACAGACATTGTATGAGAGAAAGATGCAATAGATAGTGTGGAAAAAAGAGGGCATGAAATAGTTGACATGTATATTGTTTAACTAAAATAGATAGCATGACATAATTTCACATATATGATGTCTATCTAAACTGGATAGCATAGCATAACATAATTCAAAGATATGATGAATAACTAAACAGGATCGCATGACATAATTCACCTACATGTTATCTAAGTAATCAGGATCGCATCATTTAATTCACATATGTGATTTATATGCTAAACAGAGGGCATTCGATATGATGTCTGAACTAAGAACATGGTGTTGAATATTGTGTATATGATGTCTAAACTATGCAATGCAGGACACCATATGCATGATATGAGCAATATAACCATGCCAAGTTAGAGCATACACCTCGGTGGGGGAATAGGACTGGTCATCTGTCTCTGAATCCATCTCTAAGGAGCTATCGGGACCCAACAAGAGATCTGCTTCGACAGGTAGCACTGTTTGCTCTGAAGGCCTTGTTTTCACTCCAGATTTTTCCATCTCCCACCCAAATGGCTGATTCACAGGAAGATTAGTTTAATGTACAAACATTTTCGACAAATGGAAATGTAATGAAGAAAAGGATGGGCAAGATATCATTCAAATATATGATGCCTGGTTAAACAGGATGGCATTGCACATTTCGCATATATTATGGCTGGCTAAAAGACATGAGACTGCATAATTTCCATATATGATATTGAAACTAAACATGTGGCATTACAGAACATGTCTAAACTAAGCCGATGACATATATGATGTCAAAAGTAGGTACTGCAAGGCAACATATGCATAATATGACTAACATCATCATGCCAAGGTAGAGCAAACACCTTGGGGGGTAAATAGGAGTGGTCAACGGCGTCTGAATCCGCCTCAGAACAGATACCTTCCTCTGGATTACAATCTGGAGAGGGGTGGGGAGGGTTTGCCATTGAACCCACCATGGAGCGATGTCTGCATGACATTGTATTACCGTGCAAAACTCTTCTCTTTTTCTCTACATGTTCAACATGACTGTGTACAATATCTGACATGCATACGAAAAAAATATGGTGAGATTATGTAAGCAGAGCATGCAGAAATTTAGAGTGATGGTAACAACTAGTGGATGGATCCAAAAATAATGATAGCAGGCTGATGATTGCTTTAATTTAATAAAAAGACAGATGATGATTGATTTACTATTTGTTTCCCACCCAAGATGAACAGCATATGCATACCCTAGGTGAACCAGATATTAGACAGACATACTATTCATTGCTGCCTCGAAATGTGCCCCACAACTAATTTAGAACTCAAGTTTGAACATTAATTTGGACCTGACTTGGGAGTCCAAGAGCTGAACAAGACGATAAAGTAGCAGGTAATTTTAAGCAATGCATAACATAAGCAGAAACAAAAGAGTGTGACCTCTCTTGTGGACCCGTGTACTCCTCAGGTTCATCTGCTGAGTCGATGATGGTGATGCCGTTGTGGTGGGTGCCGGCGGCAGGGAAGGAGATCTGAGGCGGCGAAAGACGGTTAGGAGTCGTGATGTCTATTTTCGTGGATGCTTCTGTCGATGGAGCAGCTCAGGTGAGGTGGACGACGTCGCGGCAGGAGCAGGACAAACGACACAAAGTTCCCTTCGATACCTACCTGTCACTGAAGTAATTCTGTAAGGGCTCATTTGTCTTGCATGATTCTAAAAACGGAGGGATACGAAAAATACCAGAATAAGATAGGAATGCACATGGTAAACAGAGCATTTGTAAACACAGGATTTCTGTCAACTTGGGTGTTTGGTTTACAGGAATTGGAAGAGCAGAGGAATGCGAAGAAACATGGCCAAAATAAAGTGAAACCATATGAAAGCGTGTACGGTTAGAATGTTATTCTGCCACTTAGGCACTTGGTCTTGTTTTCATGCATAGGATTTTGAAAAGTAGGTCCAGGTGGATGTTTTGCTTCATTCCTTTCAAAAAAATGCATGAATAATTGAATAGTAGAGTGCAATTGTAAAATTCCCTATTGCTATGTTTTCCCGTTGAACCAAAATAGCCCTAATGGATCGACGTGAATGTATAGCAATAAGTGATGCAACAAGTGTACAACCTCTTTGTCGTAGCCGTGTAGACCATAGCATCATTGGGTTGGTCGCTGAAGCAGTTGAGGCCGAGGTGGCCGTCGGAGGTGTGGAGCAAGATCCGAGGAATCTGTAGACAGCGTCCAGGGCACTACTCTGTTGTGATGGATCGTTCTGCCGTTGGAGCAGCTCCGGTGAGCCGTAAGACATCAAGGCTGAAGCAGCACAAGACAGACATCGTCAATCTCGAGTGGGATTCTAATAGCATCTTCAATAGATGATGTAAAATAGATGTAAAATTTACATCACCAAAAACCACCTGACTACAACAGATGAGGTAAAAACTATTGACTCGGAACTTAATTGTCAACACTGAAATTTACTGTGGAATCTGAATGCTACTGTCGAAAATTAACGCAATGCTAGCAGAGAGGCACTTGACATGTAGTTTAGGGAGGGCCTGCAGTTCATCTTCAACCTGCACCCCCCTGAGCCACCAGCCACCACCGGCCGAACCGCCGGCCCCAGCGCCGCCTCGCCCCCCCGAAACAACTCCCCATCGCCGCCTCGGCCAGCCCTCTAGGTCCCCCGCCCCCACCCTGAACCCTAAGATAGATAGTGGGTACCTCTCCGGTGAGCCTCCGTCCCCGTTGCGGGTGGTTCTTCCTTAACTCTGGCGAGCCCCCCCAACCCCTGAAAATCGACTGACCCAAAATTCAATTCAGTCGACTGAAGTCTGGCTAAATCGAAGCAGAGCAGCAACACGAGCGAGGGAGAGAGCAGCAGCAGCAGCAACTCAACAAGCGAGCGATCGAGCGAGAGCCGGAGCAGCAGAAGCAGCGTGAGCGAGTGAGCGAGAGCCGGAGCAGCAGCAGTAGATCCGGCTGGAATGGACGCCGTCGCCGAAGGGGCCTCTGATGTCTACTACACAACCTTCTTCTTGTAGACGTTGTTGGGCCTGCAAGTGCACATGTTTGTAGGACAGTAGCAAATTTCCCTCAAGTGGATGACCTAAGGTTTATCAATCCGCGAGAGGCATAGGAGGAAGATGGTCTCTCTCAAGCAACCCTGCAACCAAATAACAAAGAGTCTCTTGTGTCCCCAACACACCAAATACAATGGTAAATTGTATAGGTGCACTAGTTCGGCGAAGAGATGGTGATACAAGTGAAATATGGATGGTAGATAAAGGTTTTTGTAATCTGAAAATATAAAAACAGCAAGGTAACAAGTGATAAACGTGAGGGTAAACGGTATTGCAATGATAGGAAACAAGGCCTAGGGTTCATACTTTCACTAGTGCAAGTTCTCTCAACAATAATAACATAGATAGAACATATGACAAGCCCTCAACATGCAACAAAGAGTCACTCCAAAGACACTAATAGCGGAGAACAAACGTAGAGATTATGGTCGGGTACGAAACCACCACAAAGCTATTCTTTCGGATCGATCTATAAAAGAGTTCGTACTAGAATAACACCTTAAGACACAAATCAACCAAAACCCTAATGTCACCTAGATACTCCATTGTCACCTCAAGTATCCGTGGGATAATACGATATGCATCACACAATCTCAGATTTATCCAACCAACATAAAAGTACTTCAAAGAGTGCCCTAAAGTTTCTACCGGAGAATCAAGAACGTGTGCCAACCCCTATGCATAGGTTCCCAATGTCACAAAACCCGCAAGTTGATCACCAAGACATACATCAAGTGTTCTCATAAAAGACTCAATCCGATAAGATAACTTCAAAGGGGAAACTTAATTTATCACAACAGAGTAGAGGGGGAGAAACATCATGGTCGTATTTAGTAATGCATTCACTCCATAAATATCACAGAATGCATGTGAGCATGGATAGCTAGCTAGCATCCGGTTGATGAGAGAGATGTTATTAAGTATCACATAGTAGTTACTCGGAAGTGAGATGCAGTATCATAGTTGTTGCTAGGAGTGAGATGCATCGAGAGTATGTGTTCTAGATAACACCAACAATGCTGTTTAGATAAACGGTTAAGGTTGCGTCCATCAGCCCTAGCCAGCAGAAGTGGGTTGCCTCTCTAAAGAAGACAATGTCTCTCAGCCCAGCATCTCTACTTGAAACTAGGTCCTGGTTAGCAAGTCCGGCATACTTTTTTGTAGGCTGGTACAAACAGTCGACATAAGTCATGCACGTGGAGAAAAAGAAGGTCGCATAATTGATGCTCAATGGTGTGTTATGTTGGCATTTGTGGAAGCACACCAAATAATTCACTCTGGATGATTTATGGAGAAAATATGTTCATCATACTTGTTTGGCATAATCAAGCATGAAATACATGAAAAAATATACACTTTGTTTTATAATTGGTTTCAACTTTCAAAGGTGTCCATCTTAACCAACTGACGATCTACAACTCATTTTATGCTAGTGCCCACGATTTTAAAAACCTCTGCAACAACTATCAATTTAAGTGTGATTCACACGAAAATGATTTATAGCATAATTTAATTTACTTTGGAGAGATGCATAAAGGAGTGTGTTAGTTTTGTGAACTTACATACCGCTGCACTTCAAAGAGCGGTGTTACACGAGCCACAAGCCACCAGCAGGTAGTACTCATACAGGATCAAATGAAGCAAGGTAGATCGGTAAGTGTTTTCTGCTCTCACGTTATAGAAGCAGCGGAGGTGCAGAGTGTACGCACTCGGAGATGGAAATGCAGAGCGTACGGAAGTTCTGCTCATGTATAGTGGAGGCTTGAAGCCGCAGCTACCACCTATCTAGCTCTCACGGGATGAACTGTAGAAAATTTCCGGCCATCAACTGATACGAGTACGTGATCCTCGTCTGAGCAACTCTTCTGTTCCGCTCCTCTGTTCCTACTGTACTATTCTGGCTCCAGTAAAACAGAGCATAGATAAGATTTGGAAATTCATTTCTATCTCTTTTCCAAACCTTAGATTCTTCCTTAATGGTAACGAATGCGAAGAAATATGATAAAAGTTCACGTCTCATAATCATCTAGGCTCCTAATCAGCATAGCAGTAGCAGTAGCACAACAATCTTCTTAAAGTTGCACTTTATTCATGGTCATCCAATGACACTTCAGAGAGATGCACACAACACATATGCATTTAGTGAGTACATATCTTTAGTATGTACTTGGTATCCGTTTCAACATCTTAAAAAATCAGCCTACTAGACCCATCTATAATTCTATTTCCTAAGCACAACTACATGAGATAGTTGCCCACCGAGTCAGATGAAATGCAGGTTGAGATACCTCCCCGTGACTGGCTGAAACTTCGATGCCAACATATGCATTCAGAAAGAAAAGAACAAAGAAACTATCAAGATGGTGTTCCTTGCTTTCTTGACAGTTTTGTTAGCACATGGAGATTTTCGTTTGAATGCTCACGATATGACTAGTCAGCTTTGTATGCTCTCATGAGCTCTTATATATGAGGCTAAAATTTTATACACAAGATTCAGTGTGGTGCTCAATTATATATGTGGTCCTTGAAGTAGCTTGGCTCGAATTAAAATGTAATGACAGGAAAGAAGTAACTTCACTTTCAATTATTGTAGGTCATCTCCCTCATGTGGCACATTCACTTGACAACTACTCCAGCGATATATGCGATTGGAGAGGTGGAGCGAAGTGAGGCTAGCTAGGTGGGTGAAAGAGGATGACGAATAGCATAAACAAATCAGTTTTGCTTGGTTGTAAGATTAGTTCAGCATTCTATAGTTTAGATGGGAGTGGGATGCATCAAGAATAAGAGGTCAACTGAACAATCCTGTCAATCGATTCATTTCTATGTACAGTTTGCCAACACCTTTCACCGAGCGCGTCATCCCCGTTTGTCCTCTGGATCGTGCATGTCCCTAAAGATGCGGGACTCATGGGGCATGCGTGAGATAGTGAGAGGCAGCAGAGAAATTGGAGCAACTAGGGATCAAGATACAACTACCGTTGTCAACACGTTGATATGACCACCCGAAAGAAAATTCCAGCCCAAAATAAAAGGAATTCACACACCGATTCGGAGGCATTTCGGGGCACCAACATAGATGAGAATTCTAGGATAAAGACATATGATTTTTTCCAAATGTGTGTATCTGTATTTTTTTTCCATTGGTATGTATAAGTCAGTTGTGCACAAATTTAATTTCTGTTTCATAATATATGCGCTAGCTATAATTATGGAAGCATTTTTAAGAGAAATTTTAAGATGATATCACTTACATAATAGGGAGGTGATAAAATGGAGTATTTAACCAAAAACTACCACAATTCACGGAACCGTGACGAAAAACTACCACTTTACGATTTTGTGCGAAAAACTACCACTTTTTTCCTAATCCATGGCAAAAAACTACCAAGTCACGAAATCGCTTCGCTTGGCCGTGCTAAGCACAAATCTGACCGCTTGGGCCCTTGAACCAGGTGCCACCACAGCCATCCTTCGCCGAGCCGCACGCACCACGCTGCGCATCCACTCCCACCTCGCCGTCGTCGCTCCCACCTCGCCGTCATCGCTCCCACCTCGCCGTCGTCGCTCCCACCTCGCCGTCGTCGTGCCCACCAAGCTCTGGGGCGGCCATCGCCGCATGGCCGCCAGCGCCTGCTGCTGCCCCGCCGTTCTGGACCGTCTTTGTCGCCGTGAGGCGAGCAGCGTCGCAGAGGAGGAGGTGGAGGGCGGCGGCTCAGCGGTGACCAGCGCGAAGCGCCTCAGCGCTGACCAGCGGCCGCAGCGCGAGCGACTCCAGCGGTGAAGGGCGGCGGCGGCAGTCGCGAGGAGCCCGGCGGCGGGCGAAGCGCCGCCGCCGCGGCGTAGCAGGTGTGTGGGGAGGTGTTGGCGGCGAGCGTGGTACGGGACGGCGACCACCAGTCGCGCATGGCGAGGGCGGCCACGCCCGCCACGGCAGCGCGGCGGGTGCGGCTCGAACACGAGCTCCGCGCGCCCACGGAGTAGAGGGAAGCAGCGGCGCCGACGATGGTGACGGGAGCTGCACGAGGTGGTCGTGGGCCGCGAAGTCGGGCGAGAGGATCACCGGAGTGCACGCGAGGTGTTCGAGGAAATGCCGAGAGAGGAGGAGGAGGAGGAAGAAGAAGATTGATGCTTGACAGTGGGCCCATTCTGTCGAAATGCGTTTAGAAGAGGTGAATCGAGCACTTTCCCGACATGGTAGTTTTTAGTCACAGATTAGCGAGAAAGTGGTAGTTTTCGGGACAAAATCGTAAAGTGGTAGTTTTTCGTCACGGTTCCGTGAATTGTGGTAGTTTTTGGTTAAATACTCGATAAAATGAGATAAGAGAATTATTTATTCCTAGCCATCAATCCCTTGAGGGTAAATTCGGCTGCCAAAATATAATAAGTAAAAAAAGGACATGGATTGCTCTTGACTAAATTGATGTTCTCTCATTCAAAAGTGTGATTCCCTATATGCATGCATGGCAGGCGCCCCATTACGAAAAAGGGTTTCCCCCGCTTTTTAGATTATAAAGCAATCAACATCCACAACTAAGCCACCAATACAAACGCACACCACACACACCCAAGACGATATACAAGTATGCCGAGCACCGACACACAACCTCAATGATTACCACGCACCCACAGGATGCCCGATCGACCGGGAAGAGGTGTTCCGGACCACGCCGGACCAAGGACTCCAAGACGATGCCTCCAAGAAGGGTACGACCACGGAATGTCTTCACCGTCTGATCCGAAGATCAAGCTTTCACTCGGAGCTAGATGGTAGGAGAGGGAGCACCATGACGGAGCCTGCAGGGAGGAACACGACGTCCGCGGACGCCGTCACAGTCGGCAGTGCACGGCCTGGGCAAGTGATGTACTCCGGTGCTTCAACCCTTCCATCGCCTCCCCGGTCCGACAACCACCCGCAGCTATGCCACCTGAGCGGCCATAGATGCCCGCCCGCATCCAAGCCACGCAGTCCGCCCACGGCCACCGTGTCTCCCACCGCCAGGACCGCCGCCCTACCACCAGACCACCGCGAAAGCTCCCAAAGGACATGACTTTGGCCAAATCCACGCCCCCAAGCGCCTCCTGGAATCGCCGGCGGGCACTGCCTCGAGACGAACAGCGACTTGAGCCGCCCGGGGGAAGGGGGAGGTGAGGCAACCGCCGCCGAAACCCGCCCGCCAACCTGCACCTCCGTATTGCCGCCCATCACGCAGCCGCCACACCACCGTCGTCGGCCTGCGCCGCTGCGCCACCGCGCCCGGCATCCAGCGCCGTGTCCCGGCACGCGATATCCGGCACGCGCCGAGATCCCCGCGCGAGGAGATGAGGGGGGCCCGCCGCCGGCGGCGACGACCGGGCTTCGCCCGCTCGCGTCCCTCGGCAGCGAAGAGGGAGGGGGAGAGGCAGCGGCACTAGGTTATCCTCCCGAACGCTCGCGGGAGCGTCGCGGGAGGAGGAGGGAGGGGATTGGTCCCTAGGTTCTCAGCAGGCCCCGCATTGCTAGTGGAGAGTGACTATTCAACCATATGCCATGCATGAGTTGGCATGTAGGATTTGTTCTAGTTTCTTGTGTTTTTCTATTGGTTCCGGACCAGCAATTCCAACAGAAATAACTCCGAATCAATTACTTGTAGCTCTTCACAATATACGGCATAGTCATCCCATATATATACTGTGCCAGTAGGTGGCTGATGCCACACCAGTGAACTCTGAAACAATGTTTGCACGCCAAAGCCACAGATATAGCCCATAGGTTCATCTTCAAAGCAGCACACCACAAAACATGTAGTTGAAATTAAATTGAAGCTGACGACTTGTGGACATCCCCTCTCGCGGCGCTCCCGCGAGCGCCCCGAGGGGAACCCCAAATCGCCGCCCCCTCCTCCCCATCCTCTGCCCGCCTCCCTCGCCGCCGCCCAGTGGGGCCGCCGGGCGAAGCCCGACCGGCTAGGGCGGCGGCGGGGCCTTCTTCTCCCCTCCGCCCGTGGTCCATGGCCGGCGCGGGGCGGCTTCAGCGTCTTGGGCGCTGCTCTATGGCGGGGCGGCGGCGGCGATCCGTCGGGATGGCGTCGGAGGTCCCTGGTGGCGGCTCGGCGGCGTCTTGGTGGGTGCTTGCGGCGTGGCGGCTGTGGCAGGGCCATATCGGGCGGTGGCGGGCCGGCGCGCTCTTGGCCAGATCCTCGCGGATTTGGTCCCCGGTGGCGGCGGGCGTCGCGGGGTGGCGGCGGAGGTCCTCCTGGGACCTGCGTGCAGGTGGCTTGCAGCGGCGTGGCTGCAGCCCGTGGTCGGCCGGTCTGCTCGCGGCACCGGCGGGACTTGCTCCGGCGTGTGGTTGTCTGCGGCTTACTCGGGTGAGATTCCTTCCTCCCCTACGGACTCAGGGACGGGCGCGACAGGCAGGGGTGGTTCCATGGTGAGGTGTTGGTGTGCCGGTGGGCTTGCCGGAGGTGGCTGTGGACTTCGGGTAGGGGGCAGGGGTTCCCCTCCGTTGCATCTGGCGGCTGCTCCGTGGCCGCCGGAGTTCCTCTGGCCCAGATCTGGCCGCCGAGGCCACCAACCCTACCAAGGTTTCCGCTTTGGGGTGGAAAGTCTGCTCCTTTCCGGTCGTTCGTGTCGGTACTGTGTGTCCGCGGTCGAGGATGGGGCTCGGATGCTTGGGCGGCGGCCCTGCTGGTGGGAGCCGGGGTGCTTGTGGGCGTAGCACGCGGCTCGGGCGCTGTCCGGTCACCATGGCCGTGTGGGCGGCATGGTGGCCGGGGTGTGTCGTTCAATGGTGGTGGCGCGGCTGTCCGTACCCCAATTTGGTGACAGTGAGTGTTGGCCGGGGTGAAAACCCGCTCTGTCTTGTCAGGCCGGCGGTGGCGGCGTTCCAGCGTCGTTCCCTTCTTAAAGGCGTCGTCGCGGTATCTCGCTTGTAACCGTGGTGCTCCGGGGGAAACCCTAATCCTTGGATTGGGCGGTGGCGGCGATCCGGTGTCGTTCCCTTCTTGAAGGCACCGCCTTGGAGCCCATTGTTCGTCATGCACGGCTTCTCCTCATCATGGTGATTCTTCCACAGTTGAGGGCTCCGACAACTTCAAAGTAGTGCTTAGGGTTTTATCCGTTGTTTGCTTGGAGTAGTTTGGGGTGATGTTGCTGTTTTCAGCGTCCTTGTATCTGCCTTGGGTGTGTGTGTTGTGTTGATGTGAGGTGTGTGTTTGTATCGACTTGCTCGATGATTGTTGCTTTATTCATAAAGTGGGGAGAAACCCTTTTTCTCAAATTAAATTGAAGCTTTCCCTTTTATTGCATAGTTGGTACATGCAGAAGCATGCGCTTAGCTAGCTGATGTAGCTTGGAAGATGAGGTTAATTTGAACATTGCTAGTAGAAAGGGTCTATATATGTAGATAGACAAATCTATGGATGACAGACCCCACACTGCTAGTACAGAAGGAGTTACATAGACTAGTGTCTGGTACAGGTAAGATAAGGCATGCCGGGTGACACAAGTAAGATAATGCATGCCTAGTGTCTAGTACAGAAGGAGTGGTACTATTTCACCACTTGCCATCGGTGGGTGGCATGTGGGATTTTTTTACAAATTATTGTGATTATTTATTGGTTCTGGCCCAATAATTCCAACAGAAATAACTCCAACTTAATTCCTTGGTAGCTCTTTTCACAACATACAACAATTTTTTTTAGAAAAGGAGGGTGACCCCTGGCCTCTGCATCTGGGCGATGCATACGGCCACTTTATTAATTATTCTCACAAGACCTTACAAAGTTATATAACAGTAAGACTAAAACCGCCGTCTAAGCAACAAACTGTTGCTACACCTATCCAGTTGATGAAGGCGCGAGATAGCTCGGGCCTAATACCAAATGACATCGCAGCCAAGCCTAACTTCTAACACCGAGACCCCAACCTAGCCACTTGGCGGGTCTGGGACACACACTGGTCCGGCATGCTCTCAGAGGCTGCCGCTGCCAACTGCCACCGCTCCATCTTCAGAACTGTACTGATACATCAACCTTGCTCGGTCCAGCTATCGTCGACGCCACCATGACGCCCAACGGCACCTCCTCCCTGCGCGCAAACAGCTGAACACGTCACGGTCGCCACTGATACACCTCAGCGCCATGCTGCCAAGTACCACCAGCCGACATAGCTTAAAGTCCTTGGAGGATCTGTCGTGCGTAGCACCTGCCGACCAGGCATGACCAAGCATAGCACCTGTCGGTCACGCATGACTTAACATCTCCACCGAAGCTCCATGCAAGACGAAGCTGCTCCACCTCCTGCCTCTGACTTCCAGCGCTGCTCCACAAACGATGCTCCCAAGAGAGAAACGACACCGCAGTGCCGCCATCGTCCGATCTGGAATACCAGATCCTAGGGTTATCTCCGAAGCAGCACGAGTGGGTTGACAGTAGTTACACGACGATGCCTTCCTCAAGGTAACGGCGTAGAACGCCGCCATCGCCTGCCGTCGGCTCGGTTTTCACCGGCAACCATGTCTCCCCAACTCGCAGCAGGAACTAGATGATGGATCTCGAGATCCGATCACCAAGCTTCTGGCCAGCCACCGCCGACGAAAAAGATGACCACCGCCACTGGCTACAGCGGCCAGAATAGATCTGCCATGGGTGTCGCCAAGCAGTCCACCAGGCCCTCGACGCCGCCGCCGATCTAAAGCCAGATGACATGTCGCCGACGACCGCATCGCGTCGCCGCCCGATCCAGGCCAGCCGCCGCAGCAGCCGCCCGTGGCCCGAGGCAGGGCCGACCGCCGCCGCCATCGAAGCCAACGCCGTCGCTTCTAGATCGGCCGCACCTCCACGCATGTTGGGGTCCCGCCACCCCTGAGACGCGGGAGGGAGAAAGAGCCCCCGCCACCACCGTCGGCCTCCGGGCGCAAGCCAGCGGCGTCCTCCGGCGGCGGCGGGAGGAGGGGAGGAAATGGGCTAGGCCCCGGCGGCGGCTAGGGTTGGGGAGCCACCCGAGTCGCCCGAGCCGGGGGCGACCCGAGCGGTCGTTTGTGACCCGAGCGGACAACACAACATACAACATAGTCATCCTATATATAATGTGCCAGTAGGTGGCTGATGCAACACTACTGAACCCCAAATCACTCTTTGCACACCTAGCTACGCCACAGATACAAACCCATAGCTTGGCTTTTCTAGCAGATCAAGAAAAAATTTGCACTTCAAATTAAATTGAAGCTTTCCCTTTTCCTGCATAGTTGGTGTAGCTTGGAAGACAAGGTTAATTGGAACATATTTTGTAGAAGTGAGATGCATTGGGACGGTAGGTTCATGTTTCAAGGAAGGCCTTTGTTCATTACCGATGTTGCATGGTTATTCCCATGTAGTAGGTGTGATGTTAGACAATGAGTGGTTGAGTGAGACTGGAGGAACGAGCTTATCAAAGGCTAGATTTCTGATAATGTATTCAGTACTCGGTCCCTAGTTACTTCCTGTGCACCGGATTACTCTGTCCATCTTTAGAAGTCCTAATTATTATTTATACAATTTACTCGCTGAAACATTATGTTATTTCCTGCCATGCACTTTGTGGCTAATCTGTTGGCTGCAAGTCGGACGTACAACAGGGATGATGGAAAGACATGCACTTTGTGATGATCCTAAAATAAAATAAATCTCTAGTGGCTTAAAAAATATTCCAGCAGCAGTTCATCAGTAACCCGCAGCAGCCATATATTCTTCAACCATGGCGTGGTTTCGTGCAGCAACAGCAGCAGTTGGCAGTGTCTCCTTATCAGCCTGCTGGGAATCAGGTGCAGCAGCATGGTCTGTTGGATCGCAGGGCAAAAGTCTGATCTGCGGAACTCAATCTCGAGCTAAGCAAACCCTAAACTTACGAACAAGAAAGAAGATAATTTGGTGCAGCAATACAAGCTGCTTTTCGTGGTCCTTTTCATTGCATTATATAGGGGATACAAATCGCGTCCAACACGGCACAGGCCCAACACGACGCGACCCGGTACAACGCTGGTTTACAAAACCATTCCTAATACGACCTATCCTCGTACGTATACTGAACCAACTCGAACACATCCTATCAGAGCACGTCACCTAACCTGAAGCTTAATTGCTAACATAAACCAGCAAGTCTATCGAGGGTATCTCCCGGATAGCGCAAACTCTTCTTCTAGGCTATAACACCTGCTTACTTCTCTTCGATTTGCTCCATTGCTTGTCAAACCACCCATGACACGCTCCTTAGGTGGTTGGAGAGCCTCCATCGCCATTTCCACTTTCCTCATTGTTGGTCGCTCTCCTGCTACCAGTTTCATGCACGACACAGCTAAAGTAGCTACTTCTTCCACTTCATTACCTCCCTCCTCCACAACCTGTGGATCCAGTATATCGACCAGACTGCCATCCTCATGTAATTCAACAAACCGAGTGACAATCCAATCACCTTCGGAGGACATACACAATGATGGTCTCTTCCTTGTAAGCAACTCAACAAGAAGGACTCCAAAGCTATAGACATCGCTACTTTCAGTTAGTCGTCGCGTGTAATAATACATAGGGTCTAAATATCCAATAGTTCCCTGCACTGCAGTTGTTGTTCCTGTTTGATCTATCGGGATATACCTTGAAGCTCCAAAATCTGACACTTTGGCTGTCAAGGCATCATCAAGAAGTACGTTGGAAGGCTTAATATCTCTGTGGATTATGGGGACTGAAATGGCAGAGTGGAGGTAAGCAAGAGCTTTGCTTATTTCACCTATTATCCTTAACCTATCTTTCCAAGGTAGTGATCTAGGTGCCTCCACGTGAAGATGGTCACTTAATGTTCCATTGGAAATGAACTCATAAGCGAGTAAAGGTACTTCTGTCTCAAGACAACAACCGTGAAGCTTAACAATATTCTTGTGGTTGATCTGTGAGAGTATGGCAACCTCGTTTATGAACTCATCGATTTCTCTCTTGACCACGATATTTGATTTCTTGATGGCGACAACATGCAGATCTGATAAAATTCCTTTGTAGACAGTGCCATGCCCTCCGCCACCAAGCCTACGAGCTTGATCAAAATTATTGGTAGCCTTCTCTAGCTCCTGTAAAGAGATGAGCATCCTCTCTGCGATGTCTGCCCTATGAGATACCAACTGCTTCAACAGTTGTCCACGGTTTTGACTAAAGAACTTTTTTCTCAACGCATTTGCCTTGCGTTTGTTAAGACCACGGGTTATTAGGAGTGCACCAAAAACCAAAAGTAGGAGGCATGGGCCACTGGCAACGGACAAACCAATGATTAAGCCCAAGTTACCTGAAAATTAAACAATACCCACACGTATGTTTACTGTTACTATTTTGCTCACGCATGCACTGGAACCAAATAAATTGATCGTTCCATTGTTTGCACGAATGCACTAGTAGTAAACGATAGGTTGATGATCATCATACCTGACTTGACGCAACCACCGGGTATGGTGGAGCGGCCATGGGTACCGCTGGGGCACCTGCACCGGAACGATCCCTCTAGTTCCTCACAGTCTCCGAAGCAGCGATGTTTTTCTTTCTGCTCGCACTCTTTGACATCTACATGTACACAATCTAATTCATCATGCATTCTTTGAGACTAAGTTAAGCAAAAAACGGAATCAAGCTTACAAAACGGAAGCTACCTTGACATCCGCCTGTGAGGTAAGGGTTGCCGTCGTAGCCCTCCATGCACCGGCAGGAATAGGCGCCTCTGCGTGCTGCATGGAGGCACTCGCTGTTGGAGCTCTTGCAAATGCTCCGGGCTGTGTCGTCCGGGCATTCAAATAAGATACTAGGATCATTTGCTGGGTCGTGCGCCAGCCCCCACCCGAGAATCACGGGGACCCTGAGCTGATGAGCCTTACCCCGCGGGAGACCGTTGTGCTCGTAGGTACTATTGTCAACCACATCAAGGTACTGCTTTAACTTGAACCAATCCACCTCGGCGATGAGCACATTCACGGCCAAATCAATGTTCTTGGGCAGGCTGTAGTTGAGCTGCTTTAGCTCCACGCCGTAGGAGGCGCTAGCAGTTCCGATGGATGACTGGCAGTAGGCGATGTTCTTGCAGGCTGTGAAGTTGCCGTTTTCCCGGCAATAGATATTGGACCTAAGAAAATCAGCAGAGCAGAAAGAGGTGCAGCCCATGATGGGGCTCCCGTTCTCCAGCAGCACCGCCTGCACATTGCAACCCGTGACGATGAGCTCGTTGGAACCCGGCTTCAGGAAGTACGGCACCTCCCCGACAGTGTCACCGAGGCTCCACCTGCCGGGGCCGCCGGTCATGTTAATGCCTTGCAGTACGTGGCTGACGACGACCATGGTAGTGTTCTTGAGGGAGATGTCCACCACAACGAACTCGCCGTCGCCGCCATCACCGAGCAGAAGCCTCGGAACCTTGCTACTTCTGTAGTCGCAGGTGAGCTTGAACCCCGGCGAGTGGTAGCACCTGCCTGGGCCCATGCCAAACGGGTACGGCACCCTCACGTTGCCACAGGTGGCATTGCAGTTTGGCATCGTCATCCGCGGATCCCCGGCGACCACCACTGGCACTGTGATCAGCAGCGTCGCTGCAATGAATACCCAGCTGGTTAGCATCACGGCGGGAGTGCGGATATGGATCATGTCTCTCTGTGTCCTTGAGTAATTTTAGTGTCTGCACTGCCGGTATATATACTACTCCACTTGTAATAGTTCTACCGCTCGGTTGATAGGAGGACCTAAGGGCATCTCCAACACCAATCTCAAACCGTCCACATACGTCCGGATCGTACTGTCCGGACATGTAGTATCATTCAACATGGCATGTATCAATCCGCCGAGTGATTTGACTATAGTTTCTCTCACAAATCGAAGACAAACATGGTGGGCTTTGCGGGCGTTCAGACAGCTGCCATATCCGTTCATGCCACTCTAGTCAATAAAAAAAACCATCCACCACTCCGGCGCTTACCTTTCGATGCACACGCCGCTTCCTGCTCCGCATTCTTGCTAACCCAAAGCATGCACTCGCCTGCATTGTTGCCTGCAATTTGACCGCACGGGAGAGCGGCACAAACTGACATGACCTCTCACTGCGGGCGTCGAAGTAGCGCGCCGCCAAAGAGAGCGCCGCCAGCTGCACACCCGGCTGAACACATCTCCTCGCCGCATTTAAGCGGCCATAGATTGTCTGCCTCTCTCCATTAAATCCGTGTGTCCACCAAGAAATCTACCCGACAACACGTCCGTTCACAAGCCGCCTGCCATTAAACACAACGCTGGTTGGCTCTGGCCGTACTCCCGCTATTTAAATGGTGCCAGACGCTGGACAAAAATCGCACCACACTCTGCTCCCATCTCCTCCTTGTACCATTTTCTCCATAATATCCATGGCATCCGGCGAGCAGGAAGTGGAGTTCTTCGGCGTAAAAGCCGCCTAGGTGGCCCGTAGAGCCTGCCGAATACGAGCACCTCTGCTCCACCAACCTCGACGATCCAGGCCGCTATAGACTAGCTCACGGATGTAGAAGCTCCAAGCTGTCGGGTGTCGTTTAACAACTCATCGCTCCAAGCCAACCTGCCGAAGAGTGGCGAGTTGCTCCAAGCCGACACGCGGGGGAGCACAGCGGCACGATCATCGTGGCTGCCTGGACGAGCTTTATCTTATCGCTCCTCCTGTGCCCGGGACCGTTCCATCCGCAATCAATGTATGCATAACCGCGCCCCGCTGACGAAGAAAGACGTCGGCTTCACGGAGGTGGACCGAACGGTGGCCAGAACGTCCGCGACCGCCGACATCAATGAGGAAAGTAGAACACAAGAGGCCAATGCCGGTTGGGTCCCATGAAGGCCACGACTGAGGCGACGCCGGCGTACACATAGCCGTTGTCTTGTCCGGTCGCAGCCCATCGTCGTCCCCTTCCCCTCCTGCTTGAGCACATCGCGGTGGTTCCACTCTCATGAGTGACATTGCCGAACATGGGGAAGCGAGCCGCCGTTGAGCTCAAGCATATACCTATGGGTTCACGGCAGTCCGAAGAGCGAGCTGCCGGACATGGGGAAGACAATGGAGATCCATCGCGGCCGACCGTAAACTAGTCAAGGGTATTCATGTCGTCGGACTGTATATCTGTCGGAACCGGCGGTAAACTAGTTTTACATTAGTCTGGTTTAGTTTTTAGATAAAAATTGTTCGAAATGTAATGCATTTCGTCTGGTTCATATGAAATCCGCGTAAATACGCTGTGTTTGCATGAATCTCTTCCGAATTTGAAATTTTTTTTGAGGGGTTCTTCTGAATTTTAATGAAATCTGCCCCGTGTGTCAGGCCGCACACGGGCGTAGGCCGCGCACTCTTGGTGGGCTCGGTGCTCCATTGGACGTGGGCGCCTCCCCTGCCGACTCATCCACACCACACCACACTCGTGCAGTGCCCGAGCATCACTACTGTTTCCCTGTATGCTCGTCTGAACCGGATGATCCACCTGCTAGCTATATGAGCTTTCACATGTATGCACCCTCTATTTATTCCTTGCTGCGTGCCATGTTACGGTTGAACTGCATGCACGTACGCTACTGCAGAGGAGACAGGTCAGACCGCTGATCGATGGCACGACGACCGGCCGGGCACATATCCACCAGGAATTCAGGATCACGGGTGGCGCAAAATCCACACGCTACCTACGATCTGCATGCCTGCAATTGTTTCCGGCCGTCTCCACGCAAAGATTCGTCGGTGCATGCAGCGCCAGTATGAATTCGCCGCTGGCGACGGCAAACGAATCTAGCAGTACAGACGGGTGTACAGGATTACAGGAACTGCAACTCCATACAATGCATCCAGCTATTTTTTCCGAAAAAGATGCAAAAGATTTGCCTCTTCTATTAAATCAGGATGGAGCAAAGTTTAGAGTTTTATAAGAGCACAGACATACACGGCATGGCAATTACTCGCGCAAAAAAATACTAGTCCCTAACCTTTTAGCAGCTGCGGCAATCCAAAGCTTTGCCTCCTCCAATATGATGCTAAGTAGGATAGGCGGCGGCGCACACTTATAACCGAGCACCCTAGCATTTCACTCATTTCAAATGGTCCAAGAAACAAGCATAGCGAGGGAGGTCAGAGCGCTCCGGTTGGGAATGTGAGATTACCGATTCTCTTGTCCCACCACTCGTGGACGGAATCGTCAAGGTGCCAATTGATGGTGTCCATGTGAGCAAGACCAAGCTTGTCGATGATTGTCCTCCAAAGCCGGAGCGTGTAGCGGCATTCGAAGAAGAGGTGTGAACCCGTTTCTTGCTCCCTTGAGCAAAGAGGCCCGAGGCCACAATTTACCTCACCAAGATGGAAGTCATTGACAAGCATCCAAAGTGTGAAAATCCAAGTTAGCTTCCAAATGATATTATCCTTATATGCGGCGGCCACCGTGTAGATCCCTTCATTCGAGTGCTTCCAATTGATATCATCCTCAACTTACCTCACCAAGATGAAAGTCAATGACAGGCATCCAAAGTGTGAAAAATTCTTTTCCTTTTGGAACGAAGACGCTTGAAGCGTCCAGCTTTAAATTAATAAAGCCACAAGGCAGCATCCGCAATGGTTCTGATCCTTACAAACCAAGAGTTTGAAATGACACAACACCAAATACAAGGTAGCATGGACACTGAAGATATCTCTCTACTTGGCACAAGTCCTTCTCCCAGCAAAGGCTAAGACTCCAAAAGGTGAGACCAGCTATGGACGTTGACGAGCGATCATTAAGGTACTGCTGATCTTCTCCATGATTTCCTTCATCCGCTCAGCATCGCGTTGCTTCCCCAACGGTGTCCACATCTGTAGGAAGAGATGACATTTAAATATAACATCAGCAGGATGAGTAAGGAATTTCTTTTTGATCGCCATTTTGTTTCATATCGTCCAGATAGACCACAGGAGCGCCCCTACGCAGCCCCACACGATCCGAGTGCTAGTTCCCTTCTGTGTACGCACAATGTCTAGCATATCCATGGCCGACGCGGGTTCCAGTTCTGGTGGGACGCTTCCCTAACCGCACTCCATGCAAACCTAGCTAACGCACAGTGTGAAAAATTCTTGAATGTGTTCACCGGAGACGACAGTGTTGTAGTTGATTTTGAAGATCCAAGCATTACCTTTTAGAGTCTCCCTCACCTTCCAGTTCTTTCTCCTTGAGGCCTCATATATTAGTGGTCCAATGCCCTTGGGTTTGCGCCCGAGAAGCCGAGGGGAGTCCCAAAAAGGCGGTTTGGCTCCGTTCCCCGCAGCGATTGTAGTGGAGGCATAGAAGAAGTTGAGATCATCGTCCATGCAAGGATTGCAAAAATCTATCCATAATCTATGAGGTTCCTTCCACCCATACCCGCCCTTTTCAGAACTCATCAAGTAGTGAGACAAGGGGACCCATTCTCTCTTTTATTATTTGATCTTGCTGCCGATATACTCTTCATTCATGTGGGGAGGGCAGTAGATCAATGGTTGGTTACTGGTTTGGCAAAAGATACGAATGAAGGGAATATTGATATTCTGCAAATTTACAAATGACGCAACAATCCTCCTTCTGCTATGCCTATTTCTACTATGCCTTAAATCTGTACTATGCCTATTTGAACAAATGACAGGTTTGAAGATAAATGTTCATAAGAGTGAGGTAATTTAGATTGGAATTGTGAGTGATAGATTAATAGATCTTTACCTGTAGGAGGGTGAGTTGCCTCTGAAATACTTTGGCAATCTCATAGATGAAAAATGATTGAGGAACAATGATTGGAATCCTTCTCTTGGTAAGATGGACAAAAATAATGGAATGTTGGCTTGGTATATTTCTGAATATTTCGGGACAACCACTTTGTTGAATTCTTCCCTTTTTAGTTTACCTTTATATATGCTTTCCTTTTATGCTCTTGCAAAAGGTGTGAAAGACAAATATGACAGACCGGGATGTAGTTTCTTGTGGAGTGGAGAAAAAAAAATATCATTTGGTTGCCTGGCGTACAGTGTGTTTGCCTAAGTACTTGGGTGGTTTAGGTGTCTTAGATTTGTTGTTGATGAATGTGGATCTGCTTGCAAAATGGCTTTGGAAGCTATTTAATAATTAAGCATGGCATGTCGGAAGATTTCATGTGGAATAAGTACATTTTGCATACAACTCTAGGCCATCTGCAACCTGGGCACGGAAACTCGCACTTTTTTGGTAGGGATTGTTGAAAGTGAAAGATCTTTTCCTGTCTTGTTACAAATTTTATGTAGGCAAGGGGAAGAAAACAAGATTTTGGAAGGGTAGATGGTTGGGAAAGGAGAGCTTATCGCTATCGTTCCCCAGACTGTATAGTATGTCCCTTGATCATAACATTATTGTGTGTGATGCTTTGACTGATAATTAACCTCTCAAATTTAAAGTTCTGTAGGGCTTTAGTTGGGTTTAAAGCAAAGCAGCGGGCAAAGTTACTTGATTTATGCTCTCTTGTTTCTTTGCCAGAGTCTGAGGATAGCCTATCCCGGTTGCCTGTCTTGTGGCAAAAAATAATTAATTCATCACCTTTTCTTGCAGCGCCCTCTAACCAGGTACATTTGGCGTGTGGTGAATTGTAGCCTAGGAATAAACTGTGATTTCCCTCATACAAGCACCTATTTCAATGTGTGGCTTAAGTCTACCCCTTTTCAGAAAAGAGAACTTTTTACTGTTGGTGTTACTACTGTTCTCTGGGGCATTTGAAAAGCGAGGAATTTAGCTTGTTTTCACCAAAAATGGCCCTTTGATAACAGCGTCCCATTGTTTAAGGGGAGGTGGCTTATGGGATTAATAACTGTAGTGCTTTGCAGATGAGGGAGGACGCAGAACTGGCGCTACGATGATGTGCAAGACTTTTGGAACGAGCTGCAACTGAGATCTCTCAAAATAGGAGATGTTGGACGTCGTGGATTCCTAGGCTGGAGAACACACCGTGATCAAAGCTGATGGTTCAGGCTTCTTCTACCCTGCGTGGGACTCGTCTTTTGGCTTTCTCGCCTGAATTTTGTTTGTATGATAGTTGTTGGCTAGTTTTTTCGTAGCTAGTAGGGTGAACCGCGCATTTGTGCGGCTAGATTTATTAGATATTGTCATTGTTCTCCTTTAACATTTAGACATGGTCTCTAGTTCATAGATTTGGTCATTACTGTTGTATAATATGCACTTGTGTAGACTGCCAAATGATTGTATGATAAGGCGGTGGTGATGTTAATTCTTTTATTTATATATAGATATATAAATGTATGCAGTTTGGTTACTTGTATTATAGGAGTAAATCCTCTATATACGGATGGAGATAATTCTACACATTTTTATGAAGACGGCGTTTGTGGGCGCCGCTATCTTTCTAAAGACGTTGTCGTGCTTCTTCTCTCTGTGTCAGGGCTCCGGATGAAAACTCTGTTCGTTGTGGACTCGGCAGTGACGACGCTTGGCACCGTTATCCCTCCCGAGGATGTTGTTATGGAGCTTAGGTGTGCTACGGTGTAGTGCGGTGTTGCGTTCAGTTCTTCCTGCATTTTCTTTTGATTTCGTTGCCGGTTATCTTAGGACCGGCTTTTTAAGAGGGTCATCTCACCATCTTGTATGGTCCGGTTGTGTACTTGTTTAGTTATGGCCTTATTTATAAAGCAGGAAAAAAACCTGTTTCGACACTTATCTTCATTTGTTGCATGCTGACTTTACGAAGGCAAGCGAAGTGTCATCACTGCCAAAATACGTGGGACCTTCGAGATGATATGCATGCGTGTGCAATGGTCCAGCGTTCGCATGGCTTCGAGTTAAATTCCGTGTGGAGACAGGCGGAAACGACTGGATGCACGCATCCATTTTCCTCCATGGACCGTACGTACCAGCTACTGTGGTTGCTTTGGTCGGACGGTGCATGCATGCTAGCAGAGTACCAGACGCATGGTTTGGTGCTTTCAAAGAAAGATGCATGATTTGGTATGACCGTCGGGACGATAAAGACTCCGTTGTCTGCATTCCTCATGTGTAGCTTTGTTCACGAGTGTAGGTGCTCGAACATGGGGGCTCACAAGCTCTGAAAACGCTGACAACACGGAGACACACTTGACTTGAGTGTGTGTCCTACCGGAGACCTCAAGATTCGCCGTGTCCGTTCACAAAGAAAAAGTAGATCTACAACATAAAGAAACTTTCCCCTTACTTACCTATCAAAAAAAGAAAATTTAACTACTTAATTTGGGTGAATCTATGGTGCAAACAAGGCGAGGAGGAGGAGGCAGCCGAGACAAGCTTGGAGGAGGAGGTGGCGAAAATGAAGTGGGAAAAGTGAGTGTGGTAGGTGGCTGTCCAAAATATCTAGCTGCTCTCAGGTTACTAATGGCGCACCATCTAATAATGCACCATTAATAATCCTTGTTACTAATGACGCACCTATTACGTGATGCGCCATTACTAGTTTTGCAAAAAAAAATAAAAAAATTATGGTTAGTAGTGGCGCCTTGTGGTTGTGGTGCACCATTACTAGTTTGAACTAGTAATGGCGCACCACAACCACAGTGCGCCATTAATAGTTTTGAAAAAAAAAGTAAAAAATTTTGTTAGTAGTGGCGCACGGGGACCCTCGTGGGACCCTCGTGGCTCCCCCGACCGACTTCTTTCTCCTATATATTCCAATATACCCTAAAAACATCGAAGCGAACAATAGATCGGGAGTTCCGCCGCCGCAAGCCTCTGTAGCCACCAAAAACCTCTCGGGAGCCCGTTCCGGCACCCTGCTGGAGGGGGAATCCATCACCGTTGGCTATCTTCATCATCGCGGCGCTCTCCATGACGAGGAGGGAGTAGTTCACCCTCGGGGTTGAGGGTATGTACCAGTAGCTATGTGTTTGATGACTCTCTCTCTCTCTCTCTCTCTCTCTCTCTCTCTCTCTCTCGTGTTCTCTCTATGGCACGATCTTAATGTATTGCGAGCTTTGCTATTACAGTTGGATCTTATGATATTTCTCCCCCTCTACTCTCTTGTGATGAATTGAGTTTTCCTCTTGAAGTTATCTTATCGGATTGAGTCTTTAAGGATTTGAGAACACTTGATATATGTGTTGCCGTGCTTATCTATGGTGACAATGGGATATCACGTGATCCACTTGATGCATGTTTTGGTGATCAACTTGTGGGTTCCGCCCATGAACCTATGCATAGGGGTTGGCACACGTTTTCGTCTTCACTCTCTGGTAGAGACTTTGGGGCACTCTTTGAAGTACTTTGTGTTGGTTGAATAGATGAACCTGAGATTGTGTGATGCATATCGTATAATCATGCCCACGGATACTTGAGGTGACAATGGAGTATCTAGGTGACATTAGGGTTTTGGTTGATTTGTGTCTTAAGGTGTTATTCTAGTATGAACTCTATGATAGATCGAACGAAAAGAATAGCTTCGTGTTATTTTACTACCGACTCTTGAATAGATAGAACAGAAAGGATAACTTTGAGGTGGTTTCGTACCCTACCATAATCTCTTTGTTTGTTCTCCGCTATTAGTGACTTTGGAGTGACTCTTTGTTGCATGTTGAGGGATAGTTATATGATCCAGTTATGTTATTATTGTTGAGAGAACTTGCACTAGTGAAAGTATGAACCCTATGCCTTGTTTCCTAGCATTGCAATACCATTTACACTCACTTTTATCATTAGTTACCTTGTTGTTTTTATAATTTCAGATTACAAAAACCTATATCTACCATCCATATTGCACCTGTATCACCATCTCTTCGCCGAACTAGTTCACATATACAATTTACCATTGTATTGGGTGTGTTGGGGACACAAGAGACTCTTTGTTATTTGGTCGCATGGTTGTTTGTGAGAGACCATCTTCATCCTACACCTCCCACGGATTGATAAACCTTAGGTCATCCACTTGAGGGAAATTTGCTACTGTCCTACAAACCTCTGCACTTGGAGGCCTAACAACGTCTACAAGAAGAAGGTTGTGTAGTAGACATCAGTACTATTGATAAGTACAAGGCGCAGCTGGTGGCCAAGGGCTACACTTAGAAAGAAGGCGGAGATTACTTTGGCACCTATTCACCCGTTGCTAGAATGACCACCATTCGAGTGTTCTTTCACTGGCTGCCTCTTATGGTCTTATCATTCATCAAATGGATGTAAAGACAACTTTCCTCAATGGAGATTGAAAGAGGAAATCTATATGGATCATCCTAACGGGTTGGTGGTAAAGGGTTAAGAGAGAAAGGTGTGCAAGTTGTTTAAATCTTTGTATGGTCTGAAACGGGGCACCTAAGCAATGTCATGAGAAGTTTGAAAGAACTCTGACTTCTGCGGGATTTGTCATTAACGAGCCTGATAGGTGTGTTTACTATCGCCATGATGGGGGCAATAGTGCCATATTATGTTTGTATGTGGACGACATACTGATATTCGATACAAACATTAATGCGATCAATGAGGTCAAGTCTTTTCTATCAAAAAGTCTTGACATGAAAGATCTGGGAGAGGCAGACGTAATTCTAAACATCAAACTTAATAAGGATGAGAGTGGGATTACTCTAACACAATCTCAATATGTTGAGAAGCTCTTGAACCGGTTTGGTTTTATTGATAGCAAGCCTTCTCCAACACCTTATCATCCCAGTGTGACACTCGGAAAGAACAAGAAAGAAATAAGAGATCAATTAAGATACTCTCAAATTATCGGTTCACTCATGTACTTAGCTAGCGCTACAATGCCAAATATCTCTTAATTAATCATGAATTTGCCTCATTTTCCAACGGAATATGGATTCTTTTCCTCCACATGTGGGTGGAATTATTGGGCGTGATACATCTCCCCCTCTCTAGAGGAGGAGTTTTTTTACCATATTAAAATAATGAAAAAATGGAGCCTTGAAGCCGGCTTTTATCCTAATCCCCAGTATAAAGAAAATTATTGGGGAAAGGGATGCTTTTAATGCAATTTCATTAATGAGCCCTTTGCTGCTGCTAGCGGCAGGTACCTAGTCCAACTATTGGAGATATCCATATTAACCTCGTGCTTTAAATTAGGCTGTTCGTAGTGGGAGTATCATAATTACTGTCGTGCATCTTAACTGGACAATTTTGATAAGGTGACATAGAATTAAATAAAGAAAGAGAGCGTTGATTATCTTATCATGATATGATAGCACAATAAATATTATACTATATTATACTAATCTAAGATATTCTAATCTATGATACTATGCATTGCAGAGATGGTATCATACACTAGTATTTTGCGGGGTAATGAATAAGGTCATCTAAGATACTCTAATCTACGATACTATGCATTGTTGAGATGGTATCATACACTAATCATATGCATAATATTTAACTTATGATACCTCGCACTACTAGCAAACTTATCATCATTTGTTGCATGATCAATTTCAGAAGGCAAGCGAAGTGTCACCACTGCAAAAATACGTGGGACCTTGGAGCTGGTATACCTGCGTGCATGCATGTGCAATGGTCCAGCGTTTGCATGGCTTCCAGTTGGTTTCCGCGTGGAGACAGTCGGAAACGACTGCATGTCATGCATCCATTTTTCTCCATGGACCGTACGTACTAGCTAGTGTGGTTGCTTTGGTCGGACAGTGCATGAATGCTAGCAGAGTAGCAGACGCATGGTTTGAAGACTCCGTTGTCTGCATTCCTCAGGTGTAGCTTTGTTCATGAGTGTAGATGCTCAAACATGGGGGCTCAGAAGCTCTGAAAACGCTGACAACACGGAGACACACTTGACTTGAGTGTGTGTCCTACCGGAGACCTCAAGATTCGCCGTGTCCGTTCACAGGATGGATGCATATAGTTTCAAGTTGGAACTCATCACGCGCCTTTGTTACACATAGAGATCGATCGTACGTGTAGCAGTACCGCTAGATTCGTTTGGAAGCTAGTATATGCTCTCGTGCTGGACGTTGGTTTCGTCAGTCGTTGCTGCCAGCGGTGAATCATTGACGCCGCATCCACCGACGGTCGTGGACGTGGTTTCACATTATATCGATCTACATCTGGCCGCTGCTTGCGATGCGAGCGAGTTTCACGGATACTTCATGGACCCTATGGATGTGCCCAGCCATTGATGGTGCACTTTGCTGCGGCGCAGTGTAGTCCAGTCACCAGCCAGCCCGTAGCCCGCCGGCGGTGCTTTTAGCTTCGCCGGACGGCATGTGAAAGTTTTTCTCTTGCGGGTCTTGAAGGATTCGATCGCCGTTTTTGTCTTCGGTGGATCCATTTAGATATGATCTTCGTTCGTCTATATTCTTATATCTACAGATTGGATCCTTCTGATCTACGTTTTTCTTCATCGGCAGTTGCTGTCGTTCTAGTACGCTGGTCCTCTACGGGCTTAGCATGATGACTTCCCGACGATCTGCTACAACAAGATTTTCCGGACTCAGTCTATGGAGGGGCAATGACGGCAGCGCGTCTTCGACTCACACGACTGCTTGTAGTCGTCGCTAGGTGGTCTACGACCAGGATGTAATCATATTCTTTGTACAACCATGCCAGTTGATGAATAGATATAAATTTTTCCCCTAGAGAAAAAATACCATTTCACATTAAACTAAAACACACAAGTGAACCGCTGCTCACTGTCGTGGATGTTGCCCCTCACCCTTTCTGTGTCGCCTCCACCCCCTCGCCTTACATCAGCCATTAGGGACACTGCACCCATCGGCTCACATCTCCCCTCCTCAGCCGTCGGGAATTTGACTCGGGGTCACTACAAAGCTAAAAAAGAATCCTTCAAATCCCTGCAGTCAGAAATATCGAGACTGTTGAGTTGAGAAATTATTATATGTGGCATTCAATATGTGAGTTGTTCACTCTCGCATAGATCAAGTAAGAAGCTACCAAGGTGACGATACATTGGTGTATGGATACTCCGGGTATGGTGGCTTTATGTTCAACGCTTTATGTTCAACGCTTGATCCGGTGGACGGATACTCCGGGTAGATTCGTAGTGCGAACAAACAGTCTAGAAGAATTTAGTTTTTCGTAGGAGCTTTCACTATCACGGACAAAAAAAAGTTGACTACAATTGCTAGTGGAGTCATGTAGTATGGGACTAGGAGTGGAGCTCAAGTTTAATTGTTCAAGTCTAGGTATGCGGAGGTTCGCGCATGAAGTCTTCAAGATGGCGAGACCATATGTGTATGTGTCAGTCTACAGTTGGAATTGTAATTAGTGAAGGGCTAAGTATTTGAGTTAAACCAGTGTAAACCGAGCCTATTATATAAAAGCACCGCGGGTAACCAAAATACTAGACATAAGTTGTAGGCTAAGATAAAGCTCAAGAGAGGGACGGTCCGGACACACGTGACAAAAATCGCAACATTAGAAGGGATTGAGAGGGGTCGGTGTAATCGATGTTTATTGCTTGAGCCTCATGGGCATATATATAGGAGTACATGCTGAACTCGGAGTATAAGAAAAGCCAGAACAAATCCTAGTCTATCCCTTATTTTCTAACCAATCATAATACTCAACATCCCCCATAGTCACAGCGGTTGCTCAAGCAAGGTTGTAGCCCTTTGTGCCGATGTCCATGTAGTGCAGAGAGTTGGATGGTGTAGCCATGGACGACGTAGCCGTGCGACGAAGGCCATGGTCGAAGTCGAGTCGGGGTAGCCGGTGTCAAGGAAGTCACCCTGAAGCCGCGTGCGCAAGGAGGTTCCGAGTTAGTCATGGGCACAGTGGTGTTGAAGTCGTGGTGCACCGGGAAGAAGACTTTATTAATGAGGCATCACGCCGGGGTTGCCAAACCCCCGGACTCGTCGTAGACGAAGGCACGCGTAGCTGTTGCCAGCATCGGGCATGCGTAGACGGATGAAGACGAAATTTACAAAGCTCCGCACCAGGCTTACCAGGCCAGGGACACATCATGATGAAGGCACGCATCGGTGTTGCCTTTCCACTAGTGGTGTTATGTGAGTTTCGTATTTGTTCGATATTCTGATGCGTTGTACGTTGTCTTTCGTCTAGTGGTGTTATGTGAACGTCAACTACATGAAATATCACCATGTTTGGGCCTAGGAGAAGGCATGAAGAATTAGCAATTATGTGATGGGTTGCTAGAGTGACAGAACATTAAACCCTAGTTTATATATTAGTTCGTAAGGGGCTGATTTGGATCCATATGTTTCATTGTTTGGTTAGAATTATCTTAATTCTTATTTCGTAGTTGTGGACGCTTTCGAAGTAAGAACAAGACCCAAGCATCAGTCCACCCACATATCAAGTTATCAAAGTAGTGGACGTGAATCAAATGAGCATGATGAACAATAATTTTACGAGAATTCCCATGTGTTCTCGAGAGTACTTTGCTTTATACAAGAGATTGTTCAGACTTGTCCTTTGCTACAAAAAGGATTGAGCCATGTTGCTGCACCTTTGCTACTATTGTTACTTGTTGTTCGTTACCAATCACCTTTCTATCAAACTATCTGTTACTGATAATTTCAGTGCTTGCAGAGATTACATTGCTGAAAATCGCTAGTCATTTCCTTGTGCTCCTTGTTGGGTTCGCCACTCTTAGTTATCAAAAGGACTATGATTGATCCCCTATAGTTGTGGGATCCTGGTCAGATGAGGGCGACGATGATAGGCGCAGAGCGATGGGCGGGCAGACACGCGAACAATGGCCACGACGGGCCGTCACATCGCGCGAGGCCGCAGGGTCGGGGAGGAGGCCGGATGCTCGTGTCGGTGTTGGAGTAGACGCGCGCGGGTGTTGAGGGCGGCCGTGGGCGACGCAAACAAATTTTAGATCGGAAAGCAAAAAATTAAACACCGATCAAAATGACCAGCGAGGTCAGGAAAAATACTCTCTAGGGCAACCGGTCAGCACGACCGGCGTACGAACCCTAGGTACGGGTGGCGCGGCCTATGGCGGCGGTCATGGAGGCCGACCACCAATGGGGTAGGGGGTGGGGGGCGGAGCGGATGCGGCGGGCGACGGCTAGGGTTGGATCAGTTATAGGCTGATACAATGTTAGAAGGGATTGAGAGGGATTGGTGGAATTGATGTTTATTGCTTGAGCCTCATGCTATATATATGAGTACAATGTCGACTTGGAGTACAAGACAAGCCAGAACAAATCCTATTCGCTCTCGTATTTCCAAACTAATCATAATACTCAACAATGTGATTTGGTATATGGAGAGTAGCGCCTGTAATCATGCCCCGAAGACTGAGCCCGCCGAAAATGCAATACATGCATCGAGCATGTTTATAAATAGAAGGGTGCGGGCTTCTGCTAGTTCAGCTCACTCCCAATCCACATTGCAACTCAGCTCACCTACAAGCAAGCAGCCAACCAAAATCGTTCGACCTCTGTGTCAGCTAATGCATGGCGCCGCTAGCTAGCATCTCGGTAGCAGCTACTCCTACATGGCTGCTGCTTGCGTTGCCGCTCCTGGTCTCGGTGTCAGCAGCGATGGGGCCTTTTGATGACTTGTATCCTCCGCCGCTGGACAACTGCACCCGCACCTGTGGCAAGGTGGCCGTGCCGTACCCATTCGGCATCGGTCCCGGCTGCTACTGGCCGGACTTCAGCGACTTCAACCTCACCTGCGTCAACCACACGAACGGCCCTCTCCTGATCGGCGACGGCACCCTCCGAGTCACCCACATCTCGCTACACAATTCCACGATACGGGTAATCCGCAGCGGCGACATCAAGTTGCACGGCATGGCCGACCGCACGGGCACCTTCAGCCGGCTCGGTGAATACGGGCCCTTCTCGCTGTCTGCAGGCGCCAACGAGCTCGTGGTCATCGGTTGCAACGTGTTGGCGACGCTCGTGGAGGAGGACATCAACCTGATCCGGAGCGGCTGCGCCTCCATCTGCATCACCTCCGTCAACGGCATGGAGTATCCCAGCAGTCACAAGGTGTGCAGCTTCGGCAAAGGCTGCTGCCAGGAGGAGATTTTCTATCCCTCCCATAGCATGAACTTCAACGCGCGGCTCCAATTGTTCGGGGAGAACGGCGGGATGGACGAGTGGTGGGCGACCCCGCGCGTCTTCGTCGGGGAGAAGGGGTGGTTCAATAAGCCCTCGGTCTCGGACGAGCTGTTGGATGCATCCACCCGTCGGCGTCCTCCAGCCAAAAAAGTCATGCAGGTTCCTGTTCAACTGGACTGGGTGGTCATGTTTGTCGCTCAGTCGGGGGGTGATCCAATCCGTTCCCTTTGTCCCGCTGTCTGCAAGAGCAGAAACAGCCAGTGCAATACGATATATGATAGAGGCTACACTTGCTCCTGCAAGAAAGGTTACGACGGCAACCCCTACATCGCCGGCAACGGTGGATGCCTAGGTACGTACTCCATTCACTTCTTTTTAGTTTGCATATAAAATTTGGACAATCCCAAACTTTATAAAATTTGACTAACTCTATGATAAAAAAATATTAATGTTCAGAATATGATCAATATTATTAGATGCACCGTGTAATTAATTTTTATACTATATAATTTTAGTATTGTAGATGTTGTTATTTTTTATATATAATTTGTCAAACTTTGTGTAATTTGACTTTAAACAAATCTTATATGTGAAGTAAAAAAAAAACCGGAGAGAGTACGTACTTATGATCAGCGCCATATATGGTAGAACTACTACCTATCTATACACGCAAAGCTATAAAGTTTGATACCATCGGAACAGTTTAACTTACTTTGCTCTGTATTTGTCTCTAGATGTGAACGAATGCGAGCAGCCAGAAAAGCATGGGTGCTTCGGCGACTGCATGAACATGCCAGGAACGTTCAGATGCCGGTGTCCCAGGGGAACTCATGGCAACCACACCGTCTCTGATGGTTGCCTCAAGTCCAACACAGGTCATCATGCATTCAAAATTTCCTATGCACATTTCATAATATCTATTTTTGGAAAGGGGTTCCCCAGTTTTTTTTCCATTACCAAAATCATAATAGTTCTTACACCACCACAATGCACCCCATCAGCAAATCTTCTTTACTCTAAGGGACATATCTCACCACTAACTATATGCTCCATAGCCCCAAACTGCCTACCAGTAGCATCAAGGTAAAGTCCCAGACAAGCCTCTCTTTAAAGTCTACTACACATAAAAACCAACCAGCTAGAAACCGAAAAGAGAAAATACAGTACATATAACAGAAACAAAGTAATAGTAAGACTAAGCCTAGAGCAGGATGATCACATGAATCACTAGTAATTCCGAACACCCTTGGATTCCATCCTCGCTCTAAACATTGTAGATTCCACTTGCTACTCGCTACAAAAGCCTTGACCCCCGCGACTTCAGTTCCCTTTTGCTTTCTTTGTTTTCTATAAGATAGACCAAGAGTCACAAGATGACAAATTTTACACCAGTAGCCCTTTTGTGATAAAAACAAATATCATTTCTGCCAGTCCACTTGCTACTCGCTGTTGAAACCTTTTACATCCTTTCAACCTTGTGCATTGAACACTAACATAAGATTCCAATATATCCAATATTGTGTGATGCATTTCGCATTAAATTTATATATTTAAAATGGTAACATTACTAATATTACGCTCTCTAAACTATTGTAATAACAAAAACCATATGTGCATATTTTCAGGTTTAACTGTCGGAATTGGAGTTGGTAGTGGGGCAGGAGCTATTCTTTTGATTCTCACTGCAATCTTCTTGACACAAAAGCTTAAACATCAAAGAAAACAAATGTTGAAGCGGAAGTTCTTTGAGCAGAATCGTGGACGACCGTTACAACAGCTGGTATCCCAAAGAGCCGATATTGCAGAAAGAATGATTATAACGTTGGAAGAGCTAGAGAGGGCAACAAATAATTTTGACAAAACTCGTGAGGTTGGTGGTGGGGGACATGGTACGGTCTATAAAGGGATTTTGTCAGACCTCCATGTTGTCGCCATCAAGAAACCAAAGAATGTGATGCAAAGGGAGATTGATGAGTTCATCAATGAGGTTGCCATCTTATCACAAATCAATCACAGAAATGTCGTAAAACTCTATGGTTGTTGCCTTGAAACAGAAGTCCCTATGTTGGTGTATGAGTTCATATCCAATGGAACCCTTTACAACCATTTGCACATCAATGAACAAAAATCATTGTCATGGGATGATAGGTTGGGGATAGCAACTGAGACAGCCAAGTCACTGGCCTACCTTCACATGACCGTATCGATACCTATTATACATAGAGATATCAAGTCTTCTAACATACTTTTGGATGATACTCTAGCAGCAAAGGTCGCAGACTTTGGAGCATCAAGGTACATTCCGGTGGATAAAACTGGTGTTACAACAATGGTACAAGGAACAAGGGGATACTTGGATCCTATGTATCTTAGCACAGGGAGACTCACAGAAAAAAGTGATGTTTACAGTTTCGGTGTCATGCTTCTAGAACTATTAACTAGAAAGAAGCCATTCTCATATTTGTCTGTTGAAGGCGATGGCCTTGTTGGACATTTTGCTACCTTGTTTGCAGAAGGACATTTATCTGAGATACTAGATCCACAACTTCTGGACGAGGGAGGCAAAGAAATAGAAGTAGTGGCAGAGCTTGCATTGGCATGCGTAAGATTAACAGGAGACGATCGTCCAACCATGAGACAAGTGGAGTTGACACTGGAAGGTCTTCTAGCATCCAAAAGGCATGTTTTAGGTACTGCCATGAGCGTCCCTGCTACTACAAGTGTTACAAATATAAACGAATCAAGTAGACAATATAGTATGGAAGAAGAGTTCATCCTATCCGCAAGCTATCCTCGGTAGTTCTATTAATAAAATAGACAAATGTTAAAGAGTGGAGGAAAATAATGTATCCATCACTTTCTTTCTATGTCTTTACTCGTATCATGTATCGACATCTTGGCATGACTACTCGTATAGTTTTGTTAGCGAAGAGTAGCTTGGATGAAGGGGGCATGTAGTTTCTGCAGAATGTATATACAAGCAAATTTGTTTGACAAAACAAAAATCTTGTTTGACAAAAAAAACTTGTTGAATGTATATACAAGCAAATTTTCGTGAAGAAAAAATATTCTTAATGCTTCCGGAAAAAATCACCTTCAATTTTTCTTAAATCTTTTTTACTACTTTTGTTGTGATGTTACTGGTGATGATAGGTGCACTTGAGCCCGAGAGCTGTAACAAAGGGTACTTGTCGGGGTAAATCCCTAGGGCGACCCGGGCGGCCAGAAACCTAGCCGCCGTCACCGCAAACTCCCTCCTCCCCTCCCTCCATCGCCGCCGGAAGACGCAGCCGGGCTAAGCCCGGGGGCCGACGGCGGTGGCGGGAGATCTCCTCTCTCGCGCGACTCCGGGGTGGGGCGGACCCCAAGGCGTGCGGTGGCGCGATCGATCTAGGATCTGCGGCGCGGTGGATGGCGGCAGGCGGCGGGAGGCCGGCCCGTCCTCTTACGGCGACGGCTTGGCGCGGCCGAGGCCAGGGCTGCGGGCATTGCGGATGGCCCTTCGGGCGGCGGCGACGACTGCGGTAGGCCGCGGCCGGCTTGGCTGCTGGCGTGCATGCTGCCTTCAGATCGGCGACGGCGGCGTGGAGGGCCTGGTGGTCTCGTCGGCGGCACCTCAGATCAGATCTGTTCTAACCGGTGCAGCCGGCGGTGGTGGTCATCTCTTCCTTCAGAGGTGGTCGGCCTGAGGCTGGGTGCTCGGATCTCGGGATCCGTCATCTGGCACCAGCTGCGAGTCGGGGAGACGTAGTTGTCGGTGAAAACCGAGCCGACGGCGGCCGATGGCGGCGTTCTGCGTCGTTACCTTGATGAAGGTATCATCATGTGACTACTGTCGACCCACTCGTATTGCTCTGGGGGAAACCCTAGGATCTGGTGTTCCAGACCGGACGATGGCGGCACTGCGGTGTCGTTTCTCTCTTGGGAGCGTTGTTTTGTGGAGCAGCGTTGGAAGTCAGAGGCAGGAGGTGGAGCGGCTTCGTCTTGCACGGAGCTTCGATGGAGATGTCAAGTCATGCCTGACCGACAGGTGCTACGCTTGGTCATGCCTGATCGGCTAGTGCTACGCACGACACATTTTCCAAGGGCTTCAAGCTGTGTCGGCTGGTGGTTCATGGCAGCATGGCGCTGAGGTGTATAAGTGGCAACCGCGATGTGTACAGCTGTTTGCGCGCAGGGAGGAGGTGGCGTTGGGCGCCGTGGTGGCATCGACGATAGTTGGACCGAGCAAGGTTGATGCATCAATACAGTTCTGAAGATGGAGCGGTGGCAGTTGGCGGCGGCGGCATCTGAGAGCACGGCGGACGAGTGTGTGCCCTGCACCCGCAAGTGGCTAGGTTGGGGTCTCAGGTCTTAGATGTTAGGCTTGGCTGCGATGTCTGTTTGGTATTAGGCCCAGGCTATATGCGCCCCTTCATCAACTGGATAGGTGTAGCGACATTTTGTTGCTTAGATGGCGGCTTTAGTCTTACTGTTGTATGACTTTGTAAGGTCTTGTGAGAATAATTAATAAAGTGGCCGTATGCATCGCCTAGATGCAGAGGCCGGGGGTCATCCTCCTTTTCTAAAAAAATGACATGTTGATTGGAAAAAATATTGAATACACAATAGTCGACCGAAAATTACCAAATTCTTAGTGAGATTGTGTTACCCGAAAATATATATGTCCGTATGGGACAGCTAGGTGCGTGGGCACCTTTTCTAGAACCGTTGGATGACACTAAGATGTGCGCACATGTAATTAGTATTGGTAGTAATTGATAATTTGTATTAAGAAAGAATTATTACTAATTACTGCTTGATATGAACACTTAATACCCAGTCAAATTAAGCCCATGCATGTCTCAAATGCCACATAGTTAGGTATTTTTGCGTATAATGGAGGTCGTATTATTTTAAGTACCCTCCTTTATTTTTGACCGAGTATCTAATGCCTTGAATAAATCACTAGGTATACACATATATAACCCAAAATATCTTAGATATGTTTTTGTACTCAAAATATGTTGTGTATATATTAGATACCCATAGGTCACGTAGCCAGGTATACATAGCCATATATTCTTTAGGTACATACGTCGACTGATTATGTACAATATTTTCCAAGCATTTTCACACAACGGGGTATACAAGTGTGCAGACACCTTGGGTATTTCCACTTGAACTATATCGTTGGATGTATAATGTTTTCCTACATTTTTCCACATATCGGGGTATATACCTCGGTTGGGTAAGTACAATATTTTCCTACCCTTTTTCATATAGCTGGTTATATACGTCGCCCGGGTATTACAATATTTTCGTCAGTAGTTATTGTATAACCATATTTTATAGTTAGTAAACAAAAATAACGTGCAATTAGTTAAAAAAATAAATTATTGTGTATGTACTTACCCGTATCGTACATTCTTTCATAAGTATATGGTACCCATTTTAGATAATTGAAAACAAAAAATGTAATAGTTTAAAAATAAATTATTGAATAAATACGTAGATATGTGTACAATTTCATTGTTAGGTATTAGATATGCATATTAGATAGTTAGAAAACAAAAATACGCATATTATCTTTAATATGTTTAATTGTTTGGCAAGTCTTGCATGCCAAATAGTTAGAACCAAAAATAAAACAATTTGGTCATGCATGCCAAATAGTTAGAACCAAAAATAGTTAGAACCAAAAATAGTTAGAACCAAATAGTATATCGTCTTGATCATGGTCGTCTCTGCCGCTAGCTTCCATAGCTTAACTAATCCAGAAGAAAGATAAAACAATTTAGTATTCAAATTAGAATGCATTGAATTTAGCTAGCAAGATCATCATAATATCACTAATACATCTCAAATAATCCACTTAATGCATCATCGAATATAATCTCGAATACATCTCGAACATTATCATATAACAGCACTAAACGCGCAAGGGCGCCGTTTTTCTTCTTGGAGACATCGGTCTATGTCTGCTCCATCATTTCCCCCCTCTCTGCCTCTTGGGTGAAAACCCTAACTCCGGTGGGCGGTGGCGGCGTACGTGACGCCGTGACCTTCCTGAAGGCGTCGCCTTGAGGGCTGAGTGGTGGTGGGCATTGTGTGGGTCCTTGATGGTTGTTGGTGATGGGCACTGCTCCGGGGGAAACCATAGGATCCGGTGTTCCAGATCGGACGATGGCGGTACTGCGGTGTCGTTTCTCTCTTGGGAGCATCGTTTACGGAGCAGCGCTGGAAGTCAAAGGCAGGGGGTGGAGCGGCTTCGTCTTGCACGAAGCATCGGTGGAGATGTCAAGTCATGCCTGACCGACAGGTGCTACGCTTTGTCATGCCTAGTCGGCAGGTACTACGTACGATGGATCTTCCAAGGACTTCAAGCTGTGTCGGCTGGTGGTACTTGGCAGCATGGCGCTGAGGTGTATTAGTGGCGACCGCGACCTGCTCAGCTGTTTGCGCGCGGGGAGGAGGTGCCGTTGGGCGCCGTGGTGGCGTCGACGATAGCTAGACCGAGCAAGGTTGATGCATCAGTACAGTTCTGAAGATGGAGCGGTGGAAGTTGGCGGCGGTGGCCTCTAAGAGCACGCCGGACCAGTGTGTGCCCCAGACCCGGCAAGTGGCTAGATTGGGGTCTCAGGTCTCAAATATTTGTTTCCTGTGCGGGAATTGGTACTTCATCAAGTTTTACTATCCCAGGACCTTTAAGTAAACTTCTGAAGGAAAATGTATCCAAGATAGAAGAACTCATTGAGGAAGCACATAAAACTATCAAGTCGGCGAAGGTGCAAAGTAACAAAGGAAATGACAAGCATATACCAACTGCTACTTCAAAACATATACAAGGGCCCACTCTTTCAGTTCCAATAGGGAAGGTAACTGGCAGAGATGAGGCTCTTAAGGAGATAAAAGATATACTTCGTCAGACAGAAGACAATACACGTTTATCTGTAGTTGGTATTATTGGCATTCCAGGATCTGGGAAGACAACTCTAGCACAATGTGTGTGCAAGTCTGAGAGAAATGATAACCATTTTGACCTTGTCATGTGGATTCATGTTTCTGAGTATTTTAGCGTGCAAACAATTTATGCGGAGATTTTTGACCAAGCTTGGAAGAAGTCATGGGGGATGGATAAAGAACGTCCTGAATGTAAAAGCATTGATGTGCTGAGGGCAGAATTGGAGAACGTACTAAATGGGAAACGATTATTCTTGGTACTGGATGATATCTGGTTCAATAAGCAACTAGCTATAGAGGAGAAGCTAGAGCAATTATTCTCTCCATTAATGGTTGGGAAGGAAGGAAGCCAGATCCTGGTGACAAGTCGGCAAAATTCGCTCTGACGTCTAGGTCCTGATGTGACAAGCAATAAGTATCCAATACCTGATTTGGATGATGAAGTCTTTTTGAAAATGTTCATGCATTATGCACTTGGTAATAAGCCCGTGGATAAGAAAGATAAAGGAAACCTCCAAAGTATTGGCGCTCAGATTGCAAAAAAGGTGCAGAAATCACAGCTACTAGCTAGAGTAGTGGGAGGAATCTTGTATCAAAAACCAACAGTTGAAATTAGAGATTGGTTAAATGTCCGAGATCAGAATCTCTTGGACAAGTACATGGGAGCTCTGTGGTGGAGCTACCAACATCTTTGTGAGCAGGTCAGGCGATGCTTTGCCTACTGTAGTATTTTCCCTAGAAGGTATCCTTTGCACCGTGATGAGTTGGTTAACTTGTGGGTCGCAGAAGGGTTCATAAATACGAGCAGCCATGGACAGGAAATGGAAGATGTTGGTCGGGGTTACTTTGATGAATTGATATCCACCTCTTTTCTGCTTCCAGGAGGAGAGGACGACCGCCTCTCCCTCGCCGATGGCTCATCCGTCTGAGCCGGCGGCTAGGGTGGGAGGATGGTGCGGGCAGGCAGCCCCCGTCATCCCCTCTTCGCTCCTACCCATGGCCGGGGCCCCTGGTGTGGGGCACCCGTCTGCGGGGATCGGGAGACCGCAGACGCCTTCTCTGGTAACATCGGCAGACCCTTTGAGGGATTCAGTGCCAGGTTTTACTAGGGAGGAGGTTGTCGCGTTTGGCGGGATCCCGGACCCTATCTCCGAGGGGAGACGGATGAGTGCTCGCATCCTCGCCATCCCTGAGGTGGATGATATGCAACTGCGGTGCGCTATGAGGGCGGCCAAGCTTCAGGAGGCTGCTGTTTCTTCTGGTATGTCCGTCAACTTATCTAATTCCTTATTGCATTTTTCTAATGAGGACATTATTAATAATGCAAACCAATTAGGAGTTTCACTAGGTGCTACGGATAGTGAGATTACCAATTCGGTGAATGATCTATTAGATTTGGAGGCGGAACGGGCCTTAGAGACTATTCGTAATCTTGCAGCAGTTAAACCAATGAATGATGATGAGATTGATGCGTTAGGGGTTAGAGTGCTCGATAATCTGTGTGCGGATCTAGCACCCCCCAATCATGACTCGGAGGAAGATGATGTAGAGAATGATGCTAGTAATATTGGTGAACCCGGTTATGAGGACCGGGCGACAGAGCTTAGTAAACCTAAGCGTAAGTGGAAATGGAAGATCTATCCCGATTCCGCAGTTCGTAGGAGTGATAGGATTCGAACCACTAAAAAATTCCATGATGAATTATGAGAGGAATTTTTTGGAATAGCGGAGGTCTGAAGGACTTGGCTAAAAGAAGATTCCTGGCTGAGACAGCTTTAGAGCAGAGGTTAGATTTTGTTGCTCTATCGGAGACGGGTAGAGATAACTTTGCGCCCCAGTTTCTCTCTTCTCTTGTGGGTGGTATTGATTTCGATTGGCATTGCCTCCCTCCGCGAGGAAGATCGGGTGGTATCTTACTAGGTGTGAGATGCGATTCGCTTGAAGTCCGAAGTGTGGTGATGGGCGACTTCGCGGTGAAGTTTCGAGTCAGGTCTAGGATAGATGGTTTTAACTGGGCTTTGGTGGCGGTTTATGGTGCCGCACAGCCCGAGCTTAAAGCGGAGTTTTTGGCGGACCTTGTTCGAATCTGTGGGTCAGAACAGCTTCCAATTTTAGTTGGAGGCGATTTCAATATCATCAGGAGGAGAGAGGAGAAGAACAATGATAACTTTGATGGCAGATGGTCGTTTATGTTCAACACCATTATTGAAAGCTTGGATCTGAGAGAGATAGAGCTTTCTGGTAGGAAGTTCACCTGGGCTAATGCTCTGCCAAACCCAACCTATGAAAAGCTTGATCGAGTTCTTGCGAGCGTAGAGTGGGAACAAAAGTTCCCTCTGGTTACGGTGCAAGCTCTTTCGAGGGGAATATCTGATCACACCCCATTGTTCGTGGACTCAGGGGAGCCGAACCACATGGGTAACAAGAACTCCTTCTCCTTCGAGATGTCATGGTTTGAATGTGAGGGGTTCTTGGACTTAATTGCCAGGGAATGGGATAGAGGTGTAGGAGGCCAGACGGCGATAGAGCGTTGGCAGAATAAGGTTAGGCATTTGCGAAGTTTCTTACGAGGTTGGGCTAAGCACCTCAGTGGTGTGTATAAGATTGAAAAGGATAGACTCCTTGGTCTTACACAGGCCCTCGACATACAGGTCGAATCCAATATTTTATCGCCAACTGAGCTTCAGGTTAAAAATGAGGTGGAGAAGAGGTTGAAAGAACTTCTCCGCGAAGAAGAATTGAAGTTGGCTTTGCGTGCTAAAGTCCGCAAAGTGGTCCAAGGGGACACGAATACTCAGTTCTTCCATTTGATAGCTAATGGCAAGCACAGAAAGAAGCGTATCTTTCAGCTTGAGCAAGACGAGGGCACTATTTTAGGTCAGGATAACCTAAAAACATATATTACCGACTATTATAAGCAGTTATTTGGACCGCCGGAGGATAACTGTGTGTCCCTCAATGAGTCCAGGACTGAGGATCTCCCTCAGCTATCGGCTGCCGATAATGATATTCTGGTTGCCCCGTTCTCGGAGAAGGAGGTGTTTGATGCTATTGCGCAGATGAAAAACAATAAGGCTCCCGGACCGGATGGATTCCCGGCAGAGTTCTATAAAAAGTACTGGCACATTATTAAGGGGGATTTACTACCTATGTTCCATGATCTGTTCTCTGGACAGCTTCAATTATTTCACTTGAATTTTGAAACTATCACACTGCTCCCCAAAGAAGACGGATGCGGTGAGAATTGAGCAATCCA
This sequence comes from Aegilops longissima, assembly GCA_021605205.1. Classification (NCBI taxonomy): domain Eukaryota; kingdom Viridiplantae; phylum Streptophyta; class Magnoliopsida; order Poales; family Poaceae; genus Aegilops; species Aegilops longissima. The sequence goes on along the minus strand of JAHIAM010004222.1, from coordinate 335,831 downwards.
GGCCGATCTGTCTCCTCAATGTTAGTTTCAAAATTTTCACCAAGGTCGGGACAAACAGACTCACACAGATTGCGCATTCTGTGGTGCAACAGTCCCAAACTGCTTTCATGTCGGACAGAAATATCCTTGAAGGGGTTGTTGTCCTGCATGAAACGCTCCATGAAGTCCATTCCAAAAAATTAGATGGAGTAATTTTTAAGGTGGATTTCGAGAAAGCGTATGATAAGGTCAAATGGCCATTCCTCCAACAGTCATTGCGTATGAAAGGTTTTGATGAAGCCTGGCGCCGACAGGTTGAATATAGGTCATTGTTTCCAGACAGATAAAGGCCTCAGACAAGGAGATCCGATGTCCCCTATCTTGTTTAACATTGTGGTGGATATGTTAGCAATTTTGATAGGAAGGGCTAAGGAAAATGGTCAAGTAGGTGGATTGGTACCTCATCTTATTGATGGAGGTGTATCCATCCTTCAGTACGCTGATGATACAATTATCTTTATGGAGCATGACTTGGCCAAGGCCACAAATATGAAGCTTGTCCTATGCCTATTTGAACAATTGATCGGGTTAAAGATTAACTTTCATAAGAGCGAGCTGTTCTGTTTTGGTAGGGCCAAAGATGAACAGGATGCTTATAGGCAATTGTTTGGGTGTGAGTTGGGAGAGTTACCCTTCTCTTACTTGGGGATTCCAATCCACCATCGTAGGCTGACAAACAAAGAATGGAAGTGCATCGAGGACCGATTTGAGAAGAAAATGAGTTGCTGGAAGGGTAAGCTCATGTCATACGGAGGCCGATTAATCCTGATTAATTCCGTGCTCATGAGTATGCCAATGTTTATCCTATCATTCTTTGAGGTCCCAGTTGGTGTTAGGAAGAGACTGGACTTCTATCGATCGCGTTTCTTTTGGCAGGGTGATGAGTTTAAAAGAAAATATCGGCTTGCTAAATGGGATATCATATGTAGACCGAAAGACCAAGGGGGTCTAGGTATTGAGAATCTAGAAGTTAAGAATAAATGCCTTCTTAGCAAGTGGCTATGGAAGCTCTCATCAGAGAATGATGTTATGTGGGCTCAAATCCTTCGCAGCAAGTACCTCCAGCCAAAAACTTTGTCCCAGGTTACAGTCCGGCCAACCGATTCGCCCTACTGGAAAGGCCTGATGAAAGTCAAACAGGCCATGTTCAATAGGACGAAGTTTGTTATTAGAAACGGCACGAGTACACGTTTCTGGGAGGATACTTGGCTCGGCGAGACACCCTTGGCCATCCAATACCCGTCTTTGTACCGCATTGTTCAACGACGTGACGTGTTCGTCGCATCGGTCTTTCAATCTACCCCCCTTAATATTCAGTTCCGACGATCGCTAGCGGGCAATCGTTGGGAAGATTGGCTCCGTCTAGTTAGGAGACTGATGGAAGTCCAGCTTTCACAACAACCCGATGAATTACGCTGGAAATTGAAAAAGTCTGGAGTCTTCACGGTTAAATCAATGTATATTGATGTTATTAATTCGAGCCCCATTCCTACATCCAAGCATGTTTGGGATGTCAAAGTTCTTTTAAAAATAAAAGTGTTTATGTGGTTTGTCCATAAACAAGTTATTTTAACTAAGGACAACTTGATAAAGCGTAATTGGACAGGACCTACTAGGTGTAGTTTCTGCGATCGGGATGAGACTATCAAACACCTCTTTTTTGATTGCCCGTTGGCCAAGGTACTCTGGCAGACGGTCCACATTGCTTTTAATATCAATCCACCGAATTCTGTTAATGCGTTATTTTGGACATGGCTTAATGGGGTTGAGCCTGACTTAGCAAAACATATTCGGGTTGGAGTTTGTGCTTTGCTGTGGACTATCTGGACTTGCAGAAATGATTTGGTTTTTAATAGAATATCATGTATACGTTTTTTGCAGGTCATATTCAGAACTACGGCATTGATCCGTTCGTGGTCGCTACTTACCCAGACGGAGGCCAGGGAGCATTTGGTTACTGGGTCTTTCCGCTGGGAGATGGTAGCTCGGGATATCTTCAACCGGTTTGGATGGCGGTCAAGTAATAGGATAGGCATTTAGTATTCCTATCTAGTTTTAGCCGGCCGGTTGTGGCGTCTTTTATTGGCTAGTTGGTGTTCCTAACCCTTTATGGCTCTGTGTGAGCTTTCTGTGCTTTCTTTATTACTTTCGGAGACCTTTTGAACCATGTTGGCACTACTTTATTTGGTTAATAAGATGGCCGTATGCATCTTTCTGATGCAGAGGCGGGGAATCCCCCTTTTCCAAAAAAAAGGAGGAGAGGACGACAGTGGGAAGTACTTTTTAATTCATGACCTGCTGCATGATTTAGCAATGAAGGCTGCTGGAAGTGATTGCTCAAAAATTGAGAATGGTTGGACAGACAATGTTCCTCTAGATGTTCGCCACCTATACATTGAAAGCTGTAATGTATCCATGATTACTGGACATCTTGTCAAACTAAGTAAGTTGCGCACTCTGATCATCAAGAATGGTGAACATGACAGAAGTGAAGAAGCCTTTGACAAGATGTTTAGGAAGTTAAGTAAGCTGCGCGTACTGATCTTCGGAACAGATAGGGATGCTCGTCAGTTGTTGTTCCCAGACTCTATTGGTTGTTTAAAGTATCTAAGGTATCTTAGTTTTCGGATATGGAGCATTTACAATGTAAATCTGCCAAACACATTAGACAAGCTTCACCTTCTGCAAGTGCTGGATTTGGGTAATTCCTTAGATACCAATTTCTCCTTTAGTGAACAGGTGTTTATGTTCTTCAACTTGCGGCATTTATTCGATAAATACGTCACTGTTCCAAACATAGGTAGCCTTACATCACTCCAGACGATGCCAGCCTTAAGTGTTGTACAGGGTAAAGGGTATGAATTACACCAGCTGAAGCATGTAAACCAGCTTCAAGGCAAGTTTTTTTTCAAAACGGAGGCAAAGATTGCCTCATCTATTAATTAAGGAGAAGAGAATTGCCCAGTTAATTACGGAAAACCGGGCAAAAACCGAAACAACAATGGGCCAAGCCCACTCCCATAGACTGAAACACACAGGGCAAAGCCCACCCTAATTGACGACAAGTCGACTTGCAGCCAAACAATGCAGCTCCGACTCTGACGGAGAACTCAAAAGGACACCAGACACGGCTGGCGCCACGAAAGATCGCCGAACGGGCCACCTACAGCCAGTCATCGTACACCACAGGGCCCCGCCGCCACAGCTTCGACTCCACAGCAACAAGCAACCCGAGGAAAAACCGTGGACACGCCGGGGAAGAGCCAACTACCGCAACCATTGTCACGTCGCCGACATCGCTCCCACCATAATCGTTGCCACAAGAGTCTGGTCGCCACAGTTATTCTCTCGGGGCCGCCGCCCCGACATCCACTGCTCCGTCGCGCCCAGCGCAATGAACCGGCACCGCCTTCCGGAGCCGTCGCCCCCCGACATACCACCGCTCTCCTCGAGCAGCAACGCCGCACAACCCAGCTGCCCGCAGCCCACGCTGCTCAGGGCAACCGCTCGCAGACCACGAACGTCGCACCACATCCGGGGCCGCCGCCCGGCGTAAATCGACCGCCTCCTCGAGGCGCGATCGACCGAGCCGACATCCCTACCGCCAAGCGGAACAAGAATGCCACCCAACCAATGTCAAGCGAGCCCCACCTCATAGAGCTGCCACTCGCATTGTTCCGAGATCGCCATCTCGGCGCTGTCGAAACCACCGGGGCGCCGCCCGCGTCCACTTGTCCCGTCGGCGAAGAGATCCATGCAAATTGCAAAATGCTAACTCTCCAAGGCGATGCCTCAAAGAAGGATACGATGTAGCCGCCGTCAACGCCCGCTTCGACCACCGAAGCTAGGGATTTCTCCCAGAGAGTAATGAAATGGAGATCCACGGCAACGCCTTCAAGAAGGGGAGCGACACCATGGCGCCATCGTTGCCGCCACCGACCCAATGTCAGGGCTAGACTTTCGCCCGGAGCTCCATTACACCTTCGAATCCGAGCAGATCCAAAGCACTGCACATCACACCATCCACATGGTCGACGTCCACCGGCTCCACCTTGTGATGCAGCAGCCGCCGCACCTCTCAAGCGCGCGGACCTGCCAGATCCGCGGCCTCCCTGTCACCTCGGTGTGACCCACACACGGCAGATCCGCGTCGGCTAGGCCACCCCGCGCCGCCGCCGTGCTTCTGCACGACTCCCTTGCGCTGCTGCCGCGCCTCAGCACGGCCCATTGCGCGCCGAGCACCCGCCAGGGACCAGATCTGTCGCGACCGCTGCACGGTGCCGCCCCTCCACGTTGCCTTGGACCCTCGCTGGCTGCACGCCTCGTCGGAGATCCTTGCAGCACCTCATGCCCGAGCTGCTCCATCCACGCCCGAGCTCCATGCCCACCACGCTCGAGACCCCCACTCGCCCCTTGTACGCACGCGCCGTCACCACGGCCTCCCTGAACGCCCGCACCCCCGCAGTGGCCTCCCTGCGCGCTCCGCCCGCACACCACTAGATCCGGGCATGAGGGCCCCGGATCCGCCGCTCCCGCCGGAGGGGAAGAGCTTCAGCCCGCCGGCGCAGAGCACGCGACGACCACGCGCCGGCGCCGCACGAGCCAGCCACGGGCCGTCTGCACCCTCGAGAAGAAGCCCCGCCGCCGCTTCTGCCACACGGGCTTTGCCCGGCGACGCGTCCTGGCGGCGGCGAGGAGGGAGACGCTTGGATATGTTGAAAGCAAAGAGCAAGCTCTCAAAGCCAATCTAGCCGGCAAGGAACGACTCATGGAACTTAATCTGTCATGAGATATATCTGAACACACAGCCCAAAAAGATCGACTTAATGAACTGAAAATGGGATGGTGGTATATGTCTGATTCTGACCACACAGTAGTGGCACCATCGAGGGATATACAAGCAGATGTACTTGAGAGTCTTCGGCCACCGGAATATCTTAATGTTTTGCAAATCTCCAATTACGACGGTTCAAGGTATCCCAGTTGGATGGTGGGTACTCAGAGGAGCATAATGCGCCTACATGAACTCGTGCTATTCTCGTGCTGCCAACCGGCGTGTGGCCCTCAACTTTTTTTTATTACTGTTAGTTCTCTAGTGCTGGGGCTGTGCAACTGGGACACCTTACCCTATAATATGGAGGACCTCACGTCGCTCAGGCTTACGTCAATGTCAAGTGGCCTGCCATCCAATATGGAGAACCTAACATCGCTCAAGCGCCTGATCATTGATGACTGCGGACATAGGGGCCTGTGTCCCTTGACTACATTGAAATCACACTGTGCAAAGTAAGTGGAAGTCAAAACTGGCAGAAGATTAAAAACATTCGGCACAAAAATATTGACGGTAGGGCATTTAATGACATTGACGATGATGAGTTCGAAGGTACATTTGTGTATGCTTTTATTGCCTCCCTTTTTACTTTGGACACTAGGAGCTAATGATAGTGAAATTTCCAATTCGGTGAATGATCTTTTAGATTTGGAGGCGGAGCGTGCCTTAGAGACTATTCGTAATCTCGCAGCGGTAAAACCCATGAATGATGATGAGATTGATGCGTTAGGGGTCAGAGTGCTCGATAATCTGTGTGCGGATCTAGCACCATCCAACCATGAGTCTGCGCACTGGCGGAGCGTTGTGGGGGCAATTCCGGGCTATGGCCACCCCTTCCAAAAGCCCAAATATTTTTTTGTAGGACTCACAGCCCATCTCGTCGCCCAGTAGCAGCGGAAACTGAGAGGCCCAGGCACCGAGCGCTACCTGAACGACAGTGAGCGCGTCACATGGAGCAGCCGCCCCATCCCTGTTCTGTTTGCCTGTTCCCCCTCCGCACTCCACTGCTCCTCGCCTCCTCCGCACTGCTCCTCCGGTCGCCACCATGGGCCATGGTGACTTCTGCCGCTAGTGCTCCTCGCCTCCTCCCCTGACTCTGACTGGCTAGGTCTTCTTCCTCCTTGGATCCTCCCATCTCCACTAGTCCCCTACTTCCCCGGCTCCCTGATAAACTCCGTGAGTCCCCTCCCAATCCAATCCCTAAATCCCCATCTACTTATTGTGTATGCTCACTATTTTCTCCTAAATCCTTTCTGAATTCCAGCAGTGCAAGTGGATCTGCAGCCTATAGCAGCAAATTCGTGGGGGTTGCCAAATTTGTGGGGGATCTGCAACCTAACAGGGTATGTTATGTGTGGATCTTAATTTTTGCAGTTCTATCTTGCAAAGTTAATTGGAGACCATCTTAAATTCTTGATTTTAGATTGCTAGAATAAGTAGATTAGTTCCAGTTAAAGAACAAATGTGGAATTATGATTTTTCAGCTGATGAAAATTTGTTTGCAAATTCCAATTTAGGTAGCAATGGGGAGAAACAGAGCAACAACTATGCATTCATTTTTCAAAAGGAAAAGAGATGACACATCTGTTGAAGTTGAAGGTCTTTTGCCTCTTGAACCTCTACCATTGGCATTGCTTGAACAAGAGTATCATACTGAGAATGAAGAACAACATCAAACTGAAAATGAAGAAGCAGAAAGAACAGCTGAGTGAAAATGACGAACGACAAACAAATGAGCCTATCATATTTCGAGGTGTCGAGTTCTTGCAGAGAGATCCTGCATTGCGACCACAGATTTGGCAATATCCACCTAACGTGAGAGATGAAGTGCGAAGAGCATACATGCAACTAGGTCCTATGCAGCCAAAACTGAATGAGTACAAACCTTCTGGAAAACCTGGGCATCAACGGCGTTTCCAATTCAGTTGGTTCAAGGGTTTTCCATCATGGTTAGAATATTCTACTAGCAGCCATCGTGCTTATTGTTTTTACTGCTTCCTAGGCAACAAAAACATCAAGAAACGAAGTGGTTTTGATGTGTTTTCTGCTCATGGCTTCGACCATTGGAAAAAAGTTAAAAATGGAGAAAGGTGTGCGTTCTTGGTTCATGTTGGATGTAGTCCTTATTCACACCACAACAATACAGTGGGAGATCGTCATGCTATCTTGGATCAACCAAACCACATAGTAAACGTTATGGAGGTTCAAGACAACAAGGAGAAAGAGAGAGATACTTTGCGGTTAAGAACATCAATTGCAGTTGTGAAGTGGCTCACCTTCCAGTCTTGTGCTTTCAGAGGCCATGATGAGACACCCGAGTCAAGAAATCGAGGGAACTTCATTGAATTGATAAAGCTTCTCGCAGAATTCAATCCTGAAATCGCAGCTGTAGTTTTAGAGAATTCTCCTAGGTGTAGCAAATACACATCCCATCAAATTCAACAGGAGATATTGAGTATTTATGCACTGAAGGTTAGGCAGTATATCCGCCAAGAGATTGGTGATTCAAAATTCTCTATTCTAGTGGATGAAACATGTGATGCTTCTAAAAGAGAGCAAATGGCAGTAGTGTTCAGATTCCCCGATAAAGAAGGTTTTTTACAAGAACGCTTCTTTAATCTGATACATGTAAAGAACACCAAAGCACTAACATTAAAGGAAGAGTTGTCTGCTTTAATGTCCAATAATGGCTTTGATGTTCAAAATTTGCGTGGCCAAGGATACGATGGGGCTAGCAACATGAAGGGTGAGTTCAATGGATTACAAGCACTTTTCCTCAAAGATTGTCCGTATGCTTATTATGTACACTGCTATGCACATCGCCTGCAACTTGCCCTTGTTGCTGCAGCAAGAGATGTTGTTCCTATTAGCCAATTTTTCCAGAAACTTCTCTACATCATAAACATTGTTGACTCATCGTCAAAGCCACATGATGAGCTAGATGATGCCCAAGTTGTTGAGATTGCACGTCTACTTGCAATTGATCAGATTGAGACAAGCAAAGGGGGGAATCAGATCAAAGCATTAAAGCGTCCAGGAGACACTCGATGGGGGTCACACTTGGGTTCTATATCTAGCCTTATGGATATGTTCAACGCAGTAAGTTCTACTCTACAAACTATAGCTTCTGATGCTTCTGCTGGTACACACCGAGCTAATGCAGATACTCCTTACAACTACTTGATCGATTTTGAGTTTGTGTTTGGCCTATGTATGATGAGAGAGATGTTGGATATCAGTGAAGAGCTTGGGAAAGCTTTACAAAATAAAAGACAGGATATAGTGAATGCTATTCGTTTAGTTTCATCCACAAAGGCCCTTATAGAAAAATTGAGATAAGATAATGGTTGGGATGATTTTTTTACTACCGTTGTTGAGTTTTGCATGGATCATGGCATTGAGATTCCTGATATGGATGAGCGATATATTTTACGTGGGGGTCGTGCTCGTCGTCAAGCTGATAATTTTACTAAAGAGCATTATTTCCGAGTGGAGATATTTCGAGCAACGTCGGACAGCCAATTGAATGAGTTAAATTTGAAATTCAATGAAAAAAATGATGGGTCTTTTATCTGTTAGTGTTACTCTAATACCAAAAAATGGGTTTGCTGGTTTCAATGCTAAAGACATATGCAAAATGGTCGAGAAGTTCTATCCGGCAGATTTTACACATCAAGAGCTAATTGCATTGGAGCGTCAATTCAACCATTTTGCTTCAGATGCTTCTAATAATGAAGATCTAAAGAAACCAACAACATTGGTTGCACTCTGTAGATGCCTTTTTGTGACAGGACGGTATAGGATCTATAACATGGTTGATAGGTTGATTCGTTTGCTTATCACTCTTCCGGTTTCCACTGCTAGTGCTGAGCGTGCATTCTCTAGCTTGAAGATTATCAAGACAAGGCTGCGCAACACAATGGAAGATGAGTACCTCGCCAATAGCTTGCTTATACAGGTTGAACGGGAACTTGCAACAAAATTCAACTTTGAAGATATAATTGCTGATTTTAAAGAACGGAAGAAGAGGAGAGCAAATCTTGAGTGAATCACGTACTCCATGTTGTCTAACTATCCATGTTTGACTCGTCTTTTGCTAAATGGTTAGGAGGTTGCTAAATGCCTAAATATGCTTGGGTGCTCTTAGACTGCTATGTTTTGTAAACATCTTATATATATTATATATATGTGCATGTTCTCCAATGATTCTAACCTGATACATACATGAACTTGCACTTTCTTGCTGTTACTTGCTATTTTTTTCATAAATCTGAACCAATTGCCCCCCCTCATTTTTGCTTCACGCTCTGCCACTGAGTCTGAGGATGATGATGTGCCTATAGATAATGCTGTTGTTAGTACCGCTGAGCCCGGTTATGAGGACCGGGGGACAAAACCTAGTAAACCAAAGCGCAAGTGGAAACGGAAGATTTATCCCAATTCTGCTATTCGTAGGAGTGCTAGGATTTGGACTACCAAAAAATTCCATGATGAATTATAAAAAGGAATCTTTTAGAATAGCAGAGGTCTGAAAGACTTGGCTAAAAGAAGGTTTCTTGCTGAGGCATCTCTGGAGCATCGTTTAGATTTTATTGCTCTATCGGAAATTGGTCGAGATAACTTTGCGCCCCAGTTTCTTTCCTCTCTTGCGGGTGATGTTGATTTCGATTGGCATTGCCTCCCTCCGCGAGGAAGATCGGGTGGTATCTTGTTGGGTGTGAGATGCGATTCGCTTGAAGTCCAAAGTGTAGTGATGGGCGACTTCGCGGTTAAGTTTCGAGTCGAGTCTAAAGTTGATGGTTTCAACTGGGCTTTGGTGCCGGTTTATGGTGCCGCACAGCCCGAGCTTAAACCAGAGTTTCTGGCGGACCTTGTTCGAATCTGTGGGTCGGAGCAGCTTCCAATTTTAGTTGGGGGTGAGAGGAGAAGAATAATGATAACTTTGACGGCAGGTGGTCGTTTATGTTCAGTACCTTTATTGAAAGCTTGGATCTGAGGGAGATAGAGCTTTCTGGTAGAAAGTTTACCTGAGTTAATGCTATGCCAAACCCGACTTTCGAAAAGCTTGATCGAGTTCTCGCGACCGTGGAGTGGGAACAGAAGTTCCCTCTTGTAACGGTCCAAGCACTCTCGCGTGGAATATCCGATCACACACCCTTGTTCGTGGACTCAGGGGAGCCGAACCACGTGGGTAACAAAAACACCTTTTCTTTCAAGATGGCCTGGTTCGAACGCGAAGGTTTCTTGGACCTGGTTGCCAGGGAATGGGCTAAGGGTGCAGGAGGGAGGACTTCGGTCGAGCGTTGGCATAATAAGATTAGGCATTTGAGAAGTTTTTTACGGGGTTGGGCCAAGCACCTAAGTGGGGTGTATAGGACTGAAAAGGATAGGCTCCTTTCTCTAATACAGGCCCTAGACATAAAGGCCGAATCCACGATTTTGCTGCCAGCTGAGCTTCAGGATAAAACTGAAGGGGAGAAGAGGTTGAAAGAACTTCTCCGCGGAGAAGAATTGAAGTGGGCATTGCGGGCTTAGGCCCGCAAAGTGGTCCATGGGGACGCAAATACTCAATTCTTTCACTTGATTGCTAATGGTAAGCACAGAAAGAAGAGGATCTTTCAACTTGAACAAGATGAGGGCACTGCCTTAGGACAGGACAACCTAAAAACCTATATAACCGAGTATTATAGGCAGTTATTTGGACCTCCGGAGGATAGTTATGTGTCCCTCGATGAGTCTAGGACTGAGGATGTGCCTCAACTATCGGCTGCTGATAATGATATTCTGGTTGCCCCGTTCTCAGAGAAGGAGGTGTTTGATGCTATTGCATAGATGAAAAAAATAAGGCTCCTGGTCCGGATGGATTCCCGGTCGAGTTCTACAAAAAGTGCTGGCACATTATTAAGGGGGATTTGCTACCTATGTTTCATGACCTGTTCTCTGGACATCTTCACCTATTTCACTTGAATTTTAGAACTATCACACTGCTTCCTAAGAAAACGGATGCTGTGAGAATTGAGAAGTTCAGGCCGATCTGCCTTCTCAATGTTAGTTTCAAAATCTTCACCAAAGTTGGAACTAATAGGCTCACACAGATTGCGCATTCTGTGGTGCAACAATCCCAAAATGCTTTCATGCCGGACAGAAACATCCTTGAAGGGGTGGTCGTCCTTCATGAAACGCTCCATGAAATCCATTCAAAAAAATTAGATGGAGTAATTTTTAAGGTGGATTTTGAGAAAGCGTACGATAAGGTCAAATGGCCATTCCTCCAACAGGCATTGCGTATGAAAGGTTTTGATGAAGCCTGGCGTCGCCAGGTTGAATCATTTATGCAAAAAGGGAGTGTGGGAATTAAAGTGAATGACGATATTGGTCATTACTTCCAGACACATAAAGGCCTAAGACAAGGAGATCTGATGTCCCCTATCTTGTTTAACATCGTGGTTGATATGTTAGCAATTTTGATAGGAAGGGCTAAGGAGAATGGCCTAGTAGGTGGTTTGGTACCTCGTCTTGTTGATGGAGGTGTTTCCATCCTTCAGTATGCGGATGATACAATCATCTTTATGGAGCATGACTTGGCCAAGGCGAGAAATATGAAGTTGGTGTTATGCCTTTTCGAACAATTGACCGGGTTAAAGATTAACTTTCATAAGAGCGAGTTGGTCTGCTTTGGTAGAGCCAAGGACGAACAGGAGGCTTATAGGAAATTGTTTGGGTGCGAGTTGGGGGATTTACCTTTCTCTTACCTAGGTATACCAATCCACCATCATAAGCTGACAAACAGAGAATGGAAGTGCATCGAAGACCGATTTGAGAAGAAACTGAGTTGCTGGAAGGGCAAGCTCATTTCATACGGAGGCCGATTGATTCTGATAAATTCGGTGCTCACGAGTATGCCTATGTTTCTCTTATCGTTCTTTCAAGTCCCAGTTGGTGTCAGGAAAAGACTGGACTTTTATCGTTCGCGTTTCTTCTGGCAGGGTGATGAACTCAAAAGAAAATACCGGCTTGCTAAATGGGATATCATCTGTAGACCGAAAGACCAAGGGGGTCTTGGTATTGAGAATCTTAAAGTTGAGAACAAATGTCTTCTTAGTAAGTGGTTGTGGAAGCTGTCATCTGAGACTGATGCCACGTGGGCGCAAATTCTTCGTAGCAAGTACCTACAGACAAAAACTTTGTCCCAGGTAGCAGTCAGGCCGACCGACTCGCCTTTCTGGAAAGGACTGATGAAAGTCAAACAATCCTTGTTTAATAGGACAAAGTTTATTATTGGTAACGGTGCTAGTACGCGTTTCTAAGAGGATACGTGGCTCGGAGAAACACCCTTGGCCATTCAATATCCGTCTTTATATCGTATTGCTCAACGGCGTGAGGTGTTCGTTGCAATGGTATTTCAATCTATCCCCTTAATATTCAGTTCAGACGGTCGCTAGCGGCCAATCGCTGGGAAGAATGGCTCCGTCTAGTTAGGAGAATGACGGAGGTTCAGCTTTCTCAACAACCCGATGAATTACGCTGGAAGCTGACTAGGTCTGGAGTATTCATAGTTAAATCAATGTATATTGATGTTATTAATTCGAGCTCCATTCCTACCTCCAAGCATGTTTGGGCTGTCAAAGTTCCATTAAAAATAAAGGTGTTTATGTGGTTTGTCCATAAACAAGTTATTTTAACAAAGGACAACTTGATAAAGCGTAATTGGACAGGACCTACTAGGTGTAGTTCCTGTGATCGGGATGAGACGATTAAACACCTCTTTCTTGATTGCCCCTTGGCCAAAGTTCTTTGGCGGACGGTTCACACTGCTTTTAATATTACTCCACCGAATTCTGTCAACACGTTATTTGGGACATGGCTTAATGGGATTGAGTCTGACTTAGCGAGACATATTCATGTTGGAGTTTGCGCTTTGCTGTGGACTATCTGGAATTGCAGAAATGATTTGGTGTTTAATAGAATATCACGTATTCACTTCTTGCAGGTTATTTTCCGAGCCACGGCAGTGATCCGTTCGTGGTCGCTACTCACTCCGATGGTGGCCAGGGAGCATTTGGTTACTGGATCTGTCCGCTGGGAGATGGTAGCTCGGGATATCTTCAACCGGTTTGGATGGCGGTCATGTAATAGGATAGGCAATTAGTTTACCTATCTATCTTTAGCCAGCCGGTTGTCGTGTCTTCTACTTGGCTAGTTTGTGAATCTAGCCCATTTTGGCTCTGTGTGAGCTATCTTTTCAATTTTTTCCAGTTAGAGACTTTGGAACCTTGTTGGACCTTTTTATTTTGTTAATAAGATGGCCGTATGCATCACTCTGATGCAGAAGCCGGGGCAACTCCCCTTTTCGGAAAAAAAACTTTGGACATTTGAAGATGATACAACGTACCTTCCATTTGCTCATGATTTATGGTGGCGTGGTGATGCAGATCCACTGGCTGAGACGTCAACATGCAGAAGAGGATGCAGCTGCGCAGATCCGGTCTGCTGCAAGCAATAGGCTGTATTGTTGAGTCCTCATGGCTTTATATTTTAGGTGTAAGATAATCACCCTAAAGTTATGGCTATACAATGGGAGGTCACCCTGGCTGTGTATTGACGATTTGTAATAACAATCTAGAGTGGTGAACCCTGAATTGATTTATATTCTATGGTTTTGTGCTAATATTGAACGCTGAGTAATGGTTTCAGAATCTTTGTGAGCTTCTGAGAACGAACTTCACTTTTTGATAGACAATTGTAAGTTTCTATAGGCAATATGAGGTGTTTTGTTTTGATTTGATCTATTCAGCTTTACTTTGCTTGCAAATGATATGTATTTTTTCCAGAGCATGGGAAGTTTTCACTAGCCTACCTCATCCGGCATGAATGGCCGGTTGCTGTAGCTACTGTAATTGCGCGGCTAATCTTATGATTGTGAATTGATTTCAGGATATCTCAATACATTTTTGTTAGTTGATATTAAAATAAAGTGCATCGCTAATAAATCACCAGTTATCTCAGTAAATCATAACTTTAAAATCGAACATATACTTGGCTTCCCCTTTTTACTTTTTTGCCCTTCTTACTTCATGAACCAATTTGTTCTGTTATGCCTCTCTAATTGCGCGGCTAATCTTCTGAACAAGAAGGTAGTAAATATCTACTTTCACCTACTCTTGGTTGTGCTATGTACACTTGTAGCACAGGAACTGAGACTCGCCCCTATTGAATTGTGTTTGAGGCTACCTGATACAGCCGGATGCCATGGCTGTGAATACTTGCTGCTAGTGAGCTCCTGTGTATAAGCATTTTCCTAGTAGTGGCTCTTTAGTCCCGGTTTGTGTCTGGAACCATGTCTAAAGGGCCCAGACGAACCGGGACTAGTGCCTGCCGAGGCCCGTCCGGTGTCCTGGCCTTATGAACCGGGACTGATGCACCCATTAGTCGGTTCGTAACGCGACCGGGACTGTTTCTTTTATCTGGCAAAAACCAAAGACATATTTTCTAATAGTGATATGCAAATCTAGATAAATTTAGTTTAGAGGGACTATTAGTTTTAGTTTGTTTCCTCCTCTAACATATTATATGTAAATGAAATGATTTCGTTAGCTAATCACGGCTGTATGATATTATGGTCCCTTTATTGATGATGTATATTTCAATTGCTTGTAGGTATTCATAGTAGAAGGAAATGGATATGAGGCTGATGTGCTAAAGGATATTGGTTGCAAATTCTTGCAAAATGTGATTGTTTACCACTTGATATAAAAGTGATTGGAGGATTTCTATGCTGTAAAGAGAAATCACGGCATGATTGGGAAGATGTCCTGGATGATGATATATGGTCAGTATCCCCAATGTCAGATGAACTAAATTATGCAGTGTATCTTAGCTACCAGGACATGCCCCCTGACTTGAAACAATGCTTCCTACACTTCTCCCTTTTAAACCCAAAAAGGTAGTGCTAAGTAACCGTGAAATCGTGTTGGCCAATTGATATGACTCAACAGTGCCTCTCCCAAGGTTTTGTGCTCATCAACGCCCCTTTAATTAAATAGAGGGACACTCTCGAAAGGATCCAATACCTTTGTCACTGCGCATCATAGAAGTCAATAAAATAGAGTTCTCTTGAATAAAATGTAGTGCGCGTCAATGTTATCAATACAAAAATGCACTGCACTTCATCGAAATTAATACAATGAAAATGATCCAAGAATGTTCTGTTGACAAGAATTATATAAATGAAGTTTATTCTTTATGATCATCATAGTTGAGTGAATAGGAAAAATCAATACAATTGAGTCCAATGATTTGTTTGAAATATACATAGCTGCTTTTAAAAAAAGTTAATACAGTAGAGTTCAACATAGATACCGACTCAGTGTGTTTAAAACTAACAATCATAACATTGGTGCATCATACATAGATCAAAGTCGACTTACACAAAAGCAGAACTATCGAGGGTATCCTGAGGATAACATAAACTCTTCTTCTAGGCTATAACATCTGTTCATTTCACTTTGTGTTGCTCTTCTACTCGTAGGTGGATAGGTCAATGATGGAGTGGCCATATTACCCAGGACACGGTCCTTAGGTGGTTAGAGAGCTTCCATCGCCATTTCCACCTGCCTCATTGTTGGTCGCTCTCCTGCTACAAGTTTCATGCACGACACAGCTAAAGTAGCTACTTCTTCCACTTCATTACCTCCCTCCTCCACAACCTGTGGATCCAGTATATCGACCAGATTGCCATCCTCATGTAATTCAACAAACCGAGTGACAATCCAATCACCTTCAGAGGACATACACAATGATGGTCTCTTCCTTGTAAGCAACTCAATAAGAAGGACTCCAAAGCTATAGACAATGCTACTTTCAGTTTGCCGTCGCGTGTAATAATACATAGGGTCTAAATATCCAATAGTTCCCTGCACTGCAGTTGTTATTCCTGTTTGATCTATGGGAATGCACCTTGAAGCTCCAAAATCTGACACTTTGGCTGTCAAGCCATCATCAAGAAGTATGTTCCAAGGCTTAACATCTCTATGAATTATGGGGACTGAAATGGCAGAGTGGAGGTAAGCAAGAGCTTTGCTTATTTCATCCGTTATCCTTAACCTATCTTTCCAAGGTAGTGATCTTGCTGCCTCCGTGTGAAGATGGTCACTTAAGGTTCCATTGGAAATGAACTCATAAGCGAGCAAAGGAACTTCTGTCTCAAGGCAAGAACCGTGAAGCTTAACAATATTCTTATGGTTGATCTGCGAGAGTATGGCAACCTCGTTTACGAACTCATCAATTTCTCTCTTGACCACGATATTTGATTTCTTGATGGCGACAACATGCAGATTAGATAAAATTCCTTTGTAGACAGTGCCATGCCCTCCGCCACCAAGCCTACGAGCTTGATCAAAATTGTTGGTAGCCTTCTCTAGCTCCTGTAAAGAGATGAGCATCCTCTATGCGATGTCTACCCTATGAGATACCGACTGCTTCAAGAGTTGTCCACGGTTTTGACTAAAGAACTTTTTTCTCAATATCCAAGAGTTCCCTGCACCGCGGTTGTCACTCATGTTTGATCTATTGGAATGTACCTTGAAGCTCCGAAGTGTGACACTTTTGCTTTCAAGGCATCATCAATGAGTATGTTGGATGGCTTAATATCTCTATGGATTATGGGGACTGAAATGGCAGAGTAAAGATAAGCAAGAGCTTTGCTTATTTCACCTGTGATCCTTAATCTATCTTTCCAAGGTAGCGATCTTGGGGCCTCCCTGTGTAGATGGTCACTTAAGGTTCAGTGATCGCTGCATATCGATTGATTCATCTTGTGGCTATGAGAGTGGAATTTATACAACATGCTCATCAGAACTGAGGCATAGCAGCATCCAAAATAGTGCCACATAGTTCAACACATATTTTTTTCATGCAAAAACATACGCTGATCCAGCGATTCTAATATTAGCACCAACAACAAGAATGCAAACTATTCCGTAAAAAACAAGAATGCAAGAAACATTTCTTTAAATCGCTTATTAACCAGCAAGACTACCGAGGATATCTCGCAGATAATGCAAACTCTTCTTCTAGGCTATAACACCTGCTTACTTCACTTCGATTCGCTTCATTGCTGGTCAAATCAGCCATGACACGCTCCTTGGGTGCTTGGAGAGCTTCCAATGCCATCTCCACTTGCCTCATGGTTGGTCGCTCCGCTGCGATCAGTTTCATGCACGAGACAGCCAGAGTAGCTACTTCTTCCACTTCACTGCATCCCTCCTCCACCACCTGTGGATCGAGTATTCTTGCTATATTACCTTCTTCAAAGAGCTCCACAAATTGCAGGACAATGCAATCTCCTTCAGAGGACATGCACAAATATGGTCTCTTCCTTGTAAGCAACTCAACAAGAAGGACCCGAAAACTATAGACATCGCTACTTTCAGTTAGCCGTCGCGTGTAATAATACATTGGGTCTAAATATCCAATAGTTCCCTGCACTGCAGTTGTTGTTCCTGTTTGATCTATGGGAATGTACCTCAAAGCTCCAAAATCTGACACTTTGGCTGTCAAGCCATCATCAAGAAGTATGTTAGAAGGTTTGATATCTCTGTGAATTATGGGGACTGAAATGGCAGAGTGGAGGTAAGCAAGAGCTTTGCTTATTTCAGCTGTTATCCTTAACCTATCTTTCCAAGGTAGTGATCTCGCTGCCTCCGAGTGAAGATGGTCACTTAGGTTCCATTGGAAATGAACTCATAAGCGAGCAATGGAACTTCTGTCTCAAGGCAACAACCATGAAGCTTAACAGTATTCTTATGGTTGATCTGCGAAAGTATGGAAACCTCATTTATGAACTCATCAATTTCTCTCTTGACCATGATATTTGATTTCTTGATGGCGACAACATGCAGATCAGGTAAAATTCCTTTGTAGATAGTGCCATTGTAAGTGCATCTAGTGCCCCTTAGTGATTTTGGTGTATTGAAGACTTATAGGTTAAGTAACTGATGCGTTTGTAAGTTCAAGAAGAAATTCAAGAAGGTCAAAGTTCAAGAAGGTCAAAGTTCCTTCCTTGGTGGCCAGCTCCTATTCTTCATCTCGCGACACTGATGAAAATGAAGATTTGGAAGACACTGCTGCTGGTCCTACTTCAACAAACAACCCCAACAATGCTGGCGCTCCATCTTCAACTTGAAATTCTTCAAGAGCGTTAGTCCTCAGTTTCGATCCTTTTGGTCGTTTGATGACAAAGGGGGAGAAATTTGAGTTAGTCTTCAAGCGGGTCTAGTTTTTGTCTATATACAGTATTTTATAAAGTTACAACTCTCATTCTTCTGAAACCTTTTATTGGATCGAGTTGTAATCTTAAACCCGATGGTGCTTTGATACTTTTTATGCATTATGCTTTTACTCTATGCTCTGATTAGAAGTAGTTTTGATATTTATTATGCTCTGATCAAATTGGCCTTTGGGCTCTGATACTCTTTATGCATTATTTTGCATGCTCTGAATACCATCAAGCACCATATTTCATCATGCATTTCAAATTCCTCATATTATATGTTAAATGTGTGTATGAATTACAAGATATAGGGGGAGATCTCCATGATTCATTTCCTCAAATGTGCATTGCCTCAAAAGCAAATTCCTCACTATGCACACCTTCAGGGGGAGTTCTTCTATATCTTGCAATCAAAATCCTCATTATCAGTATTTACACTTCATATGTTTATCCCCGTTGAAAACTTAACCTATGTTGTCATCAATCACCAAAAAGGGGGAGATTGTAAGTGCATCTAGTTCCCTTAGTGATTTTGGTGTATTGAAGACTTATAGGTTAAGTAACTAATCGTTTGTAAGTGTACACAGGTCTATAAGTCTATGAGGAGTTTGATATTTACAAAGTGAAAGTCGACCCTAAAAATGAAGTTCTTCAAGTGAAGACTTTGATATTCGAAGACTTTACGAAGACTTTGAAAGTGAAGAAATTGGTGTGACCTTGAAGACTTGGTATTCATTTGAGGAACATGAAGCGTGAAGACTTTTGTTTTCGTAGTTTCATTTTCTCTTTCTTGAGTCATAGGAAACACCGTACTATTAAAGGGGGTCGAGGAAATATTAAGGAAAAATTTCCATTTGATGCTCAACTCAAAATCCTACACCTACCAAACCCTTCGAGTGAAGCTTTTGGAAATCTCATACAGTTCAGTCAATTTCTTGATGTGAGACGAAGCTCTTACGTCACGAGAATTTGTTCGGCGAGGAGTTAGGAATTCGCCAGTCTGAATTGCCTACACATGAGGAACATGATAGCCCCGAGGAATTTGATGTTCAAATTTCCGACCGTTCTTTGTCTTCTTGCGCCACTGTCCCAAAATATCTTATCCACCTAACGGTCATATCATTGAAGGGCATTTATGTCTTATCATGTCGGGCTGCTCCCTAGGCTATAAATAGCCGCCCCTACAACCACTAGTTGGTTGGCTGCTCGAGAGAACTTGACACTTGTCATTTGAGAGCAACCCATCCTCCGAGGAATTTGGCGAAAATCATCAAGTGAGGAAAAACCCAAAAGTGAGGAAAACCCAAAACCAAACCCCAACAAACCCAAAGTGATTGAGCATCATCAAGAAATTGATCCTCGTGGATCCGGCGCTTTTACCTTTGAAGACTGTGCTTCTTCCAGACGGTTAGGCGTCAAGGTCTAGAAACATCCAAGAGGAATTGTGGATCGCCGAGTGACCAAGTATGTGAAGGTTTGGAAGTCGCTCAAGACTTACCACGAGTGATTGGGCGAGGTCTGCGTGACCTTAGTTCAAGGAGAATCTGGTGAGGACTTGGTGTCTGAGCTGCGTGCTCGATGGTGGGTGTCCGGACTGCGTGTCCTCGAGTTTAAATACTCAGCCGCTCCAACCAGACGTACAATCCGAGACAGCAGTTGGAACTGGTCTACCAAATCATTGTCTTCACCAACCCAACTGGTTCTATTTCCTCAACCCTTTCATTTCCTCATTCTTGTGTTGAGTGTTTGTTCATATCTGTGTTTGAAGACTTTGGTGAAGACTCTCTCAATTTCCTCAGTTCAATTTCTTGATCTGTTTGTCTTCATCTTGTGTTATCCTGTGATTACGCTTTCAGACTCTGTGATTGTCTTCATTTCATCATGATGACTATGCTTGTAATCTGTTACGCTTACTCTGAGTACTTATTCCGCTGCAAGTATTTCTTAGCTAAGGAATTTCCTCACCGCAAATTCCTCGATGAAGAATTCATAAAATCGCCTATTCACCCCCCTCTAGTCGATATAACGCACTTTCAATTGGTATCGAGCAAGGTACTCCTTGTTACGTGTGATTTTGGTTTAACCACCGGAGTTTTAGTTATGTCGACCGCAGTATGATCAAGGTCTCAGCAGGTGTCCTACCTTCGATGGGACGGACTACCCCTCTTGGAAGAACAAAATGCGAATGCATCTTGAAGCAATTGACAACGATCTCTGGTATGTTGTGACAAAAGGTGTTTCCTCAGTCACACCCACTCTGAATGATGTTGATGTGAAGAGATTCAAGCAACTCGATTCTCAAGCGAAGAATATCATATGTGGCCATCTGAGCAAAGGTCAATATGGAAGAGTGAGTGCTTTGGAATCTGCCAAACTCATCCGGGGCGATCTGTCCAAAGTAAATGAAGGCGTCTCAACTCAGCGTGACTCTCGAGTCGATGTTCTTGGAATCTCTTCAACCGCTTCAAAAGACTCGACAACGAAAATGTTCAACAAACCTTGATCGCCTCACCGACATCTCAAATGAGCTTCAAGCACTGGGTGCCACCGACATCACCGACCATGAGGTGGTGAAGAAATTGCTAAGATAAACTTGATTCCTCATTTGATACTCGCACGATGATACAAGAACGAGCTGATTACAAGTCTCTTGGTCCTGCTGATATCCTCGAAGGCTAAATACTCACGAGTTCCAGCTTGCTGAAAGAGAGATCTCTATGGTTACGGCTATGGAAAAACACGTGCCTCAAGGCCAAGGCTGTATGCGAATCGAGAGTGAAGACTCGTAGTAGCCTTGGAGATCTGAAGAATTTGGCGAGAGCTAGCACTGCTCGTGAAGAAATTCAGAAATTCACAAGGCGTGGTCGCTTTGGAAAATCCTCAAGAAGCGTGATTCCTCATCTAGTGACTATAAGAAGACTTTGCCACAAATGCAAGAAACCTGGTCACTATATCCAAGATTGTCCTCAGTGGGAAAAGGAATTAAGAAAGAAGAAACACAAGGATTACAGTTCTGATGACGTGAAGAAGAAGAAGAAATCATCAAAATCTTCATCATCAAAATCCTCAAAACCTTCTTCTCACAAGAAGGGCAGCTCCAAAAAGGCTCGGGCATTTATTGGCAAGGAAATGGACTCTGAAGCTGAATCTGAGGAAAATGAGGAAGAGGAGGAGTCTGAAGAATCCGAATCTGGTGTGGCTAGTCTGGCTCTTGCTACTGCCTATGTTAGCAAGTCCATCTTCAACACTGAATAAACTGACTCCGCCGACAAGCCTGATGAGGAAAATGATGACTACGCACCCACCTATTGCTTCATGGCAAAAGGTGCAAAGGTACTCAATTTCACCTGCTCTGAATGTAGTGAAAATGAATCTGATGAGGATCTCAAGCCCAGCTACTCTAAACCTGCTAAGATTGCTATAAAACAACAAAGGGCTTTTGAAAAGGTTCAAAACATGCTAGATAAGAGTGACGATATGTTAGGTGAGGAAATGGATCGCACTCAAGCTCTGACTGAAAATCTTGAGAGACTTGATCTAGGCTTGACAGCCTTCAAGGTCATCATAACACTCTCTTATCTGATCATGAGAAACTTTCTTATGAATTTCTTCAAAGAAAGCAAGATCTTGAGAAGCTAAGAGCGAGTTATGAGGATCTTCAGAAGGAGCGCGATTCATTACTTGCTCAACAAATCAGCGCTTTTCAAGAAGAATTTGTTCCTCCATGCTTAAAGTGCATTGAGCGTGAATCGCTAATTCTTCACCAATGTTCAAATGCTTCAACAGTTACAAATTCTTCACCTGCCTCTGCTATCACTAATTCCTCATCTGAGGACATTGCTAGTATCACTAACGATGCAGGACCGAAGGAATTGTACATGACAGGCATGTACAAAAGCCTCAAAGGGCATCAGACTCTTTGTGATGTGCTTAAAAGCAGATCCTCAACAGGAACCCTAGGAAAGAGGGTATTGCCTTTGAGAGGAAACTCAATGCTGATGGAACATACTGGAAGCCTGAGCAGTATCCCAAAACCTCATGGGTTGCTGCAAAGGGACCTCCAGTTGATCCATCTACCTTATCTGGTTTTACATGCGAATTTCCTCATTCTGCTGATGAGTCATTTGACTCCAACTATAAACTGTTTAAAAATCAGAATGGTGAAGTATTTGCTAGATATGTTGGCACTAACTGCAGGAACGGTTCCCCTATGAAGAAAATCTGGGTTCCCAAGAAGTGCCTTGAAAATCTTCAGGTGAATGTCCTCATGACACCACCTGTGAAGAATAGGAACCCCAGATCAAATTCTTCATATGGACCAAATTCTTCATATGGATCCAAGTCCTCATACGGACCAAATTCCTCACGTGGATCAAATTCCTCAAAAGGATCAAAGTCCTCATATGATTATCATCGTGCTAACAACTCTGTTTCGCAGGGTAGAGATAAGGGCTATGAATATGTGCATTATTCTTCAAACCAATATGTTCATAAGTCCTCGAAGAATTTCTCTGCTTATTCATATGCTTACCCTAACCCCTCTTATGTGAAACGAAATGGTTTGGCCTCTATGCCACCATTCTCGTATGGTGCTCGCAGAATGATGAACTCTTTGCCACCCCTTCAGATGTGGGTGGTGAAGAAAAAGAACTAATCTCTTCTGCAGGGTCAGGTCTCGGGCGTGCCTCAACGTTTGAAGAATTTCTTTGGGGCACGACAAAATTTCTGAAAGGGCGCAGCTAATCATGATGAAATGAACTTTCATTTCACACGTCCTCATCTTGCTTATCTGAATCTTGATCGATGAAATTCATCGATGAACTTGATATCATATTCTTCACCGATGAAGTATATGAGATCGTAAGTTATACTAATTCATCTGCAGGATGATCAACCCAAAACCACCGAGTGGGTTCTCGATAGTGGATGTACAAATCACATGACCGGTGACAAGAATCTATTGATGGATGCTACCTTATCACCGTCACATCTGAAGCATATCATCTTTGCTGACAAAGGCAAAAGTCAGGTATTGGGACTTGGTAAGGTTGCTATCTCTAAGGACATGCACATGGACAAAGTCATGCTTGTTGAGTCTTTAGGATATAACCTCATGTCAGTCTCAATGCTTTGTGATCTTGATATGGTTGTTATCTTTGGCAAGTATCGTTGTGTTGTGATTATGGAAGCTGACAATTCCAAAGTCTTCAAAGGCTTTAGGAGAGGAGACTTGTATATTGTTGACTTCTCTACAGGACCACAACCAGCCGTGTGCCTACTTGCAAAAGCTTCAGAAGGCTGGCTATGGCATCGACGACTTGGTCACGCAGGCATGAGGAATTTGCACACGCTTGCGAAGAAGAAGCATGTCATTGGCATTGAGAATGTCAAATTCCTCAAGGATCACTTATGCGGAGCCTGTGAAGCTGGAAAAATGACCAAGGCCAAGCATCCAGCGAAGACTATCATGACCACTACTCGTCCCTTCGAATTGCTTCACATGGACCTCTTTGGTCCCAATCATTACTCAGCTGTCACTAATGATGCATCACTTTATGGCTTTGTTATTGTTGATGATTACTCTCGTTACACATGGGTACACATTGTTACTTACAAAAATCAAGTGCAGGAAATCTTCAAACGATTTTCCTCGAGGGCTTCAACCAACTTTGGTGTGAAGATCAAGCACATCAGGAGTGACAATGGAACTGAGTTCAAGAATTCGGTCTTGATGACTATCTTGATGAACTTGGTATTACTCATGAGTTATCTGCTCCCTATACTCCTCAAAGAAATGGCGTCGTGGGCGCAAGAACAGAACTCTCGTTGAGATGGCTCGCACTATGCTTGATGAATACAAAACGCCTGTCGTTTCGGATTGAAGCAATTGACACTGCGTGCCACATCATCAACAGTATATCTTCACAAATTCTTCAAGAAGACTGCCTATGAACTCCTCACGGACAAGAAACCTAATGTAAGTTATTTCAAAGTCTTGATGCTAAATGCTGGATTAGAGATCCACACCACAACTCTAAATTTGCACCAAAGCACATGAAGGTTTTATGCTTGGTTACGGAAAGGACTCGCACACCTCTGAGTCTTCAACATCGCACTTCACAAGATTGTTGACACTCAGAGATGTGCGGTTCGATGAAACTAATGGCTCGCAAAGAGCACCTACCTTCTGTGTTAGACGAACCAACACCGAGGATTCTATCAGGATCAAGGCAACCGAGGATGTCATTCCTCTTGAAGAAACTGCTGAAGAATTCATTCCTGCATACGCAAAGGGCGTCGAGTGATGCACTGAAGATAATCTTTGAAGAAAATGGTGCTTTGGAAAATGGTCAAATTCCTCGAAGACAACCAGCTCATCCTCGCGTTCCAAAAGAAGTGCAAGTTGACAAGATCATCGGTGACATTGAAGCGCCAGGTCCTCTCACTCGCTCAAAAGCTTCACATTTATCTAACTTTTGTGGGCACTATGCTTTTGTCTCTATCACAGAGCCCACTAAGGTAGATGAAGCATTTCGAGCAGGAGTGGATTCTTGCCATGCAAGAAGAATTACATCGATTCGAGCTCAACAACGTCAGGAACTGGTCAAACGTCCAGATCCTCGCAAGCATAATATCATTGGCACAAAGTGGATCTACCGCAACAAGCAAGATGAAAATGGTCTTGTGGTGAGGAATAAGGCACGACTAGTAGCTCAAGGCTACACGCAGGTTGAAGGAATTGACTTGATGAAACTTTTGCACTGTCGCTAGACTTGAGTCTATTCAGCATATTACTCGCCTATGCTAACCATCACAATATCACTTTATATCAAATGGATGTGAAAAGTGCATTCCTCAATGGTAAGCTTGAGGAAGAAGTATATGTTGCTCAACCCCAGTGTTTGAAGATCCAAAGAATCGACAAAGTCTTGAGACTAAATAAGGCCCTCTATGGCCTCAAGCAAGCCCTCGAGCGTGGTATGATACATTGAAGGAATTCTTCGTGAAGAATGGCTTCACACCAGTTCACTCGACCCTACTCTCTTTACTAAATCTTATGATGGTGAACTGCTTGTGTGCCAAATATATGTTGATGATATTATCTTTGGCTGTCTTGACCAACGTTATAGTGATGAATTTGCCTATATGATGAGTGAAGAATATCAAATGTCTATGATGGGAGAGTTGAAATTCTTCTTAGGTCTTCAAATTCGTCAACAACACAATGGCATATTCATATCTCAGAGAAATACCTCAAAGATGTCCTGAAGAAATTGGCATGCAAGATTGCAAAGGCGTCAAAATTCCTATGCCCACAAATGGCCATCTATGCAATTGATGAAAATGGTATTGACTTGATCACAAGGTATACCGCTCCATGATTGGTTCTTTATTGTACTTATGTGCATCTAGGCCAGATATAATGCTTAGTGTTTGCATGTGTGCCCGATTTCAAGCTACACCAAGGAATCACACCATAAGGCTGTGAAGCATATTCTTGATATCTAGCTCACACACCAACACTAGGATTATGGTACCCCAAGGGCTCTACTTTTGATCTCATTGGATATTCTGACTCGACTATGCTGGTGATCGTGTGGATGCAAGTCAACATCTGGTACTTGTCATTTCCTCGGACGATCTTTGGTCCATTGGTCCTCGAAGAAACAGAACTGTATCACTATCCATCGGAAGCTGAATACATTGCTGCTGTCTCGTGTTGTGCTCAATTACTATGGATGAAGCAAACCCTCAAGGACTACGGCATCAACGTGAAGAATGTGCCTCTCTATTGTGACAATGAGAGTGCCATCAAGATTGCTCACAACCCAGTTCAGCACTCGAAGACAAAGCACATTCAAATTCGTCATCATTTTCTTCGTGATCATGTGTTGAAGGGCGACATCTCCATCGAGCACGTGAAGACTGAAGAACAGCTAGCTGATATCTTCACTAAGCCCTTGGATGAGAAGAGATTTAGCAAGTTGCGGTGTGAGCTAAATATCTTAGAATCTTCGAATGTTCTTTGAAAAGGACACACATCCTAACACTTATGCAAAATTGATGACTTAGATGTGCAACACATGAAGAAATGTTTTTCTTCAATCAATGAAGAATAACACTCTAAGTGTGAAGAAATTAATGAAGAAATTGATTCTCGTAACCCTCGACAATTGTGCGCGGTGTCTGAAATCATCATTCTTATATGGTGGGTCACGCCACCACCAAAGTTGAAAATCTTCAATTTGAGTTTTTCCTCAGTTTTGAAATTCTTCAGTTTTCAAATTCTTCAACTTTGCAAAATCTTCACTGTTTTAAATCGTCTTTCTTCATTGACTATATATATATATATATGGGTTTATGTCCTCTACAGCATTCACTTATGGCTATTTCTTCAAGTCGCTTTTTCTGCTAAGTGAATGTGATCGGACCCTTCCCCCTCTATGCTATACTCAACCCAATCCATTCACAAATTCTTCATGTGCGTTCTACTTTGAAACTCGTTCAAATTCTTCGCTGTGTCCTGACAGCTGAAGAAATTGCAACGGAACTTTTAAAACGAATCTTATTCAAACCTTCGCTTTTACCGCTCAAACCGTTCCGCATCCCATGATGCATTAATATATTCACCCACGATCGTACACGATCTCCACTACACAGTACGTGGGTGACACATGTCGTGAGAAGGGAAGCGGTCAGGGGCATGTTCGTCCTAAATCTTCGGGCGATCCGTTTTTCACCGTGTCTATAAATACCCCTCTCCCCTTCCTCACTCTTTTACTCCGCTCGACCTCTCTCTCCCGCTCGAGCTTCTCAAACCCTAGCGCCGCCGCTACTCCATCGTCGCCGGTGAGGAAAAGCTTCACTGTCTTGACCTCGTCGCCGACGTACTCGCGCCGACAGTGGAAAATCTTCACTCCGCCGTCGCCGTAGCTGATTTCCTCTGCCAAGTTAGGGCGTGGAAGATCTGAGCAGACGAACTTCCCAACTGTTCTTCTCAGTTAAATCGTGTTCTTCACTTGAGTAAATTAAAAGTTACTTTTATTACTCGCTTTGATTCTCAAATCTTCTTCAAATTCTTCAAAGGTGTTTATTCTTCAAATTCTTCACATATATGAACACCTCAAATCTCTTGATTCGTTTCTCTAAGCAATGATTTTCTTCAAGATTCCTCAATTGTGTGGATCCTCGATCTATGCAACTCTGGAACCTAATACAAAGAACGCTTAGTGAAATTCTTCAAGGCTCATCTGGTCAAAATCCTCAAAACTTGTTCTTTTTGAAAAACCTTCTGAGAATGCATATGACCTCTCCAAATTCCTCGCACCTATACTCTGTTCACAGGTACAAATGTCCGCTGCTGAATCCCTAGGTTCTCATCAACTTAACTCATTTGCAGCGTTCCTCGAAGAAAAACTGCACACTTCTTGAGAGAACTCAATTGTTCAATTTCCTCAATCAAGAAAATGGCGAGGTAAGAAGAAGCAGAAGGGAGGAAAGAAACCTGAGGTTATGACAGCGTTTGAAATCCACGAGGAAATATATCCTGACTATTGCACTCCGGATGAAGAAAGCAAAAATCAACGCAAGGTGCGTATTCGTAAGATTGAGCGGAGATGGGCACGGAATGGAAGGAATACAGATATGTAACTCCTAAGTACATGAAGAAATTAAGCTTTAAATCCTCCATGCCCAAGAGCTCCTTTGGCACCTGGCCAAATAGCTGATCCCACTAGCGTCAAGCGCGTGAGGACTTTCTGATGAATGGGCTAAACGCCAAGCAAAGTTGGCAAAGCAAGCAAAGGAGGCGGTGAAGAAATTCAATGAAGATTCTGCCACTGCTATCGCATCGAGGTCTCGGTCAAACCGAGGAAATCAATGCAAAAGAAGCCTGCTAATAAGCCAAGTGCTTCATCATCTGCGCCCTCACGGCCAAGTTCCTCAGCAGCACCTTCCAAGAAAATTCCTCACACTGCTGCTCCACCGAAGTCCTCAACAGCTCCGTCAAAACCTTCAGTTCCTGTGCACCTGGCTACTTGTCAAAGGACCACTGGTTTCTCAATTGCCTCAGGCATTTCTGCAAGTTCCTCAGCTGCTCCAATTTCTTCATCGGGCCCGGCTCAGCTGAAGATCAAGGCAACAGCTGGACGTGGTCCACGGCCCAGTCCAAGGACGAAACAAGTTGTATTTCATGTACCATATGATGATGAGGCATCTGATGAAGAACTTGAAGAAATCATCAGAGACCGTCAAGTGAAGGCCGCAAGAGCCAAAGGTACATCTGTGCCACTGCTATTGGATCCGAAGAAAGTCCTCGACTTTATTGATCTCTGGCACAATGACCCCAATACCCCTCTGCCTGATCTTCATTTGACACCTGGTCAAAGTCATGCGCTGACTCACTTCATCGCTGAAGAAAAATGGAAGTTTGAGAAGGCGAGGGAAATCAAAAGGCTCAATACAGAAGGAGAAGTTCTGAAGAAAACGTTGTCAAGATGACACCGAGGAGCTTCTCAAAATTCAAACTGAAATTCAAGACCTCAGCAAAAACTTGACACTCACTATGCTGATTGGCAAGGGTCAAGACCAGATTCGCCAACTGACGAAGAAATTCTAAGTGTTGTTGCCCGAGTGCAACATGAAATTCCTCAGTGGAGCCTCACTCAGCCCTCTTGAAGAAAATGCCAAGACTGCTGATGTTGTTCAGCCTCTGAAGAAAATGCTGATTCGGGGCTGATGATCCCATCCCAGCCGCTGAAGAAACTGGCAGGGCACCCACTAGTGGTGCGCCTGAAGAAATTTCTCAAGACAGGGGAACTGCATCAGTTGCTCCTGAAGAAACTGCACCAAATTCCTCAGCTCCTCCTGCACCAACTCCAACTCCAATTCTTCCATCTGCTTCTGATGTGAAGAAAACCAAGGCTGCGAAACGAGCTGCTGTGAAGAAAAGGAAAGCATCAGCTGCGTCAGATTCTTCGGCTGCGAAGAAAATGAAGCCAATGAGCAGCTCATTTGAAAACCCGATTGATGTTGTTCCAATTTCCTCCATACCATCAAAGGAAGTTGTTCCTTTTGGAGAAGACTATGAGATCCCAATCGGATCTGATGAAGAATATCAATCTGCTGCTTCGTCAGAGAAAATTGATGAAGAAATTGAAGTGGAAGCAATCCCTTCAACCCCAATTATTTCCTCATCAGACCATGAAATTCCTCAAGCTGGTGCTGAGGAAATTGAAAATGAAGATGTGGATATTGGATGCACCACTCCAGTGATAAACGATGACTTTTGGGAAAGTCAGCATCCCAATACTCCTCTCTTCACCCGCTCCAACAAGTTCCTCACTCTCCTGCACAAACAGTCCAGATGGACTCTGAAGAAAATCAACCGACTGGTTCTGTGCATGAAGAAATTCCAGCCACTAGTGCTGATGAAACTGCTGCTGCTGCTAATCCTCAGACTGCTCCTGTTGAGGAACAAGAAATTCCTCAGGCTGAAGAACCTGAACTTGTGATTCCTGAGGTGGTGATGCAACTCACTGACACCCCTCTGCCCAAGCAAAAGAATCCGTTCTCAACCAAGCAAAAGTTCAAGGCTGAAGATTTCTTTGCCGAGCACGTGTTCTTCACTGAATATAATCCTTATGATTCTGCTCGAATTAGGAAGAGGCGCTTCCGGACTGCCACCAAGCAAACTTCTATTCCTCAGTGCTTTTCAACAAGGACAAAATCTTCGATCATGCTCATATTCCTCATGTGGATATGGAGTCGCTGCCAGGCTTTGAGCCAGTCCTAAGTGTTCTTCACGACGCAGGACTTCTAAACTTCTGCACTGATATTTGTGATTGGAATGAAGAGCTAATTCTTCAGTTCTATGCAACCCTGCACATCACCGGAGACGCTGAAGACGTAAATTCATGGGTCTTAGATTGGATGACTGAAAACACTCACTACAAGGCACCAGCAAGTGAATTGCTTCGTGCCCTACCACTCAGTCCTCCGCTTGATGGTGCACGTCGTATCTATGAAGAAAAAGAACTTTCAAATCACTATATGCAAGTGCTGATGAAGCCTTTGAAGCCAAGGCAGGCCCCAAGAACAAAATTCCTCGTCAAGGAATTATTATATGTGCCTCGAACAGTCTATCGAATTCTGACGAAGACTATGAGTCCCATCAAAGGCCACGACTCGAACGATGAAGAAGTCGTTGGCATCACGAAGAATATGCTTTTCAACATCATCCATGGCGTTCCCGTCAATTTCCATGATTTCTTCATGAGGACTCTGGCTAACATTGCCATGTCACCTTTTGAGCTGAAGCCTTATGCACCTTGGATTATGAGATTCATCAGTCAAGATCTTCACTTTGAATTACAAGGCGATACTTTGAACCACTGCAGCTACTCGCCCCGATTTAAGTCCTCAAGCGGACAATTACCTCAGTGATGACAAGGGCAAGGCCACTGCTGTGATAGATGAAGGCATTCGTCCATTGGATGGACAGTTTAGCAAAGCAGCATCCTACTCCACCAATGATGACTCGCCACACATGACTCAAAGAAAGAAATACCTCGACCAAGCAAAGTCCTCAAGCTCTCGCACCTGTGGTGATGATGATCGTGAGTTACTCCTCGGTCTTCATCGGAAGGTTGATCGCAATCATAAGTGGGTCAAGCGTCGGTTTGGTACTCTTCTCTACAACATGACCTCAACACACAATGCAAAGAAGAAAACCACTACTACCTTCATGAAACCTTCAAGCGCTTTGGGCTGTTCTTTCACATGTATACAGTGAAGAAGAACTGACTTCAATGGGACTCAAGGAAGAATTTGACTGGTCTGCACCTCCTCCGAAGAAATTCAAGAAGGTCAAAGTTCCTTCCTTGGTGGCCAGCTCCTATTCTTCATCTCGTGACACTGATGAAAATGAATATTTGGAAGACACTGCTGCTGGTCCTACTTCAACAAACAACCCCAACAATGCTGGCGCTCCATCTTCAACTTGAAATTCTTCAAGAGCGTTAGTCCTCAGTTTCGATCCTTTTGGTCATTTGATGACAAAGGGGGAGAAATTTGAGTTAGTCTTCAAGCGGGTCTAGTTTTTGTCTATATACAGTATTTTATTAAGTTACAACTCTCATTCTTCTGAAACCTTTTATTGGATCGAGTTGTAATCTTAAACCCGATGGTGCTTTGATACTTTTGATGCATTATGCTTTTACTCTATGCTCTGATTAGAAGTAGTTTTGATATTTATTATGCTCTGATCAAATTGGCATTTGGGCTCTGATACTCTTTATGCATTATTTTGCATGCTCTGAATACCATCAAGCACCATATTTCATCATGCATTTCAAATTCCTCATATTATATGTTAAATGTGTGTATGAATTACAAGATATAGGGGGAGATCTCCATGATTCATTTCCTCAAATGTGCATTGCCTCAAAAGCAAATTCCTCACTATGCACACCTTCAGGGGGAGTTCTTCTATATCTTGCAATCAAAATCCTCATTATCAGTATTTACACTTCATATGTTTATCCCCGTTGAAAACTTAACCTATGTTGTCATCAATCACCAAAAAGGGGGAGATTGTAAGTGCATCTAGTGCCCCTTAGTGATTTTGGTGTATTGAAGACTTATAGGTTAAGTAACTAATCGTTTGTAAGTGTACACAGGTCTATAAGTCTATGAGGAGTTTGATATTTACAAAGGAAAGTCGACCCTAAAAATGAAGTTCTTCAAGTGAAGACTTTGATATTCTGAAGACTTTCTGAAGACTTTGAAAGTGAAGAAATTGGTGTGACCTTGAAGACTTGGTATTCATTTGAGGAACATGAAGCGTGAAGACTTTTGTTTTCGTAGTTTCATTTTCTCTTTCTTGAGTCATAGGAAACACCGTCTTCGTTAAAGGGGTCGAGGAAATACTAAGGAAAAATTTCCATTTGATGCTCAACTCAAAATCCTACACCTACCAAACCCTTGAGTGAAGCTTTTGGAAATCTCATACAGTTCAGTCAATTTCTTGATGTGAGAGAGACGAAGCTCTTACGTCATTGAGAATTTGTTCGACCGAGAGTTAGGAATTCGCCATCTGAATTTCCTACACGATGAGAACATGATAGCCCGAGGAATTTGATGTTCAAATTTCCGACCGTTCTTGTCTTCTTGGCCCACTGTCCCCAAAATATCTTATCCACCTAACGGTCATATCATTGAAGGGCATTTATGTCTTATCATGTCGGGCTGCTCCCTAGGCTATAAATAGCCGCTCCCTACAACCACTAGTTGGTTGGCTGCTCCGAGAGAACTTGACACTTGTCATTTGAGAGCAACCCATCCTCTGAGGAATTTGAGCGAAAATCATCAAGTGAGGAAAAACCCAAAAGTGAGGAAAAACCCAAAAGTGAGGAAAAACCCAAAAACCAAACCCCAACAAACCCAAAGTGATTGAGCATCACTGAAGAAATTGATCCTGCGTGGATCCGGCGCTTTTACCTTTGAAGACTGCTTCTTCTTCCAGACGGTTAGGCGTCAAGGTCTAGAGCATCCAAGAGGAATTGTGGATCGCCGAGTGACCAAGTATGTGAAGGTTTGGAAGTCGCCTGAAGACTTACCATGAGTGATTGGACGAGGTCTGTGTGACCTTAGTTCAAGGAGAATACGGTGAGGACTTGGTGTCTGAGCTGCGTGCTCAAGTGGTGGGTGTCCGGGACTGCGTGTCCTCGAGTTTAAATACTCAGCCGCTCCAACCAGACGCATAACCGAGACAGCAGTTGGAACTGGTCTACCAAATCATTGTCTTCACCAACCCAATTGGTTCTATTTCCTCAACCCTTTCATTTCCTCATTCTTGTGTTGAGTGTTTGTTCATATCTGTGTTTGAAGACTTTGATGAAGACTTTCTCAATTTCCTCAGTTCAATTTCTTCAGTCTGTTTGTCTTCATCTTGTGTTATCCTGTGATTACGCTTTCTGTACTCTGTGATTGTCTTCATTTCATCATGATGACTATGCTTGTAATCTGTTACGCTTACTACTGAGTACTTATTCCGCTGCAAGTATTTCTTCGCTAAGGAATTTCCTCACCGGCAAATTCCTCAGTGAAGAATTCATAAAAATCGCCTATTCACCCCCCCTCTAGTCGATATAACGCACTTTCAGCCATGCCCTCTGCCACCAAGCCTACGAGCTTGATCAAAATTGTTGGTAGCCTTCTCTAGCTCCTGTAAAGAGATGAGCATCCTCTCTCCGATGTCTGCCCTATGAGATACCGGTTGCTTCAAGAGTTCTCCACGGTTTTGACTAAAGAACTTTTTTCTCAACGCGTTCGCCTTGCGTTTGTTAAGACCACGGGTTATTAGGAGCGCACCAAAAACCAAAAGTAGGAGGCATGGGCCACTGGCAACGGACAAACCAATGATTAAGCCCAAGTTACCTGGAAATTAAACAACACCCACACGTATGTTTACTTTTACTATTTTGCTCATGCATCCACTGGAACCAGATAAGTTAATCGTTCCATTGTTTGCACGAATGCATTAGTAGTAAACGATAGGTTGATCATGATCATACCTGACTTGACGCAACCACCGGGTATGGTGGAGCTGCCATGGGTACCGCTGGGGCACCTGCACCGGAACGATCCCTCCAGTTCCTCACAGTCTCCGAAGCAGCCATGTTTTTCTTTCTGCTCACACTCTTTGACATCTATATGTACACAATGTAATTCATCATGTCTTCTTTGAGACTAAGTTAAGCCAAAACGGAATGAAGCTTACAAAACGGAAGCTACCTTGACATCCGCCTGTGAGGTAAGGGTTGCCGTGCGTGGTAGCCCTTCATACACCGGCAGGAATAGGTGCCTCTGCATGCGTGCTGCATGGAGGCACCGTGCGTTTGTCAGAACACTATTTACACCATTATCGATATCTAGTCACAAAACTAATACACATGCATATTGATCTCCTTCTTAACAGTTCAGAGAAGTGCGGGAGCAGCTCCTACCAGCGGACCGCATACTAGCACTTTAAGAGAAAATAGCGGGATTTTTGCTCGACCAGGTCTTAGATCCCAAAGGAGAATACTATTACCCGCTACCGCTCCCATGAACCACTTGTCATCGTGCTCGGAAGGCACCAAGGCAATATGTAGGAGAAATTGTATATATATATACATGTGTATGTGTGCATAATTAATCGTGTTCGTTGTGAGACATTTGATGATATATATTTATATATATATGCGATTCTACGTACGAGAAAATCTATTTATATATATCCATAACGTGTACAATTTGTAGTATCGTAAAATACCAGCAAACAAAAAAGAATTAAATAGAAAACATAGAATTAATGGAAAATAAAAAATAAAACCAACACCCCCCCCCCCCACAAACATTTAGTACTGGTTGGTGTTACCAACCGGTACTAATGGTCTACCAACACCCACTAGTAGAAAAGGGGGCAATCGCCCAGGTCGGGTCAGCCCATTAGTCCCGGTTCTGCCACGAACCGGGACCAATGGAGTATTTGTCCCGGTTCGTGATCCTAGGGGGCCGGCCGGGGCCTCATGGGCATTGGTCCCGGTTCGTCTGGCCCTATTGGTCCCGGTTGGTGGGACGAACCGAGACCAATGGCCTCGCTCCTGGCCCACAACCATTGGTCCTGGTTGGTGGCTTGAACCGGGACCAAGGGCTCCCCTTTAGTCCCGGTTCATGCCACCAACCGGACCAATGAGGTGCCTATATATACCCCTTATGTAAGAGCAGAGCACACTGCTCTGTTTTTTCTGGCTTGAGGGGAGAGGGCTTGGTGGTGCTCTAGCTCACCTCCTATGCACACAAGGTGTTTGATGGAATGCCCAAGCCACACTACTTAAGCTTTCTCCTCTCCAAGCTCGACCTCCAAGCTCCATTTTCCTCAATATTCGTCTAGGTTTAGCGGTCTATCACGCCTCGTCCCCGTCTACACCGCCGTCGATTACCCGCGCTGATCTCATCGCCGGCACCACCGTGGTGAGCCTCTTGTTCTTATCTTTTTTCTGAAAAGAAAAATATTCTTACTTGTATGTTTAGATAAATACTTGTATTATTTTCTTACTTTTATTATTGCATCTTATATAGTGTGATGGTTTTGGTATCCGCCCCCGTCAGCCCTCGTCCTGTCTATGATTCGGATGTGGTATATATTATGTTTTCATAACTATTGGTTCATTTATTGTTTATGAAAATTATGCCGACCAACGTGACATAGATTTTATTTATCTAGGAGGTTGTTGAACCGAAAATTCCAACCGACCCTATTGTCGAGATGTTAAATTCAGTTGGAGAAGAAAATAATTTCTTGAAGGAAAAAATATAAAAACTTGAGGAGGAGAAGGTTATATTGGAGTTGCATGTTGCGGATGTCGTCGATGATCACAAGATCAAGATGGATGCAATGCGCTTGAAGATTAGAAAGATTAGAAAATATGCCATTCATACCGAGGCTTGGTATCATTATGCCGTTGGATAAGTTGTTACCTTGGTTGCGATTACGATCGCATTTGTTTTTGCATTGAAATGTTTTACATAGTTTCAATGTATGGTTTAATTAATTTAGGTGCTCTTCAGAGCTTTATGTTTTTAGATGAGAACTATGTATGTACTTTGGTTTTTATGTGATGATGAACTTCTATTAATTTGGTCACTTAATTATCTATTCATTATGTTCTGTAATGATTTTTGACACACTTAATTATATATAATGCACGTAGATGAACCGGCAATGGATGTACGGTGAAAGACACACCTCCGAGTACATTAAGGGCGTGCATGATTTTCTCGAAGTGGCTGAGGCAAACAAGCAGAATGGTTTTATGTGTTGTCCATGCCCTATATGTGGGAATACGAAGTCTTACTCTGACCGGAAAATCCTTCACACCCACCTACTTTACAAGGGTTTCATGCCAGACTATAATGTTTGGACGAGGCACGGAGAAATAGGGGTTATGATGGAAGACGGCGAAGAAGAAGAGTATGATGACAACTATGTGCCCCCTGAATACGGTGATGCTACTGAACATCAAGATGAACCAGACGATGTGCACGATGATGTTGCAAGGGGTGAAGCTGCTGAAGATCAAGAGGAACCAGACGATGTGTCGGATGATGAAGATCTCCGTCGGCTCATTGTCGATGCAAGGACACAATGCGGAAGTAAAAAGGAGAAGCTGAAGTTCGATCGCATGTTAGAGGATCACAAAAAAGGGTTGTACCCCAATTGCAAAGATGGCAACACGGTACCGTACTGGAATTGCTGCAGTTGTAGGCAGAGAATGCTGTGCCTGATAAAGGATTTGAGAAGCTACTGAAAATATTGAAGAAGAAACTTCCAAAGGATAATGAATTGCCCGACAGTACATACGCAGCAAAGAAGGTCGTATGCCCTCTAGGATTTGAGGTGCAGAAGATACATGCATGCCCCAATGACTGCATCCTCTAACGAGGTGCATACAAGGATCTGAACGCATGCCCGGTATGCGGTGCATTGCGGTATAAGATCAGACCAGATGACCCTGGTGATGTTGATGGCGAGCCTCCCAGGAAGAGGGTTCCTGCGAAGGTGATGTGGTATGCTCCTATAATACCACGGTTGAAACGTCTATTCAGAAACGGAGAGCATGCCAAGTTGATGCGATGGCACAGTGAGGACCGTAAGAAAGACGGGAAGTTGAGAGCACCCGCTCATGGGCCGCAGTGGAGAAAAATCGAGAGAAAGTACTGGGATGAGTTTGCAAAGGACCCAAGGAACGTATGGTTTGCTTTGAGCGCCGATGGCATTAATCCATTTGGAGAGCAGAGCAGCAATCACAGCACCTGGCCCGTGACTCTATGTAGGTGCATGAAGCAGAAGTTCATTATGATGCCAGTTCTCATCCAAGGCCCTAAGCAACCCGGCAACGACATTGATGTGTACCTAAGGCCATTAGTTGAAGAACTTTTACAGCTGTGGAATGGAAACGGTGTACATACGTGGGATGAGCACAAAAAGGAGGAATTTGACCTAAAGGTGTTGTTGTTCGTGACCATCAACAATTGGCCCGCTCTCAAGAACCTTCGTGACAGACAAACAAGGGATACCACGCATGCACGCACTGTTTACTTGACACCGATAGTATATACCGGGAAGCTGCAGGAAGAATGTGTACCGGGCCATCGCCGATTTCTTCCGACCAACCATCAATGTAGAAAGAAAGGCAAGCATTTCAAAGGCGAGGCAGATCACCGGAAGAAGCCCGCCATGCGTACCGCTGATCACGTACTTGCTATGGTCAATGATTTACACGTAATCTTTGGAAAGGGTCACGGCTGACTAGCTGTTCAAATGACGCCGAGAATCACGCACCCATGTGGAAGAAGAAATCTATATTTTGGGACCTACCCTCTGGAAAGACCTAGAGGTCCGCTCTTGATCGACGTGATGCACGTGACGAAGAACCTTTGCGTGAACCTGCTAGGCTTCTTGGGCGTGTATGGAAAGACAAAAGATACACCGAGGCACGGAGGACCTGCAACGCTTGTAACGAAAAAGAGGGCATGCCTCCGAAGCAAGATGAAGGTCCTGCCAGCTCGCGCTTACTTACGAAAGAAGAGAAAGAAATCTTCTTAGAATGCCTGCTCAAGATGAAGGTCCCGACTGGCTTCTCATCCAATATAAAAGGAATAATAAATATGCCATAGAAAAAGTTCCAGAACCTAAAGTCTCATGACTGCCACGTGATTATGACGCAACTGCTTCCGGTTGCATTGAGGGGGCTTCTACCGGAAAACGTCTGATTAGTCATTGTGAATCTATGTGCATTCTTCAATGGAATATCTCAGAAGGTGATCGATCCAGAAATCGTAACAACGCTAAGGAGTGATGTGGGGCAATGTCTTGTCAGTTTCGAGCTGGTGTTTCCACCATCCTTCTTCAATATCATGACGCATGTCCTAGTTCATCTAGTCGACGAGATTGTCATTCTGGGGCCCGTATTTCTACACGATATGTTCCTCTTTGAGAGGTTCATGGAGTCGAAAGAAATATGTCCGAATCGCTTAGGCCGAAGGAAGCATCTCCATGGGCCATCAAACAGAGGATGTCATCGGATTTTGTGTTGACTTTATTCCTGGCCTTAAGAAGATAGGCCTCCCTAAATCGCGGTACGAGGGGAGACTGACTGGAAAAGGCACGCTTGGAAGGGACTCAATAATATGCAGGGACGGTTATTCTTGGTCTCAAGCATACTACACAGTTCTACAGAACTCTACCTTGGTGACCCCGTATGTCATTAAGTCTCTCTATATAACTCAGCTCTTTCATTGAAGGTATTTATAATTATCCTCACTATATTATGCAGATTGAAGATCGCCGAATTGAAGAAAAGACAAGTGGGTGATATTGGGTTATTAACACATATCTCATAGATGCAACTGAGGTTAAATATCATGCCGAAAATACCGAGGCCAACTTGCTACGATCGTTGGTAATAAATAAACACAAAGATATAATACTCTTTTCTTACAACTTCAGGTGAGTGTTACTGTCTTGTGGCATATTCGGTTTCCCTTATTAGTCCAGGTTATAGTAATGTAATATTGATGATTTATGCATGCGTGCGCAGCTACCACTATATTCTCCTAGATATTAAGCTTGAGTAGGGAGTAGTAATTGTCTTAGACTCCAAACGAAAAAATCTAGAGGAGTATGCGGACATGACTGAAATGCTCGAGAAGTAAGTTAAATCGATCATTATCCACCATATCAGTAACTTTGTTGATTTCTGATATCAAGTAATTGTTTTCTTTGTATGGCAGGGTTTGGAGAAAATTCACCAAAAAAGCTCCGGGACTGCCGAAGAAGCTGCAATTTAGACACCGGAAAGTAAGTACTATAGTAGCATATTCCACGCATCTCCTAGTAATTCAAGCGCTAGTTTCATCAATACCATTCAGCATGCTTGCTAATTTTCAGTTTGATTGACCTCTATTTCTTTTAAAGTGGTTGTGGCAGAAACAAGGGAATGATTTATGTGGATACTACATTTGCGAGTCCATCCGCCACACGACCTGTGAGCAGGGCTACTCTGACAAACAATATGAAGTGCATAAATAACAATATTCACAACTTTATTTTATTACCATCATTTGTGTTGAGTTTCATTCATTCATATATATATGTATTGACCCCCTTCTTAAAATTAGATGTTTCGGATGCGGGATGAACTCCTAGCACCAGATCGCATGCGAGCAATTCAAGAGGAATTAGCGGCATTCTTTCTTGACTACGTGATTGCTGAAGACGGAGAATACTATGTGGACCACACGTCCGTATGTTAGGAGATAATATTTGTAAAAGATAATCATTGTATATATTTAGCTGGTAGTGTCGGATAGATATACGAGAACTTGTTGTTCGACCAATCTCTCGGAGAAGGAGAGGTGGTCGATATCACTTCTCTCTGTATGCATATATGTTCATGACGACCTTCTGTTTCGTTCCTTTGCTTACTAGCTAGCTAGCATGTCTAGCTTGTCATCTCTATACGTATGTATAGTACGTAGCGTCGACCAAGCACGGACAAAAGAGATGACATTTCTCTCTATTAATTAGCTAGCTAACACAATATATGAAACATCTAAATTAAACCCCCAAAACCCCCAATCCCCCACCCCCCGCCCTTTCAAAAAAAACAAAACCCAAGCCACAGAAATGCTGATGCGTGGATGCCCCAACCGGGACCAAAGGCCCTCCTGCCTGGGCTCGGCGCACAGGCCACGTGGTGGCACTTTAGCGCCGGTTCATGCCGAACTGGTAGTAAGGGGGTGCTTTAGTATCCACTCTAACCGGCACTAAAGGCCTTTATGAACCGGCGCTAAAGCCCGGTTCTGCACTAGTGATGGTTGGTTTGTGAAAGTATGGCAATCTCATTTATAAACTCATCGATTTCTCTCTTGACCACGATATTTAATTTCTTGATGGCAACAACATGCAAATCTGAAAAAATTCCTTTGTAGAAAGTGCCATGCCCTCCGCCACCAAGTCTACGAGCTTGATCAAAATTGTTGGTAGCCTTATCTAGCTCTTGTAAAGAGATGAGAATCCTCTCTGCAATGTTGATCAGCAGAGCAGAAAGAGGTGCAGCCAATGATGGGGCTCCCGTTCTCCAGCAGCATCGCCTGCACATTGCAACCCGTGACGATGAGCTCGTTGGACCCCGGCTTTAGGAAGTACGGCACCTCCCGGAGAGTGTCACCGAGGCTCCACCTGCCGGGACCGCCCGTCATATTAATGCCTTGCAGTACGTGGCTGACAACGAGCATGGTGGTGTTCTCGAGGGAGATGTCCACCACAACGAACTCGTCGTCGCCGCCATCACCGAGAAGAAGCCTCGGGGCCTTGCTACTTCCGTAGTCGCAGGTGAGCTTGAACCCCGGCGAGTGGTAGCAACACGCCAGTTGCCAAACGGGTACGACACCCTCACGTTGCCATAGGTGGCATTGCAGTTCGGCATCGTCATCCGAGGATCCCCGGCGACCACCACCGGCACTGAGATCAGCAGCATCGCTGCAATGAATACCCCCAGTTGTTAGCATCACGGCGGGTGTACGGAGATGGATCATCTCTCTCTGTTTACTTGAGTAATTTTAGTGTCTGCACTGCCGGTATATATAATAGTCCACTTGTAACAGTTTTACCGCTGGGTTGATAGGAGGACGTATGGACATCTCCAACGCCAATTCTCAAACCGCAATAATCCTACACTTATAGGGCAGAGACCACGGGAGAGAGGTTATGGGCTAATGTGTCTGCTCCTCATTAATCTCTCCCCCCTTGAGTTTCGTTGAGGGTCCCACCACTAACCAACCACACATTGACACTTATGTCCGTGGCTCCTTCCGTGCCAAAACAGTCTGTAGGTGTAGCATTTCCCCTTAAACCGCCAACGTACGTCCGGATTGTACTTTCCGGACATAAAGTGTCATCTAACATGGGCATGTATCGGTCAGTCCAGTGGTCTGGCTATAATTTCTCGCGCAGAGAGAAAACAAACTTGATGGCCTATGCGGGCGTCCAGACCACTGCCGCATCCGCTACAGGCCACCCTCGTCCACAAAAAAAACCATCCACCTCTCCCGCGCTTGCCATTCGATGCACACGCCGCTTCCCACGCCGCGTTCATGCTGGCCCGAGCATGCAAAGGCGGAATTGATGCCCGCAAATTGGCCGGACGGAGAGCGCGTGACGGACGCGACTTCTCACTTTCGCGTTGAAGCGCATTCGCCAAGAGAACTCCGCCAGCTGCACAACCGCTGAACACACCTCCTCGCCGCATTCAAACGGCCACGCATAGTCCGCCTCCTCCATTAAACCCACGGGTGCACCGAGAAACCTACCCTGCCACATGTCCGCTCATGAGCTGTCCACCATTAAACACAACGCTAATTGGCTCGGCCGACGCCCGCTATTTAAACGGTGCCAAACGCTGGACAAAAATATGACCACACTCGCTCTCATCTCCTCCATGCAGCATCTTCTCCTAAATATTCGTGGCATCCGGCGAGCAGGAAGAGGAGTTCTTCGCGAAAAGCCGCTGGGTGGCCCGTAGAGCCCGCCGGATACGAGCTTCTGCTCCACCAACCGCGATGATCCAGGTCGCTGCCGACCAGCTCATGAATGCGAAGCTCCAAGCCAACTTGTTGAAGAGTGGCGAGTTGCTCCAAGCCGCACGGGGGGAGCACAGCGGCATGGGCATTGTGGTTGCTCGGACGATGTTTTATCTTACCGCTCCTCCCGCCCCGGACCGTGCCATCCGCAATCAACGTCGATAACGGTGCCCTGCCGACAGAGAGAGACACCGCTTCACGGAGATGGACGAAACGGTGGCGGGGCGTATGTGCCCGCCGACATCATCGAGGAAAGTAGAACACGAGAGGCCAATGCCGCTTGGGTCACATGAAGACTACGACCGAGGCGACGCCCACGTACATATACTCATTGTCTTGTTTGGTCGCAGCCCATCATCGTCCCCTTCCCCTCCGGCTTGACCACATCACAGCAGTTCCACTCTAATGGGGAAGCGAGCAGTCGTTGAGCTGAAGCATATACCCTTGGTTCATGATAGTCCGATGAGCGCCAGCCGACATGGGGAAGACAAGAAGATCCATCGAGGCCGATCAAACTAGACAAGGGTATCCATGTCATCGGATCAGATATCCGCCGAACCGCCGTAAACTAGTCTTACCTTAGTCTGGTATATAGTTTTTAGATCAAAATTGTACGCAATGTAATGCAATTCGTCTGGTTCATATAAAATCCATGTAAATCCGTTGTGTTTGCATAAATTTCTTCCGAAATTTTTTAGGGGTTCTTCCGAGTTTTAATGAAATCCGCCATGTGTGTCAGGGTGCACTCGGCGCGTGGCTGTGCACTCTTGGTGGGCTCGGTGCTCCATTGGACGTGGGCCCTCCCCGCCGACTCATCCACACCACACTCGTGCAATGCCCGAGCATCACTACTGTTTCCCACCAAGCTAGCTTTCACATGTATGCACCTCAATTTATTCCTTGCTGCGTGCTATCTTACAGCTTGAACTGCAGAGGAGACAGGTCGAGGCGATGATCGATGGCACGACGACCGCCGGGCACATCCACGAATTCGGGATCACGGGTTGCGCAAAATCCACACGCTACCTACTATACATGCATGCATGCATGAAATTGTTTCCGCCGTCTCCACGGGTCTAGTGGATTACAGGAAAGCAAGCTGTGGTAATTTCCAACTGCTAGTCCGCATAATGCATCCAGCTATTTTTTTCCGAAAGGGATGCAAAAGATTTGCATGTTCTATTAAATAAGGGAAGAGCAAAGTTTAGAGTTTTACACTAGCATCCAGATACACGGCATGACAATTACTAGCGCAAAAAAATAGTCCCTAGTTTAGCATGCCTTCACGTTATTAGGTTAGCATGCAGCCAGGCTCTGAATTCCAATTGATCGATCTCAGGGCAAAAATCTGATCTGCAGAACTCAATCTCGAGCTAAGTAAACCCTAAACATACGAACAAGAAATAAGACAATTTGGTGCAGCAATACGAGCTGCTTTTCGTGGTCTTTTTCATTGCATTATATAGGGGATACAAACTCGCGTCCAACACAACACATGCCCAACACAACGCGACCTGGTACAACACCATCTTACAAAACATTTCCTAATACGACCTATCATCATACGTATATTGAACCGACTCAAACACTCCAAACACATCACGCCTCCTACCTAACCTTAATTGCTAACATAAACCAGCAAGTCTATCGAGGGTATCTCCCGGATAGCGCAAACTCTTCTTCTAGGCTATAACACCTGCTTACTTCTCTTCGATTCGCTCCATTGCTTGTCAAACCACCCATGACACGCTCCTTAGATGGTTGGAGAGCCTCCATCGCCATTTCCACTTCCCTCATTGTTGGTCGCTCTCCTGCTACCAGTTTCATGCACGACACAGCCAAAGTTGCTACTTCTTCCACTTCATTACCTCCCTCCTCCACAACCTGTGGATCCAAAGATATCCACCAGATTGCCATCCTCATGTAATTCAACAAACTGAGTGACAATCCAATCACCTTCGGAGGACATACACAATGATGGTCTCTTCCTTGTAAGCAACTCAACAAGAAGGACCCGAAAACTATAGACATCGCTACTTTCAGTTAGCGATCGCGTGTAATAATACATTGGGTCTAAATATCCAATAGTTCCCTGCACTGCAGTTGTTGTTCCCGTTTGATCTATGGGAATGTACCTCAAAGCTCCAAAATCTGACACTTTGACTGTTAAGCCATCATCAAGAAGTATGTTAGAAGGTTTGATATCTCTGTGAATTATGGGGACTGAAATGGCAGAGTGGAGGTAAGCAAGAGCTTTGCTTATTTCAGCTGTTATCCTTAACCTATCTTTCCAAGGTAGTGATCTCGCTGCCTCCGAGTGAAGATGGTCACTTAAGGTTCCATTGGAAATGAACTCATAAGCGAGCAATGGAACTTCTGTCTCAAGGCAACAACCGTGAAGCTTAACAATATTCTTATGGTTGATCTGCGAGAGTATGGCAACCTCATTTATGAACTCATCAATTTCTCTCTTGACCATGATATTTGATTTCTTGATGGCCACAACATGCAGATCAGGTAAAATTCCTTTGTAGACAGTGCCATGCCCTCCGCCACCAAGCCTACGAGCTTGATCAAAATTGTTGGTAGCCTTCTAGCTCCTCAGAAGAGATGAGCATCCTCTCTCCGATGTCTGCCCTATGAGATACCGGCTGCTTCAAGAGTTGTCCACGGTTTGGACTAAAGAACTTTTTTCTCAACGCGTCATTTTGCGCTTGTTAAGACCACGGGTTATTAGGAGCGCACCAAAACCAAAAGTAGGAGGCATGGGCCACCGCAACGGACAAACCAATGATTAAGCCCAAGTTACCGGAAATTAAACAACACCCACATGTATGTTTACTTTTACTATTTTGCTCATGCATCCACCGGAACCAAATAAATTAATCGCTCCATTGTTTGCACGAATGCACTAGTAGTAAACGATAGGTTGATCATGATCATACCTGACTTGACGCAACCACCGGGTATGGTGGAGCTGCCATGGGTACCGCTGGGGCACTGCACCGAACGATCCCTCCAGCCCTCACAGTCTCCAAGCAGCCATGTTTTTCTTTCTGCCGCACTCTTTGACATCTATAT
Source organism: Aegilops longissima (assembly GCA_021605205.1). Taxonomy (NCBI): domain Eukaryota; kingdom Viridiplantae; phylum Streptophyta; class Magnoliopsida; order Poales; family Poaceae; genus Aegilops; species Aegilops longissima. Next base: position 290,922 of record JAHIAM010004222.1, on the reverse strand, counting down.
GTACACAATGTAATTCATCATGTCTTCTTTGAGACTAAGTTAAGCCAAAACGGAATGAAGCTTACAAAACGGAAGCTACCTTGACATCCGCCTGTGAGGTAAGGGTTGCCGTGCGTGGTAGCCCTTCATACACCGGCAGGAATAGATGCCTCTGCATGCGTGCTGCATGGAGGCACCGTGCGTTTGTCAGAACACTATTTACACCATTATCGATATCTAGTCACACAACTAATACACATGCATATTGATCTCCTTCTTAACAGTTCAGAGAAGTGTGGGAGCAGCTCCTACCAGCGGACCGCATACTAGCACTTTAAGAGAAAATAGCGGGATTTTTGCTCGACCAGGTCATAGATCCCAAAGGAGAATACTATTACCCGCTACCGCTCCCATGAACCACTTGTCATCGTGCTCGGAAGGCACCAAGGCAACATGTAGGAGAAATTGTATATATAAATACATGTGTATGTGTGCATAATTAATCGTGTTGGTTGTGAGACATTCGATAATATATATTTATATATATATGCGATTCTACGTACGAGAAAATCTATTTATATATATGCATAACGTGTACAATTTGTAGTATCGTAAAATACCAGCAAACAAAAAAGAATTAAATAGAAAACACAGAATTAATGGAAAATAAAAAATAAAACCAACCCCCCCCCCCTCCCCCACAAACATTTAGTACTGGTTGGTGTTACCAACCGGTACTAATGGTCTACCAACACCCACTAGTAGAAAAGGGGGCAATCGCCCAGGTCGGGTCAGCCCATTAGTCCCGGTTCTGCCACGAATGATCCTAGGGGGCCGGCCGGGGCCTCGTGGGCATTGGTCCCGGTTCGTATGGCCCTATTGGTCCCGGTTGGTGGGACGAACCGGGACCAATGGCCTCGCTCCTGGCCCACAACCATTGGTCCTGGTTGGTGGCTTGAACCGGGACCAAAGGCTCCCCTTTAGTCCCGGTTCATGCCACCAACCAGGACCAATGAGATGCCTATATATACCCCCTCGCGTAAGAGCAGAGCACACTGCTCTGTTTTTTCTGGCCGCTGAGGGGTAGAGGGCTTGGTGGTGCTCTAGCTCACCTCCTATGCACACAAGGTGTTCGATGGAATGCCCGAGCCACACTACTTAATCTTTCTCCTCTCCAATCTCGACCTCCAAGCTCCATTTTCCTCAATATTCGTCTAGGTTTAGCGGTCTGTCACGCCCCGTCCCCGTCTTCAACGCCGTCGATTACCCGCGCTGATCTCATCGTCGGCACCACCGTGGTGAGCTTCTTGTTCTTATCTTCTTTCTGAAAAGAAAAATATTCTTACTTGTATGTTTAGATAGATACTTGTATTATTTTCTTACTTTTATTATTGCATCTTATATAGTGCGATGGTTTTGGTATCCGCCCCCGTCGGCTCTCGTCCTGTCTATGATTCGGATGTGGTATATATTATCTTTTCATAACTATTGGTTCATTTATTGTTTATGAAAATTATGCCGACCAACGTGACATAGATTTTATTTATCTAGGAGGTTGTTGTACCGGAAATTCCAACCGACCCTATTGTCGAGATGTTAAATTTAGTTGGAGAAGAAAACAATTTCTTGAAGGCAAAAAGAAAAAAACTTGAGGAGGAGAAGGTGATATTGGAGTTGCATGTTGCGGATGTCATTGATGATCACAAGATCAAGATGGATGCAATGCGCTTGAAGGTTAGAAAGATTAGAAAATATGCCATTCATACCGAGGCTTGGTATCATTATGCCGTTGGATAAGTTGTTACCTTGGTTGCGATTATGATCGCATTTGTTTTCGCATTGAAATGTTTTACATAGTTTCAATGTATGGTTTAATTAATTTAGATGCTCTGTAGAGCTTTATGTTGTTAGATGAGAACTATGTATGTACTTTGGTTTTTATGTGATGATGAACTTCTATTAATTTGGTCACTTAATTATCTATTCATGATGTTCTGTAATGATTTTTGACACACTTAATTATATATAATGCACGCAGATGAATCGGCAATGGATGTACGGTGAAAGACACACCTCCGAGTACATTAAGGGCGTGCATGATTTTCTCGAAGTGGCTGAGGCAAACAAGCAGAATGGTTTTATGTGTTGTCCATGCCCTATATGTGGGAATACGAAGTCTTACTCTGACCGGAAAATCCTTCACACCCACCTACTTTACAAGGGTTTCATGCCGACTATAATGTTTGGACGAGGCACGGAGAAATAGGGGTTATGATGGAAGACGGCGAAGAAGAAGAGTACGATGACAACTATGTGCCCCTGAATACGGTGATGCTATTGAACATCAAGATGAACCAGACGATGTGCGATGATGCTGCAACGGGTGAAGCTGCTGAAGATCAAGAGGAACCGACGATGTGTCCGATGATGATGATCTCCGTCGGGTCATTGTCGATGCAAGGACGCAATGCGAATGTAAAAGGAGAAGCTGAAGTTCGATCGCATGTTAGAGGATCACCAAAAGGGTTGTACCCCAATTGCGAAGATGGCAACACAAAGATCGGTACCGCATTTGGAATTGCTGCAGTGGAAGGCGAGAGAATGCATGCTCGATAAAGGATTTGAGAAGCTACTGAAAATATTGAAGAAGAAACTTCCAAAGGATAATGAATTTCCCGATAGTACATACGCAGCAAAGAAGGTCGTATGCCCTCTAGGATTGGAGGAGCAGAAGATACATCCATGCCCCAATGACTGCATCCTCTACCGCGGTGCATACAAGGATCTGAACGCATGCCCGGTATGCGGTGCATTGCGGTATAAGATCAGACCAGATGACCCTGGTGATGTTGACAGCGAGCCTCCCAGGAAGAGGGTTCCTGCGAAGGTGATGTGGTATGCTCCTATAATACCACGGTTGAAAGGTCTGTTCAGAAACGGAGAGCATGCCAAGTTGATGCGATGGCACAGTGAGGACCGTAAGAAAGACGGGAAGTTGAGAGCACCCGCTGATGGGCCGCAGTGGAGAAAAATCGAGAGAAAGTACTGGGATGAGTTTGCAAAGGACCCAAGGAACGTATGGTTTTTTTGGCGCCGATGGCATTAATCCTTTTGGAGAGCAGAGCAGCAATCACAGCACTGGCCCGTGACTCTATGTATGTATAACCTTCCTCCTTGGATGTGCATGAAGCGGAAGTTCGTTATGATGCCGTTCTCATCCAAGGCCCTAAGCAACCCGGCAACGACATTGATGTGTACCTAAGGCCATTAGTTGAAGAACTTTACAGCTGTGGAATGGAAACGGTATGCGACGTGGGATGAGCACAAAAGGAGGAATTTGACCTAAAGGTGTTGCTGTTCGTGACCATCAACAATTGGCCCGCTCTCAAAACCTTTCGGGACAGACAAACAAGGGATACCACGCATGCACGCACTGTTTACTTGACACCGATAGTATATACCGGGAAGCTGCAGGAAGAATGTGTACAGGGCCATCGCCGATTTCTTCCGACCAACCATCAATGTAGAAAGAAAGGAAAGCATTTCAAAGCGAGGCAGATCACCGGAAGAAGCCCGCCATGCGTACCGGTGATCACGCATTTGCTATGGTCAATGATTTACATGTAATCTTTGGAAAGGGTCCCGCGGACTAGCTGTTCGAATGACGCTGAGAATCATGCACCCATGTGGAAGAAGAAATCTATATTTTGGGACCTACCCTCCGGAAAGACCTAGAGGTCCGCTCTTGATCGACGTGATGCACGTGACGAAGAACCTTTGTGTGAACCTGCTAGGCTTCTTGGGCGTGTATGGAAAGACAAAAGATACACCGAGGCACGGAGGACCTGCAACGCTTGCACGAAAAAGAGGGCTTGCCTCCAAGCAGTATGAAGGTCCCGCCAGCTACGCTCTTCGAAAGAAGAGAAAGAAATCTTCTTTGAATGCCTGCTCAAGATGAAGGTCCCGACTGGCTTCTCATCCAATATAAAAGGAATAATAAATATGCCAGAGAAAAGTTCCGAACCTAAAGTCTCATGACTGCCACGTGATTATGACGCAATCGCTTCGGTTGCATTGAGGGGGCTTCTACCGGAAAACGTCTGATTAGTCATTGTGAATCTATGTGCATTCTTCAATGCAATATCTCAGAAGGTGATCGATCCAAAAATCGTAACAACGCTTAGGAGTGATGTGGCTCAATGTCTTGTCAGCTTCGAGCTGGTGTTTCCACCATCCTTCTTCAATATCATGATGCATGTCCTAGTTCATCTAGTCGACAAGATTGTCATTCTGGGGCCCGTATTTCTACACAATATGTTCCTCTTTGAGAGGTTCATGGGAGTCCTGAAGAAATATGTCCGTAACCGTGCTAGGCCAGAAGGAAGCATCTCCATGGGCCATCAAACAGAGGATGTCATCGGATTTTGTGTTGACTTCATTCCTGGCCTTAAGAAGATAGGTCTCCCTAAATCGCGGTATGAGGGGAGACTGACTGGAAAAGGCACGCTTGAAAGGGACTCAATAATATGCAGGGACGGATATTCTTGGTCTCAAGCACACTACACAGTTCTACAGAACTCTACCTTGGTGACCCCGTATGTCATTAAGTCTCTCTATATAGCTCAGCTCTTTCATTGCAGGTATTTATAATTATCCTCACTATATTATGCAGATTGAAGATCGCCGAATTGAAGAAAAGACAAGTGGGTGATATTGGGTTCATTAACACATATCTCATAGATGCAACTGAGGTTAAATATCATGCCGAAAATACCGAGGCCAACTTGCTACAATCGTTGGTAATAAATAAACACAAAGATATAATACTCTTTTCTTACAACTTCAGGAGAGTGTTACTGTCTTGTGGCATATTCGGTTTCCCTTATTAGTCCAGGTTATAGTAATGTAATATTGATGATTTATGCATGCGTGCGCAGCTACCACTATATTCTCATAGAGATTAAGCTTGAGTAGGGAGTAGTAATTGTCTTAGACTCCAAACGAAAAAATCTGGAGGAGTATGCGGACATGACTGAAATGCTCGAGAAGTAAGTTAAATCGATCATTATCCACCATATCAGTAACTTTGTTCATTTCTGTTATCAAGTAATTGTTTTCTTTGTATGGCAGGGTTTGGAGAAAATTCACCAAAAAAGCTCCGGGACTGCCGAAGAAGCTGCAATTTAGACACCGGAAAGTAAGTACTATAGTAGCATATTCCACGCATCTCCTAGTAATTCAAGCGCTAGTTTCATCAATACCATTCAGCATGCTTGCTAATTATCAGTTTGATTGACCTCTATTTCTTTTAAAGTGGTTGTGGCAGGAACAAGGGAATGATTTATGTGGATACTACATTTGCGAGTCCATCCGCCACACGACCTATGAGCGGGGCTACTCTGACAAACAATATGAAGTGCGTAAATAACAATAGTCACAATTTTATTTTATTACCATCATTTGTGTTGAGTTTCATTCATTCATATATATATGTATTGACCCCCTTCTTAAAATTAGATGTTTTGGATGCGGGATGAACTCCTAGCACCAGATCGCATGCGAGCAATTCAAGAGGAATTAGCGGCATTCTTTCTTGACCACATGATTGCTGAAGACGGAGAATACTATGTGGACCACGCGTCCGTATGTTAGGAGATTATATTTGTAAAAGATAATCATTGTATATATGTAGCCGGTAGTGTCGGACAGATATATGAGAACTTTTTGTTCGACCAATCTATCGGAGAAGGAGAGGTGGTCGATATCACTTCTCTCTGTATGCATATATGTTCATGACGATCTTCTGTTTCCTTCGTTTGCTTACTAGCTAGCTAGCGTGTCTAGCTAGTCCTCTCTATACGTATGTATAGCACGTAGCGTCGACCAAGCACGGACAAAAGAGATGACATTTGTCTCTATTAATTAGCTAGCTAACACAATATATGAAACATCTAAATTAAACCCCCAAAACCCCCAATCCCCCCTCCCCCCTTTCAAAAAAAACAAAAACCCAAGCCACGAAATGTGGCGCGTGGATGCCCCAACCTGGACCAAAGGCCCTCCTGCTTGGCTCGGCGCCAGCCACGTGGTGGCACTTTAGCGCCGGTTCATGCCGAACTGGTAGTAAGGGGGGGGGGTGCTTTAGTATCCACTCTAACCGGCACTAAAGGCCTTTATGAACCGGCGCTAAAGCCCGGTTCTGTACTAGTGATGGTTGGTTTGTGAAAGTATGGCAATCTCATTGATGAACTCGTCGATTTCTCTCTTGACCACGATATTTAATTTCTTGATGGCAACAACATGCAAATCTGACAAAATTCCTTTGTAGAAAGTGCCATGCCCTCCGCCACCAAGCCTACGAGCTTGATCAAAATTGTTGGTAGCCTTCTCTAGCTCTTGTAAAGAGATGAGAATCCTCTCTGCAATGTTGATCAGCAGAGCAGAAAGAGGTGCAGCCGATGATGGGGCTCCCGTTCTCCAGCAGCATCGCCTGCACATTGCAACCCGTGACGATGAGCTCGTTGGACCCCGGCTTTAGGAAGTACGGCACCTCCCGGACAGTGTCACCGAGGCTCCACCTGCCGGGACCGCCCGTCATATTAATGCCTTGCAGTACGTGGCTGAGAACGAGCATGGTGGTGTTCTCGAGGGAGATGTCCACCACAACGAACTCGCCGTCGCTGCCATCACCGAGAAGAAGCCTCGGGGCCTTGCTACTTCCGTAGTCGCAGGTGAGCTTGAACCCCGGCAAGTGGTAGCACCACGCCAGTTGCCAAACGGGTACGGCACCCTCACGTTGCCACAGGTGGCATTGCAGTTCGGCATCGTCATCCGCGGATCCCCGGCGACCACCACCGGCACTGAGATCAGCAGCATCGCTGCAATGAATACCCCCAGTTGTTAGCATCACGGCGGGCGTACGGAGATGGATCATCTCTCTCTGTTTACTTGAGTAATTTTAGTGTCTGCACTGCCGGTATATATAATAGTCCACTTGTAACAGTTTTACCGCTGGGTTGATAGGAGGACGTATGGACATCTCCAACGCCAATTCTCAAACCGCAATAATCCTACACTTACAGGGCAGAGACCACGGGATAGAGGTTACGGGCTAATGTGTCTGCTCCTCATTAATCTCTCCCCCCTTGAGTTTCGTTGAGGGTCCCACCACTAACCAACCACACATTGACACTTATGTTCGTGGCTCCTTCCGTGCCAAAACAGTCTGTAAGTGTAGCATTTCCCCTTAAACCGCCAACGTACGTCCGGATTGTACTTTCCGGACATAAAGTGTCATCTAACATGGGCATGTATCGGTCAGTCGAGTGGTCTGGCTATACTTTCTCCCGCAGACAGAAAACAAACTTGATGGCCTATGCGGGCGTCCAGACCACTGCCGCATCCGCTACAGGCCACCCTCGTCCACAAAAAAAAACCATCCACCTCTCCCGCACTTGCCATTCGATGCACACGCCGCTTCCCACGCCGCGTTCATGCTGGCCCAGAGCATGCAGTGGCCGGAATTGATGCCCGCAAATTGGCCGGACGGGAGAGCGGCGTAGACGGACGCGACTTCTCACTTTCCGCGTTGAAGCGGCATTCCGGCCAAGAGAACGCCGCCAGCTGCACAACCGGCTGAACACACCTCCTCGCCGCATTCAAATGGCCACAGACAGTCCGTCCCTCCATTATACCCACGGGTGCACCGAGAAACCTACCCCTGCCACATGTCTGTTCATGAGCTGTCCACCATTAAACACAACGCTAATTGGCTCTGGCCGTACGCCCGCTATTTAAACGGTGCCAAACGCTGGACAAAAATATGACCACACTCTGCTCTCATCTCCTCCATGCAGCATCTTCTCCTAAATATTCGTGGCATCTGGCGAGCAGGAAGAGGAGTTCTTCGGCATAAAAGCCGCCTGGGTGGCCCGTAGAGCCCGCCGGATACGAGCTTCTCTGCTCCACCAACCGCGATGATCAAGGTGGCTGCCGACCAGCTCATGAATGCAGAAGCTCCAAGCCAACTTGTTGAAGAGTGGCGAGTTGCTCCAAGCCGGCACGTGGGGGAGCACAGCGGCATGGGCATTGTGGTTGCCTCGACGATGTTTTATCTTACCGCTCCTCCCGTCCCCGGACCGTGCCATCCGCAATCAACGTACGCATAACGGTGCCCTGCCGACAGAGAGAGACACCGGCTTCACGGAGATGGACGAAACGGTGGCCAGGACGTATGTGCCCGCCGACATCATCGAGGAAAGTAGAACACGAGAGGCCAATGCCGCTTGGGTCACATGAAGACCACGACCGAGGCGACGCCCGCGTACATATACTCATTGTCTTGTTTGGTCGCAGCCCATCGTCGTCCCCTTCCCCTCCGGCTTGACCACATCACAGCAGTTCCACTCTAATGGGGAAGCGAGCAGTCGTTGAGCTGAAGCATATACCCTTGGTTCATGATAGTCTGATGAGCGGCCAGCCGGACATGGGGAAGACACTGAAGATCCATCGAGGCCGACTGTAAACTAGACAAGGGTATCCATGTCATCGGACTGTATATCCGCCGGAACCGGCCGTAAACTAGTCTTACCTTAGTCTGGTATATAGTTTTTAGATCAAAATTGTACGCAATGTAATGCACTTCGTCTGGTTCATATGAAATCCATGTAAATCCGTTGTGTTTGCATAAATTTCTTCCGAAATTTTTTAGGGGTTCTTCCGAGTTTTAATGAAATCCGCCCTGTGTGTCAGGGTGCACTCGGGCGTAGGCCGTGCACTCTTGGTGGGCTCGGTGCTCCATTGGACGTGGGCCCCTCCCCTGCCGACTCATCCACACCACACTCGTGCAATGCCCGAGCATCACTACTGTTTCCCACCAAGCTAGCTTTCACATGTATGCACCCTCAATTTATTCCTTGCTGCGTGCTATCTTACAGTTGAACTGCAGAGGAGACAGGTCGTAGGCGATGATCGATGGCACGACGACCGGCCGGGCACATCCACGAATTCGAGATCACGGGTTGCGCAAAATCCACATCGCTACCTACTATACATGCATGCATGCATGAAATTGTTTCCGCCGTCTCCACGGGTCTAGTGGATTACAGGAAAGCAAGCTGTGGTAATTTCGAACTGCTAGTCCGCATAATGCATCCAGCTATTTTTTTCCGAAGGGATGCAAAAGATTTGCATGTTCTATTAAATAAGGGAAGAGCAAAGTTTAGAGTTTTACACTAGCATCCAGATACACGGCATGACAATTACTAGCGCAAAAAAATAGTCCCTAGTTTAGCATGCCTTCACGTTATTAGGTTAGCATGCAGCCAGGCTCTGAATTCCAATTGATCGATCTCGGGGCAAAAATCTGATCTGTAGAACTCAATCTCGAGCTAAGTAAACCCTAAACATACGAACAAGAAAGAAGACAATTTGGTGCAGCAATACGAGCTGCTTTTCGTGGTCTTTTTCATTGCATTATATAGGGGATACAAACTCGCGTCCAACACAACACATGCCCAACACAACGCGACTTGGTACAACACCGTCTTACAAAACATTTCCTAATACGACCTATCCTCATACGTATACTGAACCGACTCAAACACTTCCAAACACATCACGCCTCCTACCTAACCTTAATTGCTAACATAAACCAGCAAGTCTATCGAGGGTATCTCCCGGATAGCGCAAACTCTTCTTCTAGGCTATAACATCTGCTTACTTCTCTTCGATTCGCTCCATTGCTTGTCAAACCACCCATGACACGCTCCTTAGATGGTTGGAGAGCCTCCATCGCCATTTCCACTTCCCTCATTGTTGGTCGCTCTCCTGCTACCAGTTTCATGCACGACACAGCCAAAGTTGCTACTTCTTCCACTTCATTACCTCCCTCCTCCACAACCTGTGGATCCAGTATATCCACCAGATTGCCATCCTCATGTAATTCAACAAACTGAGTGACAATCCAATCACCTTCGGAGGACATACACAATGATGGTCTCTTCCTTGTAAGCAACTCAACAAGAAGGACCCGAAAACTATAGATATCGCTACTTTCAGTTAGCCATCGCGTGTAATAATACATTGGGTCTAAATATCCAATAGTTCCCTGCACTGCAGTTGTTGTTCCTGTTTGATCTATGGGAATGTACCTCAAAGCTCCAAAATCTGACACTTTGGCTGTTAAGCCATCATCAAGAAGTATGTTAGAAGGTTTGATATCTCTGTGAATTATGGGGACTGAATTGGCAGAGTGGAGGTAAGCAAGAGCTTTGCTTATTTCAGCTGTTATCCTTAACCTATCTTTCCAAGGTAGTGATCTCGCTGCCTCCGAGTGAAGATGGTCACTTAAGGTTCCATTGGAAATGAACTCATAAGCGAGCAATGGAACTTCTGTCTCAAGGCAACAACCGTGAAGCTTAACAATATTCTTATGGTTGATCTGCGAGAGTATGGCAACCTCATTTATGAACTCATCAATTTCTCTCTTGACCATGATATTTGATTTCTTCATGGCGACAACATGCAGATCAGGTAAAATTCCTTTGTTGACAGTGCCATGCCCTCCGCCACCAAGCCTACGAGCTTGATCAAAATTGTTGGTAGCCTTCTCTAGCTCCTGTAAAGAGATGAGCATCCTCTCTCCGATGTCTGCCCTATGAGATACCGGCTGCTTCAAGAGTTGTCCACGGTTTTGACTAAAGAACTTTTTTCTCAACGCGTTCGCCTTGCGTTTGTTAAGACCATGGGTTATTAGGAGCGCACCAAAAACCAAAAGTAGGAGGCATGGACCACTGGCAACGGACAAACCAATGATTAAGCCCAAGTTACCTGGAAATTAAACAACACCCACACGTATGTTTACTTTTACTATTTTGCTCATGCATCCACTGGAACCAAATAAATTAATCGTTCCATTGTTTGCACGAATGCACTAGTAGTAAACGATAGGTTGATCATGATCATACCTGACTTGACGCAACCACCGGGTATGGTGGAGCTGCCATGGGTACCGCTGGGGCACCTGCACCGGACGATCCCTCCAGTTCCTCACAGTCTCCGAAGCAGCCATGTTTTTCTTTCTGCTCGCACTCTTTGACATCTATATGTACACAATGTAATTCATCATGTCTTCTTTGAGACTAAGTTAAGCCAAAACGGAATGAAGCTTACAAAACGGAAGCTACCTTGACATCCGCTTTGTGAGGTAAGGGTTGCCGTGCGTGGTAGCCCTTCATACACCGGCGGAATAGGTGCCTCTGCATGCGTGCTGCATGGAGGCACCGTCGTTGTCGTAACACTATTTACACCATTATCGATATCTAGTCACACAACTAATACACATGCATATTGATCTCCTTCTTAACAGTTCGAGAGAAGTGTGGAGCAGCTCCTACCAGCGGACCGCATACTAGCACTTTAAGAGAAAATAGCGGATTTTTGCTCGACCAGGTCATAGATCCCAAAGAAGAATACTATTACCGCCACCGCTCCCATGAACCACTTGTCATCGTGCTCGGAAGGCACCAAGGCAACATGTAGGAGAAATTGTATATATAAATACATGTGTATGTGTGCATAATTAATCATGTTGGTTGTGAGACATTCGATGATATATATTTATATATATATGCGATTCTACGTACGAGAAAATCTATTTATATATATGCATAACGTGTACAATTTGTAGTATCGTAAAATACCAGCAAACAAAAAAGAATTAAATAGAAAACACAGAATTAATGGAAAATAAAAAATAAAACCAACCCCCCCACAAACATTTAGTACTGGTTGGTGTTACCAACCGTACTAATGGTCTACCAACACCCACTAGTAGAAAAGGGGCAATCGCCAGGTCGGGTCAGCCCATTAGTCCCGGTTCTGCCATGAATGATCCTAGGGGGCCGGCCGGGGCCTCGTGGGCATTGGTCCCGGTTCGTCTGCCCTATTGGTCCCGGTTGGTGGGACGAACCGGGACCAATGGCCTCGCTCTGGCCCACAACCATTGGTCCTGGTTGGTGGCTTGAACGGGACCAAAGGCTCCCTTTAGTCCCGGTTCATGCCACCAACCGGGACCAATGAGGTGTTTATATACCCCTCACAGAAGAGCAGAGCACACTGCTCTGTTTTTTCCGGCCGCCGAGGGGAGAGGGCTGGTGGTGCTCTAGCTCACCTCCTATGCACACAAGGTGTTCGATGGAATGCCCGAGCCACACTACTTAATCTTTCTCCTCTCCAAGCTCGACCTCCAAGCTCCATTTTCCTCAATATTCGTCTAGGTTTAGCGGTCTGTCACGCCCCGTCCCCGTCTTCAACGCCGTCGATTACCCGCGCTGATCTCATCGCCGGCACCACCGTGGTGAGCCTCTTGTTCTTATCTTCTTTCTGAAAAGAAAAATATCCTTACTTGTATGTTTAGATAGATACTTGTATTATTTTCTTACTTTTATTATTGCATCTTATATAGTGCGATGGTTTTGGTATCCGCCCGTCGGCCCTCGTCCCGCTGTCTATGATTCAGATGTGGTATATATTATCTTTTCATAACTATTGGTTCATTTATTGTTTATGAAAATTATGCCGACCAACGTGACATAGATTTTATTTATCTAGGAGGTTGTTGAACCGGAAATTCCAACCGACCCTATTGTCGAGATGTTAAATTTAGTTGGAGAAGAAAACAATTTCTTGAAGGAAAGAATAAAAAAACTTGAGGAGGAGAAGGTGATATTGGAGTTGCATGTTGCGGATGTCATTGATGATCACAAGATCAAGATGGATGCAATGCGCTTGAAGATTAGAAAGATTAGAAAATATGCCATTCATACCGAGGCTTGGTATCATTATGCCGTTGGATAAGTTGTTACCTTGGTTGCGATTACGATCGCATTTGTTTTCGCATTGAAATGTTTTACATAGTTTCAATGTATGGTTTAATTAATTTAGATGCTCTGCAGAGCTTTATGTTGTTAGATGAGAACTATGTATGTACTTTAGTTTTTATGTGATGATGAACTTCTATTAATTTGGTCACTTAATTATCTATTCATGATGTTCTGTAATTATTTTTGACACACTTAATTATATATAATGCACAGATGAACCGCAATGGATGTACGGTGAAAGACACACCTCCGAGTACATTAAGGCGTGCATGATTTTCTCAAGTGGCTGAGGCAAACAAGCAGAATGGTTTTATGTGTTGTCCATGCCCTATATGTGGGAATACGAAGTCTTACTCTGACCGGAAAATCCTTCACACCCACCTACTTTACAAGGGTTTCATGCCAGACTATAATGTTTGGACGAGGCACGGAGAAATAGGGGTTATGATGGAAGACGGCGAAGAAGAAGAGTACGATGACAACTATGTGCCCCCTGAATACGGTGATGCTACTGAACATCAAGATGAACCAGACGATGTGCACGATGATGCTGCAACGGGTGAAGCTGCTGAAGATCAAGAGGAACCAGACGATGTGTCCGATGATGATGATCTCCGTCGGGTCATTGTCGATGCAAGGACGCAATGCGAATGTAAAAAGGAGAAGCTGAAGTTCGATCGCATGTTAGAGGATCACCAAAAAGGGTTGTACCCCAATTGCGAAGATGGCAACACAAAGATCGGTACCGTACTGGAATTGCTGCAGTGGAAGGCGAGAATGCTGTGCTCGATAAAGGATTTGAGAAGCTACTGAAAATATTGAAGAAGAAACGTCCAAAGGATAATGAATTTCCCGATAGTACATACGCAGCAAAGAAGGTCGTATGCCCTCTAGGATTGGAGGTGCAGAAGATACATCCATGCCCCAATGATCGCATCCTCTACGCGGTGCATACAAGGATCTGAACGCATGCCCGGTATGCGGTGCATTGCGGTATAAGATCGACCAGATGACCTCGGTGATGTTGACGGCGAGCCTCCGGAAGAGGGTTCTGCGAAGGTGATGTGGTATGCTCCTATAATACCACGGTTGAAACGTCTGCTCGAAACGGAGAGCATGCCAAGTTGATGCGATGGCACAGTGAGGACCGTAAGAAAGACGGAAGTTGAGAGCACCCGCCGATGGGCCGCAGTGGAGAAAAATCGAGAGAAAGTACTGGGATGAGTTTGCAAAGGACCCAAGGAACGTATGGTTTGCTTTGAGCGCCGATGGCATTAATCCTTTTGGAGAGCAGAGCAGCAATCACAGCACCTGGCCCGTGACTCTATGTATGTATAACCTTCCTCCTTGGATGTGCATGAAGCGGAAGTTCGTTATGATGCCAGTTCTCATCCAAGGCCCTAAGCAACCCGGCAACGACATTGATGTGTACCTAAGGCCATTAGTTGAAGAAACTTTTACAGCTGTGGAATGGAAACGGTGTACGTACGTGGGATGAGCACAAAAAGGAGGAATTTGACCAAAAGGTGTTGCTGTTCGTGACCATCAACAATTGGCCCGCTCTCAGTAACCTTTCAGGACAGACAAACAAGGGATACCACGCATGCACGGACTGTTTACTTGACACCGATAGTATATACCTGGGAAGCTGCAGGAAGAATGTGTACCTGGGCCATCGTCGATTTCTTCTGACCAACCATCAATGTAGAAAGAAAGGAAAGCATTTCAAAGGCGAGGCAGATCACCGGAAGAAGCCCGCCATGCGTAACGGTGATCACGTACTTGCTATGGTCAATGATTTACATGTAATCTTTGGAAAGGGTCCCGGCGGACTAGCTGTTCCGAATGACGCTGAGAATCATGCACCCATGTGGAAGAAGAAATCTATATTTTGGGACCTACCCTACTGGAAAGACCTAGAGGTCCGTTCTTCGATCGACGTGATGCACGTGACGAAGAACCTTTGTGTGAACCTGCTAGGTTTCTTGGGCGTGTATGGAAAGACAAAAGATACACCTGAGGCACGGGAGGACCTGCAACGCTTGCACGAAAAAGAGGGCATGCCTCCGAAGAAGTATGAAGGTCCTGCCAGCTACGCTCTTACGAAAGAAGAGAAAGAAATCTTCTTTGAATGCCTGCTCAGTATGAAGGTCCCGACTGGCTTCTCATCCAATATAAAAGGAATAATAAATATGCCAGAGAAAAATTTCCAGAACCTAAAGTCTCATGACTGCCACGTGATTATGACGCAACTGCTTCCGGTTGCATTGAGGGGGCTTCTACCGGAAAACTTCTGATTAGTCATTGTGAATCTATGTGCATTCTTCAATGCAATATCTCAGAAGGTGATCGATCCAGAAATCGTAACAACGCTAAGGAGTGATGTGGCGCAATGTCTTGTCAGCTTCGAGCTGGTGTTTCCACCATCCTTCTTCAATATCATGATGCATGTCCTAGTTCATCTAGTCGACAAGATTGTCATTCTGGGGCCCGTATTTCTACACAATATGTTCCTCTTTGAGAGGTTCATGGAGTCGAAAGAAATATGTCTCAGAATCGCTAGGCCGAAGGAAGCATCTCCATGGGCCATCAAACGAGAGGATGTCATCGGATTTTGTGTTGACTTCATTCCTGGCCTTAAGAAGATAGGTCTCCCTAAATTGCGGTATGAGGGGAGACTGATCGAAAAACGCACGCTTGAAAGGGACTCAATAATATGCAGGGACGGATATTCTTGGTCTCAAGCACACTACACAGTTCTGAGAACTCTACCTTGGTGACCCGTGTATGTCATTAAGTCTCTCTATAGCTCAGCTCTTTCATTGCGGTATTTATAATTATCCTCACTATATTATGCAGATTGAAGATCGCGAATTGAAGAAAAGACAAGTGGGTGATATTGGGTCCATTAACACATATCTCATAGATGCAACTGAGGTTAAATATCATGCCGAAAATACCGAGGCCAACTTGCTACAATCGTTGGTAATAAATAAACACAAAGATATAATACTCTTTTCTTACAACTTCAGGTGAGTGTTACTGTCTTGTGGCATATTCGGTTTCCCTTATTAGTCCAGGTTATAGTAATGTAATATTGATGATTTATGCATGCGTGCGCAGCTACCACTATATTCTCATAGAGATTAAGCTTGAGTAGGGAGTAGTAATTGTCTTAGACTCCAAACGAAAAAATCTGGAGGAGTATGCGGACATGACTGAAATGCTCGAGAAGTAAGTTAAATCGATCATTATCCACCATATCAGTAACTTTGTTCATTTCTGATATCAAGTAATTGTTTTCTTTGTATGGCAGGGTTTGGAGAAAATTCACCAAAAAAGCTCCGGGACTGCCGAAGAAGCTGCAATTTAGACACCGGAAAGTAAGTACTATAGTAGCATATTCCACGCATCTCCTAGTAATTCAAGCGCTAGTTTCATCAATACCATTCAGCATGCTTGCTAATTATCAGTTTGATTGACCTCTATTTCTTTTAAAGTGGTTGTGGCAGGAACAAGGGAATGATTTATGTGGATACTACATTTGCGAGTCCATCCGCCACACGACCTATGAGCGGGGCTACTCTGACAAACAATATGAAGTGCGTAAATAACAATATTCACAATTTTAATTTATTACCATCATTTGTGTTGAGTTTCATTCATTCATATATATATGTATTGACGCCCTTCTTGAAATTAGATGTTTCGGATGCGGGATGAACTCCTAGCACCAGATCGCATGCGAGCAATTCAAGAGGAATTAGCGGCATTCTTTCTTGACCACATGATTGCTGAAGACGGAGAATACTATGTGGACCACGCGTCCGTATGTTAGGAGATTATATTTGTAAAAGATAATCATTGTATATTTGTAGCCGGTAGTGTCGGACAGATATACAAGAACTTGTTGTTCGACCAATCTATCGGAGAAGGAGAGGTGGTCGATATCACTACTCTCTGTATGCATATATGTTCATGACGATTTTCTATTTCCTTCGTTTGCTTACTAGCTAGCTAGCGTGTCTAGCTAGTCCTCTCTATACGTATGTATAGTACGTAGCGTCGACCAAGCACGGACAAAAGAGATGACATTTCTCTCTATTAATTAGCTAGCTAACACAATATATGAAACATCTAAATTAAACCCCCAAAACCCCCAATCCCCCTCCCCCCTTTCAAAAAAACAAAAACCCAAGCCACAGAAATGCTGACGCGTGGATGCCCCAACCGGGACCAAAGGCCCTCCTGCCTGGGCTCGGCGCACAGGCCACGTGGAGGCCGCCACGTGGTGGCACTTTAGCGCCGGTTCATGCCGAACTGGTAGTAAATGGGGGGGCTTTAGTATCCACTCTAACCGGCACTAAAGGCCTTTATGAACCGGCGCTAAAGCCCGGTTCTGCACTAGTGATGGTTGGTGTGTGAAAGTATGGCAATCTCATTTATGAACTCATCGATTTCTCTCTTGACCACAATGTTTAATTTCTTGATGGCAACAACATGCAAATCTGACAAAATTCCTTTGTAGAAAGTGCCATGCCCTCCGCCACCAAGCCTACGAGCTTGATCAAAATTGTTGGTAGCCTTCTCTAGCTCTTGTAAAGAGATGAGAATCCTCTCTGCAATGTTGATCAGCAGAGCAGAAAGAGGTGCAGCCGATGATGGGGCTCCCGTTCTCCAGCAGCATCGCCTGCACATTGCAACCCGTGACGATGAGCTCGTTGGACCCCGGCTTTAGGAAGTACGGCACCTCCCGGACAGTTTCACCGAGGCTCCACCTGCCGGGACCGCCCGTCATATTAATGCCTTGCAGTACGTGGCTGACAACGAGCATGGTGGTGTTCTCGAGGGAGATGTCCACCACAACGAACTCGCCGTCGCCGCCATCACCGAGCAGAAGCCTCGGGGCCTTGCTACTTCCGTAGTCGTAGGTGAGCTTGAACCCCGGCGAGTGGTAGCACCACGCCAATTGCCAAACGGGTACGGCACCCTCACGTAGCCACAGGTGGCATTGCAGTTCGGCATCGTCATCTGCGGATCCCCGGCGACCACCACCGGCACTGAGATCAGCAGCATCGTGCAATGAATATCCCCACTTGTTAGCATCACGGCGGGCGTACGAAGATGGATCATCTCTCTCTGTTTACTTGAGTAATTTTAGTGTCTGCACTGCCGGTATATATAATAGTCCACTTGTAACAGTTTTACCGCTGGGTTGATAGGAGGACGTAAGGACATCTCCAACGTCAATTCTCAAACCGCAATAATCCTACACTTACAGGGCAGAGACCACGGGAGAGAGGTTACGGGCTAATGTGTCTGCTCCTCATTAATCTCTCCCCCCTTGAGTTTCGTTGAGGGTCCCACCACTAACCAACCACACATTGACACTTATGTCCGTGGATCCTTCCGTGCCAAAACAGTCTGTAAGTGTAGCATTTCCCCTTAAACCGCCAACGTACGTCCGGATTGTACTTTCCGGACATAAAGTGTCATCTAACATGGGCATGTATCGGTCAGTCGAGTGGTCTGGCTATACTTTCTCCCGCAGACAGAAAACAAACTTGATGGCCTATGCGGGCGTCCAGACCACTGCCGCATCCGCTACAGGCCACCCTCGTCCACAAAAAAAAACCATCCACCTCTCCCGCGCTTGCCATTCGATGCACACGCCGCTTCCCACGCCGCGTTCATGCTGGCCCAGAGCATGCAGTGGCCGGAATTGATGCCCGCAAATTAGCCGGACGGGAGAGCGGCGTAGACGGACGCGACTTCTCACTTTCCGCGTTGAAGCGGCATTCCGGCCAAGAGAACGCCGCCAGCTGCACAACCGGCTGAACACACCTCCTCGCCGCATTCAAACGGCCACAAACAGTCCGCCTCCCTCCATTAAACCCACGGGTGCACCGAGAAACCTACCCCTGCCACATGTCTGTTCATGAGCTGTCCACCATTAAACACAACGCTAATTGGCTCTGGCCGTACGCCCGCTATTTAAACGGTGCCAAACGCTGGACAAAAATATGACCACACTCTGCTCTCATCTCCTCCATGCAGCATCTTCTCCTAAATATTCGTGGCATCTGGCGAGCAGGAAGAGGAGTTCTTCGGCATAAAAGCCGCCTGGGTGGCCCGTAGAGCCCGCCGGATACGAGCTTCTCTGCTCCACCAACCGCGATGATCCAGGTCGCTGCCGACCAGCTCATGAATGCAGAAGCTCCAAGCCAACTTGTTGAAGAGTGGCGAGTTGCTCCAAGCCGGCACGTGGGGGAGCACAGCGGCATGGGCATTGTGGTTGCCTGGACGATGTTTTATCTTACTGCTCCTCCGTCCCGGACCGTGCCATCCGCAATCAACGTCGCGATAACGGTGCCCTGCCGACAGAGAGACACACGGCTTCACGGAGATGGATTTAAACGGTGGCCAGGACGTATGTGCCCGCCGACATCATCAAGGAAAGTAGAACACGAGAGGCCAATGCCGCTTGGGTCACATGAAGACCACGACCGAGGCGACACCCGCGTACATATACTCATTGTTTTGTTTGGTCGCAGCCCATCGTCGTCCCCTTCCCCTCCGGCTTGACCACATCACAGCAGTTCCGCTCTAGTGGGGAAGCGAGCTGTCGTTGAGCTGAAGCATATACCCTTGGTTCATGATAGTCCGATGAGCGGCCAGCCGGACATGGAGAAGACAGTGAAGATCCATCGAGGCCGACCGTAAACTTGACAAGGGTATCCATGTCATCGGACTGTATATCCGCCGGAACCGGCCGTAAACTAGTCTTACCTTAGTCTGGTATATAGTTTTTAGATCAAAATTGTAGGCAATGTAATGCATTTCGTCTGGTTCATCTGAAATCCATGTAAATCCGTTGTGTTTGCATAAATTTCTTCCGAAATTTTTTAGGAGTTCTTCCGAGTTTTAATGAAATCCGCCCTGTGTGTCAGGGTGCACACGGGCGTAGGCCGTGCACTCTTGGTGGGCTCGGTGCTCCATTGGACGTGGGCCCCTCCCCTGCCGACTCATCCACACCACACTCGTGCAATGCCCGAGCATCACTACTGTTTCCCACCAAGCTAGCTTTCACATGTATGTACCCTCAATTTATTCCTTGCTGCGTGCTATCTTACGGTTGAACTGCAGAGGAGACAGGTCAGGGCGATGATCGATGGCACGACGACCGGCCGGGCACATCCACGAATTCGGGATCACGGGTTGCGCAAAATCCACACGCTACCTACTATACATGCATGCATGCATGAAATTGTTTCCGGCCGTCTCCACGGGTCTAGTGGATTACAGGAAAGCAAGCTGTGGTAATTTCCGAACTGCTAGTCCGTACAATGCATCCAGCTATTTTTTTCCGAAAGGGATGCAAAAGATTTGCATGTTCTATTAAATAAGGGAAGAGCAAAGTTTAGAGTTTTACACTAGCATCCAGATACACGGCATGACAATTACTAGCGCAAAAAAATAGTCCCTAGTTTAGCATGCCTTCACGTTATTAGGTTAGCATGCAGTCAGGCTCTGAATTCCAATTGATCGATCTCAGGGCAAAAATCTGATCTGTAGAACTCAATCTCGAGCTAAGTAAACCCTAAACATACGAACAAGAAAGAAGACAATTTGGTGCAGCAATATGAGCTGCTTTTCGTGGTCTTTTTCATTGCATTATATAGGGGATACAAACTCGCGTCCAACACAACACATGCCCAACACAACGCGACCTGGTACAACACCGTCTTACAAAACATTTCCTAATACGACCTATCCTCATACGTATACTGAACCGACTCAAACACTCCAAACACATCACGCCTCCTACCTAACCTTAATTGCTAACATAAACCAGCAAGTCTATCGAGGGTATCTCCCGGATAGCGCAAACTCTTCTTCTAGGCTATAACACCTGCTTACTTCTCTTCGATTCGCTCCATTGCTTGTCAAACCACCCATGACACGCTCCTTAGATGGTTGGAGAGCCTCCATCGCCATTTCCACTTCCCTCATTGTTGGTCGCTCTCCTGCTACCAGTTTCATGCACGACACAGCCAAAGTTGCTACTTCTTCCACTTCATTACCTCCCTCCTCCACAACCTGTGGATCCAGTATATCCACCAGATTGCCATCCTCATGTAATTCAACAAACTGAGTGACAATCCAATCACCTTCGGAGGACATACACAATGATGGTCTCTTCCTTGTAAGCAACTCAACAAGAAGGACCCGAAAACTATAGACATCGCTACTTTCAGTTAGCCATCGCGTGTAATAATACATTGGGTCTAAATATCCAATAGTTCCCTGCACTGCAGTTGTTGTTCCTGTTTGATCTATGGGAATGTACCTCAAAGCTCCAAAATCTGACACTTTGGCTGTTAAGCCATCATCAAGAAGTATGTTAGAAGGTTTGATATCTCTGTGGATTATGGGGACTGAAATGGCAGAGTGGAGGTAAGCAAGAGCTTTGCTTATTTCACCTATTATCCTTAACCTATCTTTCCAAGGTAGTGATCTAGGTGCCTCCACGTGAAGATGGTCACTTAACGTTCCATTGGAAATGAACTCATAGGCGAGTAAAGGTACTTCTGTCTCAAGACAACAACCTTGAAGCTTAACAATATTCTTATGGTTGATCTGCGAGAGCATAGCAACCTCATTTATGAACTCATCAATTTCTCTCTTCACTACAATATTTGATTTCTTGATGGCCACCACATGCAGATCTGACAAAATGCCTTTGTAGACAGTGCCATGCCCACCACCACCAAGCCTACGAGCTTGATCAAAATTGTTGGTGGCTTTCTCTAGCTCCTCTAAAGAAATGAGCATCCTCTCTGCGATGTCTGCCCTATGAGATACCAATTGCGTCAGCAGTTGTCCACGGTTTTGACTAAAGAACTTGTGTCTCAACGCCATCGTCTTGCGATGCTTAAGATCGTGAGTTATTAGCTGTGCACCAATAACCAAAAGCAGGATGCATGGGCCACTAGCAACCGAGAAACCAATGATTAAGCCCAAATTCCCTGAAAATTAGGAAATAGGCATACATATGTTTACTATTACATTTGAGCAAGCATGTACAGGTGGAAGAGAGTGGTTGTTGGTAGGACGGGCTACACGGCACCCTTTATCGCCACCGTGCAAGCTGCACCCAGGTACATGTGGATGTGTGCAGAATATGCTTAATCATCTGGCATCTTTACTGTTCACGCTTCAACTCTGTCTCTCAGCTCTGGACATGCATGCAGAACACAGTCTTCCTCTACTCACTTTTTTCTCTGTCACACATGCATGCACAAAGCTCTGTCTCCTCATGTTCTCTCTTATCAAAACAGTCTGACATGCATGCACGAAGCGTGCGCTCTCTCTTTCCTCACTCTCTTTTGAAGAAACTAACATGCATAGCTAAGTCCGGGCCATTTTTAATAGAGGAATCCTGTAGAATTAGAGAGCATTAAAAATACGATCTATACCCTTTTTTTCTTAAAAAGTAAGGAGGATAGATGTCCTGAATAGAAGAAGCAAGAATAGGAAGATTTTTTATTTCTTTAGTCAGTGTATTGGAGGAATAGTAGAGATAGAAGGGGGAGGTCAGCGCTGGGCATTGAACAGTGCCACAAAAATTTTAAATAGGCTGAAAGATTCTCTGGCTATCGCCAACAATGTCACGAGAGGAACAGTGACATCTGCTGCCAGTAAACAGTCGACCCTATGGACTAGCATGCAGGACAGAAACGACATGACATCTCCTACTAATCATCTGCAAAACATGGCACAGATACTGATGAGTTGCACATATCACGAGGCAAACTGACGGTGTAGATAGTAGGTACCATGTAGCTCGGCCTATGCAAGAACTTTGCGCAGGTGGAATGGACGACCCAACAAATTAATTGTTTCATTGTTTGCATACACTCGCAGTAATCGACAGGCTAGTGAAGTGGTGATCATCATACCTGACTTGACGCAGCCACCGGGTATGGTGGGGTCGCCACGGGTTCCTCTGGGGCAGTGGCACCGGAACGATCCCTGCAGTACCTCACAGTCGCCTAAGCAGCCATATGTTCCGTTCTGATCGCACTCTTTGACATTGACTTCTACATGTACACAATATATGTCATCATGTCTTGTTTAAGAGTAAAGTTAAGCAAAAACAGAATCCAGTTTACAAAAACAGCGATACATAAACAAAGCTACCTTGGCATCCTCCGGTGAGGTAAGGGTTTCCCTCATAGCCCTTCATGCACCGGCAGGAATAGGCGCCTCCGCATGCGGCCTGTCTGCAATCGCTGTTCGTGCTCTTGCAGATGCTGTGGGCTGTGTGGTCCGGGCATTCCACTCGGATGTTAGGATAATTGGCTGGGCCGTGAATCACCCCCCACCCAAGACTCACGGGGACAGTGAGCTGATCAGCCTTACCCCGATCTTTGTGGTCGCTGGTAGTAATGTTCAGAACCACGTCCAGGTACTGCTGTAAGTCGAACCAACCGGTCTTGGCGATGAGCACATTCACGGGCAAATCACTGTCCTTGGGATTGGGAAGGCAGTAGTTGAGCTGCTTGAGTTCCATGTCCAAGGACGTGCTGGCAGTCACGATGGGTGACTTGCAGTAACCAATTGTGGTGCAGGCACTGCCGTTGCCGCTTGGCCGACAATAAATGTCGGGCTTAACAGAACCAGCGCCGCACAAAGAGGTGCAGCCGCTGATGAGGCTCCCATTCCCCCTTAGCATTGCCTTCACATTGCAGCCCGTGACGATGAGCTCGTTGTCGTTGTATCCCGGTTCCAGGAAGTATGACAACCCACCGCTGGTCTCAGCGCCACCGAGGCTCCACTGGCCGGACCAGCCGCCCATGTTTACAGACTGCACTGTGTGGATCCTCATGGTGCTGTCGTTGAGGGAGATGTCGACGACCTCGAACATGCCGGCGCGACCAGCGCCGAGCAGAAGCCTTGGGACATTGCTACTTCCGTGGTCGCAGGTGAGTTTGAACCCCGGCGGCAGGTAGCAACGGGCCGGGCCCATTCCGAACGGGTAAGGCACGCTCACGTTGCCGCAGGTGGCATTGCAGTTCGGCATCCCGACCGCTGGCACCGTGATCGGTAGCAACAGCATCGTGGCAATGGCTGCCCAGCTGGTGAGCATCACGGTGGGAGTACGTGGATGGATCATGTCTCTCTACTCAAGGTGCTTGTGTGGTGAGGTTATTTTAGTGTGTGTACCGCTGAATATATAGGGTTGTGCTTTACTGCCGCTCGATCGATAAGATGGGTCATCTGGTAAGCCAAGCAAAAGCAACGTCTGGATAAGATTTTCTTTGCGTCTGGATAAGATTTAACTAGTACTCCCTCCGGTACTAGTTAAATCTTAGTCGAATAAGACTAAAGTTCCCCAAGAAAAGAGACTAAGACAAACTATATATGTATTTTTTCTGAAAAAAAAACCATATATTTATACCCAGAAAAAGAACCTGAAAGGAAATGATGACCAACTGTTTATTTCAGAATTAAACTTGGTTATGCAAGGCTGTACTGTGCCCGGCCCTAGCTGGGAAAAAAATGCCGGATTCATGAGCTTCTATTCTTTTTGTGACATTTTTTGCGATTTATTAAAGAGGTGGGTTACCAATTTCATCCTCTTCACTGTCGCAACAAATACGTATGGGCCCAGCCAATGCCGGACTTGAGTGCCGAGGAATCATGAGTATCTATGATCAAAGTCTCAAACTCACAATCATATCCACTATATAAGAAAAAGTTTGAGTCATATTACAAAGGAAGATCATCCTGTCTTGAGATGGACTGACCAATATTGCAGACGGTAGTATCTCTATGATAAAACTTTGATTGCTAAGAGACCAGTCATTTTAGCGCCGAGCTGCTGACAACACCGAAAAACTTTACTCATGTGTGTGTCCTCCTACACCAGTAGAAAAAGCCCCACCCGGTTCATACGGCCCATTTGTCTCGGTTCCCAAACCGAGGCTAAAGTGTTGGTACTACATCCCAATACCTTTAGTCCCGGTTCGCCAACGAACCGGGACAGATGAGGCTACACGTGGCTGCCACGGCTTGCCCAGGCAGGAGAGCCTTTTGTCCCGGTTAGTGGCACCAACCGGGACCAAAAAACATCCACGCGTCAGCAGTTCAAGTGCTGGGGTTTTTGTTTTTTTTGAAGTGGGGGGTTGGTGGTTTTGGGGTTTTATAGGGTTAATTTAGGGGTTTCATATATTGTGTTAGCTTGCTAATAGAGAGAAGTGTCCTCTCTTATCTCCGTGCTTGGTCGACGCTACGGACTATACGTATAGAGATGACTCGACACGCTAGCTAGCTAGTAAGCAAATGAAGGAAACCATTAAGTACAGAAGATCGTCATGAACATATACAGAGAGAAGTGATCGACCTCTCCTTCTTCGAGAGATTGGTCGAACAACAAGTTTTCGTATATCTATCCGACGCTACTGGCTACATATATACAATATAAGATATCTTACAATCCCCTAACATCTGAACTCAGCTGGGTATAATTAAACCATACAAGGTTATACCATCCAAAGACTTGGAGTCCCATTGAACAACATATAGCTCCTCAGAGCATCTAATTAAACCATACATTGAAACTATGTAAAACATTTCAATACAACAACAAATGCGATCATAATCGCAACCAAGGTAACAATTGATCCAACGGCATAATGATACCAAGCCTCGGTATGAATGACATATTTTTTAATCTTTATAATCTTCAAGCGAATTGCATCCATCTTGATCTTATGATCATCGACGACATCCGCAACATGCAACTCCAATATCATCTTCTCCTCCTCAATTTTTCCCTCCAAGTAATTGTTTTCTTCTTCAACTAAATTTAACCTCTCGACAATAGGGTCGTTTGGAATTTCCGGTTCACATACCTCCTAGAAATAAAATCTATGTCACGTTGGTCGGCATAATTGTCATAAACAATAAATGAACCAAATAGTTATAAAAGATAACATATACCACATCTGAATCATAGACAGGACCAGGACCGACGGGGGCGTTTACCAAAACCATAGCACTATATAATAAGAAGCAATAATAAAAGTAAGAAAATTATACAAGTATCTATCTAAACATACAAGTAAGAATTTTTTTCCTTTCAGAAAGAAGATAAGAACAAGAGGCTCACCACGGTGGTGTCGGCGACGAGATCGGCGCAGGCGATCGACGAGGGTGAAGACGGGGACGTGACGTGACGGACCGTTAAACCTAGACAAATGTTAAGGAAAATGGAGCTTGAAGGTCGAGCTTGGAGAGGAGAAAGCTTAAGTAGTGTGGCTCGGGCATTTCATTGAACACCTCATGTGCATAGGAGGTGAGCTAGAGCACCACAAAGCCCTCCCCTCGCTGGCTAGAAAAACCAGAGCAGTATGGAGTGCTCTACTCGCCGGCGAGGGGGTATATATAGGCATATCATTGGTAACCGGGACTAAAGGACACCCTTTGGTCCCGGTTCAAGCCACCAACCGGGACCAATGGTGGTGAGCCAGGAGCGGGGCACATTGCTCAAACCGGGACCAAAGGTGCAAGATGAACTGGGACCAATGCCCCACAATGGCCCGGCCGGCCCCCTAGCCTCATGAACCGGGACCTATGCCCCAATGGGTCCCGGTTTTGAGCTGAACTGGGACTAATGGGCTGGCCCGGCCTGAACCAAAGCCCTGTGTTTCTACTAGTGCTATCGGCGATCTCGAGACTCACATGGTTTGTTTGAAACCTAGATGCTCTTGTAGTGGAGTTCAAGAGCATTAGTGATGGGTATGATGACTCTTGATAACATGACAACAATATATGCTATGTACTATATTATTACCCAAGTTCTAGAACATTCATTAGACATCTCACAGTGGGGTATCATAGTATAGTATCATCAAACCTCGTTCAATGTACCCTTGGCATATTGAAGACATGACATAATATTAATTGACGAAGGATGATATGCGAGTATCAAGTCAATTTTTCGCCAGCTGGGGCTGGTGCACCCTTAGGCGGCAGCATGCGCGGGGAACAAGACTATTTTTCGCCAAGTGGGTCGAATTATTGGGCGAGATACATCTCCCCATCTCTAGAAGAGGACTTCTTTTACCATAAAAAAATATTGGAAAAGCAGGAGCTCTTGGAGCGGGCTTTAATCCAACTCCCCAATAAACGTACGATAAAATTGGAATGATACAGAGAAGATTAGCATGACCATTGCGCAAGGATGACACACACAAATGAATAAAGAAATACTCCCTCTGTCTGAAAATACTTGTCATCAAAATAGATAAAAGGGGATGTATCTAGATGTATTTCAGTTCTACATACATGTTCTTTTATCCATTTTGAGGACAAGTATTTTCGGACGGAGAGAGTATAAGAAAATTATTAGGGATATGGATGCTCTTAATGCATTTCCATCAATAAGCTTATTGCTGGTACCTGGTCCAACTACTGGTGACATCCATATTTTCCTCGTGTCTTAAATTAGGCTGCTCGTAGTGGGAGTATTATAGCTAGTATCATGCATTTAATTATCTCAACTAGACAATTTTAATAAGGTTACATAGAACTATATATAAAAAAAAAGGGTTGAGTACTATATCATGATACCGTATCATAATAAATATTATACTACTTCAAACTTTGCATCGCAATAAATAAGGTCATCTAAAACATACTGATGTATGATACTATGCATTGTGTAGATACTATCATTCACTGGTATAATGTGCATAATATTAACTTATAATACTCCGCGGCACTGGCAGACTTATCATCATTACGAAGGCAAGCGAAGTGTCACCACTGCCAAAATACGTGGGACCTTGGAGTGCATGGCTTGCATGCGTGCATGCATGCATGTGCAATGGTCCAGCGTTTGCATGGCTTCCAGTTGATTTCCGCGTGGAGACACTCGGAAACGACTGCATGCATGCATCCATTTTCCTCCATGGACTGTACGTACTAGCTAGTGTGGTTGATTTGGTCGGAGGGTGCATGCATCATAGCATGGTTTGCTGCTTTCAAAGAAAGATGCATGATTGGTATGACCATCGAAACGATAGAGACTCCGTTGTCTGCATTCCATGTGTAGCTTTGTTCATGAATTTCCTCCGGTGCTCGAACATGGGGGCTCAAAAGCTCTGAAAATGCTGACAACACGAAGACACGCTTGACTCGAGTGTGTGTCCTACAGGAGACCTCGAGATTCGCCGTGTCCGTTCGGAAGATGCATGCATATAGTACGTGCCTTTGTTACACATAGAGATCGATCGTACATGTACCGCTAGATTCGTTGGAGGCTAATGATGCTCTCGTGCTGGATGTTGGTTTCGTCAGTCGTTGCTGCCATCGGTGAATCATTGACGCCGCATCCACCGAGTAATCGAGGACGTGGTTTCACATTATATCGATCTACATCTGGCCGCAACTTTCGATGCGAGCGGGTTTCACGGATGCCTCATGGACCCTATGGCTTATGGCTATGAGCCCGGCCATTGATGGCCTGCACTCTCCTGCATGCGGTGCAGTGCAGTTCAGTCACCAGCCTGCGCCTAGCTTGAAATCATATAGCTTGGATGAAGACTTGCCAGGGGTGAAATATATGTTGCTTCAAACAAAAATACTGTTCATCAGTTGAGTAGTTGACTTGAGACTTTCTTGAAATGCTTTAACTTCAAAATTAGAATTGTGCTGATGGTCGGGTGTGGTGTCGGGTGTCGGGGTCGGGGTGTCGGGGTCGGGGTGTCGATGGTCGGGTGTCGAGGTGTCGGGTCGGGTCGGGTGTCGGTGGTCCGGTCGGGTCGGGTGTCCGTAGTCGGGTCGGGTCGGGTGTCGGTGGTCGGGTGTCGAGTGTCGGGTGTCGGTGGTCGGGTGTCGAGTGTCGGGTGTCGGTGGTCGGGTGTCGAGTGTCGGGTGTCGGTGGTCGGGTCGGGTCGGGTCAGGTGTGGTGTTAGGGTATCGGGTGTCGGTTGTCGGGTCGGGTCGGGTGTGGTGTCAGGTGTCGGGTGTCGGGTCGGGTGTCGTGTCGTCGGCCGGGTGTTGGGGTCGGGTGTCGTGTCGTGGTCGGGTGTTAGGGTGTCGGGTCGGGGTCGGGTCGGGGTGTGGGTGGGTGTGGTGTCGGGGTGTGGGGTCGGGTGTCAGGTGTCGGGCAGGGTTGGGTTGAGGTCGGGGTGTCATGCCGGGTGTCATGTCGGGTTAGGGTGTCGGGTCGGGTGTCGGGGTCGGGTGTCGTGTCGTGGTCGGGTGCAGGTGTCGGGTCGGGGTCGGGGTCGGGTGTGGTCGGGGTGTGGTGTCAAAAGTGGGGGTCGGGGTGTCGGGGTCGGGGTCGGGGTGTGGGTCGGGGTGTGGGTCGGGGTCGGGGTGTCAGGGTGTCGGGGTCGGTGTGTCTTTTTCTTCTTCTTCTTCTTTTTCTCTTTTTTCCATTTCTTCTTCTTCTTCTTCTTCTTCTTCTTCTTCTTCTTCTTCTTCTCCTCCTCCTCCTCCTCCTCCTCCTCCTCTCTCTCCTCTTTCTTCTTCTTCTTCTCCTCCTCTCCTCTTTTTCTTCTTCTTCTCCTCCTCTCCTCCTCTTCTTCTTCTTCTCCTTCTTCTTCTTCTCCTTCTTCTTCTTCTTCTTCTCCTCCTCCTCCTCCTCCTCCTCTCCTCTTTCTTCTTCTTCTTGTCCTCCTCTCCTCTTTCATCTTCTTCTTCTTCTTCATCATCATCATCATCATCATCTTCTTCTTCTTCTTCTTCTTCTTCTTCTTCTTCTTCTTCTTCTTCTTCTTCTTCTTCTTCTTCTTCTTCTTCTTCTTCTCCTTCTTCTCCTTCTTCTTCTCCTCCTCCTTCTTCTTCTTCTTCTTCTTCTTCTTCTTCTTCTTCTTCTTCTTCTTCTTCTTCTTCTTCTTATTCTTCTTCTTCTTTTTCCTCTTCTTCTTCATTTCTTCTTCTACTTTTTTTTAATCTTTCTTCTTCCTGTTCTATTTATCTAGCGTAAACCTAAACCTAAAAACTCAAAAATAAACCTAAACCTTGCACTAACCTAAAACAAAACAGGAAAAAATAGAAAAAAAAAGGAAAAAAAAAAGGAAAAACAGACTAACCTCCTTGCTCTGGCGAGGCCGGACGGTGGGGGGGCGGCACAGGGGCATGGGGAGGAGTCCGACAGTGGGGCGCACAGGGCAGCATGGGAGGAGTCCGACAGGCGGGCGGGCGGCGCAGGGCCACGGGGAGGGTCCCAAGACTGGGGGGGCGGCCGAGCCTCTGGGCGGCAGCTGTGGCTTCTGCTCCTCAGAGGCGCGGGGGGGGAGGCCTGGACGGTGGCGAGGCGGTGCCGGGGCCATGGGAGGGGTTCGACACGGGCGGGCTGGCGCAGCCTCTCCCATGACTGGGGGAGGTGGAGGGAGGGCTGGACGGCAAGGGGCTAGGTCCAGGGGGGCTGGCTGGGGCGGGACAGGAGGAGAGAGGCAGGATGATGAGAGAGAGAGAGAGAGAGAGAGAGAGAGAGAGAGAGAGAGAGAGAGAGAGAGAGAGAGAGAGAGAGAGAGAGAGAGAGAGAGAGAGAGAGAGAGAGAGAGAGAGAGAGAGAGAGAGAGAGAGAGAGAGAGAGAGAGAGAGAGAGAGAGAGAGAGGGGGGAGACGGCACCACCCGTTAAGTGGGCCTTCTCTGCCATCTACTAGCAGACGGCAAAGAGGGCGACCGTCAGGCTAGCGGACAGCAAAGGAGGAACATTGTCGTCGGCTAGTAGTCGGCAATGTAGTCACCTCTTTGTCGTCCGCTAGCAGACAGCAAAGAAGCTGACTTAGCCACGCCGTGCCCTGTGGGGCCCACCTGGCTCTTTGTCGTCTGCCTTTTATCTCTTTGCCGTCCGCTGGCTGACGGCAAAGAAGCAACTGAGAGTGAGGGCCCGTCGTAAGTGATGACATGGCACGAGCCACCGGTTGACGTAGACAGCTATTATAACTGATGTGTGGGGTCAGTTTGACATAGGATGAGAAAAATGGAAAAAAGAAAAATAATAGGGAAATTATTGAAAAAAATATGAAAATAATCTATGCCACCGGCTGCCTCCAGCCTCAAATTATCCCCCGCCCGCATCTAGATCAGTTCCCCAACCCCATCCAAGCTCGATCTAGAGCCCTTCCCCGCCACCGCCTTCTCGCTCGGGCCCCTCACCCTAGATTTATCATCTGCGTCGGCCATCCTCCTGCAGTCGGTTGGCATCACATCAAGTTTATGTCTTTTTTTTTGTGGTTTATTACTATGCTTCCTTTGCATCATGATTTATTAATATGCTTCTTTTCCTTCCTTTGCATAAAGAATTATTAATATGCTTCCTTATTTTGCATAAATAATTAATGATACTAGCTAGTTGCTAACCCTATCGTGGCACAATATAAGATGCTTTTGCAAGCTTATGTTAGCTTGCAAGACATTCTTGCATGTTATCTTAGCTTGCAAGAAAGCCTTATATTATTGGACCGAGGGAGTAGTATATATAGAAAAGCTTAGACCATTTATAGCTTTTGATTATAGTATAGATCCTAACACACGTGGAACACCTTATAATTTCAAATTCTGGTAACTATATATTAGAGTAGAACAATCTGTTGATTTTGCAGTTTTTGTATATTTGCAGTGTCTCACACTCCATTCTACATTAAATTTGTCTGATTGTGATTTTATTATCCGGTCTTTATGAGGAATGCTTGCCTAAGCAACATATGAGTGATAATTTGGTGATATACTTTAATTAGTTCAGTTTGTTTCCCTGTTGATGTAAATTTTGTAAGGAGTACCTTATTGCATCGATGATAGATTTGCATGCACTTCTATTATATATGTGTATTATGGAATTAGCTTTTTTTTCTTTCATAAAATCAGATACGTCGCAAGTGAATTCCTACCCAAAATTACAAGGTGAAGTGACATGTGCATTGTAACATCATTAATTGCACAATGCGGTATCATTTGTAGCTATGTCATCTTGAAGATTCCAATTGCTTAGGGAATATAACATTGTAAAATATAAATAAATAAAGGAAAAGTTAGAAACAAACAAACATGTCGATGATAAATTACAATAACATTAGAGTAATACATTATAAGAACAATGTTATCCTTCAAATATATGTAGAGGTCAAGATATCTGAAGTTTTTTGTCTAGACACACCTATTTGTTATGAATGTAAATAATTTTGGTATATAAAGTAACTTCTACCCTATTTTATGGGATCATATACTACGTGTGTAATCGGTGGTAACCTACACTATGATGTAGTAGATGGTAATTAATACTAGAACTCAAAATGTGTGTGCCTTGTAAATGTCCAAATTATGCATACTTTTCTTATGATAAACACTACAAAAAAGACACATCTGTGACATTATGACCCGAACGAAAACTTTTTTATCATGGTTATGACACTTCTATGATGATAATTGTGACAAAAATAGGTATCATCATAGATGCGGTGGGCTCCTATTTCTATGACAAAAATCACGACAGAAAATGAGATTTTCATCCTGGGTCGGCCGGAGACGCACCTGCATGACATTCTTTGGGTCGTCCATGACGTAAACAATTGTGGTACTAGTGAAGGCGAGGAAAATTTCGGCTTCAAGGAGGGAACGAGCAACGCCGCCGCCGGTCCATCCAAAGATAGAGCAGATTTTCACCCCCCCCCCCCCCCAAATACTCACCGGCAACGAACGCCGCACCCCGAGAACCACGCCGCCCAAACGGCCATGGCCACCGGCAACACAAAGTGACAGGCCTTGCCCATGAGCACTGCGCAACCACCACTAGGGCCGCCGCCCAGCCATCTGAGACCTAGATACCACCACTCTCGACAACCATCGCTACCCCAACTGAAGAAACGATCGGATGCCAGGGCAAGCCTCCATCGATTCGTCCTACAGCACCGGGCTCGAGACGAGCTTGATCCTGCTGCCGGGCGCGAGATGAGCGCGGTACTACCGCCGGGCGCGAGACGAGCATGATCCTGTTGCCGGGCGCGAGACGAGCTTAGTCCTGCTGCCGGTCGAGAGACGAGCTCGGCCCTTGATCTATCTCCTCGTCGTCCGGGTGCTATTTCCGTTGAAAGGATGGCCCTCTCCCTACAGCGGCCCTTTATCCTACTATGGCCCTTCTTTTCAGTAATTTCAAATCTTCTCTTGACTTTCAGTGAGGAACCCATAGTAATTCAAACCCCCCATCTTTTAGTTTGTTCATTAGTTCATAGTTTCATAGAAATTCAGAGAGGGATGATATGATGATCTGTAGAGATGATGAAATTCGTCATGCAATTGTCGGCATGCCTAACATTCTCTCTAGATTATTGTTGCCGTATCATCACAATATTACCCACTTTTCATGCTTGGGCATGCTCATCAAGAGTCCTCTTTACTGTAAAGGGGAAACCTCAGTGTTTTTTCTTTTGGAAAGGGGAAGACCCCGGACACTACATCAATTGGCTTTTTATTACACGTCACTATACAGTATCACAATCATAGGATAAATACCCCCGTTGCCTGATAAGTTGGAGTAACCCTTTGCACCTACACACAACACAATAGCCTCCATATTGCATACCATTTTCTGCATGAGGGGTACTTCGGTAACTGTAACAGTTTGGTTGACTCTAAAATTGGTAAGTTCGCTTGTAGATGAGGGCATGTTGGTGGCACTGACACAATCGCACTGACATTGTAATTGAAATGGGATGCTTCGGGAACATATGTTGAGTAGCTAGCAAAATAACACGAGCTGAAGTTGGATCTTTGACGAGTGTATCATAGCGCCTGTCTAGGAGCATAAAGTCAGACAAGCTGAGGTGGCGAGAATATCCGCGATGCTTATTTGAAGACCTACATGAATGATTAGATGATCCACAGTGGTCTATGCTAAACATGACGCGTGTAGACCAGGACCATCCAGACGTGACTCATGCGTGGAGATCATGTATTCCAGGAGGTTTAGATAGGCAGGTTGTTAGAGTTATCTTTATCTCATGTAAACCGCATTTCTCTCTCTCTCTCTCTCTCTTTATTCCTTGTTTGTCAAGTTGTAATCCTACCAGCATGTATGCATATCCCAAGGATCAGCTCCTGGTTATTTAACACGCAACCGCCGCCCTCAACAGGTTACGCCGCTTCCCACTATCGCACATGGTAATCAGAGCCGCCTCTTCCATCACATCTATGGTTTAGCTCTTTTCCATTGCCAAGCTCGCCTCCGTGGCTTTCTCTGCCGCCGCCGCAACCTTTGGCCTCTCTAGCCAGATCACAGAACGGCTCACCCGCGGCAACTACAATCTCGGGTGTGCTCAGATCACGCCACAGATCAGAGGGGCTGGCTTCTTCAGGTACGTGGATGGAACCACGCCGGAGCCGGCCAAGCAAGTCGTCGTCAAGGATAAGGACATGAAGTAGGAGATCGTCGCCAACCCTTCACTAGTACTCCCTCCGTTCCATAATGTAGCGCATATAGATTTTCTACAAAGTCAAACTTTATAAACTTTGACCAAGTTTATAGAGAAAACTATTTATATCTACAATACAAGATGTATATAATATGAAAGTATGTCTTGTGATGTATCTAAGCACATGTATTTGGTATTCTAGATGTATATGATTTTCTCTATAAACTTGGTCAAAGTTTATAAAGTTTGACTTTTAGAAAAATCTATATGCGCTACATTGTGGAACGGAGGGAGTAGAAAACAGGGTATACGTTCGGGCCTGGTTAGCCCATTTGAGAAGCTCAGAGATCAATGGGACGCATTTGTGGCCAACAAGACATCGGAGAGGAGTAAGAAGATGTCAGCAATAAACAAGATAAACGCTGCGAAGAAGGAGCATCACCATCACATAGGGTCAGGTGGCTACCTCAAAGCCCGACCGTTGTGGGCCAAGGCTGAGAACGACCAAATTGATAAAGGGGTCGAACCAGAGACATTGAACTGGCCAGACCGTTGCCGGACTTGGTTCTTCGGGGTTGGCGGAACCTTGGACCCTGTAACAGGGAAGTGCGTTTGGACGAGGTAGCAACTGCGAATACCCCTCACGAAGCTTCAGCACTATATTAACGCAGCGCAGGTAGGGACGTTCCAGACAGAGAGAAGGACGAGCTCGCAATGGCCCTCGGAAATCCTGAGCACCCTGGACGGACACGAAGCACGCCAGGCTCCGTTACATGGAAGGCTAGGTTTCCGGACGCAGGCGGTTACAAATGCCAAGGGAGGAGGAGGAAGGTGGAGCAGAGCGAACTGCAGGAGCTGCACGCAAGGGTACAGAAGCTAGAGGAACGAGATGCAGTTCGAACCAAGCGACCTGCCGAAGCTACCCCCGAAGCTACCCCGCCATCTCAGCGGAGAAGCAGCATGGCCTCCAACGAGCTGCTACAGCTGGAGCCTGTCATCACGGCTCCTACTAGCTACCCCGTGGATGCTATCACGAAGTCTCAACATTGCCACCTTATGACGCAATGGCAGAACTACAAAGTCAAGGCGGTTGTCGGCTCTGTTCGACCTGCTGAACCCGGCGCACCTTTTCACTGCCGTCCAAATCCATAAGGATATGCTAGGGTGACGGTGGAAGAAATAACAGAGGGATTTGAGGAGGTCGTGCTTGACCACCCTACCGGTGAAGGGGAGACTCTGCTGGGTTCTGCTCTGAAAACTCCATGCCTATGGCGGAAGGAGCTCATCAACCTTCCGAACTGGACGCCTCCGCTTCGTCCTCCTCCTCCGGCGAGTCAGGGAACTCCGCCTCCTCCTCCGCCTGCTCCTCCTGCGAGTGATCAGGGCACTGCGCCTCCTTCTCCGGCGTGCGGCGGCACTCTGCCTCCTTCTCTGCATGCACCGGCGCGCCCGAGCAGCCAGCCTCTTCCTTCTCCGCCTCGTCAGCAAGGGCAGAAGAGACCCGTCGCCGCTCCGGCTGCTCCGGCGCGTCGCAGTCCTTCACCTCCGCTTCGTAAGCAACTAAAGAAGAAAGCCGCAGCCGCTCGGCCTGCTCTGGCATCTAGCAGTATAGGTGGGAGGCAATACAGATACAGTCCATCTCTCAAGACTCCAGAGAAGTTACCATACGAGATGACCGAGAAGGAAAACGAGGAGATCTGTCAAGCCCAAGTGAAGGACTACTTCGCAACGCAAGGAGCTAAGAGATATCCACCTCCGGAGGAGAAGATATATCCGGTGAAAGCGAAGCGCACTTTGGATACCCTGCAGCGACCACCACCGTCTTCGCCGCGAACCAAGTATGAGCGCATTACTGAAAAGGCATATAAGAAAGTGAAGCGGTCGGGAAGTACTTGTAGTGACAAAAGGTTACAAGAACGAAAACTGGGAAAACAATTCCCCATCTCGGCGAATGCTATGTCTTGAGCTTGCGTTGGTTTTCCTTGAAGAGGAAAGGGTGATGCAGCAATAGTAGCGTAAGTATTTCCCTCAGTTTTTGGGAACCAAGGTATCAATCTAGTAGGAGGCTCCTCAAAAGTCCCACGCACCTATACAAACGAACAAAGAACTCGCAACCAACGCAATAAAGGGGTTGTCAATCCCTTCACGGCCACTTGCGAAACTGAGATCTGATAGAGATAGTATGATAAGATAAATATATTTTTGGTATTTTATATTATAGATGCAAAAAGTAAAGATGCAAATAAAAGTAGATTAAAAGCAAATATGATAAAACATAGACCCGGGGGCCATAGGTTTCACTAAAGGCTTCTCTCAAGATAGCATAAGTATTACGGTGGGTGAACAAATTACTATCGAGATATTGATAGAAAAGCGAATAATTATGAGATTATCTAGGCATGATCATGTATATAGGCATCACGTCCGTGAAAAGTAGACCAACTCCTGCCTGCATCTACTACTATTACTCCACACATCGACCGACTCCTTCCTGCATCTAGAGTATTAAGTTCATAAAGAACAGAGTAACGCATTAAGCAAGATGACATGATGTAGAGGGATAAACTCATGCAATATGATATAAACCCCATCTTTTTATCCTCGATGGCAACAATATAATACGTGCCTTGCAACCCTTTCCGTCACTCGGTAAGGACACCGCAAGATTGAACCCGAAGCTAAGCACTTCTCCCATGGCAAGAAAGATCAATCTAGTAGGCCAAACTGAACTGATAATTCAAAGAGATTTGCAAAGATAACTCAATCATACATGAAAGAATTCAGAGGAGATTCAAATATTTCTCAAAGATAAACTTGATCATAAACCCGCAATTCATCGGATCTTGACAAACACACCGCAAAAAGAGTTTACATCGAATAGATCTCCACAAGAGAGGGGGAGAACATTGTATTGAGATCCAAAAAGAAAGAAGAAGCCATCTAGCTAATAACTATGGACCCGAAGGTCTGTGGTAAACTACTCACAACTCATCGGAGGGGCTATGGTGTTGATGTAGAAGACCTCCGTGGTCGATTCCCCCTCCGACGGAGCACCGGCGAAGGCTCCAAGATGGGATCTCGCGGATACAGAAGGTTACGGCGGTGGAAATTGTGTTTCGGTGGCTCCCTCGATGTTTTCAGGATACGTAGGCTTATATAGGAGGAAGAAGTACGTCGGTGGCCGCCCGAGGGGCCCATGAGATGGGGGGCGCCCAGAGGGGGTGGGCGCGCCCTCCTGTCTCGTGTCCGCCTCGGCTGCTTCTTGACTTGCACTCCAAGTCCCCTGGATCATGTTTGTTCCAAAAATCACGCTACCGAAGGTTTCATTCCGTTTGGACTCCGTTTGATATTCCTTTTCTTCGAAATACTAAAATAGGCAAAAAAAACAGCAATACGGGCTGGGCCTCCGGTTAGTAGGTTAGTCCGAAAAATGATATAAATGTGTAAAATGAAGCCCATAAACATCCAAAAGGGGTAATATAATAGCATTTAACAATCAAAAAATATAGACACACTGGAGACATATCAAGCATCCCCAA
Source organism: Aegilops longissima (assembly GCA_021605205.1). Classification (NCBI taxonomy): domain Eukaryota; kingdom Viridiplantae; phylum Streptophyta; class Magnoliopsida; order Poales; family Poaceae; genus Aegilops; species Aegilops longissima. The sequence continues at coordinate 253,088 of JAHIAM010004222.1, read as the reverse complement.
GCTTAATTCCTGCTCGTCCTCGAGTAGGTAAATGATAAAAATAGAATTTTTGATGTGGAATGCTACCTAGCATAATTCGCAATGTAATTTTCTTTATTGTGGCATGAATGTTCAGATCCAAATGATTCAAGATAAAGGCTTATAAAACATAAAAATAATAATGCTTCAAAGCATACTAACAAATAATCATGTCTATCAAAATAGCATAGCCAAAGAAAGCTTATCCCTACAAAATCATATAGTTAGGCCATGCTTCATTTTTGTTACACAAAATACTCCCATCATGCACAACTCCGATGACGAGCCGAGCAATTGTTTCATACTTTTTAACGCGCTTCAGCTTTTTCAACTCTCAAGCAATAGATGAGCGTAAACCATGGACATAGCACTTGGGTGGTAAAAGATGGTGGTTGTGAGGACAAAAAGAGGGAGAAGATAGTCTCACATCAACTAGGCGTATTGACGGGCTATGGAGATGCCCATCAATAGATATCAATGTGAGTGAGTAGGGATTTCCAGTCAACGGATGTACTAGAGCTATAAATATATGAAAGCTCAACAAAAAGAACTAAGTGGGTGTGGATCCAACTCGCTTGCTCACGAAGACCTAGGGCATTTTGAGGAAGCCCATCATTGGAATATACAAGCCAAGTTCTATAATGAAAAATTCCCACTAGTATATGAAAGTGACAACATAGGAGACTCTTTATCATGAAGATCATGGTGCTACTTTGAAGCACAAGTGTGGAAAAAGATATAGTAGCATTGTCCCTTCTCTCTTTTTCTCTCATTTTATTATTCTCTTTTTTCCCTTTTTTTCTTTTTTTCTTTGGCCTCTTTTTTTCTTTTTGGCCTTTCTTTTTTTCTTTTTCTTCTCTTTTTTTTTCTTTTTGTAAAGTTCGAAGTCTCATCCCGACTTGTGGGGGAATCATAGTCTTCATCATCCTTTCCTCACTGAGACAATGCTCTAATAATGAAGATCATCACACTTATATGGATTTACAACTCAAGAATTACAACTCAAAGCTAGAACAACATATTACTCTATATGAATGCCTCCGGCGGTGTACCGGGATATGCAATGAATCAAGAGCGACATGTATGAAAATTATGAAGGTGGCCTTGCCACAAATACGATGTCAACTACATGATCATACAAAGAGCAATATGGCAATGATGAAACGTGTCATAATAAACGGACCGGCGGAGAGTTGCATGGCAATATATCTCGGAATGGCTATGGAAATTCCATAATAGGTAGGTATGGTGGCTGTTTTGAGGAGGGTAAATAATGGGTTCAATACCGGCGAAAGTTGCGCGGTAATAAGAGCGGCTAGCGAAGTGGAAGGATGAGTGTGCGTATATCCATGGACTCACATTAGTCATAAAGAACTCATATACTTATTGCAAAAGTCTACTTAGCCCTCGAAGCAAAGTACTACTACGCATGCCCCAAGAGGGATAGATTGGTAGGAAAAGACCATCGCTCGTCCCCGACTGCCACTCATAAGGAAGACAATCAAAGGAGCACCTCATGCAACAAATTTGTCACACAACTTTTACCATACGTGCATGCTACGGGACTTGCCAACTTCCACAAAAGTATTTCTCAATTTCATAATTATCCACTAGCATGACCCTAACATTACTACCTTCATATCTCAAAACAATTATCAAGCAACAAATTGATCATAGCATCCAATTCACTTCCTATGATAGTTTTTATTATACCGAAGTTGGATGCTCATTATTCTAGGACCAAATTTGTAACCATAGCAAATACCATGTTGTTCTAAAAGACTCACAAAATAATATAAGTGAAGCATGAGAGACTAGCAATTTCTTCAAAATTAATCCACCGCCATGCTCTAAAGATATAAGTGAAGCACTAGAGCAAAAACTATCAAGCTCAAAAGATATAAGTGAAGCACATAGAGTATTCTAGCAAATTCTAATCAAGTGGGCTTCTCCCAAAAGGTGTGTACAGCAAGGATGATTGTGGTAAACTAAAAAGCAAAGACTAATATAATACACGACGCTCCAAGAAAAACACATATCATGTGGCGAATAAAAATATAGCTCCAAGTAAAGTTACCAATGAACGAAGACAAAAGAGGGGATGCCTTCCCGGGGCATCCCCAAGCTTAGGCTTTTGGCTACCCTTGAATATCCTGGGGTGCCAAGGGCATCCCCAAGCTTAGGCTTTTGCCACTCCTTATTCCATAGTCCATAAAAGCTTTACCCAAAACTTGAAAACTTCACAACACAAAACTCAACAGGAAATCTTATAAGCTCCGTTAGTGAAAGAAAACAAAACCACCACATAAGGTACTGTAATGTTATGCCCAATATGCGATACTATCCTAAAGAGACTCCAAGGTCCCACCAAGGATAGAACCGCATATTGATACGCTTTTGCAAAGTGGATATCATTACATCGACATTACATAATGGATGGGGATACATACAAGAGGCAAACAATGCCACATGAATACATAATACATCAACCATAAGATCAACATCCGACTACGGATGAAACACAAACAGAAGCTCAAACGGCATCCACCCTGCTAGCCCAGGCTGCCGACCTGGAACCTATCCCCTGATCAAAGAAGAAGCAGAAGAAGAACTCCAAAACAAGCAAACATTGCTCTCACGTCATGATCATCGCATTACCTGTACCTGCAACTGTTGTTGTAGTAATCTGTGAGCCACAAGGACTCGGCAATCCCATTACCATGGGTATCAAGACTAGCAAAGCTTAATGGGGAAGGAAGGGGTAAAGTGCTGAGGTTGCAGCAGCGACTAAGCAAGTATGGTGGCTAACATACGCAAATAAGAGCGAGAAGAGAAGCAAATGGAACGGTCGAGAAGCTAGAAGTGATCAAGAAGTGATCCTGAAACTATTTACGTTCATACATAACCCAGGAACCGTGTTCACTTCCCGGACTCCGCCGAAAAGAGACCATCACGGCTACACACACGGTTGATGCGTTTTAAATCGAATCTGGTGTCAAGTTATCTACAACCGGACATTAACAAATTCCCATCTGCCACATAACCGCGGGCACGACTCTCGAAAGTTTAAACCCTGCAGGGGTGTCCCAACTTAGCCCATCACAAGCTCTCACTGTCAAAGAAGGATATTCCTTCTCCCAGAAAGACCCGATCAGTCTCGGAATCCCGGTTTACAAGACATTTCGTCAATGGTAAAACAAGACGAGCAAAGCTGCCTGATGTGCCGACAAATCCCGGTAGGAGCTGCACAAATCTCGTTCTCAGGGCAAAGCAGATAGGTCAGCCTACGAGTAAAACCAGCCCTCGAGTTGCCCGTGGGGCCCCGCAAGATATGCCGTTTGGACCAACACTCGAAGGAGCACTGGCCCGGGGGGGGGGGGGGGGGTTAAATAAAGATGACCCTCGGGCTCCGGAAACCCAAGGGAAAAAGGCTTAGGTAGGAAAATGGTAAAACCAAGGTTGGGCCTTGCTGGAGGAGTCTTATTGAAAACGAACTGTCAAGGGGATCTCATAAATCACCCAACCGCGGAAGGAACGCAAAATCAAGGAACATAACACCGGTATGACGGAAACTAGGGCGGCAAGAATGGAACAAAACACCAGGCATAAGGCCGAGCCTTTCACCCTTTACCAAGTATATAGATGTATTAATTAAATAAGAGATATTGTGATATCCCAACATAATCCTGTCCATCATGGAGCAATCTTCAACTTCACCTACAACTAACAACGCTATAAGAGGGGTTGAGCAAGCGGTAACTGCTACGTCTTGAGCTTGCGTTGGTTTTCCTCGAAGAGGAGAGGGTGATGCTGCAAAGTGTAGCGTAAGTATTTCCCTCAGTTTTGAGAACCAAGGTATAAATCCAGTAGGAGGCTCCTTAAAAGTCCCACGCACCTACACAAACAGACTGAAAACTCACAACCAACGCAATAAAGGGGTTGTCAATCCCTTCACGGCCGCTTGCGAAAGTGAGATCTAATAAAGATAGCAAGATAAGATAAATATATTTTTGGTATTTTGTAATATAGATGCAAAAAGTGAAGATGCAAATAAAGTAGATGGAAAGCAAATATGATAAGAGATAGACCCGGGGGCCATAGGTTTCACTAGAGGCTTCTCTCAAGATAGCATAAGTATTACGGTGGGTGAACAAATTACTGTCGAGCAATTGATAGAAAAGCGCATAGTTATTAGATTATCTAGGCATGATCATGTATATAGGCATCACGTCCATAACAAGTAGACCGACTCCTGCCAGCATCTACTACTATTACTCCACACATCGACCGCTATCCAGCATGCATCTAGAGTATTAAGTTCATAAGAACAGAGCAACGCATTAAGCAAGATGCCATGATGTAGAGGGATAAACACATGCAATATGATATAAACCCCATCTTGTTATCCTCGATGGCAACAATACAATACGTGTCTTGCAAACCTTTCTGTCATTGTGTAAGAACACCGCAAGATTGAACCCAAAGCTAAGCACTTCTCCCATGGCAAGAAAGACCAATCTAGTAGGCCAAACCAAGCTGATAATTCGAAGAGACTTGCAAAGATAACTCAATCATACATAAAAGAATTCAGAGAAGATTCAAATATTATTCATAGATAAACTTGATCATAAACCCACAATTCATCGGATCTCAACAAACACACTGCAAAAAGAGTTTACATCGAATAGATCTCCACAAGAGAGGGGGAGAACATTGTATTGAGATCCAAAAAGAGAGAAGAAGCCATCTAGCTAATAACTATGGACCCGTAGGTCTGTGATAAACTACTCACAACTCATCGGAGGGGCAAGGATGTTGATGTAGAGGCCCTCTGTGGTTGCTTCCCCCTCCGGCAGAGTGCCGGCAAGGGCTCCAAGATGGGATCTCGTGGATACAGAAGGTTACGGCGATGGAAATTGTGTTTCGTGGTGCTCCTGGATGTTTTCAGGGTACGTAGGTATATATAGGAGGAAGAAGTATGTCGGTGGACGCCCGAGGGGTCCACGAGACAGGGGGCGCGCCCTAGGGGGGGCGCCCTCCTATCTCGTGAGGCCCTTGGAGCTTTCGCGACTTGCACTCCAGGCTCCCCGGATCAGATTTGTTCAAAAAATAACGCTCCCGAAGGTTATATTCCGTCTGGACTCCGTTTGATATTCCTTTTCTTCGAACTACTGAAATAGGCAAAAAAAACAGCAATATGGGCTGGGCCTCCAGTTAGTAGGTTAGTCCTAAAAATGATATAAATGTGTAAAATAAAGCCCATAAACATCCAAAAGGGGTAATATAATAGCATGGAACAATAAAAAATTATAGATATGTTGGAGACGTATCAAGCATCCCCAAGCTTAATTCCTGCTCGTCCTCGAGTAGGTAAATGATAAAAATAGAAATTTTTGATGTGGAATGCTACTAGCATAATTCATAATGTAATTTTATTTCTTGATGCATGAATGTTCAGATCCAAATGAATACAAAATAAAAGTTCATATTGACATAGGAAATAGTAATACTTCAAGCATACTAATCAAAGTAATCATGTCTTCTCAAAATAACATGGCTAAAGAAAGTTATCCCTACAAAATCATATAGTCTAGCTATGCTCTATCTTCATCACACAAAGTATTTAATTATGCACAACCCCGATGACAAGCCAAGCAATTGTTTCATACTTAAACAATCTCAAACTTTTTCAACTTTCACGCAATACATGAGCGTGAGCCATGGACATAACACTATATGTGAAATAGAATGGTGGTTGTGGAGAAGACAAAAAGGAGAAGATAGTCTCACATCAACTAGGCGTATCAACGGGCTATGGAGATGCCCATTAATAGATATCAATGTGAGTGAGTAGGGATTGCCATGCAACGGATGCACTAGAGCTATAAATATATGAAAGCTCAATAAAAGAAACTAAGTGGGGTGCATCCAACTTGCTCGCTCACGAAGACCTAGGGCACTTTTGAGGAAGCCCATCATTGGAATATACAAGCCAAGTTCTATAATGAAAAATTCCGACTAGTATATGAAAGTAACAACATATGAGACTCTCTATCATGAAGATCATGGTGCTATTTTGAAGCACAAGTGTGGAAAAAGAGATAGTAGCATTGTCCCTTCTCTCTTTTTCTCTCATTTTATATATTTTTTCTTTTTTTTTTGTTTTTTATCTTGTTTTCTTTGGCCTTCTATTTTTTTCTTTTTGTAAAGTCCGAAATCTCATCCCGACTTGTGGGGGAATCATAGTCTTCATCATCCTTTCCTCACTAGGAAAATGCTCTAATAATGAAGATCATCACACTTTTATGGATTTACAACTCAAAGCTAGAACAAGATATGACTCTATATGAATGCCTCCGGCAGTGTACCGGGATATGCAATGAATCAAGAGCGACATGTATGAAAATTATGAAGGTGGCCTTGCCACAAATACAATGTCAACTACATGATCATGCAAAAAGCAATATGACAAAAGTAATGTGTGTCATATGAACGGAACGGTGGAAAGTTGCATGGCAATATATCTTGGAATGGTTATGGAAATGCCATAATAGGTAGGTATGGTGGCTGTTTTGAGGAAGGTAAATGGTGGGTGTATGGTACCGACGAAAGTTGCGCGGTACAAGAGAGGCTAGCAATGGTGGAAGGGTGAAAGAGTGCGTATAATCCATGGACTCAACATTAATCAAAAGAACTCATATACTTGTTGCAAAAATTTAGAAGTCATCAAAAACCAAAGTACTACGCGCATGCTCCTTGGTGGATAGATTGGTAGGAAAAGACCATCGCTCGTCCCCGACCGCCACTCATAAGGAAGACAATCAATAAATAAAATTGTGCTCCAACTTCATCACAAAGCGGTTCACCATACGTGCATGCTACGGGAATCACAAGCTTCAACACAAGCATTATTTAAATTCATAATCACCCAACTAGCATGACTTTAATATCACTACCTCCATATCTCAAAACAATTATCAAGCATCAAATTGATCATAGCATTCAATTCACTTTCTATGATAGTTTTTATTATACCCAACTTGGATGCTCATCATTCTAGGACCAACTTTATGATCATAGCAAATACCATGCTGTTCTAAAAGACTCTCAAAATAATATAAGTGAAGCATGAGACACTACCAAATTCTAATCAAATAGGCTTCTCCCAAAAGTTGTGTACAGCAAGGATGATTGTGGTAAACTAAAAAGCAAAGACTAATATAATACACGACGCTCCAAGCAAAACACATATCATGTGGCGAATAAAAATATAGCTCCAAGTAAAGTTACCAATGAACGAAGACGAAAGAGGGGATGCCTTCCCGGGGCATCCCCAAGCTTAGGCTATTCGCTGTTCTTGAATATCTTGGGGTGCCATGGGCATCCCCAAGCTTAGGCTCTTGCCACGCTTTATTCCATAGTCCATAAAAGCTTTACCCAAAACTTGAAAACTTCACAACACAAAACTCAACAGGAAATCTTATAAGCTTCGTTAGTGAAAGAAAACAAAACCACCACAAAAGGTACTGCAATGAACTCATTCTTTATTTATAATGGTGTTAAACCTACTGTATTCCAACTTCTTTATGGTTTATAAACTAATTTACTAGCTATAAATGCCTTGAAATAAGCAAACAACACACGAAAAACAGAATCTGTCAAAAACAGAACAGTCTGTAGCAATCTGTAACTAACGCAAACTTCTGGAACTCTAAATATCCTACCAAAATAGGAAGTCCTGGACAATTTGTCTATTGAACAGCAGCAAAAATAATCAGCGCAAAAGCACGTTCCTGTGATTTAACAAAATTATATTCGTGCGTGCAAAGTTTCTGTTTATCAGCAGAATCAAATCAACTATCATCGTAGGTTATCCTATAGGTTCTACTTGGCACAAAAACTAATTAAAAGATAAAAACACATATAAACACAAGGTAGATGCAAGATTTATTACTAAACAGGAGCAAAAAAAAACATAAAGAAAATTGGGTCGCCTCCCAACTAGCGCTATCGTTTAACGCCCCTAGCTAGGCATAAAAACAAAGATAGATCTAACGAGTGCCATCTCTGGCACTAAATTCATAAGTAGCACGCATGATAGATTCATAAGATAATTTGACTTTCTTTCTTGGAAAGTGCTCCATGCCTTTCTTTAATGGAAATCGGAATCTAATATTCCCTTTCTTCATATCAATAATCGCACCAATCGTTCTAAGGAAAGGTCTACCAAGAATAATAGGGCAAGATAGATTGCAATCTATATTAAGAACGATAAAACCTACGGGCACCAAATTTCTATTTGAAACAATAAGAACAACATTGATCCTTCCCATAGGTTTTTAATGGTGGAATCCGCAAGGTGCAAATTTAAAGAGCAATCATCAAGATCATGGAAACCTAGAATATCACATAAAGTTTTCGGAATTGTGGAAACACTAGCACCCAAATCACACAAAGCAAAACACTCATAATCTTTAATTCTAATCTTTATAGTAGGTTCCCACTCATCATTAAGTTTTCTAGGTATAGAAACTTCCAAATTAAGTTTTTCATCATAAGATTGCATCAAGGCATCAACAATATGTTTGGTAAAAGCTTTATTTTGACTATAAGCATGAAGAGAATTAACAACGGATTGCAACAAGGAAATACAACGTTTTAAAGAGCAATTATCATAATCAAATTCCTTGAAATCCGAGATAGTAGGTTCAATATTATTAGAAGTAGAGGATTCTCCAATCTCACTTTTACCAATTTTAGCATCAAGATCTAAAGACTCCGAATTTTTGGTACACCTTCTAGGCAAAGTTGACTCATCATCACTCCCATAATCATCAAAATTCATATTGCAAAACATAGATCTAATCGGAGACGCTTCAATAACTTTAAGATCCTCATCATTATTTTCATGTAATTTTTCTGGTTTAGCGGCCATCTTATTGACTAAGGTGGTTGCTTGTCAGAAATTTTGGCTATAACATTTTCAAGCCGGGTAATTTGAGCGTTAAATCCATAGAATTCTGTGTTCATATCATCAAGCTCTTTATTCATAAAACCCAAAAAACTCTTTTGTTCCTTAAGCTCATTTCTAAAGAAATTATTATGCTCAAATTGCAAATTCATAAAGCTTCTAATATTTGATTCAATCTCATCCATCCTTATGAGAAGGTGGTCAGGACCCTTGGGTGCAGCCATGAGGCCAAAAAAGCAAACAAGCACACAACAGAAGGTAAACAAAAAGAGAGGAGGAGATTGGGAAAGAGAGAGGGCGAATAAAACGGCAAGGGTGAAGTGGGGGAGAGGAAAACGAGTGGCAAATGGCAAATAATGTAAATGCGAGGGAGATGAGTTTGTGATGGGTACTTGGTATGTCTTGACTTGAGCGAAGACCTCCCCGGCAACGGCGCCAGCAATCCTTCTTGCTACGTCTTGACCTTGCGTTGGTTTTCCTCGAAGAGGAGAGGGTGATGCAGCAAAGTGTAGCGTAAGTATTTCCCTCATTTTTGAGAACAAAGGTATCAATCCAGTAGGAGGCTCCTCAAAAGTCCCACGCACCTACACAAACAAACTGAGAACTCGCAACCAACACAATAAAGGGGTTGTCAATCCCTTCACGACCACTTGCGAAAGTGAGATCTAATAAAGATAGTATGATAAGATAAATATATTTTTGGTATTTGATAATATAGATGCAAAAAGTAAAGATGCAAATAAAGTAGATGGAAAGCAAATATGGTAAGAGATAGACCCGGGGGCCATAGGTTTCACTAGAGGCTTCTCTCAAGATAGCATAAGTATTACGGTGGGTGAACAAATTACTGTCGATCAATTGATAGAAAAGCGCATAGTTATGAGATTATCTAGGCATGATCATGTATATAGACATCACGTCCATAACAAGTAGACCGACTCCTGCCTGCATCTACTACTATTACTCCACACATCGACCGCTATCCAGTATGCATCTAGAGTATTAAGTTCATAGGAACAGAGCAACACATTAAGCAAGATGACATGATGTAGAGGGATAAACACATGCAATATGATATAAACCCCATCTTGTTATCCTCGGTGGCAACAATACAATACGTGTCTTGCAACCCTTTACATCCTGGTAAGAACACATAAGATTGAACCCAAAGCTAAGCACTTCTCCCATGGCAAGAAAGACCAATCTAGTAGGCCAAACCAAACTGATAATTCGAAGAGACTTGCAAAGATAACTCAATCATACATAAAAGAATTCAGAGAAGATTCAAATATTATTCATAGATAAACTTGATCATAAACCCACAATTCATCGGATCTCAACAAACACACCGCAAAAAGGGTTTACATCGAATAGATCTCCACAAGAGAGTGCCGGCAAGGGCTCCAAGGTGGGATCTCGTGGATACAGAAGGTTACAGCGGTGGAAATTGTGTTTCGTGGTGCTCCTGGATGTTTTCGGGGTACGTAGGTATATATAGGAGGAAGAAGTACGTCGGTGGATCAGGGGGCGCGCCCTCCTATCTCGTGAGGCCCTCGGAGTTTTCTTGACTTGCACTCCAGGCTCTCCGGATCAGATTTGTTCCAAAAATAACGCCCCCGAAGGTTTCATTCGTTTGGACTCTGTTTGATATTCCTTTTCTTCGAAATACTGAAATAGACAAAAAAACCAGCAATATGGGCTGGGCCTCCGGATAGTAGGTTAGTCCCTAAAATGATATAAATGTGTAAAATAAAGCCCATAAACATCCAAAAGGGGTAATATAATAGCATGGAACAATAAAAAATTATAGATACGTTGGAGACGTATCAGTAACATAGCCAAGCAACGGTTTGCTAGGAAGGGTGAAAAGATTAGAGGCTGACATGGCAAATTGGGAGGCTTGAAGAACAAGTGATAGGTAGCGCAGCATAGCGATAGAACGAAACAACTAGCATAGCAATGATAGTAGTGCGATCCAAGGTGATGGTCATCTTGCCTGAAATCCCGCTAGGAAGAAGAACGTGTCCGTGAAGAAGACAAGCGGACGTGATCGAACGAATTCTAACAACTCCGGAATGAAACCGAAGATAACGAGAGAAGCCACCCGGAAAGAAGTAAACAACATGGTAAACAACCATCACATAAACATGGCATGATGCACAATCAAGTATGATGCATGTCCGGTTTCATGAGGCATGGCATGGCAAAGTGCAACAAACAACACTACAAATTAAGTGGAGCTCAATATGCAACGAGTTGCATATTGACGGAACACCACATTAATTACTTAGTTCTCTCTCAGTTTTTTACCCCACAATATTAAATGTTGTTAAACATGGCAAGAGGTGAAGCATAAGTAAACTGACTATTTAGGCAAGTTTAAATGAGGCTGGAAATAACAAAAAACAAATTCCGGAAAATCCTCATATGCATATTCCGAATTTGGTACTGTTCTGCCATATAACATATTTTATTGTTGTTTAACAGGAAAATAAAGTCCACCATGTTAAACTAGGCATTTTTCCACCCCATTTACATATAAAGTTTATTTAAAACCGAGCTACGGTTATTTAGTTATGAAATAAATCATTTTAACATGGCATTTGAGCAAATTTAAACAAACAACATTTTAAACATGGATGAAAGTGGGATATTATGAAACTAGATGAAAATCTAAGCATTTTACATATATAAATTATTTACATATGATGCACGGTTTGTGAGTTATTAAATGTATGAAGCATGAGGGTTTTTCTTTAAAATAGAAAATCACTGGATAAATGATAAAATCACAGGCAGGGAAAAAAACACATGGTGGGCTGAATTAGCGCATTGCTGGGCCAACAGAGAGGAGGCCCTGGAGCTCACCTTGTTGGGCCAGGCCCAGTTCGGTGGGAGGAGGCCGGGCAGGCCGGATCTGGCAGGTGGGGGAGGAGGTCAGCGCGGCGGCGAGGTCCACGCGAGTGACAGGGGCACGGTCGAGACGAAGCAGAGGCTGGGCGCGTCAACGCGAGCGGAACTGGAAGTAGGCGAGGCAGCGCTGCTTGGTCTCCGGCGGCGTAGCAGCGACCTGGAAGCAAGGACGAGACAGGGACGCAGGGACTTGGCGGAGGGCAGCGCTGGAAGCAGAGGAATGGCGCGACGACGAGGGCGGCACGCTGGCGTGGGGCGACAAGGAGCACGGGAAGGCCGGATCCAGGCGCTGGAGATCGTCGGGGTCCCGTTCCCGGCCGGATCGAGCAGATGCGAGGTCGTCGGGGCGGCGAGCTCCTATTCTAAAAGACACAGAGAGAGAGAGAGATGTGAGGCGAGGGAGAAAATGGAGAAGGAAGAGGAAGGAGGCAGGGGAGCGGGGACGGCCTGGCTGGAGAGGTCCGCGACGCGACAGCTAAGGGGAGCAGCGCGGCTGCCGGTGTCGGAGACGAGCGGGAGGAGGGCCTCGGGCCTGCTGCTACTGGTGGATGGCGGGGACGACATGAGGTGGGAGGCGGCAGGGAGCTCCTCTCCCGGGCTTGCGACGAGGGGAATGGGGAGGTTTGCGTGGGCTGTGGTGGTTGGATTGGCAGGGGAGATCGAGCAGAGGAGTGGCGGCTGCGGGAAATCAAGGAGAAGCCGGAGGCTTGGCTGTCCCGATCGGGAAGGAGGAGGCTGGTAGGTTGGGGATGGATCCCGAGGAGGATTTGGTAGAGAGTGGCGGCGGGTAGGAGGATGGATAGGACATCTTCCCTAGAAACTAGGGTTGCACAATATATATAGCAAAACAGATAAGTTTAAGGCGGTAAGGTCCCTCCGATCGTAATTGGATGGTCCGAGATAAAAATGTTAGGAAAGTCCGAACAAAGAGCCGAAGATATTTTACAGATGATCCGGACCAATCAGTCACGACAGTCGGGTCGGGGTTGGGACAACTTTCGGACGCGCGCAAGGGGTCTGAGAGAGACTCCGGTTTAGGCAAGAGGTAAAACGAAGAACAAGGTTGGTCTCGGTACGTTCAACGAAAGCAAGGGGGTACACGGCAACTACGAGCGGATGCAAGCTTTATGACAACATGCAGATGCAATGCGCATGATGCTATGAGATGAGATGCATGACATGAACAAAATGCAAAACGAAAGACAAAAACCCAACCACGAAGAAAATAATATAACACATGGCCGGAAATGACAAGAGTTGGAGTTATAATTATGGAAAGTTACATCCGGGGCGTTACATGTAATGAACTCATTATTTATTTATTTTGGTGTTAAACCTACTGTATTCCAACTTCTCTATGGTTCATACCCTTACATACTAGCCATAGATGCATCAAAATAAGCAAACAACACACAAAAAACAGAATCTGTCAAAAACAGAACAGTCTGTAGCAATCTGTAACTAACGCAAATTTATGGAACTCTACAAATCCTAAAAAAATAGTACATACTGGAAAATTTGTTTATTGATCACCATAAAAAAGAATCAACGCAAAAACACATTTCTGTGATTTATTGATTTTTTTCTCGTGAGCGCAAAGTTTCTGTTTTTCAGCAGAATCAAATCAACTATAATCATAGGTTATCCTATAGGTTCTACTTGGCACAAACACTAATTAAAATATAAAAAGACATCTAAACAGAAGGTAGATGCAAAATTTATTGCTAAACATGAACAAAAACAAAAAACACAAAGAAAATTGGGTTGCCTCCCAACTAGCGCTATCGTTTAACGCCCCTAGCTAGGCATAAAACCGAAGATAGATCTAAGTAGTGCCATCTTTGACACTTGATTAATAAGTAGCTCGCCTGATAGATTCATAAGGTAATTTAACTTTCTTTCTAGGAAAGTGCTCCATGCCTTTATTTAATGGAAATTGGAATCTAATATTCCCTTCCTTCCATATCAATAATCGCACCAATCGTTCTAAGGAAAGGTCTACCAAGAATAATAGGGCAAGAAAGATTGCAATCTATATCAAGAATGATAAAATCTACCGGCACCAAATTTCTATTTGCAATAAGGAGAACATCATTAATCCTTCCCATTGGCTTTTTAATGGTGGAATCCGCAAGGTGCAAATTTAAAGAGCAATCATCAAGATCATGGAAACCTAGAATATCACATAATGTTTTCGGAATCGTGGAAACACTAGCACCCAAATCACACAAAGCAAAACAGTCATGATCTCTAATTCTAATCTTTATAGTAGGTTCCCACTCATCATTAAGTTTTCTAGGTATAGAAACTTCCAAATTAAGTTTTTCATCATAAGATTGCATCAAGGCATCAACGATATGGTAAAAGCTTTATTTTGACTATAAGCATGAGGAGAATTAAAAACGGATTGCAACAAGGAAATACAACCTTCTAAAGAACAATTATCATAATCAAATTCCTTGAAATCCGAGATAGTGGGTTCAATACTATTTAAAGTCATGACCTCTCCAATCCCACTTTTACCAAATTTAGCATCAAGATCTAAAAACTCCTAATTCTTGGGACGCCTTCTAAATAAAGTTGACTCATCTCCAGTCCCATTATTATCAAGATTCATATTGCAAAACAAAGATTTAATAGGGGACACATCAATAACTTTAAGATCTTCATCATTATTTTCATGGAAACTAGACGAACACGCCTTTACAAAGCAATCTTTCTTAGCACGCAATCTAGCGGTTCTTTCCTTGCACTCATCAAAGGAAATTATCATTGATTTGAGAGACTAATTGATATCATGCTTAGGAGGAGAAGATCTAAGTTTAATAGAATCAACATCAAGCGAAAGTCTATCAATGTTCCTAGCCAAATCATCAACTTTGAGCAATTTTTCTTCAAGCAAAGCATTAAAATTCTTCTGAGAAATCATAAATTCTTTCACACTATTCTCAAAATCAGAGGGAATATTATTAAAATTACCATAATAATTATTGTATTAATTTCCATAATTATTAGAGAATTACTAAGGAACGGTCTAGAATTAAAGTTTCCTCTATAAGCATTGTTACCGAAACTATTCCTACCAACAAAATTCACATCCGTAGATTCATTATTATTCTCAATCAAAGTAGACAAAGGCATATCATTGGGATCAAGAGGAGTATTTTTAGTACCAAACAACTTCATAAGTATATCCATCTTTCCACTCAAAACATTGATTTCTTCTATAGCATGCACTTTTTTACTAGAAGATCTTTCGGTGTGCCATTGAGAATAATTAGCCATAATATTATCAAGAAGTTTTGTAGCATATCCTAATGTGATTTCCATAAACGTGCCTCCTGCGGCCGAATCTAAGAGATTTCTAGAAGCAAAGTTCAAACCGGCATAAATTTTTTGTATGATCATCCATAAATTCAAACCATGAGTAGGGCAATTGCAAATCATCAATTTCATTCTTTCCCAAGATTGGGCAACATGCTCGTGATCAAGTTGTTTAAAATTCATAATATCGTTCCTAAGGGTGATAATCTTAGCGGGAGGAAAATACTTAAGAGATAAAAGCATCTTTGCACTTGTTCCAAGAATCAATACTATTTTTAGGCAAAGACGAAAACAAACTTTAGCATGATCTCTAAGCGAAAATGGAAATAACTTCAATTTAACAATATCATTATCCGTATCTTTCTTCTTTTGCATATCACACAAATCAACAAAGTTGTTTAGATGAGTAGCGGCATCTTCACTAGGAAGGCCGGCGAATTGATCTTTCATAACAAGATTCGTTAAAGCAGTATTGATTTCACAAGACTCAACATCATTAAGAGGAGCAATCGGAGTAATAAGGAAATCATTATTATTGGTATTGGAGAAATCACACAATTTGATATTATCTTGTGCCATGGCAACAAGTAATCCAACACACAAGCAAACAGAAAAAGGCAAGCGAAAAGAGAGGAGAGATTGGGAAAGAGAGGGCAAATAAAACGGCAAGAGTGAAGTGGGGGAGAGGATAACAAGAGGCAAATGGCAAATAATTTAAATGCGAGGGAGATTGGTTTGTGATGGGTACTTGGTATGTTTTGACTTGAGCGAAGACCTCCCCGGCAACGGCGCCAGAAATCCTTCTTGCTACATCTTGACCTTGCGTTGGTTTTCCTCGAAGAGGAGAGGGTGATGCAGCAAAGTGTAGCGTAAGTATTTCCCTCATTTTTGAGAACAAAGGTATCAATCCAGTAGGAGGCTCCTCAAAAGTCCCACGCACCTACACAAACAAACTAAGAACTCGCAACCAACACAATAAAGGGGTTGTCAATATGACATGATGTAGAGGGATAGACTCATGCAATATGATATAAACCCCATCTTTTTATCCTCGATGGCAACAATATAATACGTGCCTTGCAACCCTTTCTGTCACTGGGTAGGGACACCGCAAGATTGAACCCAAAGCTAAGCACTTCTCCCATGGCAAGACATATCAATCTAGTAGGCCAAACCAAACTGATAATTCGAAGAGACTTGTAAAGATAACTCAATCATACATAAAAGAATTCAGAGGAGATTTAAATATTTCTCATAGATAAACTTGATCATAAACCCAATATTCATCGGATCTCAACAAACACACCGCAAAAAGAGTATACATCGAATAAATCTCCACAAGAGAGGGGGAGAACATTGTATTGAGATCCAAAAAGAGAGAAGAAGCCATTTAGCTAATAATTATGGACCCGAAGGTCTGTGGTAAACTACTCACAACTCATCGGAGGGGCTATGGTGTTGATGTAGAAGCCCTACATGGTCGATTCCCCCTCCGGTGGAGCGCCGGCGAAGGCTCCAAGATGGGATCTCGCGGATACAGAAGGTTACGGCGGTGGAAATTGTGTTTCGGTGGCTCCTTGGATGTTTTCGGGGTATGGAGGCTCATATAGGAGGAAGAAGTACGTCGGTGGCCGCCCGAGGGGCCCACGAGATAGGGTGCGCGCCCTCCTGTTTCGTGGCCGCCTCGACTGCTTCTTGACTTGCACTCCAAGTCCTATGGATCACGTTCGTTCCAAAAATAACGCTCCCGAAGGTTTCATTCCGTTTGGACTCCGTTTGATATTCCTTTTCTTCGAAATACTGAAATAGGCAAAAAAACAGCAATTCGGGCTGGGCCTCCGGTTAGTAGGTTAGTCCCAAAAATGATATAAATATGTAAATAAAGCCCATAAACATCCTAAAGGGGTAATATAATAGCATGGAACAATCAAAAATTATAGATACGTTGGAGATGTATCAGCGAACAAGCGAACCAATCGTGCCCCCCTGCTCAAGGTGTCTAGCGATATCGTCGCTAATCATCCGGGGATCTTGCCCGGTACCAATCCTGGAGATTACGACGGTGCACATTTTGATATAATGGACGTGGACGAATTCAAATATGAGCACGGGAAGCCTCTCGTCAAAGATGGAACTACTCTAACAACAATGATTCGAAGATTCCATGATTAGTACATGGAAACCCTGAAGAAAGCAGTCAGCTGGGAAGAAAATCGATACTTTGACGCTGAAAGTTAAACCATAGCCTCATTGGAATTGAGGAGTTGTCTGTTCCATTTGAGGAGTTCTTCCAGTTTTTCAATCTAAAGGCCCTCGATAAATTAATGGTCACTTGCTACTGTCTGTAAGTACTACTTTTGTCATTAAGTCTTTATATATAGCTCAGCTCTTTCATTGTATGCATATATAATTATGCTCACTATATTATGCAGATTGAAGATTGTCTAATGCAGAAAAAATGAAATGTGTGATATTGGGTTCATTAACACAAATCTGATAGATCAATTTACAGTTACATTAAATGCCAAAGAAACCGAGGACAACTTTCTACGATCTTTGGTAATAAATCAAAACAAAAGATACAATACTCTTTCCTTACAAATTCAAGTGAGTGTTACTGTCTTGTGCATATTCGGTTTCCCTTAATTATTACTTGATGTTATAGTAATTAATGTAATTGATGAGTTATGCATGCGTGCGCAGGTTCCACTATATTCTCCTAGAGATTAAGCTTGAGCAGAGACTAGTAAACGTCTTAGACTTGAGACGAAAAGATCCCGAGGACTCTGCGTACATGTTAACACTACTGGAATCAGGATCTTTGCCGTCAGCTAGATCTTTGCCGTCTGCTAGCTGACGGCAAAAAAATCTTGCCCTCGACTTAATAGAAGTCGACGGCAAAGATCTCACGACAACAAAGATTATGTTTGCCGTCAGCAAACCGTTTGCCATCCGCTAGCGGATGGAAAATAATGAGGGTGGCCCACTAAGGACACTACTAGGGAAAAGCCTAGGAGCAGCGCGGGTTCAGGCCTATTAGTAGCGCGGGCAGGAGTGCTACTGATAAGGCGCTATAGCTAAAGCTTAGCAGTAGCGCGCCTGGACCCGCGCTATTGCTAAAATGATCTAGTAGTAGCGCTTCTCCCGAGTAGCGCTGCTGGTAATTAGTAGTAGCACTACTCCTTGCCCGCGCTACTACTATTATTTAGTATTTTATTTCTTTTTTTATTTCATGCTGTATTTCATACACCTTTACACAATTTTTCATACAACGGAATTTAGAGACTGTTTTACATCATAATGAGTAGGTGAAACAACCGTGGACTAGTTTCAAGTGGATGGACATCCACTTGAAACTAATCATGATTCTTTCACCAATGATATAATAAATATCATATCATATCATTAACAACTTATCATCATAATACATCATTGTCATATAACACCTCAAGATCATCGTTTTCATCAATGAGACATCACATAACAAATTGGTCACTAGTCGTAATCACAAGTACTCCTCATCATCAACTCTAACACATTGTATCACATAATAAACATATTGTACCTCATAGGACCTAGTACATTCTCTTAGGAGCTACTATATTCTCTAAGGTAAAATAGCAAAAACAAGATAGCCCTGACTCTCCATTATGGAGAATGGAGATTATCCTGTCTCCAATTCTTGCCTTTAAGCAATGTTACTTTCAAGAACCTCCTTGCGAATGTCCAAACATTTTTTCCATTCTTTGATTAGCATGTGTTCACCAGTTTTAGAAATCTGATATGCACAGGTGAGATCCGTAGGATGACTTGGCTGTATGTTCAGAACTTCAAGGCGACCATTGTAATACATCAGATGAGGCACACAATCCATCGGGATTTTCTGTTGAAAAACATAGTAATAACTTCGTAGTTAGCAATGATGTACTAGTTTTGGAAGTATGCAAAAGATGCACGGATGTCGTAATAGTAAAAAATCTTATCAGGGTATCTCCATAGAAGTTATCGTGGTTCAACACGTGCACTAGTGGCACATATTCATGATAATTTGGAGGAGTTCGATAATAGGTATTGTAATTCTCAAAGAAAGTACAATAAGCAATCAGATGATTTTTCGCCTTATACGTTAATTCGGAGCATTCGGTGTATTAGGTTTTGTCTACCATCTTCTACACATTCTTTGAAGATTCAAAATAAGCTGTCAATGGAAATAAGCTATCAACAATTTTGAAATAAACAATATAAATTAGTTAATAACTATGTTTGAGAAACTCACATTGCGGTAGAATCGGAAGCGTATCAACAAGGACCCAAATGTCCATAATGTCTTGCTCGATGTCAGGATCACCAAGATCCATGGTGACAGTCATACCCTCATAAAAACCATACATTTTGCAAAGTGCTTCCCAATTTTGGCAACCAAACTGGGTTATGCTCTGAGCATTGCACAGATTTACTTCAAAATCCATATCATGCTGGGTCCTTAGGTGTATTTCTTTGTTTCAAAATTTTCATGGTCTTCAAAGCCCATCCTCTCCAAGACACAGCGTCTTGCATGGCATGGGATAAGCTAGTCGAATTGTAAAAGATGAAAATTAGACGTTGAAATAGTTGAAGTCATGCTTAATTACGAAAAAAACACTTGTCGTTGTTGCGTACCGTTTCACAATCGAAGGTCTCCTCGAGCTTAATGCTGAAGCGCCGATCTTTGTCCAGCTGAACGAACCTGTCGCACATACCTCGATCATCGTGGCACCAGCTACCCTCCCCCGGGAGACTGTCGTTGTCCGAGTACGACATTTCCTACATTCATAATTCAAAGATTAAACTTGTACATATTCTAGCACAAGTCATGCCAGAATTCACGAAAAAATCCGGCATGACCTTTGCTAAAAAGGACATATCGGCGCTGAAATTTGCGGAGCGGAAATTAATCAACACTCCGGCAAAACATAGGCCACTCGGAGATGTAAACTGAACATAAACGGCCACTTGGGCAACCACATATCCTATTTGAGCAACAACACAAGATATACAAGGATATTTGGCTGGTCTCACCTCGATGTCGGAGGGGGTCGGTGACTGGGACAACGACGGGGATGCCCGAGGGGGTCGGTGACGGGGACGATGACGGGGATGTCGGAGGGGGTCGGTGACGGGGACGACGGTGGTCACCTGAGAAACCATATAAGTTATCACTAATACATCCCGAATAATTGCTTAAACTAAAAAATAACAACAAATATGACATGTTCAACTAGTTTTATTAATTCAACTAGTTCTTACTAAAAAATAAACTTACTATAAATGGAAAAAAACTAGTTCTTTCTAAAAATAAAGTAATTCAACTAGTTATATTAATTTACTTAGTAAACTAGTTCAACTACAACTAAAAATCTAGTACTAACTAAGCAACATCTAGTTAACTAGTACCATCACTACTAGTAATTAACATCTACTACTACTAAAAATCTAGTACTAACTAAGCAACATCTAGTACTAGCTATGAACCCTAAATTAACATCTACAACTACTAAATCTAGTACTAACTAGTGGCAGGGGTGGGGGCGACGGAGAGGTAGCTAGGGGCGGCGAGGTCGAGGCGGTGGGAGGAGGCTGCCGGCGGAGGAGGAGGAGGCGACCAGAGCGGAGGAGGAGGAGGCGGAGGAGGAGGAGGGAGGCCGCAGGTGGAGGGAGGATGTGCGAGGAGGAGGAGGAGGGACGGAAGGAGGAGTACCTCGGCGGAGACGAGACGAAAGGCGGCGGCGGCGACGCACGCGGCAGCAGTTATCGGCACGAGGCGAGAGTGAGAGTGTGAGTGAGGGCGGTCACTACAGAAGCGCTAGTTTGCCGTCTAGGCATAACAGACGGCAAAGACGTAAATCCAGACGGCAAAGAGTTTGCCGTCGAAGTAAACGGCAAAGTCGACGGCAAAGATTAATCGGCAAAGAATACTTTGCCGTCTGTTTTTTTCTCGACGGCAAAGTCTTTGCCGTCGATCTATATTTTGCCGTCGATGCAGGGAAAGTAGACGGCAAAACATTGCACCAGACGGAACGGACGGTCTGACGACGGCGTCAAGTGTTTTGCCATCTACCGACCGTCCAACCAGACGGCAAAGTCTATTATCTTTGCCATCAACTACCAGTTTTGGCAGACGGGAAAGAAGCATACTTTGCCGTCTGTCACTGTAGTCCCAGTGGGCAAAATAGCAGGACTTGCCGTATGGTGCTCCTTTCCCAGTCGGCAAAGACTCATATTTCGTCGTCAGTTCGTGCTGGCCCAGACGGCAAAACTCTACCTCTTTGCCGTCAACCTGCCTGTTGGCAAGACGGCAAAATGCCAGCGGAAGCACAGGCTAGCGACATGTGTCATGTTTGCCGTCTGTCCCTTGACGGCAAAGCTTCTTTTTTTTTAAAATAAGAAATTAAACAGCTTAATACACAGTATAGAACCATAACAGCACAGAACCATAACAGGACTGCTTAGTTCCATAGCAAATATAAGCAACAATGAACAAATATAAGAACGAAGTTCAATAGCATATATATAGTCCAAGGACAAAGTTCCATAGCATATATATAGTCCCAGGACAAAGTTCCATAGCATATAGTCCCAAAACAAAGTTCCATAGCATATATATAGTCCCAGGACAAAGTTCCATAGCATATAGTCCCAAAACAAAGTTCCATAGCATATATACAGTCCCGGGACAAAGTTCCATAGCATATAGTCCCAAAACAAAGTTCCACAGCATATAGTTCCACAACATATAATACACAATGAACAAAGATGGCATCACTACGTAAGATTTGGCACTACAACAAATTCCTTCATGTCCATGTCGTAGTCCAAAGAGCATCCAGGTGGCAACCTACAAGATTGAATGGTGTGTGTCAAATAACGTGCTTGAAATCATCAATATGCCAAATAGACAAAAGAAAGTACTTCGGCACTACAAAATAAATAGTGATCCATATTTCATAGTGAGTTTCCAAAATAAAAAGCTTCTAGTACATATGGAGTTTCTTGAACACTTATCCAATTTTGAACATGCTAATTTAACACTAGATCTTTACTTATAAGTCTGATCTTTAAATGGTTCAAACGGTCTCTACTTACAAGTTTCTAAATCATGGAGATCTTCAAATGGTCTCTAAATCATGAAAATAAGTAGCTACTTGTCTCTAAATCATGAATATCTTCAAGTGTCCTCTAAATCATGAAAATAAATAGCTTCAAGAATGCATATATTTAATTAAAATCATGGTTGAAATTGTTCAAATGGATTGTAGTTTGAAACGGTTCAAATGGTCTCTACTTGTCTCTACTTATAAGTTTGATCTTTAAATGGTTCAAACGGTCTGTACTTACAAGTTTCTAAATCATGGAGATCTTCAAATGGTCTCTAAATCATGAAAATAAGTAGCTACTTGTCTCTAAATCATGAATATCTTCAAGTGTTCTCTAAATCATGAAAATAAATAGCTTCAAGAATGCATATATTTAATTAAGATCATGGTTGAAATTGTTCAAATGGATTATAGTTTGAAACGGTTCAAATGTTCTCTACTTGTCTCTACTTATAAGTTTGATCTTTAAATGGTTCAAACGGTCTCTACTTACAAGTTTCTAAATCGTGGAGATCTTCAAATGGTCTCTAAATCATGAAAATAAGTAGCTGCTTGTCTCTAAATCATGAATATCTTCAAGTGTTCTCTAAATCATGAAAATAAATAGCTTCAAGAATGCATATATTTAATTAAGATCATGGTTGAAATTGTTCAAATGGATTATAGTTTGAAACGGTTCAAATGGTCTCTACTTGTCTCTACTTATAAGTTTGATCTTTAAATGGTTCAAACGGTCTCTACTTACAAGTTTCTAAATCATGGAGATATTCAAATGGTCTCTAAATCATGAAAATAAGTAGCTACTTGTCTCTAAATCATGAATATCTTCAAGTGTTCTCTAAATCATGAAAATAAATAGCTTCAAGAATGCATATAGTTAATTAAGATCATGGTTGAAATTGTTCAAATGGATTATAGTTTGAAACGGTTCAAATGGTCTCTACTTGTCTCTACTTATAAGTTTGATCTTTAAATGGTTCAATCGGTCTCTACTTACAAGTTTCTAAATCACGGAGATCTTCAAATGGTCTCTAAATCATGAAAATAAGTAGCTACTTGTCTCTAAATCATGAATATCTTCAAGTGTTCTCTAAATCATGAAAATAAATAGCTTCAAGAATGCATATATTTAATTAAGATCATGGTTGAAATTGTTCAAATGGATTATAGTTTGAAACGGTTCAAATGGTCTCTACTTGTCTCTACTTATAAGTTTGATCTTTAAATGGTTCAAACGATCTCTACTTACAAGTTTCTAAATCATGGAGATCTTCGAATGGTCTCTAAATCATGAAAATAAGTAGCTACTTGTCTCTAAATCATGAATTCTTCAAGTGTTCTCTAAATCATGAAAATAAATAGCTTCAAGAATGCATATAGTTAACTAAGATCATGGTTGAAATTGTTCAAATGGATTATAGTTTGAAACGGTTCAAATGGTCTCTACTTGTCTCTACTTATAAGTTTGATCTCTAAATGGTTCAAACGGTCTCTACTTACAAGTTTCTAAATCATGGAGATCTTCAAATGGTCTCTAAATCATGAAAATAAGTAGCTACTTGTCTCTAAATCATGAATATCTTCAAGTTTTCTCTAAATCATGAAAATAAATAGCTTCAAGAATGCATATAGTTAATTAAGATCACGGTTGAAATTGTTCAAATGGATTATAGTTTGAAACGGTTCAAATGGTATCTACTTGTCTCTACTTATAAGTTTGATCTTCAAGAATCAAGATAGCTACTTGTTTCTCGTTGACAAATTTGAGACCTCGTAAATGAGATATGTACGCACTAACCATACTCGATCTCAAACATTCGGAGAACCACCAAGGTTGTTGTCGCTTGGGCCTCGTGCATGTGAAGATCCATCAGCATTAGATCCATGGCCTGATTGAGGCATCTGCATAGCGGGCATACCATTCTGGGTACAATAAGCCTGCAAATTATGTTTGAGTGAAGATTAAGTACTGGTAGTAGAAGATTATGATTGAGTGAAGATTATGTATGTGTTTGGCAGTTAAGGAACTAACCGCAAACATTGCAAAGCATTGACTAGTTTGTGCCAACACCGCCTGCTGCACCGCTTGCTGCGTCCTCTCATCAGCCAGTCGCCTCTCCTCCGCCGCCACTCGCCGCTCCTCCGCCCTCTCCTCTGCCGCCACTCGCCTCTCCTCCGCCAGTCGGGCCTGCAAAATATGGCATGGCAATTGCATCTTCAATCCAACAGTAAGTAAGAAACAAACATATATAGAAGGACTTGTATAGAATACCTCCATCTCAACCATAGCTGGAGTCGAGCGTTTATATGTATAGAAGATTTTGAGATACGTAACCGATCTTTGTATTCAGGGAGAGAGCTACGGGAGGAGCTAGGGAACATGCCTCCTGCAATTGCTTCCTTGCCATGTTTCCTGCCTTCTCCAGAGATCATGACCAAAGCGTGGTCAAGAGGCTCTGTTGTCACATCATACTCGGGCCCTTTCAACTCTTTTGCCATCCCTTTAAATTTCTCCATCCGATCGTAGGCGGTCTTGCTGGAGTACGCGGACGTTGTGTCATTCTCATCGTAAGGCGTGGCTGTTCTGTTCGGTACCTTATGGGTCAAAGCATGCGAGACGAAAAGGTTGGGCAGTGGAGCATTATGGTGAGACGCCTGCAACCAAAGCAACATGATTTAGATTTCATCACAAGGATTGGCAACATGTATGACAAGAAAAAGCTTATGAAGAACTCCATAAGATATACCCAACGTTCACCGTACTCCATAACGTTCAAGTTGCCTTGATGATGTGGTGGATCCAGCATTCCGGCTCGCCGATTTCTATAAACTTTGTTTTTCGCCCTGTACTCTTTGGAACACCAATAGTCCACGATCCGCTCCCAACACTCCCCCTTATCAACGCACCATCTTGGAGTAACCTAATTGATCAATTGCATCTCATATATGTCAAAAGAAATTGAGTGCCACTGTTGAGGAAATAACAAGCATGAATATGCTTTACCGCATGTACTTGTCCTTCTCAAGACGGAGTCTCCTGCCAGCTTTCTTATCAAGACTCTTATAGCCTTGAGTTGCCATATATTTGCGGACAGCTAAAGGGCGCGCCTCATGCATCAGATTATGCACAAGCTTCGGGCAATGTTTGTTGACAACTGCTCGTGCCTCCTCCAACTTTCCATCCTCGCATCTATAGAAATCCTGCAAATATAGAGAAAATTAGTTTGGTGCAGTAATTTTCAAACCTTTAAGTCTGAGGTTTCTTATAAAATCTAAATAAAGTAAAATCTGCTAGTTTATTTATAGTCAAAACAGGCAAATATAGAGACAATGGCTCCATCCCAGAAATCAAAAGGTTAAAAAGACCATCAGAGTTGATGACAATCAAGAGTTAGATAAGCATAATTCGATCTATTATTATTAGGAATACCCATAAAGTGATTTCTAATCAATTTCCACTGCTCAATTTATAATCAATTATGATGCACTTCATAGAAGATACATTATACGGTGAATGCCGAAATTTCACCAAGAATTGAAGTATGTTTACACGAAGAATTAAACATTGTTGCTCAGAAATTTCATTCAATACAGATGATCAGATGCACATATTTCTTTGAATTGACAGGTCCAAAAATCAGGTTTATATATATGCACCCAGTTTCTAGAAATATACTCTAGATACAAATAACACAATTAAAAATACAGATGCGCACTAGTTTTCCAACATAGGGAGCTCGATCTTGAACATGTACTCTTTCTAGGAATTCATATATTAATAACTAGAGGTCTATTGAACCAAGATTTACAACAAAGTATCCACGTCACAGATTTTTATTCAAGTTAGATATCTGCAGGTTAATCAGCAGATCTCAAAGAATGCCTCATGTGGTATACACACACATTTATAAATAAACTAGGCTGTCCGTCCGTCCATGGTGGGCGCCTCCTCGCCTTTGTGGCCACAGGAATATTAAATCTAATTTTTCTAGATAGGTTTGCTACTGCAATATTATAGTCTGTGAGCATTCTATTAAGAAAAATAAAGTAAAATCTCAATCTAAGTTTCCTAGATAGTTTTGCTACTGCAGTATTATAGTCTGCTAGCATTCTATTAAGAAAAATAAAGTAAAATCTAAATCTAAGTTTCCTAGATAGTTTTGCTACTGCAGTGTGTGAAGGAAACTTAATGATTACCCAAAGTTCGCAAAGACCCGCTCGGCTTTGTTGTGAAACTTCGATGTTGTTGGCTACGAAGATCCTCATAGGCTTTGTAGTGGTCCCGGGTACATGCTGGCTCCGGAACTTTGCCCTCCCCAGGAAAAGTAACCATGCCAAGGTAATGCTCCTTAATGAGGCTCCCAAGGACGCCGTTCACGTGTCGGTACTTTCCCGTGCTAGCTCCAGCTTTCTTCCAACCACTACATAATGAGAAGCCAAAGTTATTAGCAATTGTTGCATACATTGAAGGTAGAAAATGGGAAGCCAAAGTTAGTTACATTTCTCCACATGGAGCAATATATGGCCTCTGCTCCACAGGAAGCCCTCGTTCCAGGAGCCTTGAGGAACCACATAGGTACACGGACCGACCCTGCTCAACTTGGATGAAACCAGCATGCTCCTCGTCAGAGGTCGAGGCCTCCTTGTCAGAGGTCGGGGCCTCCTCGTCAGAGGCCTCCGACGACAACCGCTCTTCCTCCACCCTCTTAGACACAGGGGAGTGAGACACCGGCTCGTCCTCCACCCTCTCAGACACGGGGGTGAGACACCGGCTTGTCCTCCACCCTCTCACACACGGGGGAGTGAGACACCGGCTCGTCCTCCACCCTCTCAGACACGGGGAAGTGAGACACCGGCTCGTCCTCCACCCTCTTAGACACGGGGGCGTGAGACACTGGCCGAACCGGGTTTTTCTTAGCATTTGCTCCACGTGCACCTCTTCCCCGGCCTTTTCCTCTCCCTCGATGAGTCTGAGGATGAGAGGAAGGCGGAGGATCGGCGATAAAAGTGCTAAGCAAAGATCTTGCTATGGGGAGCCCGGGCTTTTTCCTTTGCGGGCCCACCATGCTTCACTCACCTGCTATGACAAAAAGTAAAGCAATTAGTACAAATACAAGATTATAGTTTAAATAAATAAGCATAAGTTCAAACAATTGTCGCAATGAGAATTGCCAATGAAATTGTAGTACAAATACATTATAGTTCAAACAAATAAGCATAAGTTCAAAAAACATACGCAATGAGAATTACCAGGCAATTATAGTAAAAAAACTACATTATACTTCAAATAGATAAGCATAAGTTCAAAAATATTACAAATTCAACATTACAACATGTTTGAGATCATCTGGGTCATGGTAAAGCAACTAGAACAAAATCAACATTACAGTTCAACACTACGACTAAAAATAGTCGGGATCATCTGGATCACAATCTGTCTCTTCTTCAAGGTCAGTCCTAGCCTTGTCATCAGTATCATACGTGTCGTCAAGGATGTTGTCCTCATGTTGACCGTCATCGTCACCTTCATCGGCAATTCCTAGACGTAACCGTTCAAGCATTGAGAGGTCTTCCACGTTCGTAACCTCTTCTTCTTCCTCTTCAACTTCTTCTTCTTCACTGTCAATGTGTACTTCCATGCGTGGATGGATGTTGAGACGGCCTCTAGGCCCATGTTCTTCTTGGACGAATTCTCCATCATATGTGTCAGGGTCGATGTGAGGTTGATAATCCTCTTCACTGGGGGAAGGATGTTTACGATGTGGCGGCACATCGTACACGACATCCCAACCCTTAAGGTACTTCTTTTGGCATGCATACTTGAGATAAAAAACTTGTGTCGCCTGTTGAGCCACAATATAGACATCTTCACATTCTAATTTGCTGTCTTGTCGAATTCCGACTTGCCCAATATCATCCCTCCGCCTAACCTTCTCCGGATCAAACCAATGGCATTTGAAGACAACGACTTTCGGAGGATTTGCCCCAAAGTAATGCAGTTCATATATTTCATCAAGTCTTCCATAATACTCAACTCCATTGTAAATAGCCGACACTCCCATGTTCCTTGATTTTAGAACGTCCCGACGTTCCTCGTTCCCATGTGTGCGGAAGCGATACCCATTGAGTTCGTATTTATCAAATGTACCGACCTTATAGTCAAACCCATTAGCAACTTGTTTCAACTCTTTGTCCAATATCGACATACCCTACAAGTTTAAGAGAGAAGGATAGGTGTATTAGTCGCACGTAATACCAATTTCAAGTGTTCCAAGCAGTATACCTTACCTTTTCTCTGAACCAAGAAATGAAACCATAATTGCCGTCTCCTTCACCACCAAGAAGCTCATACTCTTCAAGTGAATCACGTTCGACCCCTCCATTCGAGAATTGGGTAATAAATTCACTTCCCAATGAGAAATGAGCAGAGTTAAGAGAGAAACATGTGAGTAAATGTTACATAATGTACCAACACTTACTCAATGTACGACCGCACTTCTTGAAGGTTGGCGAGGATATACAACGTAAGCGATTTCCACTCTTTCGGATCCAAATTCTTTGAACTAGAAGCACCCACAGGTCCGAGTTTCCCTTTGAAGAGGCTGAGCTTGGATTCATGTTTAGGGTCGCCAGTATTGTATCGAGACTTTGCATTATGCAAGCTTGGAATATTGGCCGCATAGCGTGATGTCGTGAAGTTTGTAATCTCCTCTGCCAAGAATGCCTCGGCTATGGAGGCTTCAATTCTACATTTATTTCTACATTTAGCTCGAAGAGTCTTCTGCATTCTCTCAAGTCCATAGCACCAACGATTCTGCACAGGGCCACCCATTCTTGCCTCGGAAGGGAGGTGTAAAATCATATGTTCCATTGGATTAAAGAATCCTGGTGGAAAGATCTTCTCTAGCTTGCAGAGCAACTCGAGGGCCCATTCTTCCATCTCATCTATCACAGTAGGAGATACTTCTTTAGCACAAAGAACACGGAAGAAATAGCTAAGCTCTACCAATACTTCCCAATCATCCTCAGGGATATAGCCTAGAATCATCACCGGCATTAACCGCTCAAGCCATATGTGCCAATCATGACTCTTCATCCCATTGAGCTTCAATTTATCAAGATTCACTGCCCTCATAAGGTTCGCTGCATACCCATCGAGGAACAACAAAGTTTTGAACCACATGAGTATCTCCTTCTTTTGTTCCCTAGTAAGAACAAACCTCGCCTTTGGCGTCGTCCGATTTTCTTGCCCTCGGGTTGTCGCAAGTTTTGTTGGTCTATGACATAGCTTCATTACATCAAGTCTAGCCTTAGTATTATCCTTCGTCTTCTCGGCAATGTTGAACAATGTGCCAAAAATGGCCTCGGCGATATTCTTTTCAGTGTGCATTACATCAATATTATGTGGAAGCTCGAGCTGGTGGAAGTGGGGAGATCCCATAAGCATGGCTTATGAGTCCAGCGTGTTCTTCGTTATATCCCAAGAAATACCACGGACGTTTGGGATCGAGTGGAGAGCATTTAGTTGATCACGAATTTGTTCACCCGTCATCTCGGTGGTGCCGAGTGTTCAACGACTTCACCTTTCATGAAGTTCTTCTTGTCTTTTCTGAATGGATGGTCAAGACGCAAATGTTGTCTATGAAAATCGAAGCAAGAATACTTGCGACCATGCTGCAACCAATGGCAGTTCATGCTTACCTTGCACCTTGGGCATGGGAACCTCCCATGCACAGACCACCCCATGAAAAGTGAATACTCCGGTAAGTCATGAAATGAGTACTGGTACCAAACATGCATTGTGAAGTTCTTTTTGCTAGCAGCGTCGTATGTCCGTATACCGTTCACCCAAGCTTCTTTCAACTCATCTACAAGTGGTTGCATGTACACACTTATATTCTTCCCTGGATATTTGGGTCCTGGAATTATCAACGACAGGAACATGTGCTTGCGTTGCATTATGGCGCCGGGGGGGGGGGGGTGGGGAGGTTGAGGGGAACAACAAACACGGGCCAACAACTATATGTCTTTGACACCATACCAAATGGATTGAACCCATCAAGTCCGATGGCAACTCATGCATTCTTTGCCTCTTTTGCTTTCTCATGATGTATGCGAACGAAACTCTTCCAAGCTTGGGCACAAAACGGATGTATCAGCATCGGTCTCCCATGATCATCTTTGTCGTGTCTTATCACATATTTGTGCCATGTCATCTGTTTGGCTGTATCTTCGTTCAAGTAAAGGCGTTGAATTCTTGGCAAGATTCGAAAATATCGGAGAACATTTGCGGGGACTTTGCTCTGCTTCTTCGTACCATCACTGAGGTCTCTCTCGACATACCTAGAGGCTTTGCACTTGACGCAATACTTGTCATCGGCATACTCTTTCGTAAATAAGACACATCCATTTGGACAAGCATGTATCTGCTCATAGGGCATCTTAAGTGCACGAAGGATTTTCTTCGCTTCATACCAACTTTTAGCCAGTTTGTGACCTTCGGGGAGAAAGCGACCCCAAGATGTCACCATCGAATTAAAGCAATCTCTACTCATGTTGAACTGGGTCTTTATAGACATTTCTTGTGCAATGGCATCCAACTAACATTGGTTTGTGTGGTCGTGAAGAGGTTGTTGTGAGGAATTCAGCATTTCTAAGAAGGCCCTCGGAGACTCCTCCGGTTCTTCCACTGATCCCTCTTCACGTGCATCGTTGAAGTCAGCTACGATGTCAACTATCCCGGTACCATTGTTGTCGGTTCGCCGACGCACCACCTCCTCTCTGCTACGTTCAGGATCGCCATGAAGGGTCCACCGGGTATACCCACTCTTAAACCCATGCTTCTGCAGGTGCACACACATCGTCTTCTTCGACTGTTCTGTGCCGTTGCGACACTTCAAGCAGGGGAACCAACTTTTTCTTTGGCCTCTAGCAAATGCTTCCTCCACAAATTCATTGGTCTTCGTCACCCATTCAGTGGTCATGCCAGCCTGATTAGGGTGTCCAGTGTACATCCACTCACGATCATCCATACTGGTACTTGCACTAACAGTAGGGGCACCAAATTCATATTCATCAAGATAAGTATATTGTAATTAAGACTAGACACACACCTAATTACCATTGTCATATTATTTACGCCATGATTTTAATTTTCTACCATACAAAAGGGAAACGTGCATCCATGGATTGAATCCTATCTCTAATAGGTAAAGATGGGTCCTAATCCCACCCGAGTACGTGTAGATTGGGTTCGTTTCCCGTGCTCTACTCCGGTCCTCGGCAAAATTTGGCAGCACCACCCGCTGTTCTCCGGATACGTCTCGACAACAAGCCGAGAGAATGTGCACCCGGAGAACAACGAGGTGGCGCTGACGAAATTTTGCCGAGGACCGAAGTAGAGCACGGGAAACGAAACCCAATCTACACGTACTCGGGCTGTCCATGGATAACGTGGACAACTCGAAAGGACGACGGTTATAAATATGCAAAGACATGCATATTTATAGATGCCACCCTTTCAAATGGGAGACGCCTAGGTTACGAGACTTGACATGAAAATAGAATCTAGTGGCATCGGCACGACGAACGGAACGAAGCAAATAGGGGAGGGGGAGGAGATGACAGTCAAGCTCACCCCGAGACCGTAGAGGCGGTAGTCGAACAAAGATGGCAATGGCAACGGGCCGGACAATGCTCCTCGAGGTGAAGAGAAAATCCCTGCACATGAAAAGCACCGGCACAACCAACATAAGCACTCGTGAAACAATCTGATAAAAACATTATCAACATCATCTCACAATTGACAACTATATATATATGTGTAGCAAGACTAGACTCTCTGGCTTGTCTTCTCCAATCTAAGCATGTTGCAAAAAACTGAGCATTTAATTTCCTAGGAGCATTAATCAAAATTTGAAATTTTGCCTTGCAGAACAACCATATTATGGACAAGCACAAGGCTGCCTTATACTAAAAATTTAGGCGGAAGAAAATGGAAAGGATACATCCATCGACAAATCATCCATACATCCATCTATGCATCCATCCTTACATACATCTATAAATCCATCCACATATACTTCAATACATACATCTATCCATCTAAAAGAATACGAACAGAGATGGGGAGCGGTGCTCACCGTGGGGTGGGGAAGAGGGGGGCTTGGGGCAAAGGGGGAGGTGGTGCCCCGCTTCGGTGGTGACCAGCGTCGGCGGATGCGTAGGAGGGAACCGGCGGCAATGCTGCCCACGGCAGTCGTGCCGCTAGGGCAGGGGAGGACGGCCCGGTGGCGGTCGCGCCATTGGAGGAGGACGGGTGGGGGGCCCAGTGGACAAGGGTTCCGACGGCGGCGCGGTGGAGGCGGGGACCAGCTGCGGCGGCGCGGTGGAGGTGGAGACGGGCAGCGGCGGCGTGGTGGAGCCGGGGACGGGCGGTGGCGGCGGCGCGGTGGAGCCGGGGACGGGCGGGGATAACCTAGCGCGCGCGGTCGAGACAGAGGAATCGGGGATGATGTGGTCGGGTGGGTTTTTTTTTCTTAATTTCCATTAACTTGCCGTTAGTGGGACCAAAAGGAGACGGCAAAGCAAGGCTCGGTGCCAGGTATTTTTTTCTATTAGTTCGCCGTCAGTAGGACAGAAGGCAGACGACAAAGCAACTGACTTTGTCGTCAGTGGATGACAAACACAGACGGCAAAACTGGGGCACCGTTACCTACCGTCAAACTAGACATGTGTCCATCCTTTGCCGTCACTCAGTGAAACAACAGATGGCGAAGAGCCAGTTTGCCGTCTTGGTTTCTTTGCCGTCATCCTTTCGCTAGGTTTGCCGTCAGCCAGCGCGCTCACAGACGGCAAAGCGCAGATTTGCCGTTAGTCAAACTTTGCCGTAAGCTCCTCACGGCAAAACTTTCTTTGCCGTCTACCCCGACGAAATGCTGACGGCAAAGCCGCTCACTGACTGCAAAC
This sequence comes from Aegilops longissima, assembly GCA_021605205.1. Classification (NCBI taxonomy): domain Eukaryota; kingdom Viridiplantae; phylum Streptophyta; class Magnoliopsida; order Poales; family Poaceae; genus Aegilops; species Aegilops longissima. The sequence goes on along the minus strand of JAHIAM010004222.1, from coordinate 219,761 downwards.
TAGCAGTTTCCTGTAGTGGGTCGTGCGCGTGGGGATAAGGTAGGGATAGTTGCAGTGCGTTTGCCAAAAGCGCTACAGCTAATCTGAATAGCGATGGCGCCTTGCACATAAACCGCTCTCGTTAAGTGTAACTATACAAAAATACGTCAATGCAAACAATACATTGGCCATCAATGATCTTTTGTGTACAATCTGAATTGTCAATATGATTCCTATCCGGTAGGAACGGAGAGGACTCATATTCTGACCTAAATTTACACATAGAGTTCAAGAAGACCAACTGGTTGTGGTAGTTTCAAATAACATATTTAAGGTGGTAAACACCACATTCACGGGCGAGGTGGGACTAAACTTGTGGGCTGATCTTAGAAGTAGCGGTTTTTCAATAAGTGCGCTGCTGCTAACTTCTATGGTAGTAGCGCGGTTTATTATAGAGCGCTCTTGCTATAACTAGCGAAGTCGAGGTCATGGCAATTATACCAGCAGCGCTGTTTGTGGTGGACACGCTACTGCTATTTTCCTGTCACAGCGTGTTTCTCTAACACGCGTTGCTGCTAAGTAGCAACAGCGTGGTATTTTGTGGTGTGCTGCTGGTAAGATTCTGTGTATAGGCTTTTTCCTAGTAGTGCGAGTAACACCTAACGGACACTTTCTTTGCCGTCCGCTAGCTGACGGCAAAGAATGTGGCCAAACTAACGTCCGTTAGCAAGGATCTTTGCCGTCGGCTAGCAGACGGCAAAGAACCGTGCCCTAACTAAAATCCATCGACGCCCGCAGTCGGTGTCAAAACCGGTGGATCTCGGGTAGGGGGTTCTGAACTGTGCGTCTAAGGCGGATGGTAACAAGAGGCAGGGGACACGATGTTTTACCCAGGTTCGGGCCCTCTTGATGGAGGTAATACCCTACTTCCTGCTTGAATTATCTTGATGATATGAGTATTACAAGAGTTGATCTACCATGAGATCGTAGAGGCTAAACCCTAGAAGCTAGCATATCGTATGATTGTTCTTGTGCTACTGACTAAACCCTCCAGTTTATATGCACACTAGAGGGGGCTAGGGTTACACAGAGTCGGTTACAGAGAAGGAGATCTAACATCCGAATCGCTAAGTTTGCCTTCCACGCAAAGGAGAGTCCCATCTGGATACGGGACGAAGTCTTCAATCTTGTATCTTCATAGTCCAACAGTCCGGCCAAAGTACATAGTCCGGCTGTCCGGATACCCCCTTATCCTGGACTCCCTCAGTATTCCCCGAACCAGGTGAGGGAGTCCTGGATTAGGGAGTGTCCGGATGGCCGGACTATGACCTTTGGCGGACTCTTGACTATGAAGATACAAGATTGAAGACTTTGTCCTGTGTCCAGATGGGACTTTCCTGGCGTGGAAGGCAGGTTGGCGATACGGATATGTAGATCTCCTACCATTGTAACCGACTCAGGTAACCCTAACCTCTTCGGTGCCTATATAAACCGGAGGTATTAGTCCATAGGACGAACAACAATCATACCATAGGCTAGCTTCTAGGTTTAGCCTCTAATCTCGTGGTAGATCTACTCTTGTACTACCCATATCATCAATATTAATCAAGCAGAGTAGGGTTTACCTCCATCGAGAGGGCCCAACCGGTAAAACATCGTGTCCCTTGTCTCCCGTTACCATCCGCCTAGACGCACAGCCGGGACCCCTACATTAGATCCGCCGGTTTTGACACCAACATTGGTGCTTTCATTGAGAGTTCCTGCGTGTGCGTCATCTTTAGGCCCGATGGCTCCTCCGATCATCAACAACGATACGCTCGGTGTGAGACTTTTCACCCGGACAGATCTTCGTATTCGGCGGCTTTGCCTGCGGGCAATTAAGCAGCCATCCGAGCAGATTGAAAGCTCGCCCAGCCATCGGTCAGATTTGGAAGTTTGAACTACGGTGGCGTCGCGGAGACTTGATCTTGATGGGTTCGAGCCACAGCTAAACACGCCGCCTTTATCACGAGGGCATGATCTAGCTCTGCCGCGAGCAGTGTCTGGAGGCCACACCGGTGTCGCTCCGACCCTTAGCTCGGGCGAGATGCGCCGATCGAGGATGGGTGGCTGGACACCGCCTCGGGGGCTGCGATCTCTACGGCGATTTAGCCGTACACCTACCCCGTCTTTTGCAAAGCTCGTGACTCCAAGGTGCCGGACTCCGAGCCTTCGCGCCCCGCCAATCGAATCCGGTTGGGCGCCGATCATGGAATTAACGCGCGGATATCTTTCATTTTCGCCCTTTGGCGACATCCTGAATTCACTAAAGTCTCTCTCTTTATCGGAGAGCCTGGCAGATTATGGTGAGGAAGGTTGGGATGCGGGCGACGAAGAAATTCAAAGCCCACCGCCACCCGCCGTAGCCACTTGTCGATGATTTAACCGACATGCTCGACTTGACTCGAAGACATCGGCGGTATGGACGGCGATGCAGAGGCGACCAGAACCAGCACCCACGAGGCCTTTGGAAGGCCACCTCGTCATCGACATATACATGGTGGACATCCCAAAAGATGGGAATGGCAATGGAACAGCGGAGGATGACCCTCCAAGAAGCAGCCTAAGCGCCCGGCGTCGTGGCGCCGCTCTAAATCCGCCACAGCAAAAACGGTGATTCCGGCACAGGAGACAGTAACACCCCGGACAGTGCCAAAGACAACATCCTCCAGCAAGATTCAGCGCAGGAGGATGGGGAAGCCAGCCCTCATGAGAGAGCAGCAGAAAGAGAGGTAGAGGACGATAATTACATGCCTCCCTCCGAAGATGAGGCAAGCCTCAACGACGACGAATTCATCATGCCCGAACAAGAGCGTTTCAAACGCAGGCTTATGGCCACGGCAAGCAGCCTCAAGAAAAAGCAGCAACAACTTAGAGCTGACCAAGACTTGCTAGGCGACAGACGGATGAAGTCCTTGCGGCGAAGAGTATGAACTTCGGCGCCCTCCAAGAAACTACCAAAACGCAGGCTGCTACCCGATTAGAGGAGGAAGCACCCAAACCTACATCACCAGCGCGTGATACGGCTGACCGGCCACCTCGTGGCCGCGACAAAGAGGCCTCTCGGCCCTCAACTCAAACCGCACTCCGATGCCGCTCAAAAAATACCAAGGCGCGGGGAAATGTGCCAGACCTGCGAGATACATTGGAGGACAGGGCAAGGCAAACAAGATCGATCTACAGATCGCGTGGGTGCCCCATGACACATGACGATAACTGTCGTGGTTTTGTCACGGCAGATGTCCTCATGAAAGGACTTAGTCGTGGAGCCATCGCTCGGGTTAACTTGAAGGGGTTAAGCGGACGCAAAGACACAAGAGTTATACTAGTTGGCTACTTGATGAAGGTAAAAGCCTCGTCTAGTTGTGATGGGATTGATGTGGTCTCGATGACTAGGGAGCAAATAAGCCGCCTAGGCCTCGAGTTGTTGTTGTCGTCCTTGAACCGTCCCCGGTCGTCCCCTTATATACACGGGTGGCGCCTGTCCGGTTGAAGAGTCCCAATCTCCGGTTCATACTGTATCGGGGTTGGTCTCTCTCTATTCCTAACTTACAATACAAGTTTACATACCATGCGGTTTACGGCTCTGAGGATCTAAACCGACTACAGGCCTTGGGCCCTTACTTTCATGCCTCTTGGGCTTTTACACCGTTGAACTACGATGAAGTTAACCCGGCGAGATAGGCCCGTTTACGCCCAGCAGTAATATCTAACATTAGGCCCAGTTGATTTGAACAGGTTCATGTCAATCCTTGATAAAACCTTCATCTTCAATACCTTCTTGAAATCGTTGAACCGCCGTGATGTCACCTTCTCCGGTTGCTGTAAACCGGCATGACGTCCCCATAAAGATAGCATTCATGATATCTCCTTTGTTTAACAGATCCGCAATAATCAAGGCGACAACTCTGCTTCCTAGATTTGTGGCTCCTTGATTCACGCGCCTGACACAGGTATCTTGCCTTATAAATAGGACCGAAAGGTCATTCCTTTTCTCCCCTCCGTCCCCTTTCTCTTCGTCTTCCTCGCGTCGCTGGCCTCGGAGCTCCGCCGCCGCCATCGGCCTCTGCACCGTCTTGAGCCGCTGCATCAACCTGAACGCACCAAAGAAACGCAGCACTCTTCCGCATCCTCTCAACTCAGGTAGGTCCTCGGTTCCCCTCGACCTAGATTCGTTCTAGGGTTTCTTGTTCTTGCAGTGCTCCATTAACTGTTCATGCTCATGCCAGACTCCTGGATAGATCTGTGACACCTTGCTCTGATTAGTAGTGGCTTTTAGCATTCGCCTGTAGTCTCGTGCTCACGTTCATAGATCTCGAGCATTATCTCCTGCTTATTGCATCAATATTGCTCTGCTTTATTCTTTTTTGGATATTTTCTTCTTTTACGATCGGCTTCAGATCCTTCATTGTAGAGAAATCTTGCGAAACCTGTTTCGCACATTAGCCGTTCGCAACCTCAATTGTTGTCAATATTTAGACCAAGCGGTTTAACTTAACATAGAAAAATTAAATAAACGGTATACACCATTAGTCCCCTTGTTGAGCGGCGAACTCCTTAACGGACAATTGTCGCTTCATAGAACTCGGTTTAGATGTATTTGTCTCCGATTTAGCATTGTACACGGTTCTCTCTTTGTCCCAACACATTTCTTGAACGGTTTATATTTTTGTAGATGGACAAACAAGTATATGAGTGCAACTGGGCTCCTTCCGTGTCACTTTGAAACTCAATTAAACAATCTGGTCTGTTGGCGCTTTAAGCGGTAAAAATACTATCCTTTGGAGGTTCACGGCAAAGAATGTCCACCCACACCTCAAGAAGGAGAGATTGTAGTTTTCGCAGATCACTTAGCCGGGTTTTAACCCACCGGTTCAAAATTTTACCGGGATGTGTTAGCCAATTTTCAACTCCGTCCGCAAGATATGGGTCCCAATTCTGTTACCAACATTTGTCACTTCCAAGTGCTCTGTGAGGCATACTTTCAAGAAGAACCCACAGTTGAACTTTTTAGAGACTGCTTCCATCTAAACCGCCGCACAAAATTCACCGACGGGCCCAACACAGAATTGGGTGGCGTGGCGATTCAAAAAAGAAAGGAGGTCACTTATCCTCATGTCAAACTGCACAACCACCCCAAGGAATGGAATCAAACATGGTTTTATTGCAAAGACACTTCACCTGCCAATGAGAATCCTTTGCCGGTTTTTCGTCGGGCGACTCGAATACACATCCCTTTCATAAAGATTAACCGCCAATGAGAGAAGTAATCGCTCCTCAACTCTCAAGCTCGAGCCTTCATGGCCAATGGTTTAACGAATTGATCTCGCACGCTGTTGGATATCATGGAGCATACTGCCCCTCTCAAAGCCTCCGGTTTAATGTGTGAGTACCTTTGGTAGTGTCGGCGACCCCTACGACACGTTAATATCCAGCTCACCAATGATGAGGTCACCGAGGCGATGAAGAAAATGTTGAATGAACGGAACACCTCATGCCCGAACGGTCTGCTCCCTTACGTGCTACCAACAAACCTCCATCGTAAGACTTTTGACTATTTTTACTGAATATATTACTGCTATTTCGCATCATTTTCAACATCAACTGCTGCTTAATCAGGGCGATGATCCATTCTGGAGGAAGAAACGTTCACAAGAGAAACCAGAGAAGCGAGACAAACCGGAAAAACCAATCCGGCAAAAGACCAAAGCTGTCAAAAAGACTGCCCATAAGAGGAAAACCACTTGCATCTTGATCCGGTGTGGATGATGATGTGGGTAATCCGGACCTTGAGGTAGAACTTGATTCACTTGGCTTACTTTTCACATGCCTAATTAATGATGATATTTGTCGATGATGATCTTTGAAACCAGATAATGCTGATGTTTTAGAGGTAACTATTCTCTCCTCGACTCAAATCCTTTGCCTTCACTAAAAATCCGTCGGCAAACTGGAAAATTAATTTTCTCATCCCTTGCTAACTTGGATCCCAAATTTCTTATGAAGACTCAACAACATGAAGCTCGCCGCACAACTTGGCACAGCGCCGGTAGTTACCTCCACGGTTTACGAACAGTCCGGTTCGGAAGCGTCGTTCGAAGGTCTCTAATTTGCTTGTCGGTGTTTATCCTAAAGCAGGCTGTTTTCGTCAACCCTTAATCCGTCGACTCCGATTATCGGGTCACTTCCCATTCCTCATCTGGCGAGTCATCACCACTCATTGCCACCACTTAAAACGGTGCTTGGGTAAGTTATACCTTTCATATTGTTTCTACTGCATCATTGTGTAGTATATGCCGTATTTGACTGTTATTGTGCCTTTTCAGGGCCAAGCCTAGGCCGAGCAAAAAGGCTCGTCTGGATAAAACGGCCGACGAAGAGACTGCCCCTGAACCGGACAGCGCCCCAAATCTTGAAGCGGCTATCTGTGAAGATACGCCCAATGATTCGCCACTGCAAGATGACGATTTTTTTGCTGAAGAAAGGCCTGTTGACACCTCCCTTCCTGCTGACCAGCCCAGATCGAAGCCCAACCCGGATTGAAAAATCCACCAGTCCAATCCGACCTGCTGACAAAACGACTGTCCCTGGTCAAACTGGTGATACCAAGGACGATGACGTTGTGATTACTGGCTTTGGCCACAGCAAACAGGGTAATCCGGTCGCTTTATCCAAACATTCTGCCAAAGAAGAATTTGCCACCATGAGCAAGGGCAAGTGGGATGTTGATCTGGCAACTTACGCCGCTCTGAACCCCCAAGACCTTCATTCTGGCTACTTGAACCGGCTGTATACCAGCCGTGATTATGAAGCTGGCCTGGTGAAGATGATGAAAGAAAAATTGAGGTAATTTTGTTAACTCTCCTAGCCCCAAGGGCGGTTCAACTTAGTATAGTTAAGCGGGACTTAGCATAAACTCAATGCTTGTAATCCACCGATGTAGCCCTCAAAGGCGGTTCAACTTAATATATTTAAACCGGACTGTAATTTAAATCGCCGCATCAGAACATGTTCGAACAAATAGCCATTAGCCCCCAAGTGCCAAGTTGAATACCTGTATTGAGCTTGGGACTTTGTGATTTTATTGGTAGATGAAGATCAAATATGCATTAGCCCCCAAGTGACAAATGTATGTCTGGTTATGCACTTGGGACTTGTAATGAAGATATTTAACATGCTCCCTTTTTGTTGCAGAGTGAGATACACCAACAAGCCTCACAAATCAATGATCTTCAAGAAAATCAGAAATCTCAACAAGCAGAAACCTCCAAGGCCAAGGATGAGCTAAAAACCGCCTTGACTACTAGGGAGCAGCTCAAGGAGTGGTTCAAGTCTGAACGGGCCGGCTGGGATACTGAAAAGGCCGCTTTAACCAAAAAGGTTGAAAATGCTGAAGCTGCCCTTAAACCGGTGGTAGATGAGCTGACCAACGTGAAGCGGCAAGTGCATGCCATGACTGTTGCCATCTTCGGTAAGCTTCCTTTGGCTTCTGTGATAATATTGGCCTTCTAATGATAAGTCCGGTTTGTGATTTCTCTTGCAATGCTGTAGGCACACGCATTGGTCACTTGGGGTCAGATGTCCGGATGAAATTGAAAGTTGCCTACACTTTAATAGAGCAGCTGTACACTGGAGCGCAGCTGATCATCTCCACTTCATCACATAACAATACAGCACCCTCCTTCATTCAATATACTCTTAGGAGGTTGTCAATGCTTCCCGCCCGGATTGAAGAGCTGAAGAAATCTGCTGCTCGAACCGGCGCCATTAACGCCTTAATCCGGGCAAAAGTATGGGTGCCAGATTTCGATCCTATTGAGGCAGCTCAGGGCTATCCCAGTCTGAAGGAAGACGGTTCAGAGTTCAACGAAGATGATCTGAGAGCGATAAACCGGGCGGTGCGCCCGCTGGCTTGCCAATTGGCCGAAGAGGCAAACTTGTCGCATTATCAAGCTCAATATGACGATCAGAACAAACGAGTAGCTGCACCTATTCGAAGCGGAGAACCTGATCCCTCAATCCGTAAGCATACTTACGCTCCGATATTGAACCATCTTCCCGATCCATGAGGAGGCTGTCTTTCAAGCTTTAATGGGAATCGATGGACCACTTGTTGACTTCCGGCCGCTGGGTAGAGATGAAGAAGCTGAAGTGGCGCAGGACGACCCACAACCATCAGACCGGGGCGGCGAGCAAGCATGAACCGGAAGCCGATTTGAATAGCTGCTTCATTAGATTCCGCCAAGAAACAATGATCTTATTTGGGCACCATGTTGCCTTGTAATAGGATAGCCAACACTCTTGCTTTTAATATGCCTTCGTGCATAGGTGCTAATACTTTTGCTTGAATGATCGAAACTTTCAATCTATATTGCCTGCAGTCACAAAATCTTAAACCGCCACGGTAGTTTGTGCCGCCAGCCGGCTTGTGACGTTCATATATATATGAAATGAGATATTGAGGTATATAATCAGAATTTGTGATACAAAATACCTGCCATCGCTGGGCATAAAGTTGGCTTAGCCAATCTTGAAGCGGAGGTTGTATAAACCCTTACCGTTAAAGGAGAAAACAGCTCCTGTGTTTACAATGCCGGTTTACCATGTAAACTGTGCCGGGTCATGACAAGCCCCCTGTTACTCCATAATGGGATGTTAACAGAAAAAGTCAAACCGGAAATAATTATCTCCGGATTAAAAATGGACCAAATTTTATCAATTGACAGTTTGAACCAGTTTAAAAATGTTACCGGTTTAAGAAACGCAACAAAGATCAAATAACAGTTATGAAAAAATATGGAGACAAAGGTAATGATAAAACCGTTTGCAAACAGAGGCTATACTGAGCCGATCAGATGGTGTTACCATGGTCGGACACGACCAAGCTCCCAATAAAGGTGTAGCCCTTGTTCAAGTCAGCCAGGTCCCCAACTGAAACCGTGGCATTATGCCGATCAAGTGGCGTGTTAATGGTTCGGGTTCGACCAAGCCCCCAAGTGATTCTATGGCCTTAGGCCGATCAAGAGGCGTGACTGGTTCAGACTTGACCATGTCCCCAAGTGATCTGGTGGCTTTCGCTATCAAAAAGGCGTTCCATTGGTTCAGACACGACCAAGCCCCCAAGTGATATCATAATGCTTTTGGAAAGCAAACTTAGGGGGTAAACCGGAGGCCTCTTTAAGACAGAAAAACTCCATGTAACCACGCATGATGTAACAGAACAGATACCCCGCTTTAGCTGAGGCTCCGGTTTATTACTTTATTTATAATATCTACACTTGTCATAATATGTACATAAGTAGAGCCGATGGCTCGTATAATAAGGCGAAGATGAGCTATGTTCCACGGCCGGTTGGTCTCCTCCTCGGCGTGCGTGAGTCTTTATGCTCTTGAATATCGATCGATAAATACGACCGTTGTGCAGATTCTTGCTGACCACGAAAGGTCCCTCCCAAGGTGGGGATAACTTGTGCATATCACCGGTCTTGGATGAGCGAAGCACCAAATCTCCTTCTTGAAAAGTTCGGTTACGACCGGCGACTATGGTAGCGACGAAGATCCTGTTGGTAAATCGCCGAGCGGGCAGCTGCTATGTCACGCTCCTCATCCAACGGTCCATAGCGTCTTGCCGTGTCATCTCGTTGTCCGCTTCAACATAAGCTGCTACGAGGTGAATCATGCGGATATCCTTTGGGGAGAACCGCCTCCGCTCCATATACCATAAAGAACGGTGTGTATCCCGTGGATCTGTTAGGCGTAGTATTTATACTCCATAACACAGACGGTAGCTCCTCTACCCAACAACCCGGTGTCCTCTGCAAAGGGACCATAAGCCGGGGCTTGATGCCTCTCAAGATCTCTTGATTGGCTCTTTCGGCTTGACCATTGGACTGTGGGTGAGCTACTGAAGAAACGTCAAGCCGGATGTGCTCACGTTTGCAGAACTCCTTCATGGCACCTTTGGACAAATTGGTACCATTATCTGTGATGATACTGTGTGGAAAGCCAAACCGGAAAATCACCTTTTTGATGAACTGAACCGACGTGGCCGCATCACACTTGCTAACAGGTTCTGCCTCTACCCACTTTGTAAACTTGTCGACCGCCACCAAAGAGGGTGGGTCTTCTTGTCCTTGGACCTTTGAAAGGCCCAACCATATCCAGCCCCAGGTTGCAAACGTCCAAGTAATTGGAATCATCCTCAATTCTTGGGCGGTACATGAAACACGTCTGAAAACTTTTGGCAACCATCACATCGTCGACCGGATCTTCCGCATCGGCATGAGCGGTCAACCAATAGAAACCGTGGAGGAATGCTTTATCCACCAAGGATTTTGAACCGGCGTGGTGACCACAATCTCCTTCGTGGATCTCACGCAATATTTCACAGCCTTCCTCAGGGAACACACAGCGCTGAAACGCCCCTGACACGCTGCAATGATGCAATTCGCCATTAACAATGGTCATAGACTTAGATCGCCGGACTATCTGCCGGGCCAACGTCTCATCTTCTGGTAACTCGCCCCGGTTCATTTACGCAAGATAAGGAATCATCCAATCCGGAGTGACGTGAATAGCTGCCACCAATTGAGCCTCCGGATCAGGAATAGCCAAATCCGCTTCACCAGGGAGCTTGGTCGACGGGTTGTGCAGCACGTCCAGAAAAACATTGGGCGGGACCGGTTTGCGTTGAGAGCCCAACCGGCTTAAAGCGTCTGCCGCTTTATTCTTCCAACGGTCCACGTGGTCCACCTGATAGCCCTTGAAATGACCTGCGACAATATCCACCTCACGACGATATGCAGCCATGAGTGGGTCCTTTGAATCCCAAGTGCCAGACACCTGTTGAGCCACTAGGTCCGAGTCACCGAAACACTTAACCCGGCTTAGATTCATCTCCTTAGCCATCCGGAGACCATGGATCAAGGCTTCATACTCAGCTGCATTGTTAGTACAAGGGAACATTAAGCGGAGAACGTAACAAAACTTGTCACCTCGTGAGGAAGTTAATACGACTCCAGCCCCGAGCCCTCAATTGCACGGATCCGTCAAAATGGATGGTCCAATATGTGTGATCCGGCTTTTCTTGAGTTCTTGCAACTCCGTCCAATCATTAATGAAATCCACAAGTGCTTGAGACTTCACCGCCGTCCGAGGCACATACTTCAGACCGTGCGGCCCAAGCTCTATAGCCCACTTAGCAATCCGGCCAGTCGCTTCCCGGTTCTGTATGATATCGCCTAAGGGAGCAGAACTGACCACCGTGATGGGGTGCCCTTGGAAATACCGCTTCAGCTTCCGGCTTGCCATGAAAACTCCATACACCAGCTTCTGCCAATGCGGATACCTTTGCTTAGATTCAATAAGTACCTCGCTGATATAATAAACCGGACGTTGAACCGGATGCTCCTTCCCTGCCTCCTTCCGCTCCACCATAATGGCCCGCCGACCGCTTCGGCGTTAGCAGCAACATATAGCGAAGCGGCTCCTTGTCAATGGGAGCGGCGAGCACGCGAGCGGGTTGGCCAATTGCGCTTTAAGTCCTCAACGCTTCATCGGCGGCCGGACTCGCATAAACTGAATCGTCTTTTTCAAAGATCTGGTACAAAGGATGGCCTTCTCTCGAGGCGGCCGATAAAGCTGGCTCAACAAGGCAATCCGGCCTGCCAAACGCTGGACATCGTTAATACACTTCGGTTTAGCCAGGAGGTAATAGCCGTAATCTTCTCGGATTAGCTTCAATTCCCTGCTGGACACGAGAAAACCCAATAACTTGCCTGCCGGAACACCAAAGACACATTTGGCCGGGTTGAGCATCATCTTGTAAACCCGCAGGTTGTCAAAGTTTTCCTTCAAATCGTCAATCAGTTTCTCCTTCTCCCTTGACTTGACCACAATATCATCCACATAGGCGTGCACATTACGGCCGATCTGTTTATGCAGGCAATTCTGTACACAGCGTTGATAAGTTGCTTGGGCGCTCTTGAGCCCAAAAGGCATAGACACATAGCAGAAGGCCCCAAAGGGAGTGATAAACACCGTCTTCTCCTGGTCCATAACTGCCATCTTGATCTGATGATACCCAGAATACGCATCCAAAAAGCTCAAACGCTCACAACCCGCAGTGGCATCAATAATCTGGTCAATGCGGGAGGGCAAAAGGATCTCTTGGACAAGCCTTGTTAAGATCTGTAATCCACACACATCGCCAAGTGCCGTTTTCTTAAGAACCAGCACCGGATTAGCAAGCCACTCGGATGGAAAACTTCAGCGATAAAACCAGCTGCTAAGAGCCCGCCACCTCCTCTCCAATGGCCTTACGCCTTTCTTCGTTAAACCGGCGGAGAAACTGCTTCACCTGTTTGTACTTGGGATCAACATTAAGTGTGTGATCAGCGAGTTGCCTCGTTACACCTGGCATGTTATAAGGCTTCCATGCAAAAATGTCCCGATTCTCACGGATGAACTCGATGAGCGCGCTTTCCTATTTCGGATCCAAATTGGCACTGATGCTGAACTGCTTGGATGAATCGCCAGGCACAAAGTCAACAAGCTTAGTCTCAGCTGCCGATTTGAATTTCAGGGCCGGATCATGCTCTGTAGTTGGCTTCTTCAATGGAGTCATGTTCGCCGGATCAACATTGTCCTTATAATACTTCAGCTCCTCGGTGGCACAAACCGACTCTGCGTAAGCCGCATCACCTTCCTCACATTCCAAAGCGATCTTGCGGCTCCAATGAACCGTTATTGTCCCCTTGTGACCCGACATCTTGAGCTGCAAATAGATATAACAAGGCCGTGCCATGAACTTGGCATAAGCCGGCCGCCCAAATAGGGCGTGATATGGACTTTGGATTTTTACCACTTCAAACGTCAATGTTTCCGATCTGAGTCATATTCATCACCAAAGGCCACTTCGAGCTATTTTGCCAACCGGATATGCTGACTTGCCAGGTACCACACCATGGAACACTGTATTGGACGGTTTGAGATGTTTATCTGTTAACCCCATACGACGAAAGGTCTCATAGTACGGGATGTTAATGTTGCTCCCTCCGTCCATGAGCACCTTGGTGAACTTATAACCTCCCACCTGAGGTGCCACGACTAGGGCTAGCTGACCCGGATTGTCAACCCGGGGTGGATGATCCTCTCTACTCCATACAATGGGCTGCTCTGACCAGCGTAGGTAATGAGGCACGGCCGGTTCAACAGCATTGACTGCCCGCTTCTGAAGCTTCCGGTCTCGCTTGTCTAAGCTGGTGGTGAAGACATGGTACAGCCCACTATTCAACTGCTTTGGGTTGCTCTGATAACCCGACTGTTGCTACTGCTGGTTGTAACCACCTTGGTTATTCTGATTGTTCTGATTGTTATGTCCGCCCGGATTACCATTAAATCCTGAACCGGAATTTCCTCCACCGTAACCCGGCTCGGATCCTGAACCGCCGCCGGAACCTTGACCATACCGGAAAGCATTAGAACGCTTGAACTCCTGCATAATGTAGCACTCCTTCCAGAGGTGGTTTGCTGGCGTCTCCTTCGTCCCATGCTCCGGACAGGGTTGATTCAACAGATAGTTCAAGCGGTCCGGATTGGGATTAGGCGCTCCACTTCGATTCGACTGTTTACCCTTGCGCCGCTGGCCCTTGTCTTGCGCGTTGGTGTTGGCTACGAAGTCCATGTTGCCATTCGCTTTACGCTTGCCTCCACCATTACCTGCCGAGTGATGTTGCTGGCCCTTGGAGTTGTTGTTCTTCCTTCCCTTCCCTGTCTCGTCATCGTCAGACTCGGGATCCTTGGTACTATCACAATCAGCATACTTCACTAAAGAGTCCATGAGAGTGCCCATGTCATTGCAAAACCGCTTCATGCGCCCCAACTTCAACTTTAAAGGCTTAAACCGGCAGTTGCCCTCCAGGGTTAAGATCGCCGAGTCAGCGTTGATCCAGTCTGACGAGTGCAAGATTTCCGAAACGCGGCGTACCCAATGGGTTGTTGACTCCCCTTCCCCCTGGACACAAGCCGCCAAGTCCACTACGGACATGGGCTGCTTACAGGTACCTTTGAAATTCTGGATAAACCGGTCCATAGCTCGGGCCCATGAATTGATAGAATTGGGTGGCAAGCTCTTCAACCAAGTCATCGCCATTCCTTGAGCATCATGGTGAAGTACTTTGCACACGCGGCCTCATCCACATCCAGCATCTCCATGGCCATCTCATAACTTTCTATCCATGCTTCGAGCTAAATCGGCGGTGTAATTTGGCACCTTGCGCGACCATTGAAGTCCTTGAGCAAGCGCACATTGCGTAAAGCGGGACGAGGCAAGGTACCCCAAAGAGCTAGAGGTAACCCGAGCTCGACCAAGATGGTCAGACGAACGGCGTGGTGATAAGCTGATCTTGTGCTGCTAACACGGCCTCCCTGCGCGCTCGGGCCCGGTCCACCACCTCCTAAGTGTTATCGACGCCATCTGCCGGGTTGTTGCCACGGGGCGCACCACGTCGTGCATTACTTGATACGGCCGGTTCATCCACGTGCCTGCTATAGCTCCGGCTTGGGCGGGGGGTAGAGTGGATCCGGTCGCGGCTGTACGAATACGCTTCCTGTGGTGAATCACCTTCAATTAGAATAGCGTCCAGCCGTGCCGCAGATGCAACAAGGTTATCCATCGGGTTGGAGTAGTGACCCGTAGGTGTTTGCACAGCCTGAGGCGCACTGGCATTATGGCGAGGTATATCTATTAAGAGGGGCTGAACCGGCGCGCCCGTCCCAGGTGCTTCCGCCCGGTTTACCACCGGCGGATTATCGGTTCCCGCCTGGGGGTGTTGAAGAGGTCTCTTCCTCGAAACTGAAGGCAAACGGATCTGTATTTCCTCTTCATGACTTCATGTGACGCGCTTCGATCCAAAGATGAGCCTATAAGCTGCTAAGCGTCTAAGCGCCCCGCTCTGCCCGTCATCTGGCGTCTGCAGCTACTAGATCCGCTTTATCACGAGTGATTTGTTCCTTCACTTCGCAATCTCCGTGTTATGAGCGTCCTGGTCAGCCGGGTTAACCTCTGCCATGAGCGTAGCCAACGCATCGAACAGATCTGATAAAACTTGAGCCGGCGGGCGCACAGAGCCTCCTGCCCCGGCAGCCATCGCCGCTGTTGAACGGCAATCATTGCCGCAGCGGTCGAAGAGTGAAGTACTGCTTGTGTACTGGCCATGAATATTCCAACCCGGTTGGGCAGATCAGAGGAGTCCGGAATACTTTCACCATCGGAACCACCCCCAATCCGGCCATCTTGTAGCTGATAGAGAGATTCAGTTTCTCCGGTTGACGACTCGTCGTCGGAATAGACGACGGTCTCGCCACCAGACTCTGATCCGTCCCCATAAGTTCCTCCATGGATGACTCCCACAAAGGCACGCTTCACGGCCGGTTTAACCTGGGCAGATCTCGTACGCTGAGCCGTCTCGACGAGGTCAGTGCAGATGTCCGGCTCAGGCCCTGGCTCACCAATCTTGCCGATGAAAACGTGTATGCCACCAAAGGGGACCCGGTACCCGTACTCAATCGAGCCGGCCTCGGGGCCCCAGCCTGCATCGTCGATGTAGAGCTTGCCGCGACGACCTTTGGTCATCCGGCCCATAGCATAGCCTTCGAGTCCTTCGAACTTGCCCTCCAAGATCATCAAACCATCGCGCGATAGCCCCACGGTGGGCGCCAACTGTCGTGGTTTTGTGACGGAAGATGTCCTCATGAAAGGACTTAGTCATGGAGCCATCGCTACGGGGTAACTTGAAGGGGTTAAAGCGGACGCAAAGACACAAGAGTTATACTAGTTCGGCCCCTTCGATGAAGGTAAAAGCCTACGTCTAGTTGTGATGGGATTGATGTGGTCTCGATGACTAGGAGCAAATAAGCTTCGCCTAGGCCTCGAGTTGTTGTTGCCTGTCCTTGAACTGCCCCGGTCGTCCCCTTATATACACGGGTGACGCCTTGCTCGATTGAGAGTCCCAATCTCCGGTTCATACTGTATCCGGTTGGTCTCTCTCTATTCCTAACTTACAATACAAGTTTACATACCATGCCGGTTTACGGCCATGTGCTCTAAACCGACTACAGGCCTTGGGCCCTTACTTTCATGCCTCTTGGGCTTTTACACCGTTGAACTACTGATGAAGTTAACCCGGCCCAGATAGGCCGGTTTACGCCCAGCAGTAATATCCCCAACAATAACCGTCACGCCGGATATGGCAACTCCGGCCGGGCCGAACACAGTAGACAAAGCTCATTTGAGCTGCGTCATGATATAGCCCAATACAGAGGCGCCGCACACCCACTATGCTTCACAGTTGAAGTGATGGATCATCAAATCCCTGAGGGTTTCAAACTCGTAAACATTGAATCATACGATGGCACAACAGATCCTGCAGTTTGGATCGAGGACTATCTCCTTCACATCCACATGGCCCGCGTTGATGATCTACACGCCATCAAATACCTCCCACTCAAGCTTAAAGGACCAGCCCGACATTGGCTTAACCGCTTGCCAGCACAGTCAATTGGTTGGTGGGAAGACCTGGAAGCCGCATTCCTCGACAATTTCCAGGGCACATATGTGCGACCACCAGACGATGATGACCTAAGCCACATAATTCAGCAGCCAGAGGAATCGGCCAGACAATTCTGGACATGGTTCCTAACCAAGAAAAATCAAATCGTCGACTGTCCTGATGCAGAGGCCCTTGCAGCCTTCAAACACAACGTCCGCGACGAGTGGCTTGCCCGGCACCTAGGACAGGAAAAGCCGAAATCCATGGCAGCCCGCACAACACTCATGACCCACTTTTGCGCGGGAGAGGACAGCTGGCTAGCTCGTAGCAACATCATGAACAAGAGCCCTGGTAATTCGGATACAAAGGACAAAAATGGCAGGTTGCGTCGCAACAAGCACAAGCGCCGCATTAACAGCGATAATGCTGAGGATACGGCAGTCAATGCCGGATTTAGAGGCTCTAAACCCGGTCAGCGGAAAAAGCCATTTAAAAGAAATACTCCGGGCCCCTCCAATTTGGACCGAATACTCGATCGCTCGTGCCAGATACATGGCACCCCCGAAAAGCCAGCCAACCACACCATACAGGGATTGTTGGGTGTTCAAGCAGGCAGGCAAGTTAAATACCGAAAACAATGACAAGGGGCTGCATAGCGATGATGAGGAAGAGCCCCGGCCGCCGAACAACATAGGACAGAAGGGCTTACCCCACAAGTGCAGACGGTGAACATGATATACGCAACCGACATACCCAAAAGGGAGCGGAAGCGTGGACTAAGGGACGTATACACGATGGAGCCAGTCGCCCCAAAGTTCAACCCGTGGTCTTCCTGCCTGATCACTTTTGATCGAAGGGACCACCCCACTAGCATCCGCCATGGCGGATTCGACGCATTGGTTCTAGACCCAATCATTAACGGATTTCACATCACTAGAGTCCTAATGGACGGCGGCAGCAGCCTGAACATGCTTTATCAGGGTACAGTGCGCAAAATGGGCATAGACCCATCAAGGATTAAACCTACGAAAACAACCTTTAAAGGCGTCATACCAGGTGTAGAGGCCAACTATACAGGCTCAGTTACACTTGAAGTGGTCTTCGGATCCTCGGATAACTTTCGAAGCGAGGAGTTAATCTTCGACATAGTCCCGTTCCGCAGCGGCTATCACGCACTGCTCGGACTGTCGGGGAAGCTGATCGTGTCCCACGAACACCTATGGGACCTGCTCCCTTGTGGTTCGGAGGGGGGCGGAGAATGCACAAAGAGCGGATCGAAGCGATGCACACGAGCAGATTTACCCAGCTTCGGAGCTCTCCGGAGATATAATACTCCTACTTCTGCTTTGTGGATTATATTGTGTTCTTGCTAGGGAGCAATGGGAGCTACAAAACCTAGCCTGAGTCAGCGTGGTCTCGTATGAGTCGAATGAACTAAGCCGGAGCCGAACCCTTTCTACGTTGCACTTGGGCCTCCTTTTATAGGCACAAGGGGTCACCACAGGTGGCAAGTAGAAAAGGGTAAAATAGTAAAAACATAGGTTGGTACACGCTTTATACAAAGATACTGATGATCTATACCTTGTTGGGTAACGAGTAATTTCAAAAAATTTCCTACGATCACGCAAGACCATGGTGATGGCATAGCAACGAGAGGGAGAGTGTCCGCCCACGCACCCTCGTGAGACCGAAAGCGAAGCGCGTTATATTAACGCTGTTGATGTAGTCGACGCCTTCACGATCCGACCGATCCAAGCACCGTTACTCGCACCTCCGAGTTCTTGGCACACGCTCAGCTTGATGACGATCCCGGGCTCCGATCCAGCAAAGCGTCGGGAAGGAGTTCCACAAGATGACGGCGTGGTGGCGATCTTGATGTTCTACCGTCGCAGGCTTCGCCTAAGCACCGCTACAATATGACCGAGGTGGAATATGGTGGAGGGGGCACCGACACGGCTAAGGAACGATCACGAAGATCAACTTGTGTGTCCTAGGGTGCCCCCTGCCCCGTATATAAAGGAGCAAGGGGAGGGCCGCCAGCCCTTGGGGCGCACTAAGGGAGGGGGAGTCCTCCTCCTAGTAGGAGTAGGACTCCCTTTCCTAGTCCTACTAGGAAGAGGGAAGGGGAAGGAAAGAGAGGAGAGGGAGAGGGAAAGGGGCTGCGCCCCCCCCTAGTCCAGTTCGGACTCCCCATGGAGGGGGGCGCACCACCTCCCGGTGCAGCCCTCTCTCCCTCTTGGCCCAATAAGGCCCATAACTTCCCGGGGTTCCGTAACCCCTCCGGCACTCCGGTTTTCTCCGAAACTTCCGAACCTTTCCGTGTCCGAATATAACCATCCAATATATCAATCTTTATGTCTCGACCATTTCGAGACTCCTCGTCATGTCCGTGATCACATCCGGGACTCAACTCCTTCGGTACATCAAAATACATAAACTCATAATAACCGCCATTGAAACCTTAAGCGTGCGGACCCTACGGTTCGAGAACTATGTAGACATGACCTAGAACTATTCTCGGTCAATAACCAATAGCGGAACCTGGATGCTCATATTGGTTCCTACATATTCTACGAAGATCTTTATCGGTCAAACCGCATAACAACATACGTTGTTCCCTTTGTCATCGGTATGTTACTTTCCGAGATTCGATCGTCGGTATCCAATACCTAGTTTAATCTCGTTACGGAAAGTCTCTTTACTCGCTCCGTAATACATCATCTCACAACTAACTCTTTAGTTGCAATGCTTGCAAGGCTTATGTGATGTGTATTACCGAGAAGGCCTAGAGATACCTCTCCGACAATCGGAGTGACAAAACCTAATCTCAAATACGCCAACCCAACAAGTACCTTTGGAGACACCTGTAGTACTCCTTTATAATCACCCGATTACGTTGTGACGCTTTGGTAGTACAAAAGTGTTCCTCCGTAAACGGAGTTGCATAATCTCATAGTTACAGGAACATGTATGGGTCATGAAGAAAGCATTAACATACTAAACGATCAAGTGTTAAGCTAACGGAATGGGTCATGTCAATCAGATCATTCAACTAATGATGTGACCTTGTTAATCAAATAACAACTCCTTGTTCATGGTTAGGAAACATAACCATCTTTGATTAACAAGCTAGTCAAGTAGAGGCATACTAGTGACATACTGTTTGTCTATATATTCACACATGTATTATGTTTCCGTTAATACAATTCTAGCATGAATAATAAACATTTATCATGAAATAAGGAAATAAATAATTACTTTATTATTGCCTCTAGGGCATATTTCCTTCAGTCTCCCACTTGCACTAGAGTCAATAATCTAGATCACATCACCATGTGATTAACATCGATAGTTCACATCTATATGTGGTTAACACCCATAGTTCACATCGACATGTGACCAACACCCAAAGGGTTTACTAGAGTCAGAATCTAGTTCACATCGCTATGTGATTAACACCCAAAGAGTACTAAGGTGTGATCATGTTTTGCTTGTGAGATAATTTTAGTCAACGGTCTGTCACATCCAGAGCCGTAAGTATTTTGCAAATTTCTATGTCTACAATGCTCGCACGGAGCTACTCTAGCTAATTGCTCCCACTTTCAATATGTATCCAGATTGAGACTCAGAGTCATCTAGATTAGTGTTAAAACTTGCATCGACGTAACCCTTTACGCCGAACCTTTTTTCACTTCCATAATCGAGAAACATATCCTTATTATACTAAGGATAATTTTGACCGCTGTCCATTGATCTACTCCTAGATCACTATTGCACTCCCTTGCCAAGCTTAGTGATAGGGTATGCAATAGATCTGGTACACAGCATGACATACTTTATAGAACCTATGACTGAGGCATAGGGAATGACTTTCATTCTCTTTTCTATTTTCTGTCGTGGTCGGGATTTGAGTCTTACTCAATTCCACACCTTGTAACACAGGCAAGAACTCTTTCTTTGACTGTTCCATTTTGAACTACTTCAAAATCTTGTCAAGGTATGTATTCATTGAAAAACTTATCAAGCGTCTTGATCTATCTCTATAGATCTTGATGCTCAATATGTAAGCAGCTTCACCGAGGTCCTTCTTTGAAAACTCCTTTCAAATACTCTTTTATGCTTTGCGAATAATTCTACATCATTTCCGATCAACAATATGTCATTCACATATACTTATCAGAAATGTTGTAGTGCTCCCACTCACTTTCTTGTAAATACAGGCTTCACCGCAAGTCTGTATAAAACTATATGCTTTGATCAACTTATCAAAGTGTGTATTCCAACTCCGAGATGCTTGCACCAGTCCATTGATGGATCGCTGGAGCTTGCACATTTTGTTAGCTCCTTTGGGATTGACAAAAACTTCTGGTTGCATCATATACAACTCTTCTTTAATAAATCCATTAAAGAATGTAGTTTTGACATTCATTTGCCAGATTTCATAAAATGTGGCAATTGCTAACATGATTCGGACAGACTTAAGCATCGCTACAGTTGAGAAAATCTCATTGTAGTCAACACCTTGAACTTGTCAAAAACCTTTTTGCGACAAGTCGAGCTTTGTAGATAGTAACACTACTATCAACATCTGTCTTCCTCTTGAAGATCCATTTATATAATATGGCTTGCCGATCATCGGGCAACTCCATCAAAGTCCACACTTTGTTCTCATATATGGATCCCATCTCAGATTTCATGGCCTCAAGCCATTTCATGAATCTGGGCTCATCATCGCTTCCTCATATTTCGTAGGTTCATCATGGTCTAGTAACATGACTTCCGAACATGATTACCGTACCACTCTGGTGCGGATCTTACTCCGAAGACCTCACGAGGTTTGGTAGCAACTTGATCTAAAGTTTCATGATCATCATCATTAACTTCCTTACTAATTGGTGTAGGAATCATGAAACTGATTTCGTGATGAACTACTTTCCAATAAGGGAGAAGGTACAATTACCTTATCAAGTTCTACTTTCCTCCCACTCACTTCTTTCGAGAGA
The DNA here is from genome assembly GCA_021605205.1 of Aegilops longissima. Taxonomy (NCBI): domain Eukaryota; kingdom Viridiplantae; phylum Streptophyta; class Magnoliopsida; order Poales; family Poaceae; genus Aegilops; species Aegilops longissima. The sequence goes on along the minus strand of JAHIAM010004222.1, from coordinate 198,190 downwards.
AACTCCTTCTCTAGAAAGGATCCATTCTTAGCAACAAATGTCTTGCCTTCGGATCTGTGATAGAAGGTATACCCAACAATTTCCTTTGGGTATTCTATGAAGACGCACTTCTCCGATTTGGGTTTGAGCTTATCAGGATGAAACTTTTTCACATAAGCATCGCAACCCCAAACTTTAAGAAACGACAACTTTGGTTTCTTGCTAAACCACAGTTCATATAGTGTCGTCTCAACGGATTTAGATGGTGCCCTATTTAACGTGAATGCAGCTGTCTCTAATGCATGATCCCAAAACGATATTGGTAAATCGGTAAGAAACATCATAGATTGTACTATATCCAATAAAGTACGGTTATGACGTTCGGACACACCATTATGATGTGGTGTTCCAGGTGGCATGAATTTGTGAAACTATTTCACATTGTTTCAAATGAAGACCAAACTCATAACTCAAATATTTATCTCCACGATCAGATCGCAGAAACTTTATTTTCTTGTTACGATGATTTTCACTTCACTCTGAAATTCTTTGAACTTTTCAATTATTTCAGACTTATGTTTCATCAAGTAGATATACCCATATCTGCTCAAATCATCTTGTGAAGGTCGAGAAAATAACGATACTTGCCACGAGCATCAACACTCATTGAATTGCATACATCGGTATGTATTATTTCCAATAAGTCAAGAGCTTGTTCCATTGTTCCGAGAACGGAGTTTTAGTCATCTTGCCCAAAAGGCACGGTTCGCAAGCATCAAATGATTCATAATCAAGTGATTCCAAAAGTCCATCGAGATGGAGTTTTCTTCATGCGCTTTACACCAATATGACCTAAACGGCAAGGCCACAAATAAGTTGCACTATCATTATTAACTTTGCATCTTTTGGTTTCAATATTATGAATATGTGTATCACTATGATCGAGATCCAATGAACCATTTTTCATTGTGTGTGTAACCATATAAGGTTTTATTCATGTAAACAGAACAACAATTTATTCTCTTACTTAAATGAATAACTGTATTGCAATAAACATGATCAAATCATATTTATGCTCAACACCAAATAACACTTATTTAGGTTCCACACTAATCCCGAAAGTATAGGGAGTGTGCGATGATGATCATATAAATCTTGGAACTACTTCCAACTCTCATCGTCACTTCACCCTTAACTAGTCTCTGTTCATTCTGCAACTCCCGTTTCGAGTTACTAATCTTAGCAACTGAACTAGTACCAAATACTGGGGTTTTGCTATGAACACTAGTAAAGTACACATCAATAACATGTATATCAAATATACCTTTGTTTACTTTGCCATCCTTCTTATCCACCAAACACTTGGGGTGGTTCCGCTTCTAGTGAACAATCCTTTTGCAGTAGAAGCACTTAGTCTCGTGCTTAGGACCAGACTTGGGTTTCTTCACTTGAGCAGCAACTTGCTTGCCGCTTCTTCTTGAAGTTCCCTTCTTCCTTTGCCCTTTTCTTGAAACTAGTGATCTTGTCAACCATCAACACTTGATGCTCTTTCTTGATTTCTACCTTCGTCGATTTCAACATCACGAAGAGCTTGGGAATCGTTCTCGTCATCCCTTGCATACTATAGTTCATCACGAAGTTCTAGTAACTTTAGTGATGGTGACTAGAGAATTCTGTCAATGACTATCTTATCTGGAAGATTAACTCCCACTTGATTCAAGCGATTGTAGTACCCAGACTATCTGAGCACATGCTCACTAGTTGAGCGATTCTCCTCCATCTTTTAGCAATAGAACTTGTTAGAGACTTCATATCTCTCAACTCGGTATTTGCTTGAAATATTAACTTCAATTCCTGGAACATCTCATATGGTCCATGACGCTCAAAACGCCTTTGAAGTCCCGATTCTAAGCCGTTAAGTATGGTGCAATAAACTATCAAGTAGTCATCATATTGAGCTAGTCAAACGCTCATAACATTTGCATTTGCTCCTGCAATAGGTCTGTCACCTAGCGGTGCATTAAGGACATAATTCTTCATGCAGCAATGAGGATAAACCTCAGATCACGGATCCAATCCGCATCATTGCTACTAACATTTTTCAATACAATTTTCTCTAGGAACACATATAAAAACATAGGGAAGCAACAACGCGAGCTATTGATCTACAACATAATTTGCAAAATACTACCAGGACTAAGTTCATGATAAATTTAAGTTCAATTAATCATATTATTTAAGAACTCCCACTTAGATAGACATCTCTCTAGTCATCTAAGTGATCACGTGATCCAAATCAACTAAACCATAACCGATCATCACGTGAGATGGAGTAGTTTTCAATGGTGAACATCTTATGTTGATCATATCTACTATATGATTCACGCTCGACCTTTCGGTCTCCGTGTTCCGAGGCCATATCTGCATATGCTAGTCTCGTCAAGTATAACCTGAGTATTCTGCGTGCAAAACTGGCTTGCACCCGTTGTAGATGGACGTGAGAGCTTATCACACCGATCATCACGTGGTGTCTCGGCACGATTTAACTTTGGCAACGGTGCATACTCAGGAGAACACTACTTGATAATTTTAGTGAGAGATCATCTTAAAATGCTACCGTCAATCAAAGCAAAATAAGATGCATAAAGGATAAACATCACATGCAATCAATATAAGTGATATGATATGGCCATCATCATCTTGTGCTTGTGATCTCCATCTCCGAAGCACCGTCATGATCACCATCGCCACCGGTAGCGACACCTTGATCTCCATCGTAGCATCGTTGTCGTTTCGCCATCTATTGCTTCTACGACTATCGCTACCGCTTAGTGATAAAGTAAAGCAATTACAGAGCGCTTGCATTTCATACAATAAAGCGACAACCATATGGCTCCAGCCATTGCCGATAACTCGTTACAAAACATGATCATCTCATACAATAAAATATAGCATCACGCCTTGACCATATCACATCACAACATGCCCTGCAAAAACAAGTTAGACGTCCTCTACTTTGTTGTTGCAAGTTTTACGTGGCTGCTACGGGCTGAGCAAGAACCGTTCTTACCTACGCATCAAAACCACAACGATAGTTTGTCAAATAGACTCCGTTTAACCTTCTCAAGGACCGGGCGTAGTTATACTCGGTTCAACTAAAGTGAGAGAGACAGACACCCGCCGGTCACCTTTAAGCAACGAGTGCTCGGGCGGTGAAACCAGTCTCGCGTAAGCGTCTGCGTAATGTCGGTCCGGGCCGCTTCATCTCACAATACCGCTGAACCAAAGTATGACATGCTGGTAGGCAGTATGACTTGTATCGCCCACAACTCACTTGTGTTCTACTCGTGCACATGACATCAACGCATAAAACCAGGCTCGATGCCACTGTTGGGTAACGAGTAATTTCAAAAATTTCCTACGATCACGCAAGACCATGGTGATGGCATAGCAACAAGAGGGGAGAGTGTCCGTCCACGCACTCGTGAGACCGAAAGCGAAGCGTTATATTAACGCTGTTGATGTAGTCGTGCGTCTTCACGATCCGACCGATCCAAGCACCGCACTCGGCACCTCCGAGTTCTTGGCACACGCTCAGCTTGATGACGATCCCGGGCTCCGATCCAGCAAAGCGTCGGGAAGGAGTTCCGTCAAGACGACGGCGTGGTGGACGATCTTGATGTTCTACCATCGCAGGGCTTCGCCTAAGCACCGCTACAATATGACCGAGGTGGAATATGGTGGAGGGGGCACCGACACGGCTAAGGAACGATCACGAAGATCAACTTGTGTGTCCTAGGGTGCCCCTGCCCCTGTATATAAAGGAGCAAGGGGAGGGCGGCCAGCCCTGGGGCGCACCAAGGGAGGGAGGAGTCCTCCTAGTAGGAGTAGGACTCCCTTCCTAGTCCTACTAGGAAGAGGGAGGGGAAGGAAAGAGAGGAGAGGGAGAGGGAAGGGGCTGCGCCTCCCAGTCCAATTCGACTCCCCATGGAGGGGGGCACCACCTCCGGTGCAGCCCTCTCTCCCCTCTTGGCCCAATAAGGCCCATAACTTCCCGGGGTTCCGTAACCCTCCCAGCACTCGGTTTTCTCCGAAACTTCCGAACCTTTCCGTGTCCGAATATAACCATCCAATATATCAATCTTTATGTCTCGACCATTTCGAGACTCCTCGTCATGTCCGTGATCACATCCGGACTCCGAACTCCTTCGTACATCAAAATACATAAACTCATAATAACCGCCATTGAAACCTTAAGCGTGCGGACCCTACGGTTCGAGAACTATGTAGACATGACCTAGAACTATTCTCGGTCAATAACCAATAGCGGAACCTGGATGCTCATATTGGTTCCTACATATTCTACTGAAGATCTTTATCGGTCAAACCGCATAACAACATACGTTGTTCCCTTTGTCATCGGTATGTTACTTTCCCGAGATTCGATCGTCGGTATCCAATACCTAGTTTAATCTCGTTATCGAAAGTCTCTTTACTCGCTCCGTAATACATCATCTCACAACTAACTCTTTAGTTGCAATGCTTGCAAGGCTTATGTGATGTGTATTACCGAGAAGGCCTAGAGATACCTCTCCGACAATCGGAGTGACAAAACCTAATCTCAAATACGCCAACCCAACAAGTACCTTTGGAGACACCTGTAGTACTCCTTTATAATCACCCGAGCACGCTGACGCTTGGTAGTACCAAAGTGTTCCTCCGTAAACGGGAGTTGCATAATCTCATAGTTACGAGGAACATGTATGGGTCATGAAGAAAGCATTAACATACTAAACGATCAAGTGTTAAGCTAACGGAATGGGTCATGTCAATCAGATCATTCAACTAATGATGTGACCTTGTTAATCAAATAACAACTCCTTGTTCATGGTTAGGAAACATAACCATCTTTGATTAACAAGCTAGTCAAGTAGAGGCATACTAGTGACATACTGTTTGTCTATATATTCACACATGTATTATGTTTCCGGTTAATACAATTCTAGCATGAATAATAAACATTTATCATGAAATAAGGAAATAAATAATTACTTTATTATTGCCTCTAGGGCATATTTCCTTCATACCTAACTCTGACGGCAAGGGACAAGAGTCATAAATGCCCGTCTCGGTCCGCCTTTTAAACAGGTAACAGGGACGTCAAGCGCGCCTCCGTTTGCCACGATGGTAGCTTGTCAGCGCCGCTTATCGCCGCTCCCCGCTGGCTGCACAGCCCATTGACACGCGTGCTTGGGAAAGCCCTACGGTGACACGTTTGCGGATGAGCTGGAGCGGAGATGAAGAGAGGTTACTGCGCCAAGCAAGCGCTTGCCGCGGCAAGGTCCTTGTCGCGCGGGAGCTTATCGCCCGCCAAGCCTTCCCGGCAAGCTCCTCTTGCTGGGGTCTTGTTTCCTTCGTGCCTTGAGTGGCCTTCCCGACAAGCTCCTCTTGCCGGGGCCTTGATTATTTTGTTCTTGAATGGCTCCAAAGGAGCCGCTGAGGACCTTGGCGGTCACCAGGCCAGCCTTGCGGCGGGGTGCTGCGACTGTCCGTGCACGAGTTCGGGGTACTAGGGTACCCCTACTCTAGTACACCGACAGGAGCCCCCGGGCCTGGGCCACACACGGCGCCAAGCTCTGTTGGGCCAGGCCCATAACAGTGCACGGGCACGCGCGGCCTGGATCACGCAGTTATTCACTTCGGACCCACCACGTCCCCCATGAACGGCACGTTTCGGACGTGGCGTCGTGGGAGAGATCGTGGGGGCTTTCTTTAATGGGAAAACCGGAACGCCCGTCACCTCTCCCCCCTTATAAGCAGGGGGAACAGGGGCAAGACGCCCACTTGCCCATTGCTGTCACATCAGAAACCACCGCCGCACCTCCCCTTCTTCTCGAGCCCAAAGAGAGCAACGCCCGCCTTCTTCCCCATTGCCACCGGCACCACCAACGCCGACGACCTCCCACCACCTCCGCCATGGCTCCAAAGCCGACAAGGGCAAAGGGGTGAAATCGGCCGGCGCAGCGGCTCTCATGGCCTCTGCGGAAGGAGCGGCCCTCTTTGATCCCCTGCTTGACAGGAAGGAGCTGCGGGAGCTGTATTACCTTTTCTGGTCGACGGAGACACGGGCGCACCCGCGCACGAGGGTCATCTCCGCCACCACATCCGAGAAAGTTTCCATCGGGTACCCTTTCTTCGCGCTTTTCTTCCACTGCGGGCTCTGCCCGCCCTTTTCCGAATTCTTTTGTGATGTCATGAACACATATGGCCTCCGCCTCCTTGATTTCACCCCCAACGCCGTCCTCACCATGGCCATTTTCGCACACCTCTGCGAGAACTTTGTCGGGGTCCACCCAAATGTCGCACTCTTCCGCCATTACTTCACGCCCCGTGTAGAGAGAGGAGAGCCGCTTGCCGGAGGAATTGCATGGACCTCTAGGATCGGCAAGAAGGAAGCGTATCTTGACGAAGAGCTGCGCAGCAAGTGGGAGGAGTGGAGAGCTGACTGGTGTTGGATCTTAGAGCAGGAGCCACAGCCTTTTACCGCCCTGCGCCAAACTCCCATAGTGCGCGGCAATGATTGGAGCAACTTGGCGCCGGAGGATGCCAAGTTGAAGATTGCCGTGACTAGGATCTTGCGCCTCAGACACGCCGGGCTTACCGTAGGAGCAGTTGGCGCGGACTTCCTTCGCCGCCGCATTGCGCCCTTGCAGGACAGAGGGAGGCCTGCTTGGGAGTTCCAAAACGCGGCGGACATCATGAGGCTGCGCCCGGGTTTGAACTGGAATTTTACTGTCTTGGAGCTTGACGGCATGCTGCGGGAGCTGTTCAAGCCTGATGCAGATCACCCCGAGTGGTTTATGTTGCCGAGGGGAGTCGTGCCCTTGTGCAACAACTCGTCGCTTGACCGCATCCGCGCGATGATGCCGTTGTGCGATTCCCATGGAATCGTTCCAACCTGGCAGGAGCCCGCCGACGACGTCGTGCAGCAGTTCTTCGACGACTTGGAAGAAGTGCCGATCCGTGCCGACGAGCAGAAGCGGCTCACCCGCGACACCACCGAGCAGGAGATGGCGCGCATCGCCACAAGGTTGGAGGAGGCGGCAGAAGCTTCCGCCGCCGGTGTGGTCGGGTTCACCGTCGAGGAGGCGGAAACAGCCGAGGCGGCAAGCCTTGCCGATCGAGAAGAGCTCGCTGGTGAGGAGGAGCAGGCCGAGCCCGACGCCGATCCGAACGAGCCTGCCGGGGGCGCCTCCCCTCCGCCGTCAAGTAGCTTGCCGCGGGAGGAGCCCGCGGCCCTGCCAAGAAGACATCTCCGCAAGGCCGGAGAAGTGGCGGGGCGGCAAACGGCCCAACAGCCGCCTCGCCGCCCGACGCGCTCCACCGCGGCAAGCACCGTTGCCGCGGGAGCGCCTCCCGCCGCCACAGCAACGGGAGCGGGGCCTTCTGGAGCCACGGCCCCCGCACCCGCCAAGCGCCCGAGGGAGCCTACTCCTCCAGCTCGTCGCACTGGAGCAGAATTTGACTTCTCCGCCCTCAGCTCCGAGGAAGAAGAGGAAGAGTAAGTTCTTGTCGCTGCTACTTGTAATTCTTCAATTTACTGCTTTTGTCTTGTATCTGACTTGCTTCATTCCGAGCTCTTTCCTTCTACAGGACGCTGGCTCAGAGGGCGTCGAAGAGGGCCAAGACCCCGGTGGTTGTCATCTCAGATGATTCCCCTGTGGCGACAGGAGGCACGTCTGAGACTCCCTTGCCGGATCTGACAACCCTTCAACAGAGCAGCCCCCAGCACAACCCTCAGCGTAAGTATTTGATTCATTTCTTACGGTTAGGTGTGCTTGTGTGCTCTTTCATCACTGATATTTGACTTGTTGAATTATGTAGGAGCAGAGCAGCCTCATCAGGAAGAACCGGAGGTCACTCCCGAAGTTCTGCTTGCTTCAACTACGCCGCCAAGGGAGAACTCTCCGCCAAGGGAGCGCTCTCCGGCAAGGGAGGCCTCTCCGACAAGGGGAGCTTCTCCGACAAGGGGCAGCGCCGACGACCCTCCGGTGGTGGAGATCGCGGCAACAGATCCCATTGCAGGTAACCTTCTTGTTTGAAAATCTCCCTTGGATTCTCTTTTCTTCTGTTCTTCTCTTCGAACATTTGCTTGACTGGTTCTTGCTTTCTCTGATCGTCAGATCCATCTGCCGGAGAACCGATGGAGACTGAGGCTGCCGGCGAGGAGGACGCTTGCGGCAGCAATGTCGACGCCGCCAACATGGAGGAGGAGGCCGGCGCCGATAGGTCCGCCGGCGAGGAGGCCACCGAGGCTGCTGGCGCAGAGGCTGGGGAGGGGTCCGGCGATCGCACTGACGGCCCTGAGGCCGCAGGAGCGCCAGGCGCTGCACCGACCGCCGATCCGCCCGCCACCGATGCCGCACCAGACTCCGAAGAGCCCCAGCCCGGCGCCTATCTCAAGGCGGCGAAGGTGTCTTTATCAAGCTCCCATGGGCATCAAGCTCTGTGGCACCGCCGAAGGAGACCTTTGACGCGAACTGCTCGCCTCCGCCGGGCTGTCGCTGGTCGACGCTCCGAGCAGCAGCAGCGGCGAGCCTGAGGAAGAGCAGCTGCTAAAGAGGTTGTTGTCGCTCTACCGCGCCCGACAAGCCAAGCTGGAGTCCAGGGAGGCGCTTGTCGCGAGGGCGGGAGCTAACTTGGAGAAACGCGCGGAAGAGCTCCGGCGCGCCAACAAAGAAACTCTCCGGGATATAGCAGAGGCGCGGGAGCAGCTTGCTGAGGAGCGCACGGCCTTCATCTTGGAGAATGCCGAGGTCGAGGAGCAGCAGAGGCTTGCCGGCGAGAAGCTCTCCGCGCAAGAAGGTGAGCTGGTGCAGCGGAAGATCAACGTCGATAGCTTCGAGGAAGATCTTGCCGCGCGCGAGCAATCACTTGGTGGGGCACTCCAGGAGGCAAAGGATGCTGTTGCGGCCGCCGAGACCGCCAAGAAGGAATTGGAGACGAGGGTGGCTCAGCTGGAGTCCACCCTCCAGAAGAGCGTCGAGGAGGTCGCCGGGCTGAAGCCGAAGCCTTGAAGGACGCCTACACCCTCGGCGAGTTGCAAGGTCGTTTCGCTGAAAAGATCAAAGAGCTCGATGCCGCCAAGGACTCCAAGGCGGATCTGGAGCTGAAACTGACCACCCTGACAGAGACGCTGAACGGCGCCAAGGAGTGGGAAACGGGCCTGCTGGAGAAGATTAAAGACAATGAGGAGCTGTTGGCGAATGCCGCGACTGCCCAGAATGATCTCAGAGACAGCATAACGCACTGGACAGAAGGTCTTGTGGACACTGCCGCAGCCATTCATAATGAGCTGATGGAGCTGGGGATGGTGGATCTTGGGTACTCCACCGACGAGAACCTCCAACCCAGCGTCAAGCTCAGCCTGTTCTTCAAGGGCGTGTTGACGGGTCTCCAGCGCCTCCGGGAGGAGATCCCAAAGCAGCTAGCTGAGGAGTCGCGCCAAGTCTGCGCCGGGGCCCTCTAGAAAGTGCTGATGAAGGTGGCCTTCCGCAATCCAGGCGTCAACTTCACCAATGTCCTCAAGTCGCTGCCGCCAAGCGCTGACGTTGAAGCGCTCAAAGCCCTTGTCGCACCCATCGTGGACAGGGTGAGCAAAGTGAAGAGGGTTGATGGCGACCGCGTAGACTAAGCCGCCAAGTTTTATCTTTCCTTTGTCGCTGCAGACCATATTTAGAATAACTTATTAGATCTGCGACAAGTTATTTTGTAATATACTCTATCTTAGGCAATCGAATGCAATGTTATTTCCTTTATTCGATTTCTTCCCTTGTATGTTTATGCCCTACGCTTTTAGGGGACTTGTCGGTGCAAACACCTTTGTGCATGAGCGCTGAGTGCGAACGTCAAGAGCCTCTCGGGCGATGCTGCCTCCGATAAGAAACCTTGTCGCAACTAGTTGCAGCACGCTTAAGTTGTTGAGTGGACTCGAAACAACGTAAGGGCGCAGGCTAGCCGCGAGTTGGTTCCTCCGCGCACGGGTTTTCCATACAAAGTACTATCGTTCGAGGAAGATAACTTTTTGAAAATCTTAAAAACTGATTGCTTAAACTTAGCAACTTAGCTTTTCTGTTGTTTGCTTCCCGGCAAGGTGATACTTCCTCGAGCGACACTTGGTGGCCCACACCATTATCTTCCCCTTCCCCCCCGGCTAACTCGTGGGTGGAGGAACCTTGCTCTCTTTTGAGAAGAAAGAAGAGAAAATAAAGTTATGGAGCCTAGTGGCTCGTTATCGCTTACCGGGTGTGGATGCTGCACAAAATGTTAGATAACACATGCAGTGTATGAGAGCATGTATTGACAAGCTGTGCGCAACACATGAGCTTTACTGATGCACGGGGTCTGCGCCCGGCTTTGTACAAACGATTACATGCAACAGCGGCAAGACTTGCACAAAAGGGTGGTTGCCGAAACGGATTCCGGCAACCGCGCCCTATGGGTAAAACTTACGAAGATGCTCTATATTCCAGGAGTTGCTCACCGGAACACCATCTTCGGTCTCGAGGCGGACAGCGCCAGGCCTAGTGACTCGTTTCACCCGATAAGGGCCTTCCCACTTCGGCGTCAACTTGTTGGAATTCTTGGCGGATTGAACACGCCGAAGAACAAGGTTGCCTTCCTCGAAGCTTCTGGCATTAACTTTGCGGCTATGGTAGCGGCGCAAAGCTTGCTGGTAACGAGCAGCTCGTACAGCAGCCTGAAGACGATCCTCCTCGAGGAGCAGCGCGTCATCTTGTCGCAGCTGCTCTTGCTCAAGCTCATCATAAGCGAGCACCCGAGGCGACCCATATACGAGTTCCGTGGGGAGAACTGCCTCTGCTCCATAGACTAGAGCAAAAGGTGTCTGGCCAGTGGCTCAATTTGGCGTCGATCTGATCGACCAAAGAACCACCGGCAGCTCCTCGGTCCAGTTTCTTCCGCACTTGTGCAGCCTGTCGAAAGTTCTGGTCTTGAGTCCTCGCAGCACTTCAGCATTTGCCCTCTCTGCTTGACCGTTGCTTCTCGGGTGAGCAACAGAAGCAAAGAAGACCTTGGCGCCAAGATCTTGGACGTACTGCATAAAGGTGCGACTCGTGAATTGGGTGCCGTTGTCGGTGATGATCCGTTAGGTATCCCAAAACGGCAAACAATTGACTGAAGAACTTGATCTTGACGTGTTGTCACCTTCCTCATCGCTTCCACTTCCGGCGACTTTGTGAACTTGTCGATTGCAACGCATAAGTACTCAAAGCCCCGACAGCTTCGGGGAAGGGGCCGAGGATGTCGAGCCCACGCAGACCAAAATGGCCAGGATAAAGGGATCGTCTGGAGAGCTTGAGCTGGCTGGTGTATCTGTTTTGAATGGAACTGGCACGCTTCACACTTGGTTACTTGCGCAGTTGCATCCTGGAGGGCTTCTGGCCAAAAGAAACCTTGCCGGAAGGCTTTGCCGGCAAGCGCTCTTGCGCCAATGTGGTGACCACATATGCCTCCGTGTATCTCTGCCAACAGCTTCTGTCCATCTTCCCGGCAAATACACTTTAATTTCACACCGTTGAGTCTTCTTCTGTACAGAATGTTGTCAACAAACTGGTACATAGCTGACTGCCGGGCTACTCTTTCCGCTTCTTCTTGCTCTTCGGGAAGTTCTCCTGTCTGGAGGAAATGGACGATCTGCTGTGCCCATGTTGGAGCCTGTGGCTCGACAACGAGGACTAAAGGCATATCTGCCGCTGCGGGAACATCAGCTTCCACGGCAAGAACCTGCGATTCTGCCGGAGCTTGATGATCCCCGACAAGCTTGCCGGAGCACAACTTGTCGGGAGCGTCTGCTTCAACGAAACAAACCCTAGGGCTTGTCGGAGCAGACTGCTCCTCAGCGATATTTGCGCTGATTTTAGGGACATTCTTGGCGGCGGCTTCAGGGAGCTCTGCCGGAAAGTGGTCACCAGAAACCAACTTCCTTTTTTTATTCTGTCATGTTGATGGTGTTACAGTTGGTTGAGTCAGCTTGAGCACAAAAATTCCTGGTTCCACAGGTAACTTGAGTGCAGCACATTTTGATAGGCCATCAGCAATATCATTTTGAGCTCTTGGAACATGTTCCATTTGCAGACCTTCAAAGTGTTCTTCTAGCTTTCTCACTTCATCAACGTAGGCTTCCATCAACGGACTCTGATAATCTTTGTTTACTTGACGGACGACAAGTTGTGAGTCACCCCTGACGATAAGCTTCTTGATCCCAAGGTCCACCGCAATCCTGAGACCGACAAGCAATCCTTCATACTCTGCAGTATTATTTGTTGCTTGTTCCTTGGGAAAGTGCATCTGGACTATGTACTTGAGGTGCTCTCCGGTGGGTGCGATAAGCAGCACGCCGGCACCGGCGCCTTGCAGCGAGAAGGCACCATCAAAGTACATCAGCCACTCTTTATTTGCTTCTTTGACGGGAATGCTCGTCTCTGGAATTTCTTCATCTTGCGTTGGCGTCCATTCTGCTATAAACTCTACCAATGCTCTGCTTTGGATAGTTGAAGTGCTTTCAAACTTGAGGCCAAAGCTTGACAGTTCCAGTGCCCACTCAACAATCCTGCCTGTTGCTTCTTGATTTTGCAATATCCTTTTCAACGGAAAGCGAGTGACAACACCTATGGGACCTGGTCCCTTGTGGTTCGGAGGGGGGCGGAGAATGCACAAAGAGCAGATCGAAGCGATGCACACGAGCAGATTTACCCAGCTTCGGAGCTCTCCAGAGAGATAATACTCCTACTGCTGCTTTGTGGATTATATTGTGTTATTGCTAGGGAGCAATGGGAGCTACAAAACCTAGCCTGAGTCAGCGTGGTCTCGTATGAGTCGAATGAACTAAGCCGGAGCCGAACCCTCTCTACGTTGCACTTGGGCCTCCTTTTATAGGCACAAGGGGTCACCACAGGTGGCATGTAGAAAAGGGTAAAATAGTAAAAACATAGGTTGGTACACCGCTTTATACAAGATATCTGATGATCTATACCTAACTCTGACGGCAAGAGACAAGAGTCATAAATGCCCGTCTCGGTCGCTGAACGAGTGTAACAAGGGACCGTCAAGTGCGCCTCCGTTTGCCACGATGGTAGCTTGTCAGCGCCGCTTATCGCCGCTCCCCGCTGGCTGCACAGCCCATTGACACGCGTGCTTGGGAAAGCCCTACGGTGACACGTTTGCGGATGAGCTGGAGCGGAGATGAAGAGAGGTTACCTGCCGCGGCAAGCGCCTTGCCGCGGCAAGGTCCTTGTCGCGCTCGGGAGCTTATCGCCCGCCAAGCCTTCCCGGCAAGCTCCTCTTGCCGGGGTCTTGTTTCCTTCGTGCCTTGAGTGGCCTTCCCGACAAGCTCCTCTTGCCGGGGCCTTGATTATTTTGTTCTTGAATGGCTCCAAAGGAGCCGCTGAGGACCTTGGCGGTCACCAGGCCAGCCTTGCCGCGGGGTGCTGCGACTGTCCGTGCACGAGTTCGGGGTACTAGGGTACCCCTACTCTAGTACACCGACACGGACGAACCGCATTTGCAAAGTTCAATGCGGTGCCGCACTACGCATATCTCAAGCTCAAGATGCCAGGTCCTCGAGGAGTCATTACGGTCAATGGAAACACCGAACGCTCTCTCCGGACGGAGGAGTATATGGCGGCCCTTGCGGCGGAAGTACAAAGCAGCCTCTTAAGGCAATTCTCGAGTCCGGCTATTAAACGTACGGACACCATCAAGCGCGCCCGGAGTAACCTACAACAAGACCGCCTGGCACGTTCCGAGCACGCATAGCAATGCGGCCCAAACCCCAGCCCTCGCGAAATTGCGAAACCAGTACTATGCGTACATAATTACGTTTTGGAAATACCTTGGGCATAGGGGGAGGGGCACGACCACGTCATGCCCAGAATGCGGCTTAACCGCACCAGGGGCTCCCGATTGTGTCATTCTTTTCTTTTTCTCTTTTTTTTCAGGACACCGTTCTTACGAAGCCCTGTCCGGCAATAGAATCGCCGAACACACGATGCAACAGCCAGGGAAGAAGAAAGCTATGTCGAATGTCCAGGTGGTCTCTATTACGAGCAGCATACCTGTCTTACATACCATCCCGCAGCTTACCCCTGGAGGGGGACATGTTAAAAAGTCCCGTCCCTTGCTTATCGCACTATTTGTATTGTGCTGCTCTTACTGCAGCCCTTTTGAATAAACAACACATAGCTTCTGCCTATTATTGAATTCCTTTTTTCTATATATATATATGTTCAGTTGTGACATTGTGCAACCGTACACTTTGGTACGGGTAATACACCAGTGGCTTAAGTACCCCACAATATGGTGTGATAAGTCCGAACACTTTCACAAGTGTGGCACCCCGAACTTATAGCATTATATGCATCGGCTCCGAATCATGTCTTGGGTCAATAGTTGGGTTTGCCCGGCTCCCATGTTTTGGTACCTTATGTTCCGTTATATCGGCTAAGGTAGCGCTGGGAGAACCACTGCGATTGTGCCCCGGTTGAGCTGGGTTAAGCACCTCAGTGGAGAAAGCTAAAACTGATCGTCATGATAGGGCGAGAGCCGGTCGCTGTTCGAGAGGTTTTCGAGTCCCTAAAGACTTATGTTGCTTAGAGCGAGGAGTCGGCTTTGTCTGGCCTAGGCGTGGATAGCGCCCCGAAATCGGTCTTCCAAATACCAGGGGCTTCGCCGAAATTTAAAATTATACTCCCTCCGTTCCTTTATGTAAGGTGTATTATTTTTGGCACGGTGACCAAGGCACATAATTATAGACATGTTAAGACAAAATTACCCTTGACAAATTTATTGGTTAGTGGCAAGTAAATCAGTTAGTCCAGGAAAGTAATAGATACATGCAATCGAGATAGAGATATTTTCCTTCTTTTGCTACAAGAAGAGATACAGACAATCAGGAGACAGATACTTTCCTTTTTTATGGAGGGCTAACAAGCGAATTATGAGAAATTAGAAGAAATGCACCTTACATTGTGGAATTTTATCGAAAAACACATACACCTTATATAAAGGAACGGAGGGAGTAGAATTCTATGGCTAAGTGAGAGTGTTCAAGCATTATAGTCCGGTTGCCTTGTTCGTTGCGTTGAGCGCCTCCCTCGAAGGACCCAAGAATGGGAACTAGAGCGCTCAAATTTATTCCGTACACCCCAGCACTCGTGGGATGGGGGCTGAAGCCGACGACTTGCCATCTCTCAAATCTAATAAACGGCCGCACAAAAGGTAATATTTAAATTAAAAAATGTTGCTTAGTGCATATGAACAAGTTTTTAGCATACAGGATAACAAATGCGAGTCCACTCAAAAATTACATCGTTGGAGCATTCACCCGCTATAAGGCGGGCACCCTTCAGGACGCCCTCATAGTATTTCTCAGGCTTGCGATGCTCCTTGCCCAGTGGTGGTCCGTCCGTCACAAGCTTCTCAGCGTCCATCTTGTCCCAGTGCACCTTAGCACGGGCAAGGGCCCTACAGGCACCTTCGATGCAGACGGAGTGCTTGATGACTTCAAGCCATGGACAGGCGTCCACCAGCCGCCTCACCAGCCCGAAGTAGCTCCCAGGCATGGCTTCCTTGGGCCATAGCCGAACTATGAGGCCCTTCATGGCCTATTCCACCACCTTATGGAGCTCGACCAGCTGCTTCACTGGTCGCTCAAAAACACGGGTGTCCGCCTCGGCATCTTGAGCCCGAACACCTTCTCCGTCGAGCTCCCCTCCTCGGCTCGATAGAATGCGACAGCATCAGACACACTGCGGAGCAGATCTGCGAATGCTCCTGGAGAGCTCCGGATTCGGGTAAGTAACAGACAATTCACTTTCACATGCTTGCTTTGCATATAGAATGCCTTACCCGCCGCTATTTTCTTCATCGCCTCAATTTCCTGGAGAGCTTTGTGGGCTTCGGCCTTAGTGGCTTTGGCGCTCTCAAGGGCCGCTGCGAGCTCGGACTCTCGAGTCTTTGAGTCGCGCTCCAAACTCTCGTGATTTTCCACGAGAGCCTGGAGTTCTTGCCGCACCTCCGCCACCCGCGCCTCCTGCTTCTCTCGCTCGGTGCGCTCCGCGACCGCATTGCTTTCGGCCTTGGACGCCGCTTCCTTCAGGGTCGCCACCTCGTTCGTGGCCCCTGCAATATTCACGTTATTCCTGTCATTGTTTGCAACCACATATTTTAAATACTCCCATAAGGTATTACTTACCTTCCCTGTCCTCGAGCTGCTTTTTGGCAAGGCCGAGCTCGTTCTCGGACCGATCGAGGCTCTGCTTCAATGCATCAACCTCCGCAGTCAGTGCCGCAGAGGTTAGTAGCGTAGCCTGCATTCCCATATTGACATACTTATGTTAGTCTCCTGCGTATATCTTTTAGATCCTCTATTCGGCTTTTCTTTCCGAACACCAAACTGAGCATCAGGGGCTACTGTCTATGCGGTAATATTTTTACATATCTTAAATACATAACTCAAAGCCTGTTAGAAGGCTGGCACAGGCTTCAGTCAGCCCGCTCTTGGTGGACTGAACTTTTTGGATCACCACACTCATAACAGTGCGGTGCTCCTCGTCGATGGAAGCGCCGTTGAGCGCCTCCATCAAATTATCAGGTGCCTCCGGTTAGGCGGAGGTCACCGGCGTCGCAGTCTTGCCCTTCTTACGAAGGGCTCGCCTGCCGGACTCCGGAACCACTGAAGGTTCCGGTACGGAGTCCGGCACAGGGCTGGACTTAAAGCCCTTCGGTGTTTTATCCCCTTTGCGCCCGGAGTCAGGGAGGTCGCCTTGCGGCGCCTCCAGCGCCACCTCCTCCTGGCTGGGCCCCTTTTGGGACTCCACTTCGGCGTCATCCGCGGCGGGAGGAGATGAGGCGGTCAGAAGTGAGGTTCTATTCACATCCGACGAATCCAGGGAGCCGCTCGACGAATCGTCGAGCCCGTCCTTCGGCGGGCTGCATGGTTATATTCGGCGTTAGAAGATGCTGTGCGACAAATGGAACTCCATGAGTTATTCTAGTGTCCGGACACTTACGATTTCGCCAGGGTCTTGGCCCTCAGTAGCCACCCCTCTCCGCCGTCGTCGGCGTTGGCGGCGTAGTCCGGAGGAAGGGTCCTTCCCTTCTTGGACCCTCCGGCCTCCCCAGTTGGGGCGGCCTTCCTTTTCTTCTCTCCCCCCGCTGGGGGAGGGGCCTCTTTTTCCTCCTCCTCGTCTTCGCGGGAGGAGTCCGCCTCGGAGTCATCAGACGATGAGTCCGACAACACCTGGCGCTGGGAACTCCTTCGAGTTCCGTGGCCTTCTTCTTGGCCTTCTTCTCCGGCACCATTTGAGGTGTTGGAGCCAGTAGCCCCGTCAATCGGGCGTCCGCTGGGTCTTCTGGCAAGGGAGCCGTACAGTCGATCTGTCCGGACGTCTTCTGCCAGTCCTGTCAAAGGAAAGGGAGTTTTCGATCCCGCATAGAGTCAAACTATGAAAAAAAAGAATCCCGTAAAGGGTAAAATAGCTTACCTCGCTGGCTTGATGATGCGAGCTGAATCCGCGATCTTCGGTAGCGGATGTGGGGGCCTTGGCGCCCTTGAACAGCACCTTCCAGGCATCTTCGTACGTAGTGTCGAAGAGCCTGCTCAAGGTTCGGTGCTGTGCCGGATCAAACTCCCACAAGTTGAAGGCCCGTTGTTGGCATGGGAGGATCCGGCGGATGAGCATAACCTGGACTACGTTGACAAGATTGAGCTTCTTGTCCACCAGGTTTCGGACGCAGGTTTGGAGTCCGGTTAACTCTTCCAAATTACCCCATGTCAGGCCCGTCTCTTTCCACGAGGTGAGCTGTGTTGGGAAGCCAGATCGGAATTCGGGGGCCGCTGCCCATTTAGGGTCACGCGGTTCGGTGATGTAGAACCACCCTGACTGCCAACCCTTTATGGTCTCCACGAAGGAGCTCTCGAGTCATAAGAGGTTGGCCATCTTGCCCACCATGGCACCTCCGCACTCCGCTTGGCTGCCGCCCACTACCTTCGTCTTGACATTGAAGGTCTTCGGCCATAAGCCGAAGTGGGGCTGGATGCAGAGGAAGGCCTCGCACACGACGATGAACGCCGAGATGTTGAGGATGAAATTCGGGGCCAGATCGTGGAAATCTAGGCCTTAGTAGAACATGAGCCCCCGGGCAAATGGGTGATGTGGAAAACCTAGTCCGCGGAGGAAGTGGGGGAGGAACACCACCCTCTCATGGGGCCTGGGTGTGGGGATGAGTTGCCCCTTGTCGGGGAGCCGATACGCAATGTCGTCGGACAAGTATCCGGCCTTTCGCAGCTTTTTGATGTGCCCCTCCGTGACGGAGGAGGCCATCCGCTTGGCTCCCACTCTGGACATAGTTGGAGAAGGTTGAGGTGGGATGTGCGGACTTGGGCGCTAGAGCTCAAGTGCACGGAAATGGATGAGCAAACGAGGAAGAAGGCGTGTGTGAAAAAGTGGATCCTTATCCCCTTATATGGACGGACAAAGCTATGCGTCCCCACCGGCCTAATAAAACTCGCTTATCTCCCAAGCGCCGTAATCAATGGCGCGGTTGGGTTACCCACGCCCGTATTGATGAGAATCCCGGAATAAGGGGACACCATCTCTGCCTTGACAAGACGTGCCAAGGAAACCGCCTCGCTAAACGCGCTAAGGTAGGACAGTGAAAACGATTCGAATAAATGCTTGGCTATGGTGTGATGTGACGCTACGGAATACGTTAGCAGATTGAGTTTGTGTAAATAGTATTGTCTCTATGGTGGTATGTGGAACTTATTTTGCAGAGCCGGACACTATCCTTGTGTTCAAAATCTTCTATGAAGTATTCGGAGGAGGAAACCGCCTTGCAATGCGAAGACAATATCTGGCGCGGACTCGTCGTCATTGAAGCCTGGTTCAGGGAGCTCTTGAGGAGTCCTGGATTAGGGGGTGTCCGGATGTCCGGACTATGACCTTTAGCCGGACTCTTGGACTATGAAGATACAAGATTGAAGACTTCGTCCCGTGTCCGGATGGGACTTTCCTTGGCGTGGAAGGCAAGCTTGGCGATACGGATATGTAGATCTCCTACCATTGTAACCGACTCTGTGTAACCCTAACCCTCTTCGGTGCCTATATAAACCGGAGGATTTAAGTCCATAGGACGAACAACAATCATACCATAGGCCAGCTTCTAGGGTTTAGCCTCTCTGATCTCGTGGTAGATCTACTCTTGTACTACCCATATCATCAATATTAATCAAGCAGGAGTAGGGTTTTACCTCCATCGAGAGGGCCCGAACCTGGGTAAAAACATCGTGTCCCTTGTCTCCTGTTACCATCCGCCTAGACGCACAGTTCGGGACCCCCTACCCGAGATCCGCCGGTTTTGACACCGACACCAGGCTTCAATGACGATGAGTCCGGCGCGCAGATTGTTTTCGGCATTGCAAGGCGGGTTCTTCTCCAAATCCAGAGTACCCGTCGTAGCGAACAGTGTCCGGCCTCCCACTAATGTTGTACTCCTCGGTCTCTGTGCTTTAATAATGGCCATCTCCACGTGTCGAACGAATACGAGGAGCCGGGGCATTTTACATTTGCCACCCTGACCCTGTGAGCGAATCGTCTATTCAAAGAGACGGGGATCCTCAGATCCAAATCTCACCATCTTTTCCCAAGCAAGCATTCAACAGAGTGCGTCCGGAAAAATCCATTCCATCATGGCCGGTCGCCGCAGCTCCTCTTCTTGCTCCCGTAGTTCTGCGCCGGGTAACTGGAAAAAGTGTTCCGTCCCCCATAGCTGTCTAGTAGAGTTGCAGACCCAAGGGTTCCTTCCACCTGCATATATGGTCCTCGTCCGAGCCGGACTAGCCACCTATAACGATGGGGAGCAAGCGGAGAACTTTCCGAGCCCATCTAGAGGGGAGCGGATATGCCTCGTCCCATATTTGCTGAGAGGGCTTGGGTTTCCAATCCACCCATTCCTCCGCGGGCTCCTGGAGTTCTACGGTCTCCAGCTGCATAGCTTCACTCCTGCCTCCATACTGCACATCGCAGGGTATGTTGCCTTCTGCGAGCTATTCCTCGGCTGTGAAGCTCATTTCAGGTTATGGAAGAGGCTATTCTGCCACGTCCCTCGCAATCAGGAGGGATCTATATATCAAGTGGGCGGAGCCGAAATATGGCGCGTCGCCCAGGCCGGATACTCGTCCAGCACTCCAAAGAAGGCATCCGAAGATTGGCCTTCCGAGTGGTTTTATGTAGATGATGTTCCCCTTCCGGACCCAGTCCGGCCGGGCCTTCCCGAGTTCACCAACGCCCCGCTGAGGAAACGCCAAAACTGGCGCCCGCGGAGCCCCCAGGAGGAAGATGACAGAGAGGTGCTCTATCTGATGGGCAGGATAAAAATACTAGTCAAATTAGGATTGACAATAATAGAAGTCATGTCAATATGCATAATGCGGGGGGTGCAGCCACTTCAATATTAGGGTAAACCCATGTGGCACTTCAACGGAGAAGACGACGCAACCCGCTGCGGTCGTAAAGGTCCGGACTCCGCCACCGCACTAGCGAAAATATTGTCCGGTTTGTACAAAGGGGGAGAAGAGGAGTTCCTCCGCATTAAGCCGCGGGATGGATTTTCCATGTAGAACCCCCAAGCTGGGTAAGCTGTCATTCCTCACTCGACTCTATTCATCCCTGTGTCCTTTGTTACCAATCATTTATCCTGCTATATTCAAAGCAGGAACTGAGAAAGGCCGTGGAAGAGTTCAACAGCCCTTCTCCGCATCCAGAGGATCCTGGCCGGGCTCTCGACCCCGGACTTGAAGAAGATCCGGATATATGCATGGAGCTTGTCGACGGGACATTCTATCAAGCAAGCCGCAACGGCGCCTTGGTGGCCATCCTTGCCGATTATCCCGGGCTGCTCCCGGTGTCGAATGTAAGTAAAGCTGGAGCCCTAACTTCCGAATTGTGTCATGCCTTAAGCGCAAATGTTGTATTTTTTTTACAGAAACGACCATCAGGACGCCGTGCCGAGGCCACAGGGGCTCATCAGCAAAGGGCACCCGGGCCGGGCAGGCTTAAGAGGAAGGCGGTTAGGATTGAGACGCCGTGGCAGAGGTACAAATTAAGTTTTCTCCGTGATTATCTTTGCCGAAATGTGATAGTTTTCATTATGTCCTGGCAGAAAAAACATCCGCCGGACTATATCTGGAGACCCTGCCGACCATGCCTCAAGTAGCCGGATTCCAGAACCGGGCTCACGGGTGGAGGCTGATGTGGGGGTAACGCCGAATTGCCCTCCCATAAGGATGCGGACAGGCTTTCCGCTACAAACTCCAAAGTGGAGAGCGCCATGAATCACCGGCGCCGAGGGGCCGTACTCCGCAATGGTATTTTCTCCGAGGAGGCTTTCAACGCCTTCAACTCCGGAGACGCATATATTCACGCCGCTCAAGATGGACTTGCCAGAGCGATGGACCAGTATGCGAAGGATATATGGGTAAGAAAATTTGATAAGTATGTGTAGTAGTAGCCCCTGAGACTTGAAACAGTTGGCACAACTGCTTTAAGGATCATTGTATGCATAGGTTCTTTTAGAGAAGAATACCCATTTATCTCAAGAGCTGGAGGAATGTAAGACCCAGCTGGTG
The DNA here is from genome assembly GCA_021605205.1 of Aegilops longissima. Lineage (NCBI taxonomy): Eukaryota > Viridiplantae > Streptophyta > Magnoliopsida > Poales > Poaceae > Aegilops > Aegilops longissima. The sequence continues at coordinate 176,502 of JAHIAM010004222.1, read as the reverse complement.
AAGGAAATATGCCCTAGAGGCTATAATAAAGTTATTAATTATTTCCTTATATCATGATAAATATTTATTATTCATGCTAGAATTGTATTAACCGGAAACATAATACATGTGTGAATACATAGACAAACATAGTGTCATTATTATGCCTCTACTTGACTAGCTCGTTGATCAAAGATGGTTGTGTTTCCTAACCATAGACATGATTTGTCACTTGATTAACGGGATCACATCATTAGGAGAATGATGTGATTGACTTGACCCATTCCGTTAGCTTAGCACTTGATCGTTTAGTATGTTGCTATTGCTTTTTTCATGACTTATAAATGTTCCTATAACTATGAGATTATGCAACTCCCGTTTACCGGAGGAACACTTTTTGTGCTACCAAACATCACAACGTAACTGGGTGATTATAAAGGAGCTCTACAGGTGTCTCCGAAGGTACATGTTGGGTTGGCGTATTTCGAGATTAGGATTTGTCACTCCGATTGTCGGAGAGGTATCTTTGGGCTCTCTCGGTAATGCACATCACTATAAGCCTTGCAAGCAATATAGCTAATGAGTTAGTTACGGAATGATGCATTACCTAACGAGTAAAGAGACTTGCCGGTAACGAGATTGAACTAGGTATTGAGATACCGACGATCGAATCTCGGGCAAGTAACATACCGATGACAAAGGGAACAACGTATGTTGTTATACGGTTTGACCGATAAAGATCTTCGTAGAATATGTAGTAGCCAATATAAGCATCCAGGTTCCTCTATTGGTTTTTGACCGGAGACATGTCTCGGTCATGTCTACATAGTTCTCGAACCCGTAGGGTCCGCACGCTTAAAGTTAGATGACGGTTATATTATGAGTTTATGTGTTTTGATGTACCGAAGGAGTTCGGAGTCCCGGATAAGATCGGGGACATGACGAGGAGTCTCGAAATGGTCGAGACGTAAAGATCGATATATTGGACGACTATATTCGGACTTCGGAAAGGTTCCGAGTGATTCGGGTATTTTTCGGAGTACTGGAGAGTTGCGGGAATTCGCCGGGGAGTATATGGGCCTTATTGGGCCATACGGGAATAGAGGAGAGAGGCCAAAGAGGAAGGAGGCGTGCAGCCCCCCTATGGTCCGAATTGGACAAGGGGTGCAGCCCCCTTTTCCTTCTTCCTCTCCCCCTCTTTCCTTCTCTCCTACTCCAACAAGGGAAGGAGGAGTTCTACTCCCGGTGGGAGTAGGACTCCCCCCTTGGCGCGCCCTCCTCCTAGGCCGGCCGACTCCCCCCTTTCTCCTTTATATACGGGGGCAGGGGGCACCCCAAAGACACAACAATTGATCCTTTGATCTCCTAGCCGTGTGCGGTGCCCCCCTCCACCATAATCCACCTCGATAATATCGTAGCGGTGCTTAGGCGAAGAACTGCGTCGGTAGAACATTATCATCATCACCGCGCCGTCGTGCTGACGGAACTCTCCCTCAAAGCTCGGCTGGATCGGAGTTCGAGGGATGTCATCGAGTTGAACGTGTGCTGAACTCGGAGGTGCCGTACGTTCGGTACTTGGATCGGTCGGATCATGAAGACGTACGGCTACATCAACCGCGTTGTGCTAACGCTTCCGCTTTCGGTCTATGAGGGTACGTGGACACACTCTCCCCTCTCATTGCTATGCATCACCATGATCTTGCGTGTGCGTAGGAATTTTTTTGATATTACTACGTTCCCCAACAGCTGAAGGCCGCTGTTGCCGAACAAGAGGAATCAAAAAGGGCCTATTCTGGTAGGACTTTCCTTGATAACGGAATTTGTAAGGATGTATACCAGATATTTATTCGGCATGTTTTATAAATCTAACAAAAGATGCTGCAGACAATCCCGGAGAGGATCCGAAGATTGTGGAAGATAATGAGCCACATCTGCGAAGTCAGCTGAAGGCGGGCGAGCGTGTGCTGACGCAGGCTATTCAAGAGAAAAATAATCTCCAAGATGCTAATCTCCGACTGAGCGTCGAATTAAAAGGTGTTCGGGCTCAGCTCACTGACTCCGTGAAGGAGAATAGGAGGCTTCCACGCGGCATTTATAGTAAGTGCTTAAACGAACTGTAGTACAGTTCGGCGAGGAAGCGTATTGATAGAGTTATGTCTGTAGGTATGCTGACGGGCCGTCCTGAAGAGGAAATGCCCGGATCCACAGGCGATATGCTGCAAGATCTTTCACAGCTGCACAAACGAGCGCGACAGGTGATGCAGGGTATTGCCCAGGCCTTGTGGCCATCCACTTCCCTGCCAGGAGGCATGAGAGATGCTCAAAGGAGCACGGTGGCGCTTCCGGTTATGGAAGATATCAGCCTGCCGACAAGGTGCGAGGGAAGACTGGGCCATGGTGAAGACGCGATACGCCAAGGCTGATCCGAACCATATGGCCGAAGTCGGACCGGTTGGGTCAGATGGGCAAGAGATACCCGTAAGTCTGGTATATGACCAAGTAGCATTAGCCGCAAAGTATTCCCAACAAGATTGTAGGGTAGACAGACTGTTGGATGGTATAGAGGAAGAATATAGCCAATCCAAGTGACTATGTAATTAAATGGACCTATGTAGTCCCTAGCCGGTTTGAAAATCGTTTGTCATGGCGGACCTTTTCGCTTCAGCCCCCGGACCCGACAGTCAGAAGTGTATGCGAATACCCGCACAGTTATGAAAAACTAGGGTATGCAAGGAAACCAGGCGTAGGGGTCATAAGTGCTTGAACAGACAAGTACCCAACTAGTTATGTTATATTACATGGATAGTAAGAAACATCTTCCAGAAAGAATAGTTCCGTTAGGGGTTCGTTTCTCTGGGTGCGCATGCATCGATGTGCATGTCCGAACTGCGAATAAAAGCACAGGAAACAAAACATCTAGGGATTCACGTTGTAATAAACGAAAACATCTTTTGTTCACCGAACGAATATTCCCTTAAGAACGCTAGCTTTCGGTTTCACCCAGTCTGAGGTACACATCCGGCTGAACCGGCAGTAACAATCGCAGAGGTGCTCCCCTTATGCCCTAACCGAATTAACGGGAACGTAGGGCATAAACCAAGAGCCAGGCAACCCAGCATGGCCAAATCTTAAGTCATATCGATGCATATAATTGTGAAGAAAAGGCACATATGGAAAGTGAACGCATATGTGGCTGGCAGGAAGCCATTAAAGTAGTTATATTTAGCTTCCATATAGGGAGCCCCCAAGTATAGTGTGCACGCATAGTGCGGCCCGAGCGATCAAAGCATCTGAGGGAGTTCCGGACTAGGGGGTGTTCGGATAGCCGAACTATCATTATCGGCCGGACTCCAAGACTATGAAGATACAAGATTAAGACTTCGTCTCGTGTCCGGATGGGACTTTCCTTGGCGTGGAAGGCAAGCTTGGCGATACGGATATGTAGATCTCCTACCTTTGTAACCGACTTTGTGTAACCCTAGCCCTCTCCGGTGTCTATATAAACCGGATGGCTTTAGTCCATAGGACGAACAACAATCATACCATAGGCTATCTTCTAGGGTTTAGCCTCCTTGATCTCGTGGTAGATCCACTCTTGTAACACACATCATCAATATTAATCAAGCAGGACGTAGGGTTTTACCTCCATCAAGAGGGCCCGAACCTGGGTAAAACATCGTGTCCCCTGTCTCCTGTTACCATCCGCCTAGACGCACAGTTCGGGACCCCCTACCCGAGATCCGCCGGTTTTGACACCGACATTGGTGCTTTCGCTGAGAGTTCCTCTGTGTCGTCGCCGTCAGGTAGGATGCCTCATCTCGTCTTTAAAGAGGATAATATCGCCAAAGGAGCCTTGGCTGCTGGCCAGACTCTTCGGCTAGGTGGTTTTCTTATGACCGCCAGTCCGGCCACCGCGCCGACGATGACCTCTCGAGTCATCGAAACCAATCTCCAGGTTAGTTCGGAACTTGCCGAACATTTAGATCCGATCGAGCTCTCCTCCATAAACGAGCTCTTGGATCGCATCGCCGCCCTGGGAGTCGCCACAGACTACGACCAGATCAGGCCTAAAACCGATCTGAGAGAGATCAACTCTCCCCAGGCTACCCATTATGTTGCGGTGATAGAGCAGCAATGTAGCGATTCTTCTTGTATCTTAAGGACTAGTTACGTCCGGATTCCCGATCCCTCCATGCCGGATTCCCGCAGAGGGACGGATGTCGATCAAGCCCTGAACTTAAAGTCAGGCGGTGGGTTGGACTCATGGGATAACACTCAAAAATCCAAACTTTCAAGTTCGGAAACTTCACGGCCATTGAGTCCTAAATTGGACGGGGTTCAGGATCTAGTTCCACCCGCCCACCCAAACATTAGCGATCTCTCTCGAATTCGGCAAGAGCCCGCTGAAACAATACATCATTACTGGGCCAGATTCCTCCTGGTTATGAATAGGATAAAGGACTGCCGAGAGGAGGACGCAATCCCAATTTTCTGCAATAATTGCACGGACAAGGGAATCCTAAACGCCATAAGTCGTCGGGAAATTACATGCTTTACTGACTTGGTGACCATAGTACAAAAGTACTGTGCGATGGAGAGCACCTGGAAAACCGAAAGTAAATTTTGGGATAATCCGGCCCCGAATACATCCCTAGTCCGAAACAAAAGGGTGCATCATTATCAAGCACCCGGGTTGAATACCAAAAAACCAAAACCCCATAAAGGGTACGGAACCGTACTGGAGGGTGGGCTCAACGGACCCTGCAAAATCCGCAGTACGGAGGGCGCCACCCCAACATACAGCCTTCGAGCGTGTTGTGGATACTACGGTAGGTGGCCAAAAGTGGCGCAGGCTTTTTAGCCCCGGGCGACCAACCCAGCAGTACCAGTACGGTATTAACAGTCTTCGAGACTTTCGCATCAAATAACATGTGGAAACAAACAATCCGCAGCCTCGCCGAAGTCTACCAAGTAGCAACAACAAATCCATGGAGCGACACGGCTATCACCTTCAACGCCAGCGACGAACCTAAATTCCGAATAGCTAGAGCACCAGACGCATTGGTACTCAGTCCGATAGTGGACGGTTTCCGTCTTACTAAGGTACTCATGGATGGCGGCAGCGGATTGAACCTCATCTATGAGGAAACCCTTCAAAAAATGGAAATTGGCTGGAGCCGCATTGAGCGCAGCAGCACAACCTTCAGAGGGATAATCCCTAGTCAAGAAGTACGCTGCACAGGAAAAATCACACTAGATGTAGTGTTCAGCTCACCGGACAATTACAGGTCCGAGGAGGTCACGTTCCAAGTGGCCCCATTCGGCAGCGGATATCACGCTTTGTTAGGGCGAGAGGCATTCACAATCTTCCAAGCTATACCCCACCACGGGTACATGCAGCTCAAAATGCCCGGACCCAATGGGATAATCACTCTCGCCGGTGATCCTGATACAGCACTCCGCGCTGAAAATAAGACAGCCGAACTGGCCCTAGAGGCATTATCCGAAGCCCTAGCGGCAGAGGAACTAACTACGCTGCGCTCCACGGTGGATAGGGACGATGTGATACTCGATAAGAGGTCCAAGTCCACCTCTTTTAAACCAGCAGACGAAATAGTCAAATTCCAGGTCCATCCAACGGACCCCACAAAGACGGCTTCCATCGGGGCACAATTAAGTCCTGATGTCGAAGCCGCACTACGAGAATTCCTTCGGGAAAATTGAGACATTTTTTCCTGGCACCTTTCAGAAATGCCAGAATCCCACGCAGGCTGGCAGAGCACAGCCTAAATATCCTAAAAGGATTCAAGCCAGTCAAACAAGCTCTTCGGTGATTTGCCGAACCCAAAAGACAGGCAATGGGAGAGGAGCTAGCCAAACTCTTAGAAGCCGGATTCATAAGAGATATAAAACATCCGGACTGGCTAGCCAATCTAGTAATGGTACCAAAAAAGGACAAATCCTGGTGCCTCTGCATCGATTTTAAAGTCCTTAACAAGGCCTGTCCAAAGGACCCTTTCCCCCTCCCTCGCATCGACCAAATCATCGATGCTACCACAGGGCACGATTCATTGTGCTTCCTCGATGCATACTCCGGATACCATCAAATCAAGATGGCGGAGAAGGATCAGGCCGCAACGACATTCATTACTCCATATGGGCCATTCTGCTTCAACACAATGCCCTTCGGACTCAAAAACGCCGGCGCAACATATCAGCGCATGATTCAAACATGTCTGGCTACCCAGATAGGCAAAACAGTAGAGGCATACATAGACGATGTGGTCGTCAAGACCAAACACGTCGGAAATCTAGTAGAAGACTTGAGGGTGACATTCAACAACCTCCGAGCATATGACATTAAGCTCAATCCGGAAAAATGCGTCTTCGGCGTACCAGCCGGAAAGCTCTTGGGCTTCATCGTATCCGGTAGAGGAATTGAAGCAAACCCGGCCAAAATCCGAGCTCTGTCACAACTGGATATTCCAAAAGACCTCAAGCAGATACAAAAACTAACCGGATGCGTAGCGGCCTTAAGTTGCTTCATCTCCCGTTTGGGAGAAAAGGCTCTCCCCCTCTACCGCCTCCTTCGGTGCACCGAACATTTCGAATGGACGGATGCTGCCACAGCCGGACTCGAAGAAACAAAAGCCATACTGGACTGTTGGGTCCCGAGGTTGAAGCGAAATGGTCCGCAAAGACAAACGATCTACAATCCGGCTAGAAGGCATTTTTGATGTCATTTCAAATTACATCGTCAAACCGACTGATTGTACTCCTCCTCAATCCCATCTAACAGGCTGTCTAATTTACAGATCCTGTTGGGAATATTCGCGACCGTTCTACTTGGCCGTACATCAACTCACAAGGATCTCCTCCCATCATGCCCCGCAGGTCCGACCTCGCCATGTGGTTTGGGTCAGCCTTCGGTAACGTGTCTTCACCATGGCCCAAGCTTCCTGGCGCCACGACGGCAGGCCGATATCTTCCAAAACGGAGGCGTCGCCGTGCTCCTGGCTTCTCAGCAAGCTCACCAAGGCCCTCGGGTAGGGAGGCGGATGGCCATAAAGCATGAGCGACGCCACTCGCCGCTGCCGAACACGTTCGAGCAATTGCACCAGCTCGGGAAGTTGGTCACCCGTTGACTCAGGCATTTCCTCCAGAGGCGACACTGTGAGCACACCTAAAGACATATTTCATCAATCGACTTCTTCGCGAATTCTTCTTTTCAAAGGAATTTGTTCAAGCACTTCTTTGTAAATGCAGCGGCAAGCCGTTGATTCTCCTTCACGAGCTGCACAGCTGGGCCCGAACACCTTTCAGCTCTTCTCCTCGCTGGGTGTGGGCATCTTGGAGCTTGTTTCTCTCCTGCTGCACCTTCATAAGCACCCTCTCGCCGGCCTTTAGCTGACGCAGTAGCTGTTGCTTGTCCGGATCTAGTCCGGCGCCCTCTACAATATTATTGTCAGATTCACGCCGCACTTTGTTAAATAATTATCTTTCCAAAGTACGTCTTACCAGTGGGGGTCTCTGTGGCTCCCCCTGCGGTGGCCAGTGCGGCCTCAAGTTGGGCCTTGCACTCTTGGAGCTCCTGGGACAGTATTCTTCTCCGTAAGATCCTGCATAATAATTGATCCTTAAATCAGTTATTTCAACTATTTTAAGTCTCGGGGGCTACTGGCATATATAAACTCTTAAAACTATTTACCCGTATGTCTTTCACATACTGCTCCGTGGCTCTGGTTAACCCATCTTGAGCGGCACGGAGGTGCGCGTTTCCCGCAGCAAAGGCATTTAACGCCTCCAGGGAGAAATACGCGTCACGAAGAACGGTCCGGCGACGCCTGTGATTCATGGCGCTCTCCACCTCAGATCGGGTGGCGGACAGCCTGTCCGCATCTTCCGTCGGATGAGCGTCCGGCTCACGCCTTGTATTTGCCTCCCCTCCCGGACCATGCGTTGGAGCATGGCTGGCGGAGGCTTGATTGGCAACCTCTCCGGACACTGTCCGGCGAGCGCTCTTTCTGGAAAAGTTATGAGCATTAATATACCTCCTAGGGATCCTTCCCTTAAAAATAGCGGCGCTCCGTACCGTTGTGGCGATGTTTCGGTTCGCGTCGTACTCCTCTTCCGCCCGCTGGGCCGGACTGACCCTTGTTGGTCGGCCGCCGCGGGTTCGGCTTCCCGCCTTAAAGGCACCTCTTGCGATACACCATCAGTATGGGATGGTCAGAATGGAGCACGGATCAAATGATGGTGTCAAGACCTCGGTCGTAGTCACCTGGGAGGCCGGAAACAAACCGGGGTAGTCAGCCGTAATGGCGACTAGGGCATTGTCCATGCTACGTTGGTGGAACACCCCGTCAATCAGCTCCACCTTTATGTCCGGATCCTCTTCGGAGGTCGGATCAAGGGATCTTTCCGGATCCTCGGGTTGTGGAGTTAGGCTTCGTATGCCCTCCACGTCCCGGCGCAGCTCCTGCGTCGAAATCACAGAGTAAGATACTTGACTTTAAAAAAGTATGGATCGGGTAGATGAACATCCGCTTACCCAGCTCCGAGGGTTATTCATAGAAAATCCATTCAACGGATTCTTGCGGAGGAAGTCCTCCTCCTCTCCCTTGTACAAGCTGGACAGGATCTTTGCCAGATTGGCTGCCGAGCCTGGCCCTTTGCGGCCATGACGGGTGTCGTCATCTTCCCCATTGAAATCCCACATAGGGTGGCCCCTATATTGGAGTGGCTGCACCCCTCGCATAATGCACGTGGCCCTGACTCCAATCATGGTCAATCCGGAGTGGGCCAGTAACCTAATCCGGCCCATCAGATAATGGACGCTCCTATCATCTTCCCGTTGAGGGTTCCGTGGGCGCCAACTCAGGCGTTTCTTCAAGGAAGCATTATTGAACTCAGGGAGGCCGATCCGGACTGGATCCGGCAGAGGGGCGTCCTCCATGTAGAACCATTCCGATTGCCAGTCCTCGGACGCCTTCTTCGGGGTGCCGGATAGATATCCGGTCCCGGCGATGCGCCATATTTCGGCTCTGCCCACTTGATATATCGACCCCTCATGAGAATGGGGTACGAGACAAAACAATCTCTTCCACAGGGCAAAATGGGGCTCGATGCCCAAGAACAGCTCGCAAAAAGCTACGAAGCCCGCGATGTGCAAAATGGAGGCGGGCGTGAGGTGGTGAAGTTGGAGTCCGTAGAACTCTAGGAGCCCCCGGAGAAACGGATGTATGGGAAATCCGAGTCCCCTTATTAGATAGGGGACAAAGCATACCCGCTCCCCTTTGGAAGGGTTGGGGACGCTCTCCGCCTGCTTTCCACCCTTGTAGGTGGCTAGTCCGGCTCGAACCGGGACCATGAAAGCTGGGGTAGATATCCCTCGGTTTGAAGTACCACTAGCTCGCTGTGTGGAACTGCGCATCTCCCCCAATTTCCTGGCTTAGGGCTGGGAGCGCGAGAGGAGGAGCCGCATCGGCTATCCATGATAGAATGGATATTTGTCAGAGGCGCTTCAATGAGAAATTGCGGATGGAGGATGGTGTGAGCTGGATCTAGATCCTCGCCTCTCTTATAGGCGGCTCGTTCGCACGGCTAGGGGGTGAAATGTAAAAATATCCCAGCCTTTCGCATTCGTACGACACGTGGAAGAAGACCATTACTGGGTGTAGAAGCCAAGGAGCGCAACATTTATAAGGAAGCCGGACACTATTCGACGGGAACATGAAGTTTGAAGGAGAACCTGCCTTGCAACGCCGAAGACAATATACACGCCGAGCTCGTCGTCGCTGAAGCCCGGTTCGGGGGTTACTGAGGGAGTTCCGGACTAGGGGGTGTCCGGATAGCCGAACTATCATTATCTGCCGGACTTCAAGACTATGAAGATACAAGATTGAAGACTTCGTCTCGTGTCCGGATGGGACTTTCCTTGGCGTGGAAGGCAAGCTTGGCGATACGGATATGTAGATCTCCTACCTTCGTAACCGACTTTGTGTAACCCTAGCCCTCTCCGGTGTCTATATAAACCGGATGGCTTTAGTCCATAGGACGAACAACAATCATACCATAGGCTAGCTTCTAGGGTTTAGCCTCCTTGATCTCGTGGTAGATCCACTCTTGTAACACACATCATCAATATTAATCAAGTAGGACGTAGGGTTTTACCTCCATCAAGAGGGCCCGAACCTGGGTAAATCATCGTGTCCCCTGTCTCCTGTTACCATCCGCCTAGACACACAGTTCGGGACCCCCTACCCAAGAACTGCCGGTTTTGACACCGACAGCATCCATACAGCTTTTTAAGGCTCTATATGAAAAGGAAAAAAGGGCGAGAAAGGAAGAAAGAGAACATAATTGAAGAAGCGGAGGTGAGGAGACGAACACTAGTTCGGCACTAGGCGTAGAATCTTCGGAGTCTGGCCGCGTTCCATGGGTTCGGCTCGAGTCTGTTATCAGATGCATTGCACAGACGGTACGCTCCTCCGGTGAGAACTTTATCAATGATGAAGGGACCCTCCCACTTGGGTTTGAGCTTGGGAGGCGTAGAACTAGTTCGCCAGTGTTATAAGTTTTGGCCCGTATTATCTACTTTGATACCTTCGAGCCTGTTGCTGATAGAATATGGAACGGGCTTTTGCGACGTCACGCTCCTCCTCCAGAGCATCTAAGTTATCCTGCCGATCTAATTCGGCTTCCTTCTCTTCGTACATGCGCATGCGAGGTGAGTCATGGATTATGTCGCAGGGTAGCACTGCTTCTGCGCCGTACACCATAAAAAATGGTGTGTATCTATTGGTACTTTGGTTCGGCGGTATTGTTGGATGAAGCGGCCCAGACCGACATTACGCGTACGCTTACGCGAGAATGGTTCTACCGACGTGCTTTGCACATAGGTGGCTGGCGGGTGTCAGTTTCTCCAACTTTAGTCGAACCGAGTGTGGCTACGCCCGGTCCTTGAGAAGGTTAAAACAGCACTAACTTGACGAACTATCGTTGTGGTTTTGATGCATAGGTAAGAACGGTTCTTGCTCAGCCCGTAGCAGCCACGTAAAACTTGCAACAACAAAGTAGAGGACGTCTAACTTGTTTTTGCACGGGATGTTGTGATGTGATATGGTCAAGACGTGATGCTATATTTTATTGTATGAGATGATCATGTTTTGTAACCGAGTTATCGGCAACTGGAAGGAGCCATATGGTTGTTGCTTTATTGTATGCAATGCAATCGCCCTGTAATTTCTTTACTTTATCACTAAGCAGTAGCAATAGTCGTAGAAGAAATAGGTGGCGAAACGACAACGATGCTACGATGGAGATCAAGGTGTTGCGCCGGTGACGATGGTGATCATGACGGTGCTTTGGAGATGGAGATCACAAGCACAAGATGATGATGGCCATATCATATCACTTATATTGATTGCATGTGATGTTTATCCTTTATGCATCTTATTTAGCTTTGATTGATGGTAGCATTATAAGATGATCTCTCACTAAATTTCAAGGTATAAGTGTTCTTCCTGAGTATGCACCGTTGCGAAAGTTCTTCGTGCTGAGACACCACGTGATGATCGGGTGTGATAGGCTCTACGTTCAAATACAACGGGTGCAAAACAGTTGCACACGTGGAATACTCAGGTTAAACTTAACGAGCCTAGCATATACAGATATGGCCTCGGAACACTGAGACCGAAAGGTCGAGCGTGAATCATATAGTAGATATGATCAACATAGCGATGTTCACCATTGAAAACTACTCCGTCTCACGTGATGATCGGACATGGTTTAGTTGATTTGGATCACGTGATCACTTAGATGATTAGAGGGATATCTATCTAAGTGGGAGTTCTTAAATAATATGATTAATTGAACTTTAATTTATCATGAACTTAGTCCTGGTAGTATTTTCCAAATTATGTTGTAGATCAATAGCTCGCGTTGTTGCTTTCATATGTTTATTTCGATATGTTCCTTGGGAAAACTATGTTGAAAGATGTTAGTAGCAATGATGCGGACTTGGTCCGTGATCTAAGGTTTATACTCTTGCTACACAGAAGAATTATGTCCTTGACGCACCGCTAGGTTACAAACCTATTGCAGGAACATATGCAAAACGTTATGAACGTTTGGCTAGCTCAAAATGATGACTACTTGATATTTTTGTGCAGCATGCTTTATGGCTTAGAAGCGGGACTACAAAAACGTTTTTGAAACGTCACGGAACATATGAGATGTTCCATGAGATGAAATTGATATTTCAGACTCATGCCCGTGTCAAGAGGTAAGAGACCTCTGACAAATACTTCGCCTAAAAGATGGAGGAGAATCGCTCAACTAGTGAGAAAGTGCTAAGATTGTCTGAGTACTACAATCACTTGAATCTAGTGGGAGTTAATCTTCCAGATAAGATAGTGATTGATAGAGTTCTCTAGTCACCATAAGTAAGTTACTAGAACTTCGTGATGAACTATAGTATGCAAGGGATGAAGAAAACGATTCCCGAGCTCTTCTTGATGCTGAAATCAACGAAGGTAGAAATCAAGAAAAGAGCGTCAAGTGTTGATGATTAACAAGACCACTAGTTTCAAGAAAAGGGCAAAGGGAAAGAAAGGGAACTTCAAGTAGAATAATAAGCAAGTTGTCACTCCCGTGAAGAAGCCCAAAGCTGGACCAAAGCCTAAAACTGAGTGCTTCTGCTGCAAAGGAAATGTTCACTAGAAGCGGAAATACCCTAAATATTTGGTGGATAAGTAGGATGGCAAAGTGAACAAGGGTATATTTGATATACAGTTTATTGATTTGTATCTTACTAGTGTTTATAGTAGCCCCTGGGTATTTGATACTTGTTCGGTTGCTAAAAATTAGTAACTCGAAACAAGAGTTACAGAATAAACAGAGACTAGTTGAGGGTGAAGTGACGATGTGTGTTGGAAGTGGTTCCAAGATTGATATGATCATCATCGCACACACCCTATACTTTCGAGATTAGTGTTAAAGCTAAATAAATGTTATTTGGCGTTTGCGTCGAGCATAAATATGATTTGATCATGTTTATTGCAATACGGTTATTCATTTAAAGTCAGAGAATAATTGTTGTTCTGTTTACATGAATAAAACCTCCGATGGTCATACACCCAATGAAAATAGTTTGTTGGATCTCGATCGTAGTGATACACATATTCATAATATTGATGCCAAAAGATGCAAAGTTGATAATGATAGTGCAACTTATTTGTGGCACTGCCGTTTGAGTCATATCAGTGTAAAGCGCATGAAGAAACTCCATTAAGATGGACTTTCGGAATCACTTGGTTATGAATCATTTGATGCTTGTGAGCCGTGCCTTTTGGGCAAGATGACTAAAACTCCGTTCTCCTGAAAAATGGAACAAGCTACTGACTTATCGGAAATAATACATACTGATGTATGCAGACCAATGAGTATTAAGGCTCGTGGCAGGTATCATTATTTTCTGACCTTCACAGATGATTTGAGCAGATATGGGTATATCAACTTGATGAAACATAAGTCTGAAATAGTTGAAAGGTTCAAAGAATTTCAGAGTGAAGAGGAAAATCATCGTAACAAGAAAATAAAGTTTCTTCGATATGATCGTGGAGATGAATATTTGAGTTACGAGTTTGGCCTTCAGTTAAAATAATGGGAATAGTTTCACGAACTCATGCCACCTGGAACACCACAGCATAACGGTGTGTCCGAACGTCATAACCGCACTTTATTTGATATGGTGCAATCAATGATGTCTCTTACCGATTTACCAATATTGTTTTGGGGTTATGCATTAGAGATAGCTGCATTCACGTTAAAATAGGGCACCATATAAATCCGTTGAGACAACACCGTATGAACTATGGTTTAGCAATAAACCTAAGCTGTCGTTTCTTAAAGTTTGGATTTGCGATGCTTATGTAAAAAAGTTTCAGCCTGATAAGCTCGAACTCAAATCGGAGAAATGCGTCTTCATAGGATACCCGAAGGAGACTGTTGGGTACACCTTCTAATCACAGATCCGAAGGCAAAATGTTCGTTGTTAAAAGTGAATCCTTTCTAGAGAAGGAGTTTCTCTCGAAAGAAGTGAGTGGGAGGAAAGTGGAACTCGATGAGGTAATTGTACCTTCTCCCGAATTGGAAAGTAGTATGGTCCACACCAGTTACTACAGAACCTCGTAGGTCTTCCAGAGTATGGTCCACACCAGTGTGGTACGGTAATCCTATTCTGGAAGTCATGTTACTAGACCATGATAAACCTACGAACTATGAGGAAGCGATGATGAGCCTAGATTCTGAGAAATGGCTTCAGGCCACGAAATCTGAGATGGGATCCATGTATGAGAACAAAGCGAGGACTTCGGTGGAACTGCCCGATAATCGGCAAGCCATATTGTATAAATGGATCTTCAAGAGGAAAACAGACGCTGATAGTAGTGTTACGATCTACAAAGCTCGACTTGTCGCAAAAAGGTTTTTTCGACAAGTTCAAGGTGTTGAATACGATGAGATTCTCTCACTCGTATAGATGCTTAAGTCTGTCCGAATCATGTTAGCAATTGCCGCATTTTATGAATCTAGCAAATGGATGTCAAAACTACATTCCTTAATGGATTTCTTAAAGAAGAGTTGTATATGATGCAACCAGAAGGTTTTGTCTATCCTAAAGGTGCTAACAAAATGTGCAAGCTCCAGTGATCCATCTATGGACTGGTGCAAGCATCTCGGAGTTGGAATCTATGCTTTGATGAGTTGATCGAAGAATATGGTTTTATACAAACTTTTGGAGAAGCCTGTATTTACAAGAAAGTGAGTGGGAACTCTGTAGCATTTCTAAAACTATATGTAGATGACATATTGTTGACTGGAAATGATATAGAAATTCTGGATAGCCTAAAAGGATACTTGAATAAGAGTTCTTCAAAGAAAGACCTCGGTGAAGCTGCTTACACATTGAGCATCGACATCTATAGAGATAGATCAAGATGGAATAGTCAAAGAAGGAGTTCTTTCCTTTGTTGCAAGGTGTGGAGTTGAGTAAGACTCAAAACCCGACCATGGCAGCAAATAGAAAGAGAATGAAAAGTCATTCCTTATGCCTCAGTCATAGGTTCTATAAAGTATGCTATGATGTGTACCAGACCTATTGCATACCTTGCTCTGAGTTGGGAAAGGGAGTACAATGTTTTTTGATCTAGGAGTAGATCACTGGACAACAGTCAAGTATATCCTTAGTGAGTACTAAGGAAATATTTCTCGATTATGGAGGTGATAAAAGAGGTTCGTCGTAAAAGGTTACGTCGATAAAAGTTTTAACACTGATCCAGATGACTCTAAGTCTCAATCTGAATACATATTGAAAGTGGGAGCAATTAGCTAAAGTAGCTCCGATCAGAGCATTGTAGAGATAGAATATTTGCAAAATACACATGGCTCTGAATGTGACAGACCCGTTGACTAAACTTCTCTCACGAGCAAAACATGATCACACCCTTAGTACTCTTTGGGTGTTAATCACATATCGATGTGAACTAGATTATTGACTCTAGTAAACCCTTCGGGTGTTGATCACATGATGATGTGAACTATGGGTGTTAATCACATGAGGATTGAAATTCGCTTCAGCCCTCGGACCCGACAATCCGAAGTGTATCCGAATACCCGCACAGTTATGAAAAACCGGGGTATGCATGGAAACCAGGCGTAGGGGCCATAAGTGCTTGAACAGACAAGTACCCAACTAGTTATGTTATATTACATGGATAGTAAGAAACATCTTCCAGAGAGAATAGTTCCGTTAGGGGTTCCTTTCTCTAGGTGCGCATGCATCGATGTGCATGTCCGAACTGCGAACAAAAGTGTAGGAAACAAAACATCTGCGGATTCACGTTGTAATAAACGAAAACATCTTTTGTTCACCGACCGAATGTTCCCTTAAGAACGCTAGCTTTCGGTTTCACCCAGTCTGAGGTACACACCCGGTTGAACCGGCAGTAACAATCGCAGAGGTACTCCCCTTATGCCCTTGCCGAATTAACGGGAACATAGGGTTTAAACACAAGAGCCAGGCAACCCAGCATGGCCAAATCTTAAGTCATATCGATGCATATAATGGTGAAGAAAAGGCACATATGGAAAGAAAACACATATGTGGCTGGCAGGATCCTTGCGTCATCTGCAAACTCCTTCCCGTACTTTCTTTCGATTTTTCTCCACTGCGACCCGTCAGCGGGTACTCTCAACTTTCCGTCTTTCTTACGGTCTTCTCTGTGCCATCGCATCGCCTTGGCATGCTCTTTGTTTTGGAACAACGTTTCAACCGTGGTATTGTAGGAGAATACCACATCACCTTGGCAGGAATCTTCTTCTGGGCGCTCGCCCTCAACATCACCGAGGTCATCGCGGCTGATCTTATAGCGCAATGCACCACATACCGGCAAGCGTTCAAATCCTCATACTCACCGCGTAGAGGATGCAATCATTAGGGCATGCATGTATCTTACGTACCTCTAACCCTAGAGGGCGACAACCTTCTTGCTTCATACGTACTCTCGGGCAATTCATTGTCCTTTGGAAGCATATCCTTTATCATTACCAGCAACTTTCCAAATCCCTTGTCGATACACCATTTTCTGCCTTCCATTGCAGCAATTCCATGTGGTGCCCAGCTTTTCTTGTCACCCTCACGCATTGGGTACAACAATTTTTGTGATCCTCTAACATGCGCTGCAACTTCTTCTTCTCCAAATCACTTGCAGTTTCTCTTTGCATCAACAATGGCCCGACCTAGATCATCAATGGGCTCATCGATGCCTC
The DNA here is from genome assembly GCA_021605205.1 of Aegilops longissima. Classification (NCBI taxonomy): domain Eukaryota; kingdom Viridiplantae; phylum Streptophyta; class Magnoliopsida; order Poales; family Poaceae; genus Aegilops; species Aegilops longissima. The sequence continues at coordinate 159,693 of JAHIAM010004222.1, read as the reverse complement.
TTCTTCAACTTCTTCCGCATTGCTGGCTCAGCTTCTTCCGCATTACCGGCTCAGCTTCTTCCCCCATTGTTGTATCATCGTATTCAGGGAACTCATGGCCAGGATAGCTGTCGTCGTCCTCTTCTTCTTCATTATCTTCCATCATAACCCCTCTTTCTCCGTGTTTGGTCCAAACATTATAGTGGGGCATGAAACCGGACTCAAACAGGTGGATGTGAATGGTTCTTGACGTAGAGTAATTGTGACCATTCTTACAGCCAGCACATGGACAAGGCATGAAACCATCCGCCCGCTTGTTTGCCTCAGCCATAAGCGAGAAAAGTATGCACGCCCTCAACGAATCGGGAGAGCATCGGTCATCGTACATCCATTGCCGACTCATCTTCATTACACAACACCGAATAGACCAAATTAATACAGGTTCATACATAAAGTTCATACAACACTTAAATGCAACAAACAAATAACTCTCTAGCTAAAGCATTTAAATAAAACAACAAATGCGATCAAGATCGCAACTAAGGTAACAATTGATCCAACAGCATAATGATACCAAGCCTCACTATCGATGGCATATTTTCTAATCTTTCTAATCTTCAAGCGCATTTTCACCATCTTGATCTTGTGATCATCGACGACATCGGCAACATGCAACTCCAATTCCATCTTCTCCCCCTCAATTCTTTTCATTTTTTCTTTCAAGTACTCGTTTTCTCTTTCAACTAAATTTAACCTCTCGACAATAGGGTCGGTTGGAATTTCCGGTTCACATACCTCCTAGATAAAAATAACTATGTCAACTTGATGGGCATAATTTGTCATAAACATGAAATGCAACAAATAGTTTTAGAAGAGAATATACCACATCCAAACATAACAAGGACGAGGGCCGACGGGACGGATATCAAAACCATGGCACTATGTATAACAAACAACGTCGGGTAAGATAGTTATACGAGTAACTATATATCCAAATCACACAAACATCAATTTTTATATAAAATTTCATGAACAAGAGGCTCATCACAAGGTGGTGCCGCGACGGACGAAAAGAGGCGATCGGCGGTGGTTTCTGACGGAGATTTAGAAGGCACTAAGTAAAACACACCTACATATGCAAACTAAGTGTTACTTTTGACCTCAAATTGCATATAAATCAAATACTAGCACATATATATTTCCTCCCAAAGTACTAAACTCACAAATTAATCACTATATAAAGCATTGCAAGAGCTAATCTAGCAATGAGAGATGAAAGGACAAAGTTGCTAACCTTTGTGATCATTTGAATGGATGGGGCCCTCAAATCTTGACAAATTTTGGGCAAAATGTGTGATGAGCTCGAGAGGAAGAGGGGAAGAACAGAGAGGAGAGGGGAAAGGGGAAGAACAGAGCGAGCTCGGGTGGATGAAGGGTTTATGTAGGAAGCCCTTTAGTACCGGTTCGTGCCAAGAACCGTACTAAAGGGCCTGGAAAACCCATCGACAACATCCTGCCACCACTCTCATTAGTACCGGTTCGTGGCACGAAACGGTGCTAAAGGTTAGCCACGAACCGGTACTAATGAAAGCGGCCCGGCTAGCCGTTGGAACCGGCACTAATGTATACATTAGTGCCGGCTCAAGTTCAAACCGGCACTAATGTGCTTCACGTTTGACCCTTTTTCTACTAGTGGGAAGCCATTAAAGTAGTTATATTTAGCTTCCGTATAGGGAGCCCCCAGGTATAGTGTGCAGGCATAGTGCGGCCGGAGCGATCAAATCATCCGTACAACTTTTTAAGGCTGTATGTGAAAAGGAAAAAAGGGCGAGAAAGGAAGAAAGAGAACATAATTGAAGAAGCGGAGGTGAGGAGACGAACACTGAGTTCGACACTAGGCGTAGAATCTTCGGAGTCTAGCCGCGTTCCATGGCTTCGGCTCGAGTCTGTTATCAGGTGCATTGCGCAGACGGTACGCTCCTCCGGTGAGAACTTTATCAATGATGAAGGGACCCTCCCACTTGGGTTTGAGCTTGTCCTTCTTCTTCTCGGGGAGGCGTAGAACTAGTTCGCCAGTGTTATAAATTTTGGCCCGTAGTTCTCTGCTTTGATACCTTCGATCCTGTTGCTGATAGAATGCGGAACGGGCTTTTGCGACGTCACGCTCCTCCTCCAGAGCATCTAAGTTGTCCTACCGATCTAATCTGTGTTCCTTCTCTTCGTACATGCGCACGTGAGGTGAGTCATGGATATGTCGCAGGGTAGCACTGGTTCTGCGCCGTACACCATAAAAAATGGTGTGTATCCGGTGGTATGATTCGGCGTGGTCAGCAGCCCCCAGAGTACGAAGTCGAGCTCCTCGACCCAATGCGTGTCTGATTCCTTCAAGGATCGCACTAGTCTGGGTTTGATGCCGCCCATGATGAGACCATTTGCACGTTCGACTTGACCGTTTGTTTGGGGGTGATAGACAGAGGCGTAATCGAGCTTGATGCCCATGTTGCCGCACCAAGTTTTCACCTCATCGGCTGTGAAATTTGAGCCATTGTCAGTGATGATGCTGTGGGGGACACCGTAACGGTGTACGACCCCTGATATGAAGTCTATCACTGGTCCGGATTCGGCCGTTTTAACTGATTTGGCTTCTATCCATTTGGTGAACTTGTCCACCATGACCAATAAGTATTTTTTCTTATGGCTTCCTCCTTTAAGATGTCCGACCATGTCTAGGCCCCAGACCGTGAAGGGCCAAGGTATGGGGATTGTTCGGAGAGCGGTAGGGGGCATATGGCTTTGATTGGTGAAGAGTTGGCAACCAACGCAATGTTGGACAAGGTCCTGTGCGTCTGCCCGGGATGTCGGCCAGTAAAAACCTGTATGGAAGGCCTTGCTTACAAGTGCCTGAGCTGTAGCGTGGTGCCCGCCGAGTCCGGAATGGATTTCGGCTAAGACCTGCCACCCTTCCTCTTCGGAGATGCATCTTTGGAGCACTCCGGTAGTGCTTTTCTTGTAGAGCTCTCCTTCATGGACTTTGTAGGCCTTAGAACATCGCACAATACAACGTGCCTCATTTTGGTCCACAGGGAGCTCTTGCCTATTTAGGTAGGCTAAGAAGGGCTCAGTCCAAGGGGCGATGACAACCATGATTTCATGGGCCGAAGGTGTTAGTTCGGTGGCAAAGCCTCCGATTACGTCAGATGGTTCAGAATCTGGGGTTGTATTCGGAGCCGGACTAATATTGCCGGACTCCCCTTCCCATACCACGGACGGCTTGAACAGCCTTTCCGTGAAGATATTAGGTGGGACGGGGTCGCGTTTAGCGCCGATGCGGGTGAGGATATCCGCCGCTTGATTATTTTCTCTGACCACATGGTGGAATTCAAGCCCCTCGAACTAAGCTGACATTTTTAGGACGGCATTACGATAAGCCGCCATTTTAGGATCCTTGGCATCAAAGTCTCCATTTATCTGAGATATTACGAGGTTCGAGTCCCCGGGTACTTCGAGGCGTTGGATGCCCTTGGAGAATGCCATCCGAAGACCATGCAACAGAGCCTCGTATTCGGCTGCATTGTTGGAGTCTGTGTATAATATTTGGAGTACGTATTGGACCATGTCTCCGGTGGGGGATGTCAGGAAAACACCCGCTCCCAATCCGGCCAGTATTTTTGAGTCATCGAAGTGCATGATCCAATTGGAGTACGCGCAGTACTCTTTAGGGAGTTCGGCTTCTGTACATTCGGCGACAAAGTCAGCCAGTACTTTCGACTTAATGGCCCGTCGTGGTTTGTATGTTATGTCGAACGGAAGGAGCTCGGTAGCCCATTTAGCAATTCGGCCCGTTGCGTCGTGGTTATTTATTATATCATTTAGTGGTACTTCGGAGGCCACCGTAATCGAACACTCTTGAAAGTAATGTCGTAGCTTCCGGGATGCCATGAAGACCGTGTACGCTATCTTTTGATAGTGTGGGTACCGAGATTTGCATGGAGTGAGGACAGTGGACACGTAATATACCGGCTTTTGGAGTGGGAACTTGTGTCCGTCTGCTTCCCGTTCGACGACGAGCATTGCGCTTACAACTTGGTGTGTTGCCGCTATGTATAATAGCATGGGCTCGCCAGTATTTGGCACAGTCAGGACTGGGTTGGTGGCCAAGAGTGCCTTTATTTCTTCCAGTCCGGCCGTGGTCGCATCCGTCCACTCGAAGTGTTCGGTGTATCGAAGAAGGAGATAAAGAGGTAGTGCCTTTTCTCCTAATCGGGAGATGAAGCGGCTTAAGGCAGCCACACATCCGGTTAGTTTCTGGACCTGCTTGAGGTCTGTTGGGATAGCCAATTGTGACAGAGCTTGGATTTTTGCCGGATTTGCTTCAATTTCTCTATTGGAAATGATGAAGCCGAGCAATTTCCCGGAGGGTACACCAAAGACACATTTCTCTGGGTTGAGCTTGATGTCGTATGTTCGGAGGTTGTCGAACGTGAGCCTCAAGTCATCTATTAAAGTTTCAACGTGTCTTGTTTTAATGACCATGTCGTCTACGTAAGCCTTTACTGTTTTGCCGATTTGTTTTTCCAGGCATGTATGAATCATGCGTTGATAGGTTGCGCCGGTGTTTTTGAGCCCGAAAGGCATGGTGTTGAAACAAAAGGGGCCATACGGCGTAATGAAGGCCGTTGCGGCTTGGTCGGACTCCGCCATCTTGATTTGATGGTATCCGAAATATGCATCGTGGAAACACAATGAGTCGTGTCCTGCGGTGGGTCGATGATTTGATCAGTGCAGGGGAGGGGGAAGGGATCCTTGGGGCAAGCCTTATTGAGGTCCTTGAAATCGACACATAGGCGCCAGGATTTGTCCTTCTTTGGTACCATTACCAGGTTTGCTAGCCAATCCGGATGTTTGATGTCTGTGATGAATTCCGCCTCGAGTAGCTTGTCTAGCTCTTCTCCCATGGCTTGCCGATTAGGCTCTGAGAAGCGCCTAAGAGTCTGCTTGACTGGCTTGTATCTTCTCAGTATATTGAGGTTGTGTTCGTCCAGCCTGCGTGGGATGCCCGGCATGTCTGAAGGATGCCGGGCGAAAATATCCCAATTCTCACGCAGGAAATCTCGTTGTGCAGCGTGTATTGTGGGGTTCAACTGTGTCCCAATGGAAGCTGTCTTTGTAGGGTCCGTTGGGTGGACCTGGAATTTGACTATTTTGTCCGCGGGTTTGAAAGTGGTGGACTTGGGTCGCTTGTCGAGTATCACGTCGTCTTTGTCCACTGTGGCTCGCAGCGTTGTCAGTTCTTCGGCCGCGAGGGCTTCTGATAATGCCTCCAGGGCTAGTGCGGCAGTTTTATTTTCGGCGCGGAGTGCGACGTCTGGATCACTAGCTAGAGTGATTATTCCATTGGGCCCGGGCTTTTTGAGCTTCATGTACCCGTAGTGGGGTATAGCTTGGAAGCTCGTGAATGCATCCCGCGCTAAGAGGGCGTGGTATCCGCTGCTGAACGGGGCCAATTGGAATGTAATTACTTCGGACCTGTAATTCTTTGGCGTGTCGAATACCACGTCCAGTGTGATTTTTTCGGCACATCACACCTCCCGACTAGGGATGATTCCCCTGAAGGTCGTGCTGCTTCGCTCAATGCGGCCCTTGTCAATTTCCATCTTGTTGAGGGTTTTCTCATAGATGAGGTTTAGTCCGCTTCCGCCGTCCATGAGCACTTCAGTGAGCCACAAGCCGTCCATGATTAGACTAAGGACCAAAGCGGTTGGTGCCCGGACTGTTCGGAATTGAGGTTCGTCACTGGCATTGTAAGTTATAGTTGTGTCGTTCCACAGATTTATTGTTGCCACGTAGCAAACTTCGGCGACACTACGTTGAGCTCGCTTGCGCCTATTATTTCAGGCGAAAGTCTTGAAGACTGTCAATACCGACCTGACGGGATGTTGCTCTGCTGTGCGATTTATGAGGAGATCCTCGCAGCTCTTTGCTACCTGCCGGAGTATCCAACATTCTCTAAGGCTATGTGTTACCGTGGTATCCGGTGTGCTGTGAATTTTGCATGGCCCATTGAGCCATTCCTCTAGTACAGTTCTGCGCCTTGCATCGGGCTTTGATTTTTTGGTAATTGAATCGGGTAACTTATGAGAGTTTGCTCTTTTAGTTCGGACGAAGGTTTTAGTGAGATCCGGATTATCCCAGAAGTTTGTTTGGGTTTTCCAAGCGCTTTCCATTGCGCAGTATTTTTGCACTATGGTCGCTAAGTCAGCAATGTGTACTATGTCATGGTGACCTATAGCATTGAGGATACCTTTATCCGTGCAATTTTTGCAAAAGAGGGAGATTGCGTCTTCCTCGCGACAGTCCTTGACCTTGTTTATCACAAGGAGGAATCTGGCCCAGTAATGATGTACTGTCTCTTGGGGCTCTTGTCTGATATGGGAAAGATTAATTATATCTGGTTGGGTTTGTGGATTTAAGTCCGAATCCTGACACAATCTGAGACTCAGGGGCAGAGAAGCTTCCGAGCTTGGCGGCTCGGGCTCTAGGATATTGCCTAATTTTCTGCCCCCCGCACGATTCTAAGTTCGTGGTTTGGGTCATGTCCTCTCGCAAACGGTATCCGGCTTGGAGAGCTCGGGAATTCGGACGTACTTCATCCTCAAGATAGAGGGAGAATCCATACGTTGTTCTTCCACGACCGCTATCTCATGGGTGACCGGCGGAAAGTTAATCTCCCTTTGGTCGGGTTTAAGCCCAATCCAATCATAGTCCGTAGCGACACCGAGAGCGGCGATGCGATCCAAGAGATCATTAAGGGAGGAGAGCTCCATTGGATCCATCTGTTCGGCAAGTTCCGAATCGACGTGGAGGCTGTTTTTGATGACCTGAGAAGTCATCGTCGGCATGAGAGCCGATCGGGCGGTCATGACGAAGCCGCCTAGTCGGAGAGTTTGGCCTAGAGCCATGGCTCCCCCAGAGGTGATGTTGTCCTTAACAACGAGGCGAGCCATCAAGGCTTACCGTGACGACACAGAGGAACTCTCAATGAAAGCACCGATGTCGGTGTCAAAACCGGCGGATCTCGGGTAGGGGGTCCCAAATTGTGCGTCTAAGGCGGATGGTAACAGGAGGCAGAGGACACGATGTTTTACCCAGGTTCGGGCCCTCTCGATGGAGGTAATACCCTACTTCCTGCTTGATTGATCTTGATAATATGAGTATTACAAGAGTTGAACTACCACGAGATCATAGAGGCTAAACCCTAGAAGCTAGCCTATGGTATGATTGTTCTTGTCCTACGGACTAAACCCTCCGGTTTATATAGACATCAGAGGGGGCTAGGGTTACACAGAGTCGGTTACAGAGAAGGAGATCTAACATCCGAATCGCCAAGCTTGCCTTCCACGCAAAGGAGAGTCCCATCCGGACACGGGACGAAGTCTTCAATCTTGTATCTTCATAGTCCAACAGTCCGGCCAAAGTACATAGTCCGGCTGTCCAGATATCCCCTTATCCTAGACTCCCTCACCCGCCCGCGTACATCTCTATCTGTCCGCTCTCTCTATCTCCGCTCGCGCCCGAGCCGCCGCCCCCAGGGCGCCCAAAGAGCCCCTGACCCCCCCCGCCTGCCATGATCGGCGCGTCGCGCCTGCAGCCCACCCCATGCCCGAGCTGTCGCCGCCCCACGCCACCCACGCGCGCGGCACCCCTCCTCCACCCGGAGCCCCGACGCCTCTGCTCCACTACACGGCCGTCCCGCTGCTCGGCGCCCCTCCTCCACCCGGCCCCGGCGCCCACAGCTCGGCTCCCCTCCTCCACACAGCCGCCCGCCGCCGGCGCCCCTCCACCACTGCACATGCCGCCCACCCTCCGGCGCCCCTCTTCCACCAGGCGGTGAGACCTCTTGTATTTTTTTCTATTTTTGTTTCTGTATTTTAAGTCTAGTTTGGGTTTACTTTAGGTTTGGTTTAGTTTAAGTTTACTTTAGTTTAGGTTCACTTTAGTTTAGGTTTACTTTAGGTTTGGTTTCGTTTAGGTTTACTTTAGGTTTGGTTTAGTTTAGGTTTACCATTTGCTCTGTTCAAATTGATTGATTATTGATGATTGGGAACTGGTGGCCAGTGTAAAATTTGTCAGGGGTACAAACAAATGTTTGTCTGAAATTTGACATTGTTATGTGATTAAATTCATTATATTGATTGATTGATTCACTCACTGAGATTGGCTGATCAAACAAGCAGTGTTCCCCTCTTCTTAGGTTGTCAACAACTGATTAATTTGAATTGTTGAATAGTAGTACAATGTGTGAGAGTGTCATGATCATGATGAGCTAGATTGAAATTCATCAGCGGTGATGAGCTGAGGGTGAGTGTGTAGTGCAATGAAAACGAGTGTAAAGTGGCAAGCAAGTAAGCAAACAGGGGAGGGAGCTGGAAAAGGTGTGGGGTACTACTCCTCTGCTCTCTAGTAGCCATTCTGCTCACGTAAAGGCAGCTGTGATCTTCCTCTTCCTCTTCATATTCTTCTCTGTCTCTGTCTCACCATGCATCATCAGCATCGGCAGCAGCACCATGGAAATAATCTAGGAGTATCTATCTATCTTTGTGTTGTGCAAGGGGAATCAGAGAATATGTTTGTATGTATGTGTGTGATTAGCTTGGGTACTGGTGGTCTGGCTGGCTGGCTGGCTGTTCCTCTACCACCAAGAAAGGAAGAACTCACTCCCCACACCTCCTCCCCTGCTTATTTGCCTTATATGCCTGGAAATGTAGTACATATTTGTGTAGTTAAGACAATACTTGAACCAATATCAACCGGGACAATATTGGATTTATGTGATGTGAATTCATAATTACAAATAAGTATGTTTTTGGTACCGTTGACACCAATTTGCAACAAGCTCTTGGTAACTTCAACTATATATTGCCAATTAGAGTTGCTTCCACCTTAGGAATTAACAATCAAGAAGAAGAAGAAGAAGATAATCCTTAGTTTTGAAGGGTGCCAGTTGCCATTGCCAACTAACCTACCAAATTAATTAAATGTTGTTGATGTTGTTGAGGACAAATGCATTGCTTTTTTTCTCAGTTTTCTTTCATGTCTAGAAACTTGGCTCTATTTTTATAGATATGCTTCTAGATACTAATTTGTCTCTTCTGCTGCTTATTAGAGATGGGGAGAGGCCGTCACCGCAGGCTCTGCTCTGCCAGACCGGAGTACGAGTTGGATGCTTCCGACTTCTTTAGTATCATAATTAACACTTCCTCCAAGAGGCAGGTATATAAAAGGAGAGATCTCCCCTTCACCCATCTCATTATGATAACTCTGCTATTTGCTGCATCACTCCTCCTCCCAAACTGTAGAGGCTGCCTGACACTTTTATGACGATGCTGGACGGCCAGGGGCCAAAGAATGTGAAGCTGCGACAGGCCGGCAGCGGGCTTTGCAGGCTTTGGGACATGGAGTTGGTGATCAGGTACGACCACATGTACCTGTGTTGTGGCTGGGAGCAGTTCTACCGTGCCTACGACCTACGGCACGGTACTTCCTTCTCTTCAGGTACGACGGCGACGCCATGCTCACCGTGAAGGTGTTCAACACGACTATCTGTCGCATGCGCTACCAGGACGACGATGATGCCAGTACGTTCTGCCTCTTCTTCCTCTACATTTTGCTTTGTTTCACATCGATTATTAACGGTCATTGTTGCATTTGGTCAGGCAATGGGAGCAGCAGCAGCGACTCTGGCTACAACCAAAGCAGCAGCGACTCTGGCTACAGCAAAAGCAGCAGCGAGGATGATCCGGAATGGAGCGGGGAAGAAGAGGAGCAAAGTGGGGATGAGCAGGTGCAGGCTGACGATGGGCAACAGATGGTGGTGGCTGAGGATGACGTAGCGGCGGTGGTGGCTGACGATGGGCAAGAGATGGTGGTGGCTGAGGATGACCTAGCAATGGTGCTCCCTGAAGATGCCCTCGCGATGGTGGTGGTGCCTGACAATAACCTCACGATGGTGGTGGCGCCGGTGATCCCACAGCCGGGCGACATGACCATGCCAATTGTGATAGAAGACTACATCCCACTGCCTCCAGCGCCTCGCCGCACTTGGCGCATCAGGATGAGGAAGGAGAAGGAGAATAAGAATGAGGAGTGAACTATGTCAGGTATGTCAGATCTCCAGAATGATCTATATATACTTAGCTTTGTTTCGTCTGACATGACATAAGTTAGCTCTAATATGCTAACTTAGGACTAATATGCTTAGTTTCCTAGGTTTGCTCAATAATGACATATACACTTGGCTTACTTGTGTAAAAAATGGCATAATTATGCTTAGTTAACTAAAAAATGGCATAATTAGTTAAGTTAGCTCCAAAATGACCCATTTAACCTAGGTTAGCTCCAATATGATCCATTTTACCTAGGTTAGCTCCAAAATGACCAAGTTTACCTAGGTTAGCTCCAATTTGATCCATTTTAGCTAGGTTAGCTCCAAAATGACCTACTTTACCTAGGTTAGCTCCAAAATGATCAAGTTTACCTAGGTTAGCTCCAATATGATCCATTTGAGCTAGGTTAGCTCCAAAATGACCAAGTTTATCTTGGTTAGCTCCAATTTGATCCATTTTAGCTAGGTTAGCTCCAAAATGATCAAGTTTACCTAGGTTAGCTCCAATATGATCCATTTGAGCTAGGTTAGCTCCAAAATGACCAAGTTTATCTAGGCTAGCTTCAATTCGATCCATTTTAGCTAGGTTAGCTCCAAAATGACATACTTTACCTAGGTTAGCTCCAAAATGACCAAGTTTACCTAGGTTAGCTCCAATATGATCCATTTTAGCTAGGTTAGCTCCAAAATGATCAAGTTTACCTAGGTTAGCCCCAATATGATCCATTTGAACTAGGTTAGCTCCAAAATGATCAAGTTTACCTAGGTTAGCTCCAATATGATCCATTTAGCTAGGTTAGCTCCAAAATGACCTAGTTTACCTAGGTTAGCTCCAAATGACCAAGTTTACCTAGGTTAGCTCCAAAATGACCTAGTTTACCTAGGTTAGCTCCAATATGATCCATTTTAGCTATGTTATCTCCAAAATGACCTAGTTTACCTAGGTTAGCTCCAAAATGACCAAGTTTACCTAGGTTAGCTCCAAAATGACCTAGCTTACCTAGGTTAGCTCCAAAATGACCAAGATGGCATAATATACTTAGTTCACTCAAAGATGGCATAATTAGCTAGGTTAGCTCCATTTTACCTAAGTATATGCTTACTTCTTATTCCAGTCTTCTTCTTCATTTTCTTCTTCTTCATGTTCTTCTTCTTCTTCTAACTTTATTGTTTTCCATTTTGTAGATCTCATATAATTCACGGAAGATTGCATGGATGGAGTGCTTCTTTTCCCTTTCTGCTTTTATTTTGTATCGATGAACTTGCATGGATGGAACCTGTTATATGGATGGATGGATAACGGTGTTGGATGAACAATGTGAAACTTTTGTAATATGTATGGATGGAACTATGTACATGTTGGTTAGGTATGTATATATGATGAAACTTGTGTGTTGGATATTTCTTTTGTGAAATTTGTGTGTTGGAACTTGCATTGTGTGTTCAAATTGAATGAATTTAAGAAAAAACAGAAAAAAATGGGGCTATACAGGATCTTTGCCGTCCGCTAGCGGACGGCAAAGCATTTTGCCATTAGCCAGCGGACGGCAAAGATGCCATGTGGTAGCTCCCTGTTCAACCTGGGGCTGTCCTATTTGGTTACTTTGTCATCCGCCAGCTGACGACAAAGCTCACTGAGGGAGTCCTGGATTAGGGGGTGTCCGGATAGCCGGACTATAGCCTTTGGCCGGACTCCTGGACTATGAAGATACAAGATTGAAGACTTCGTCCCGTGTCCGGATGGGACTTTCCTTGGCATGGAAGGCAAGCTTGGCGATGCGGATATGCAGATCTCCTCCCATTGTAACCGGCTCTGTGTAACCCTAGCCCTCTCCGGTCTCTATATAAACCGGAGGGTTATAGTCCGTAGGACGAACAACAATCATACCATAGGCTAGCTTCTACGGTTTAGCCTCTCTGATCTCGTGGTAGATCTACTCTTGTACTACCCATATCATCAATATTAATCAACCAGGAGTAGGGATTTACCTCCATCGAGAGGGCCCGAACCTGGGTAAAAACATCGTGTCCCTTGTCTCCTGTTACCATCCGCCTAGACGCACAGTTCGGGACCCCCTACCCGAGATCCGCCGGTTTTGACACCGACATTGGTGCTTTCATTGAGAGTTCCTTTGTGTCGTCGCCATCAGGAAGGATGCCTCATCCCGTCTTTAAAGACGGCACTGTTGCTAAAGGATCTTTGGCTATCGGCCAAACTCTCCGGCGAGGCGGTTTTCTTATGACCGCCTGTTCGGCCGCCGCGCCGACGATGACTTCTCGGGTCATCGAAAGAAATCTTCACGTCAACTCGGAACTCGCCAAGCAGTTAGATCCGACGGAGCTCTCTTCCTTAAACGAGCTCCTGGATCGCATCGCCGCCCTGGGACTCGCTATGGACCATGATCATATTGGGCCTAAACCCGATCTGAGAGAGATTAACTCTCCCCAGGTCACCCATCACGTTGCTGTGGTGGACGACCAATGCGGCAACCCTTCATCTATCTTAAGGACTAGCTATGTCCGGATTCCCGGTCCCTCCAAGCCAGATACCCGCGGAGGGGAGGACGTCACTCAAGACCTGAACTTAGAGTCAAGCAATGGGCTAGATTCATTGGATAGCATCCAAGAATCCAAGCTTCCGAGTTCAGAAACTCCTTGGCCCTTGAGCCTCAGATTGGGTGAGGTTTCGGATCTAATTCCACCCACCCACCCGAACATAGGCGATCTATCCAAAATTAGGCAAGAGCCCGAGGAAGCAATACATCATTCTTGGGCCGATTCCTCCCGGTTATGAGCAGGATAAAGGACTGCCGCGAGGAAGACGCAATTTCATTCTTCTGCAATAATTGCTTGGACAAGGGAATCCTCAACACCATAGGTCGCCGTGAAATTACACGCTTTGCTGACTTGGCATCCATAGTACAAAAGTCTTGTGCGATGGAAGCGCTGGAAAACCGGTAAGATTTTGGGACAATCGTCCTGAATACAAACCAGTCCGAAATAAAAGGGTGCATTATCACCAATCACCGGGTTAAACACCAAAAACAAAAACCCCTACGGGGCATGGAACCGTCTTCGGAGGGATGGCTAAACGGACCTGTAAAATTCATGGTATAGAGGCGCCACACCAACTCATAGCCTTAGAGCATGTTGGATACTCCGGCGGTGGCCAAAAGTGGCGAAGAGCTTCTAACCCCACATCCACAGAGCACCGGCCGCAGGATACCAAGACGGTATTAACAGTCTTGAGACTTTCGCATCAAATAATATCGAAAATGAACACTCCATAGCCTTGCGAAGTCTACCAAGTAGCAACAATAAATCCATGGGTAACACGGCTATTACCTTTAATGCCGTGATGAACCTAAATTCGAACAGCCCGAGCACCGGCAGCATTGGTCCTCGGTCCAATAGTGGGCGACTTTCGCCTTACCAAGGTACTCATGGACGGTGGCAGCGGATTAAACCTCATTTATGAGGAAACCCTTCGAAAAATGGAAATAGACTGGAGCCGCATTGAGAGAAGCAGCACAACCTTTAGAGGAATAATACCCAGTCGGGAAGCATGCTGCATAGGAAAAATCACACTGGATGTGGTGTTCGGCATGCCGGATAATTACAGGTCCGAGGAGGTCACGTTCCAAGTGGCCCCGTTCAGCAGCGGATACCACGCTCTATTAGGGCGAGAGGCATTCACAATTTTTCAAGCTATACCCCATTACGGGTACATGAAGCTCAAAATGCCCGGGCCCAACGGAATCATCACTCTTGCTAGTGACTCGGACATAGCACTCTGCACCGAAAATAAGACAGCCGCACTAGCCCTTGAGGCACTATCCGTCCGTGGCGGCCGAGGAACCGATCTTGCTGTTGGGCTGCACGGTGAACAGGGACGATGTGATACTCGATAAAAGATCAAAGTCCACCTCCTTTAAACCAGCGGACGAAATAGTCAAATTTCATGTCCACCCAACGGACCCTACAAAAACGGCCTCCATCGGGGCACAATTAAACCCTGATGTAGACGCCGCACTACGAGAATTCCTACGCGAAAATTGGGACATTTTTCCATGGCACCCTTCAGACATGCCAGGAATCCCACGCCGGCTGGCCAAGCACAGCCTAAACATCCTAAAATGATTCAAGCCAGTCAAACAGGCTCCTCGGCATTTCTCTGAACCTAAGAGACAAGCCATGGGAGAGGAGCTAGCCAAACTATTGGAGGTCGGATTCATCAGAGATATAAAACATCCGGACTGGCTAGCAAACCTGGTGATGGTACCAAAGAATTACAAATCATGGCGCCTATGCGTCGATTTCAAGGACCTCAACAAGGCTTGCCCAAAGGATCCCTTCCCCCTCCCCCGCATCGATTTTAAAGACCTCAACAAGGCTTTCCAAAAGGATCCCTTCCCCCTCCCACGCATCAATCAAATTATCGACGCTACCGCAGGACACGATTCATTATGTTTCCTCGACGCATACTCCGGCTACCACCAAATTAAGATGGCAGAGCCCGACCAGGCCACAACGGCATTCATCACCCCATACGGCCCATTCTGCTTCAACACAATGCCCTTCGGGCTCAAAACGCCGGCGCAACATATCAGCGGATGATTCAGACATGTCTGGCAAACCAAATCGGCAAAACAGTGGAGGCATACGTAGATGATGTGGTCGGCAAAACCAAGCATGTCGAAACTCTAGTAGACGACTTGAGGCTCACATTCGATAATCTCTGAACATATGACATCAAGCTTAACCCGGAAAAATGTGTTTTCGGCGTACCAGCCGGAAAGCTCTTGGGCTTCATTGTATCCGGTAGAGGAATTGAAGCAAACCCAGCCAAAATCCGAGCTCTGTCACAATTGGATATCCCAAAGGACCTCAAACAAATACAAAAATTGACTGGATGCGTGGCGGCTCTAAGCCGCTTTATCTCCCGTTTGGGAGAAAATGCATTACCCCTTTATCGCCTCCTCCGGCGCACCGAACACTTCGAGTGGACGGATACCGCCACGGCCGGACTCGAAGAACTAAAAGCCATATTGGCAACAAACCCGGTCCTGGCCGTGCCCACCCCAATGCTATTATACATCACGGCAACTCATCAAGTTGTAAGCGCGGTGCTCGTTGTCGAACGAGAAACGGACGGACACAAGTTCCCCCTTCAAAAACCAGTTTACTACGTGTCCACTGTCCTCACTCCATGCAAGTCACGGTATCCACATTATCAAAAGATAGCGTACGCGGTGTTTATGGCATCCCGAAAGCTGCGACACTACTTTCAGGAGTGTTCGATAACAGTAGCCTCCCAAGTACCTCTTAACGACATTATAAACAATCTGCGACGCGACGGGCGGATTGCCAAATGGGCCATTGAGCTCCTCCGTTCGACATAACCTATAACCCACGGCGAGCCATTAAGTCGCAAGTTATGGATTTACTTAAATCGCGAATGGACTGAAGTCGAACTCCCTCAAAATCGACGCATATTCAACTAGATCATGCACTTCGACGGCTCCAAAATGTTGGCTTATGCGGGGCTGGCATCGTTCGACGTCCCCAACAGGAGATACAGATTCAATCGTACTCGAGATAATGTATACGGACTCCAACAACGCAGCCAAATCGAGGCCCTTCTACATGGTCTCCGGATGGCGGTATCCATGGGCATTCAACGCCTAGAGGTGCGCGATTCAACCTCGCGATATCCCAAATAAATGGAGACTTTGATGCCAAGGATCCGAAAATGGCAGCTTATCGCAACACCGTCCTAAAAATGTCAGCTCGGTTCGAAAGGCTCGAATTTCACCATATAGCTCGGGAAAACAATCAGCAGCAGACGTCTTGGCACGCATTGGCGCAAAGCGCGATGCCCCCCCCCCAATATCTTCTTAGAGGCTCTTCAAGCCATCCGTATTATGGGAAGGGAGTCCGAAATAACAGCCGGACCCAACAACCTGCCCGACACGAACATTCGACACAATTGGAGGCTCTACCAACGAAGTAACATATTCAGCCCACGTAATAATGGGAGTCATTGCCCCGTGGACGGAACCATTCCTAGCCTACCTAACCAGGCAGGAACTTCCCGAGGACCAAAACTAGGCACGCTGCATAGTGCGGCGATCTAAACCATATAAAGTCCATGAGGGAGAGCTTTATAAGAAAAGCATCACCGGAGTCCTTCAAAGGTGTATCTCCGAAGAGGAAGGGCGGAATCTTCTGGCTGAAATTCATGCCGGACTTGGCGAGCACCACGCCGCAGCCCGGGCCCTTGTAAGCAAGGCCTTCCATACAGGATTTTATTGGCCGACGGCCCGGGCAGACGCTCAGGACTTAGTCCAATGATGCGTCGGTTGCCAGCTCTTTGCTAATCAAAGCCACATGCCACCCACCGCCCTCCAAACTATACCCATCACCTGGCCCTTCGCGGTCTGGGGGCTTGACATGGTTGGACCCTTAAAGGAGGAACCCACAATTAAAAATACCTACTGGTCATGGTGGATAAATTCACCAAATGGATAGAGGCCAAGCTCTGTTAAGGCGGCGAATCCGGACCGTGATAGACTTCATATCGTGGGTCGACACGTTCTGGCGTCCCCACAGATCATCACGATAGCAGCACGAACTTCAGGGCCGACGAGGTCAAACTCGGTGCAAAAACATGGGCATCAAGCTCGACTATGCTTGATCTATCACCCTCAAACTAACGATCGGTCGGCGAGAAAATGGTCTAATCATGGCGGCATCAAACCCAGATTAGTGCGGTCCCTCAAGGAATCTAACACGCCTTTGGGTAGAGGAGCTCGACTCCATACTACGGGGCTGCGGACCACGCCAATCGCACCACCAGATTCACACCATTCTTTATGGTATACGGCGCAGAGGCAGTTCTGCCCTGCGACATAATTCATGACTCACCTCGCGTGCGCATGTACGAAGAATGAGAAGCCGAGCTCGATCGACATGACAGTTTGGACGCCTTGGAGGAGGAGTGTGACGTGGCAAAAGCCTGTTCCGCATTCTATCAACAGCAGGCCCGAAGATATCAAAGCAGAGAAGTATGGGCCAAAACTTACAATGTTGGCGAGTTAGTTCTACGCCTGCCGGACAATAAAAAGGACAAACTCAAGCCCAAATTGGAAGGTCCCTTTATTATCGACCAAGTCCTGACCGGCGGAGCGTACCGTCTGCGAGATGAATCGGATAACCGACTCGAGCCGAACCAATGGAACGCAGCCCGTCTCCGAAGATTCTACGCCTAGCACCGGATTCTGAGTTCGTCTCCTACCTTTGTCTATCATTTACACATTAGATGTCTTATATTTCTCTCCTTATCCCTCCTTTTCTCTTACAGCCTTTAAAGGCTCGTTCGCGCATTGTTCGCACACACTTGACACGCTATCCGTGCTCATTATACCTGGAGGCTCCTTTAACAGAAGCTTATTTATACGGGCTTCATGCCCAACACATGTGTCACACTTCCGCATGTACCTTTTATTCACCATTATATGCATCGATATGACTTAAGTTTTGGCCAAGCTGGGTTGCCTGGCTCCTGTGCTTACCCCTCGTTCCCGATTGTTCGGCTAGGCGGTAAAGGAGCACCTCTGTGATTATTACTGCCGGGTCAGCGGATGTGTACCTCGGACTGGGTGAAGCCGAAAGCTAAGCGTTCTTAAGGGAATATTGATTCGGTGAACTAAAGATGATTCCTCACTTGTTTATTTATCTGCCCCGGATGCTTTTACCTTTTTGCAGTCCGGACATGCACTTTAGGGCATGCCTCCCATGGAAAGGAACCCCTAACGGAACTATTCTCCTGGAAGATGTTTCTTACTAACCATGTAATATAACATAACTAGTTGGGCACTTATGCATTCAAGCACTAATGACCCCTCGCCTGGTCTCCATGCATGCCCGGTTCCTACATAACCGAGAGGGTATTCGGACACACTCCGGACTGTCGGGTCCCGAGGTTGAAGCAAAAAGGTCCGCCATGACAAACGATCTACAATCCGGCTAGAAGGCATTTTACATGTCATCTTAAATTACATAGTCTATTTGACTGGGCATATTCCTCTTCAATACCATCCAACATGTTGTCTAGTTTACAGTCCTGTTTGTAATATTTGGCGGCCAACTCTACTTGGCCGTACACTAAGCTCACGGGGATCTCCTTCCCATCGGCCCCCATAGGTACGACCTCGGCCATGTGGTTTGGGTCACCCTTCGTGTACCGCGTCTTCACCATGGCCCAGGACTCCCTAGCGCCTTGACGGCAGGCCGATATCTTCCATAATCGGAAGCGCCGCCACACTCCCTTGAGCCTCTCTGCAAGCTCTCCAAGGCCTTCGGGCAGGGAGACAGATGGCCACAAGGCCCGGGCGACGCCTTTCATCACCTGCCGAACTCGTTCGTGTAGTTGTAAGAGCTCGGGAAGAAGGTCACCCAAGAACCGGGCATTTCCTCTGCAGGACGACCTGTGAGCATACCTACAGACATAACTCGGTTAGTCTCCTTCCTCGCCGAACTCTTTTTCAAAGTTCGTTCAAGCACTTACTAAAAATGCCGCGTCGAAGCCGTCGATTCTCCTTCACGGAGTCCGACAGCTGGGCACGAACATCCTTTAGTTCCTCGCCCAGCCGGGTGTTGGCATCTTGGAGATTATTCTTCTCCTGCCTCACCCTCGTAAGCACGCTCTCGCCGGCCTTTAACCGGCACAATAGTTGTTGCTTGTCCGGATCTACTCCGGCGCCATCTGCAATGATATTGTCAGATTTACACACACGCCGCACTTCACAACATACTTATCTTTCGAAGCGTATATTACCAGAGGGGGTCTCCTTGGCCTCCCCTGCAGCGGCTAGTGCGGCCTCAAGTTGGGCTTTGCACTCTTCCAGCTCCTGGGACAGTTGGGTATTCTTTTTTGTAAGATCCTGCATAACAAATGATCCTTAAATCAGTTATTCTAACTATTTCAAGTCTCAGGGGCTACTGGCATGTATAACCATCAAATTTTCTCACCAAGATGTCTTTCACATCTTTGCTCAGTGGCTGGCTAGACCATTTTGAGCGGCACGGAGGTGCGCATCTCCCGAATTGAAGGCATCTAATGCCTCTTGGGAGAAACATGCGTCACGAAGAACTGTTCGGCGACGCATGTGGTTCATGGCACTCTCCACCTCGTAATTGGTGGCAGACAGTCTGTCGGCATCCTCTGTCGGAGGAGCGTCCGATGCACACCTCGTGTTTGCCTCCGCTTTTGGACTGGCTTTGGAGCACGGCTGGTGGAGGCTCGATTGGCAACCTCTCCAGATATAGTCCGTGGCGCTCTTTTTCTGAAGAAACACGGCGTTAGTATGCCTTCCGGGAATAAAACACAGGAATAAGATGGCATGCCATACCGTTGTGCAGCGTCTCGGTTAAATACCGCACTTCTTTTCAACCTCTTTGGGCCTTGTTGCTCCTTGTTGGCTAGCCACATGAGCTCGGCCTTCCGCCTCAAGGGCTCCCTACAAAATACCATTGGTATCTGGTGATAAAAAATAAGCACAGATGGATCATTTTCAAAGTATTGGGACTTCGGTCTTAGTTACCTGTGAGGCTGGAAGTATTCCGGGGTAATCGGCCGTAATGGCGACCAAGGCATTGTCGATGCTCAGTTGGTAAAATACCCCATCGATCAGCTCCACGGATATGTCCGGATCCTCTTGGGAGGTCGGATCGAGGGACCGTTCTGGATCCTCGGGTTGTGGAGGAGGGCTGTTTATATCCTTCAAGGCCCGGCGCAATTCCTGCGTCGAAATCGCAAGATAAGGTACTTAACTATGAAAATATGGAACGGATGGGCAAAAAGAAGTGTCCGCTTACCCAGCTTGGAGGATTGTACATCGAAAATCCGTCCGGTGGATTGACGTGGAGGAACTCCTCCTCTTCTCCCTTGTACAATGCGGACAAGGCCTTCGTCAGAGCAGCAACCCATCCCGGCCCTTACGGCCGCAGCGGGTGGCATCATCCTCCCCGTTGAAATCCCACATGGGGTGGCCTCTATACTGAAGCGGCTGCACCCCCCGCATAATGCATGTGGCCATGACCCGATCATGGTCGATGCGGAATGAGCTAACAACCTTATCCGGCTCATCGGTAAAGGGCGTCCTTGTCATTTTCCCTCCGAGGGCTCCGTGGGCGCCAGCTTAGGCGCTTCATCAAGGGAGCATTATTGAACTCGGGAGGCCGATCCGAACAGGGTCCGCAGGGGACATCTTCTATATAAAACCATTACGAAGGCCGGTCTTGGACGCCTTCCTTGGGGTTCGGATAGATATCCGGTCCGGCGATCGCCATAGTTCGGCTCCGCCCACTTGATATATCGACCCCTCCGAGAACGGGGCACAAGGCGGAACAGCTTCTTCCACAGTAGCGAAATGAGCCTCGATGCCCAAAACAGCTCGCAAAGGGCTCTGAAGCCCGCAATATGCAAAATGGAGGCAAGCGTGGGTTGTGCAACTGGAGGCCGTAGAACTCCAAGAGCCCCAGAGAAACGGATGAATTGGAAATCTGAGCCCTCTTATCAAATAAGGGACAAGGCATACCCGCTCTCCTTTGGAGGGATTGGGGACGCTCTCCGCCTGCTTTCCGCCATTATAGGTGGCGAGTTCGGCTCGAACCGGGACCATCAAGGCTGGGGGAAGAAATCCCTTGGTTTGGAGCGTCACTAGCTCGCTGTGCGGGACGGAACATCTCTCCCAATCTCCAGGCTAAGGGCTGGGAGGGCGAGAGGAGGAGCTGCGTCGGCTGGCCATGATGGAATGGATTTCTGTCGGATGCGCTCCGATGAACGCTCGCGAAGGGAAGATGGTGTGATTCGGATCTGAATCCTCGTCTCTTTTATAGGCAGCTCAATTGCGCAGCTAGGGGGGTAAATGTAAAAACACCCTTGTTTTTCGCATTCATTTGACACGTGGAAGACGGCCATTGTTGGGCGTGGAAGCCAAGGAGCACAATATTCACGAGAAGCCGGACACTATTCAACAGGTACACAAAATTTGGAGAAGAACCAGCGTTGCAATGCCGAAGACAATCTGCGCGCCGGACTCATCGTCATTGAAGCCTGGTTCGGGGGCTACTGAGGGAGTCCTGGATTAGAGGGTGTCCGGATAGCCGGACTATAGCCTTTGGTCGGACTCCTAGACTATGAAGATACAAGATTGAAGACTTCATCCCGTGTCCGGATGGGACTTTCCTTGGCGTGGAAGGCAAGCATGGCGATACGGATATGTAGATCTCCTCCCATTGTAACCGACTCTGTGTAACCCTAGCCCTCTCCGGTCTCTATATAAACCGGAGGGTTTTAGTCCGTGGGGCGAACAACAATCATACCATAGGCTAGCTTCTAGGTTTAGCCTCTCGATCTCGTGGTAGATCTACTCTTGTACTACCCATATCATCAATATTAATCAAGCGGGAGTAGGGTTTTACCTCCATCGAGAGGGCCCGACACAGGTAAAAGCATAGTGTCCCTTGTCTCCTGTTACCATCTGCCTAGACGCACAGTTCAGGACCCCCTACCCGAGATCCGCCGGTTTTGACACCGACACTCACCGTTAGCCCCCTAACGGCCGGACGTTGTCACATGTGCCGTCCAGGACCGTTGCCGTCAGCCGGCTGATGGCAAAGATCGTTTCATCTTTGCCATCCGCCAGCTGACGGCAAAGAAGCAATTGCCATAGCCCATTCAGCCGGACCTGTTGCCGTCATCTGACGGATGGCAAAGGTCTTTGCCGTCCGCCTTGTATGCCTTTGCTGTCCACCATGGCGGACGGCAAAGAAGCTAATTTCAGTAGTGTAAGATTCTCGAGAAGTTGAATTGATCATTATCGCACCATATCGGCAACTTTGTTCATTTCACGATATCAAGTAATTGTTTTCTTTGTCTCGCAGGGTTTGGAAAGTATTCACCAAACAAGTTACTTCATTGCCGCGGAATCTGCGATGGAAATACCCGAAAGAAGTACAATACTAGCTAGCTAGTTCCGCGCATCTCCCGTTGATTCTAACTACTTTCATCAATTCTATTTATAATACTTCATTATCAGTTTGATTGACCTCTTTTGCTCGTAAAGTGCTTGTGGAAGGAAGCCAGGAATAATTACTGTGGATACTATGTCTGCGATTCATCTACAACGCGACAGCCAAGAATAGGCAGGGCTACTCTAAAAGACAATTTGAAGTGCGTAAGCAAAAATATTCACAAGTTTATTTTATTATCATCATTTCTGTTGAGTTTCATTCATATATATGTATTGACAGATGTGGGGATGTGGAATGAACTCCTATGAGAAGATCGCATGCGAGCAATTCAAAAGGAATTGGCTGGATTCTTTCTTGACCATGTCATCAATAAAGCCGGAGAATACCAGCATGCACGTGGAAGTTGAGTTCATATGTTAGGGTATTGTAAGAGATCTTACACATTGTATATATATATATATATATATATATATATATATATATATATATATATATATATAGCCATAGCGTCGGTAAGATATACGAAAACTTGTTGTTCGACCATTCTCGGAGAAGGAGAGGTCGATCACTTCATTTGCTTCCTAGCTAGCTAGCTTGTCGACTCCTCTCTATACGTAGCGTCTACCAAGCACGGAGATAAGAGAGGACACTTCTCTATTAGCTAGCTAATACAATATATGAAACCCCTAAATTAACCCTACAAAATCCCCAATCCCCCGCCCCTTGAGAAAAAAAAAGATAAAACCCAGCCTCTAAAATCTTGTGGCATGGAAGCCTTTTGGTCGGTGGGTGGCACAACAGAGGACAAAGGCCCCTGCACGTGGAGTCCCATCTGTCCTGGGTTCGCAGGTGAGCCGGACTAATCGTCGAAACTTTAGTGATGATTTTTAGTCGGGTTCTAATCGACCAATAACCTCACGAACCGGGACGAATGAGGGTTTTTCTACTAGTGCTCTTCACTCCGTCTGGATCCGAGAGGAACAACAGATACTTGGTTATTTGCGGAACAACATGTCTAAAGAACTACTGGTGCAGGTCACATCCAAAGTCAACAACATCAGCATCTTCTTAGCAAATGCACATAAAGGGACACAGTCGGTGGTGGCTTTCTTCGCGCATATGCATTCCCTCACCGATGAGCTCGCTGCAGCGGGCAAACCCCTCGACGACGACGAGCTGGTCTCCTACATCCTCACTGCTTTGGACATGGAGTATCAAACTCTTTTGTCTGCTCTTGACACGCACACCACACCAGTCTCGCTGGACGAGTTTTATGCTCAGATGAGCAAATTTGACCAGCGGGTCGCTCTCTTCCACGGGGCGAACTCAGGCGGAGGATTCAATTCCTCGGCCAACGCCGCGTCACGCGGCCGTGGAGGCAACAACAGTGGTGCCTCACGCTACCGTGGGCCGCCACGAAAATGGAAGAACTCCAGCGGCGGAAACGGCAACAACAACCTCCGCAGCAACAACAGCAGCAGCGGGCAGCCCTCCTACAACAACTCTAAGGGTCGCCGCAACAGCTCCGCCAACAAGTCGCATCCCGATGCCATCCGGTGTCAAATCTGCAGCAAGCAAAGCCACTCAGCCAAGGACTGCTGGTATGATTTTCAAGAAGATGATGACTCTTCTCGGGACGAAAAGGTAGAGGGTGGAGCTGAAGCATCATATGGTGTGGACACAAATTGGTACGTCAACAACGGGGCCACCAATCACATCACCGGAGAGCTTGGGCGGTGACCGCGTCCCCTTCTGGTGCCTTCCTTGTCTCTCCTCTATTATCATTAATTTTAAATGATTTTCGAACAAGTAGGCAGTGCAAATCTGCATTAACTCAACATGCCACTATGATCCATAGTTTTCTCTTGGCTGATCATTTTATATTTTTTGCAGTACAGGAACTGACACCGGCTGTTCCCAGTTGAACATTGTTCGAAACGTCCTGACGCAGCGGGATTCGATTTCTTCTGTGTGAGTGCTTTCGGGAAGTCATGTGCTCCTTTTCTGTCCCAGCCTAAGAGGAAAAACATGAATATCCAAACAAGTACGTCCAAAACAATATGGGGCATTCCATCCCAAGGAAACTGTGACAGGAGGTGAAACTAATAATTAACATTTATTATGTCGATCATCATGCCGTTGTTGGGTTGCTGCTAGACCAAGGGGAACCACGCGGAACAACTAGATGCATCATTTTGTTACCGATGCGCAGATTACTACTGTCTTGCACTACATAATCAGATTTCTGTTACCTCCCAATCACACGCTGCGCAGCCACGTAATAATAATTGGTCTACTCATCTATAGCGACTCAAACCACGCAGTCAAGCAACGCCCACAACCGCTCAAATGTAGCTGCCTAGCCTGTCCAAAACAAGTAATGCACTTGAACATCTTGGAGGAAGCCAAATTTATCATGGCAATCTTGGGACCGGCCTACGTGGCTTATACGGGCGCAGTTTGGTATAAGTGCATGGAGATGCAGTACTCATACTTTACTCACCGACCTACATTCTGCACCTAACAACATTGCTTCATTCGCCAAGCTAGCTAGGATTTATGCGACAATAGATATCATGGCACTTTCAGTTCAAATTAACCTGCTGCAGCAGGAGAAACAAGCTACTGAGTTATTTAATGCCATGACACTCTCCTGTTCGCAAAGCTTAATTATTTTCTTCACAAAACTTGTGTCCAACGTTTAAACATTGGCCACGTTTTTGTAAATTAATTTGACGGAATGTGCACTAGCGCATATATGTGATTTGGAGTCGGTTGACTGCCTGTTTCCACGTAAGCTAGTATCAGCCGACACTAAGATGGTAACTCTGATCACAAAGTTTCTTTGTAGCTGGTCCTATACAGTAACCCTTATCTGTACCGTTGGCCACGATATAGAGATGTGTGCTACTGCTAGAATCAGCAGTAGTATCCCTGTAGCCACAAAGTGATCAGTTTGAAAACGCAGCTTAACAGTAGCAAGATTCCTTCGTAGGGATTGCATGCCACCAGAGCTGTCCCCGTCGTGTCACTCATTGGTCTCTGTGCATGTTCTGTCCCGGGGTCCACCCGCACAGCCCCCAACAGTAGCGAGATTCCTCGCAGGTCTTGCATGCATGCAGACCATTTTCTTTCTGATCCCATGTGCGCGAGAGAGTGGACAAGTGCAGCATGAGAGACAACATATTAATTTGGTTGTACAGGCTGCGAGAGAGAAAAAAGAGAAGTGAGAGAAAGAATAAACTTTTTTCCATGAGAGAGAGCAGTAACGAAAGTTTTGGAGGAGAGAGAGGGGCCGGCAGAGAGATGAGAGAAAAAGCTCACGTACCCACCGCCTCTAGCCAGCAAGAGAGCAGGTCATCCAACGGAGAGTGAGCGTTTTTTTAATTGTGTAGAACTGTAGCTACCGCAGTGCTCCATAGTGACAAAAACTGTAGCTTGGGTCGCTATCAAGGGGCGCAGCCCTTGCCAGAGTATTAAGCGCTGGGTGCCTGCCATGTCTCCTAATTTTTAATCTACGCACACATCCACATGCACCACAGTCAAGATTGAATGGCTGTGATAGTGGGTATCATGTAGCTCGTCCTACCAAAAACTGCTCTCTGGTTAACGGCGATTTCTAGCAGGCATGCATGTCGGAGCCAGAGGCGTGGATGTCGATCCGGACCGATGGCTGGCGGATCCCGCCGGTCCCTGCGGCTGGCGTTGTGTTGACGCCTGATTTTGGCAAGATACAGAGTGAAAGGGTTTTCAGCATGAAAAGTTTCACATCACCGAATGGAACAACTTTAATGTTTGGACCATAATTATTCGGCATCATATCAAAGACCAAAACTACACTCAGATTGTCATGTTTAGGTGTTCTGAGTGCTTTTTGGTCAATTAAGCCTCCAGAACAACCTCGGATGAAGGAATGTTATACATGAATTGTCTTCGTCTCGTCAAATCGGTCGATTTTTTTATAAAAATCATATCAATCCGAGTTCGTATGCAAAAGTTAGAGCTATCTGAATGCAGCCCTGTCAAGAGGCGAAATATGACGCAGGTGACCAGACATGTCTTGGCAAGTGTCTGACGTAATGCGTGAGTGTTTTGCCCCAGAAGATGGCCTCGAATCGGAAAACGTTCAACATAAAAGTTGTTCGTCTCGTTGAAACGGTCAAGATTGCTTTTGGGCTCGTTTTCATCCGAGATCGTTTACCATCACAAAAAAGACCCGTAAGGTGCAGCCGGTTTAAACCGAACAGTTTTGGAAAGTTCGGACAAAATCAATCCGAATTTGACTAGGGTTTTGGACGTGAATCTAAGCCTTTTCCTTGCACGGGAAGTCCAGCCGCCTCTTATATACCCAAGGGGTGACGGCCGATTGAACAACACATAATCGATCAATTCATCTACCATTTTTTATCTTTTATCTTTTCTCCTTAATCCTAGTTCTTCTTCTTCCTCGTTCTTCGTTCGTTCTTCTTCATTGCAGGGCAGCGAACCTCGAGGCCCTAGGGGCGGTCAGGCCGACCTAGGGCAGCCCATAGCCGCCGCGCGCCCTGACGGGGTCCCTCCCGGGCGTGTGTGGTTTCGGGTTTACAAAAGCGCCTGCCGGATTGTCTTGCGTACCGCGCTTCCGGCGGGTCTCCTTCGACGTGAGCTGCGGTACATCACCCCCGGCGTTGAGGGTACACGACGACGTGTTCGTGTGCGAACACACTTTTTGGCGACTCCGCGGGGACGAAGCTTTGAACGGTCTCCAGCCCGTTCTTGCTACGAAGAGATCGTCATCAAGTTGTTGCAATCTACAAAGGTAATATGAATACCCAATCCCCCTTTGTAGATGCAAATAATCCATATGTTGTTGCTAGATCACCTAATGAGTATAATGTATCGGCTAGCCCTAGTTTTATCAATCATGCATCTAATTATGCGCAAGGGCCGATGCAAAACAATTTTCATGCTTCAAATTCTCATGATTTTAGCAACATACGACATATGTATCCAAACTCTCATGCATCGGCAACCCCACAAATCCATATGCCGATGAACAACATGATGGGTTTGGTTAATCAATTTGAAACACCTCAGTTAAAATTTCCAATAGCATACAAGAAAGTGTTTCACCTTTTTATTCATCGGCAACTAATTTGCAATATGTGAACCCAACCATGCCGATGAATGAGAGAATTGGCCATGCTACTACTAGCTATTCGCGATTACTCTCAACCATCATATGCTACACCTCATGTTAGTAATTTTTGGCACCATACACAAATGTAGATGCTCATAATTGACTTCACACCTTTTGGTCATAGCGAATAAATGTAAATTTTACAGGAGCCGTTGTGCCAAATATTATAGAAGATGAGGTAGTGGTGGCTGCATTGAAGAGTTTAGCCCAGAATAAGAGGATTAGTGCTCTTTGCCTTGAACAACATGAAAAGGGTCTATTTCCTGATTATGCATAATAAAAGCTAGAGTTTTGCAAGAAGATGAATCTTTGCCAATTGATAAAATTGGCGAGCAAAAGTATGGTCTTACAACAATGCATATGCCTTCACCTAGTACTACATCATATTATACACCCCTACACAATTGCAAAATTTCGCAACACCGTGTGTCATTGCGAAAGAGTCTAAAAGCATTGGGGGCAATCATATCCGAGTGGGCTGAAATTGAGAAAAAGCTTAAAGCTAATTTTGCCGCTCGGCGCCAGAAACAAATAGAAAAAGAATTGGCTCAGATAAAATTGCCAATTGGTAGTATCAATGAAAAGAAGGATGATTCGGAACATGAAAGTGCTTCAGTTGAAAAAGCCGAATCAAGTAGTATATATTCTGAATTCATCAAATCCAACAAGGCAAGCATTATTGAGAAAGGGCATGGCAAGCATAGGAAAACAACCATACTTGATTTTTCTGAAGTCAATGGAACCTACTTCCTGCCCTATGAGTTCCGTGCCGTAGAAATTGACAAGCCTCAAGCACAAGAGCAAGTAGCCGAACAAAGTTCGGCTGATAAGGATCTTCAAGGTAATGATGCACGGAATAAAGAAAAAGATGATGAAAAGGCGTTGGAGAGTCATCCAAAGACGAAGCTAGATATTGTTCAAGTCACACCACCATCATGCTCTCCCAACGTATTTGAAGAGGTATGCATAGCGAGTAATTTACCTATTTTCAGATTTGGTCGCAACTTCATTATTGAAGCATCTATAAGAAATATTCTCATAAGTAATTTTGAAAGACCCATGAAGAAGGGTAATTTACTTGTTAGCAATAAAATTGTTATGGAACACATCGGTCAATCCATTGCGCCATTTATAAAGACCGATAATGACTTATTGTTACAGCCAAAGCTTTCCCGGTTGCTTTATCTAAAGTTCATATCTAGTTGGGTAGCTTTGCTTATTTCGTACTTGGCTTGCACTTGGTCTCAACTGAGGCATGTATGTTCTAAATATCTTCGTTTCAGAAATTTAAAGCCAAGGTTAAATTCTATTGAGAAAACCGATGCTAATATAATATCTTATCCAAAGACATCGGAGATAGAGTGGAAAACACAATGTATAGCCGAATGGGGAGATTCCAAATCTGAACCATTCGTTTGCTTATCCCCAAAGCCGTTCAAACAGCAAGATGGGCTAGAAAACAAGAAGTATAGCTTCAATTCAAGCATGTGTGATCAAATATTTGATTTGTTGCTGAAAAATAATTACATTAGAATTCTTGATCACCATGTTAAGCTATCAATCCAGGGCGAATGTATTGTAAGTTGCATGATTAGTCCAAGCATAATTTTGAGGATTGCAACATGTTTCGTCAAATAGTTAAATCAGCCATTGAAAAAGGACGATTGAAGTTTGTTGAAACAACAAGAGATGACCAGTCTATCCCGATTGGTCCCGATGGCAGAAAGTTTTTGTATCAGCTGCTTCAAGCCGATCCATTTAAAGAGAAGGTAAAAACTGCAGGTGATGGGATCAAGCTTTCAAGTAAAGAAGTTGTTGAAGAGCATAATGAACATAATCTTGAGGGCGAAAATTCCATCAAAGCTACAATGGAGCGCCAAGGACTGGGGGGCAGCAAGCAAATCCAATGATCGATGAAAGCAAACCAAAAGAAAACAAAGGCCGAAGTAAGCGCAAGTGTAAGAGATCAAAAATCACCTTCGTTGAACTATTGGATAAATATCAAAAGAAGAGTGAAGAGAAGAATGCTTATCGGCCAAATCATGCAAAGAAACTAAGGTCACCCCCATGGCGCAAATATAAGGATCGGTATTGGCAAAGTGATAATTTTAATGCAACATATTCATATCCTTATTTTGGGCCGCCAATGCCAATGCCGTGGATGCCTCCCTATGCTCATATAGATACATATTCATCATGGGACAGGTATGATACAAGGGCACATTCTCCATCTTATTCTAGACCATCTCACCAATACCATGCAGCTCCAAGGAGATCAACATTTGAACAATCGCGCATCAAAGACCATTTCAATCATAAGGAATCGGTCCAGAGCTTAAGGAAGAAGAAAGAGGTGGTAAAACAAGTTTACCGCGTGAAAAGAGATGGTCGTAAGTGTGTTGCTTCAGATTTGATCTCAAATAACAAAGAGCCAATTAAAGTGTTGACATTGGCTACAAAAGGCAAAGAAGTGAAGCAATCAATTGATAAAAATCAGAGTGCCAAATCTGAAGAAATTAGGTTGAGGGTGCACAAGGCCCAAAAAGAGTTGCCATTGGTTGAAACAAGATCACAGTCGAGGTGCTCACTCGGCTTATCATATTGGCAAAAGAAGGAGTTACAAAAGCTTAGTGCACAAGAACTTGAAGAAAGGAACATGGCATGGGTTCTCAAAGGAAGTACTCAAAATAAGAATTATGTGCAAGTTTCCATTACAAGGAGTACGGCAAAGGTGAAGAAGGAAAATAGTGAAAACTATAAAGGATCAAGCCCAAGGTTTCAACATCTTCGGTCTACACATTATCCATATTCCTCAACTATGCCATGGGTTCCCAAGAAGATCAATCAAGACAAAAATGATGTGCATGCTTCTGTTGCAACAAGTACAATAAAAGTGAAGAAGGGAAATAATGAAAGCAACAAACAATTAAGCCGAAGGTGCGCATCACAACATCAAAATCTTTGGTTAGCACATCATCCATTTTCTTCAACCATGTCGTTGATGCCTTTGCCATGGAATTCATCTCTAGGTATGATCAATTACCCTCCATGGATTTATTTTGATCCATGGATGCAACATAATTTTCTTTATCATGAGAGGGTATTACCAAATTACCATACATTTGGTTAGTTACATTGTTGCTAATACAAAGGGGCTGAAATATTTTATTCCTATTTTATTTGTTTATTTCGGCTATACATAGTTTGGTGGGTGAATTCTACATGGACCTCGTGTTAATGGCCGATATTTATCTATTGCCCTGAGAATATGTCAAAGCATGGCCGGTGTACTATCCTAACATCGTCCTTAGTTCAATTGGAGACCAAAACAAGCCTCATGCCGCTTAGAATATTTTTGCACAAACAATCAAGCCGAATATGAAGCATTGTTATTCGGTTTAGAGATGCTACTTGCTATAGGTGTTACACATATTGAGGCTTACGGTGATTAGTTACTAGTGGTGCAGCAAATATCCGAGTCTTTCGGTGTTTGGACGAATCACTTAATGTTTATCTTGATAAATGTCTAGATATAATTTCTACTTTGGATTGTTTTAGCATTGCACATATATCTAGACATGACAACTGGAAAGCAAATGAGTTGGCACAGCAAGCATCTGGATATCATGTTGATCGTGGCATGTTTCATATCTCTCAAAAACCGATGTCTTGTCTTGCCAATATGGGAGAGGCCGAACCTGAACCCACTGATTCGGCCATTAACAAAAAAATCTAGTGCAAGTGATAATTCCGACTGGAGAAAGCCCATTGTTGATTACTTGTGCAATCCGAGTGAAAGGGTGGATAGGGATGTTCGGCGTATGGCTTTTAAGTATACAATGAGAGATGATGGTCTTTATCGCCGAACAGTCGATGATGTTCTTCTAAAGTGTTTGGATGAGGACTAGGCAAGAGTTGCTATGGGGGAAGTACATGAAGGTATTTGTGACACTCACCAGTCGGCTCCCAAGATGAAATGGTTCTTGCGACGTGCTGGGTTTTATTGGCCGACTATGATTAATGATTGCTTCAGATATTATAAAGGATGTGAAGCTTGTCAAAAGTTTGGTGATATTCAATTGGCTCCTGCTGCTATGTTACATCCTATTATCAAACCGTGGCCTTTCAGAGGTTGGGGTTTAGATTTCATTGGACAAATGCACCCGTCTTCTTCAAAAGGGCATCGGTTCATATTGGTGGCAACTGATTATTTCACTAAATGGTGCGAAGCAGTACCTCTCAAGAACATGACACATACGGAGGTAATTCAGTTCATCACCGAGCACATTATTCATAGATTCGGTATTCCTCAAACGTTAACTACGGATCAAGGTTCATCTTTCATGTCACACCAAGTCAGAGAGTTTGCCGAATCTTATAACATAAAGTTGCTCAATTCCTCTCCGTATTATGCCCAAGCTAATGTACAAGCTGAGTCTAGCAATAAAATTTTAATCAAGCTCATCAAGAAGAGGATTGAGGATAATCCGAGGAGATGGCATGAGTTGTTGTCTGAAGCTTTGTGGGCACATAGAATTTCAAGGCATGGTGCTACCAAGGTGATTCCATATGAGCTTGTATATGGCCAAGAGGCTGTTTTACCAGTGGAAGTAAATTTGAATGCTTTGAGAATAGCCAAACAAAATGATTTATCGGCAGTAGACTTTTATAACTTGATGATGGACAATATTTATGAAGTTGCCGATAAACGTGTGGTTGCTTTGAAGTACATAGAGAGAGACAAGTTGAGGGTTGCAAGAGCTTACAATAAGAAAGTTAAGTTGAAGAATTTTCAAGTTGGTGATCTGGTGCGGAAGGTGATTCTGCCGATTGGTTCAAGAGATAGGAAATTAGGAAGTGGTCTCCGAGTTGGGAAGGTCCTTTTAGAATTACAAGGGTTGTTCCGGAAATTCATATTTGGTGGAATCAATACAAGGGCATTGTTACCCGAGCTCTTAACGGAAAATATTTGAAGAAGTACCACCCGAGTGTGTGGCAGGAAGCCTGAGTAGGCAATGGCCGATATCGACTATCGCCCTTAGCACAAACATGGCGATATATAATTATCGCCTGAGGAAAATAAATGGCCGATGGAGTGTTGACATCGTCCTTAGAACGAACACTATGCATATTATTTTTGGCGTGCAACTTTGCGAAAAACAGGGGGCATGTGTTGGCGCTGATTTTGGCAAGATACAGAGTGAAAGGGTTTTCAGCATGAAAAGTTTCACATCACCGAATGGAACAACTTTAATGTTTGGACCATAATTATTGACATCATATCAAAGACCAAAACTACACTCAGATTGTCATGTTTAGGTGTTCTGAGTGCTTTTTGGTCAATTAAGCCTCCAGAACAACCTCAAATGAAGGAATGCTCTACATGAATTGTCTTCGTCTCGTCAAATCGGTCGATTTTTATATAAAAATCATCTCAATCCGAGTTCGTATGCAAAAGTTAGAGCTACCTAAATGCAGCCCTGTCAAGAGGCGAAATATGACGCAGGAGACCAGACATGTCTTGGCAAGTGTCTGACGTAATGCGTGAGTGTTTTGCCCCAGAAGATGGCCTCGAATCGGAAAACGTTCAACATAAAAGTTGTTCGTCTCGTCGAAACGGTCAAGATTGCTTTTGGGCTCGTTTCCATCCGAGATCGTTTACCACCACAAAAAAGACCCGCAAGATGCAGCCAGTTTAAACCAAACAGTTTTGGAAAGTTCGGACAAAATCAATCCGAATTTGACTAGGGTTTTGGACGTGAATCTAAGCCTTTTCCTTGCACGGGAAGTCCAGCCGCCTCTTATATACCCAAGGGGTGACGGCCAATTGAACAACACACAATCGATCAATTCATCTACCACTTTTTATCTTTTATCTTTTCTCCTTAATCCTAGTTCTTCTTCTTCCTCGTTCTTTGTTCGTTCTTCTTCATTGCAGGGCGGCGAACCTCGAGGGCCTAGGGGCGGTCAGGCCGACCTAGGGCAGCCCATAGCCGCCCCGCGCCCTGACGGGGTCCCTCCCGGGCGTGTGGGGTCTCGGGTCTACAAAAGCGCCTGCCGGATTGTCTTGCGTACCGCGCTTCCGGCGGGTCTCCTTCGACGTGAGCTGCGGTGCATCACCCCCGGCGTTGAGGGTACACGGCGACGTGTTCGTGTGCGAACACGTTGCAATGGCGAGCGGCGGCGTGGCCGGCGAGCTTGATGAGAAAGGGGGTCCAGGCGGGGAAGAAAAGAGTGAGGAGTGAGGTAGCAGAGGGGAAGAAGAAAGATCAAGAGACAGCCGGGCAGGAAGCGGGTGCGTGTCCCTTGGAGATGACGGAGCTGGACTTATCCAGGGGACCCACTGGTCAGTGGCAAAGGAGGGGTTGAGAAAATCAAAATAAAGTTTCCAAGAGTTTTCGGAGAGTATTTCACTGCGTTTTTCAAACACGAATTCAAATCTGCCCCAACTTTGAATTTGAACTATAAATACGTGATATAAAATTCCAATGCTCATGAAATGTTTACTAGAGCTTGTAAATAACACATGACCTCCATTTATAAGTTTTCATGAACTTTGAATAAGGAATCATCACCCAACAAATATATCGCAGTTCTGCCATTTTCTTGAATTTGAATAAAAGCACTTGATTCAAATACCATAACTAATTCAAAAAAATTAGGATATAACATATGGGTGAAATATGACATGTAGGAGCTAAGATAACATTGAGGTTAAAAATTTCGGTGACTAGGCATGCACTCATTCAATTAGGATCAGATTTGAGCATAAGGGCATCTCCAACGACAACTCGTAAATTTTCTTCCGCATCCGTCCGCGGACAGGGGCGACCAGTCCGCGGACACGGATGCGGGAGGCCGACATTCAACGCTAACCGCATACATCCGACCAACAGTTCGAACCAACTTCATGAAATTCGATCAAGCTAGGCGGATTTCATTTAAATTCGAATATAATTTACATTAACAGACGATATTTCAATCTTTTTACTAAAAAACACTAAACCCTATATCAAATGAACACCTCGTAAGCTTTGCCGCCATGTCCTGCCGCACCACCATCGACATACATGCCATCAACGGCGGCGGTGTTGTCGTGCCTTATGCTTGCCGAGGAGCCACTCCGCCTCCTGTTGCGCGGTGCGAAGGGTCGCCTTGGCCACTGCCGAAGGCACTGGCGGCACCGTGCCGGCGGCCTTGCCCCTGCCGGCGTTGGCGGAGCAGTCGCTAAGCGACCACTCCTCACCATTCTTAGCAAGCTCGCTGTCAACATGGTGGTGGCCCCAGGCGGACGTCTCTACGGTGGTGACGGTGCGGTCGAGCGCCCACGCCGCAGCGAGGTCTGTGTGGTTGGGGACCCATCCCGACGTCACGTCCCTCTTGGCAAACGCGTATTGGTGACCGACATTGCGCCGGTTGTACCTTGCCTTCTGTCGCGCCGTGCGCTCGGCCTTGGACACCATGGCCCGAGAGCCGGAGGCACCGCCGTAACCACCGCTTCCCAGGTAGTGGAAGATGTGGCCACGTGCCTTTGAGGATGTAATTTGATTGAGCTTTCCGAGAAGACTGCCAATGAGAGAAAATTCCAAGGTATAGAAAATCATAATCATCTTTCAGTTCTCGGTCAGGGAATCGATCACAACAGTTAACCTAATGAACCTCGGGTCCTTCTCTCACACACAGTACACCTTTATGGATGCATAGCACCTGTAATAGTGGAAGTTGGAATAAAACTATGGAGATTGCAAACCAGATAAATGCATACATTTCTTACCCATTTGCAAAGATGGTTTGGCTTAAAGTATAATTATTTTTCATGTTGGGAATAATTGATGCGGGTTGCTAATCAAATCATCACATTTGTGTTTTAGGCAATTATTATTTGGGTAGGAGTATTATTAAGTTTTTTTTCTTCCGTTGCAACGCACGGACATGTTTACTAGTAAAGATCAAATGAATAAAAACCTGTTCATAACCAAAGTCACGTAAGTAGTCCGGTTATTGTCGCGTACTGTTTCAAGTCCCTCGACTTGGGATCGAAACCTGGCTCTTTCAAACTTTTATTTTCAGGAGCAAAAATGTATCGTACATGAGCCGGGTCGTACGTGCCCAAGATGGAGACCCTCCTAAACGTGCGACAAACGTGCGACAAACTCGCAATGCGTTGTCTCGTATCCGGCTCGGTTTGGTTCAGGACGCATAGCTAGTGTCCTGATGCGGCTATGAATCAACCAATTCCATATATACATATGCT
Organism: Aegilops longissima; assembly: GCA_021605205.1. Lineage (NCBI taxonomy): Eukaryota > Viridiplantae > Streptophyta > Magnoliopsida > Poales > Poaceae > Aegilops > Aegilops longissima. Next base: position 124,080 of record JAHIAM010004222.1, on the reverse strand, counting down.
AAGTACTAGGACTTACAGATTGCGCACGCACGGTCACGAGTCGAGACGCATCCTTGTAAGCCTTGCGCGTAGCGATCTCTTGGCCTCACCCTGATTCCATGTCATATTCCATCTCCGGCATGACGCCGCAGTCCAGCGCGTGGGCTGACCTATTGCCCGACCTGCTCCTCGACATCTCTGGTCGCCTGCACGCTGTTACAGACTACGTTTGCTTTCATGCCGTATGCAAGCCATGGCGCGCAATCGCGGGGCTGCGCTCCCCTACGACACGCCCCACGTTTCCACCATGGCTTCTCGGGTTGTGCAATGAAAACCACATCATCCACTGCCGTGCCAACTTTCCATGTGTCTCTGCTTTCAATGCTTCGATAGACCGTGACTTCATCGTAGAGGAGCCGCGGGGCACTTCATCTGCCGGCGCTAAGGGCGCTAATTGGGTCGCTAGGGCGGACGGCATGGCTGCATCCGTCTTCGCCGCGAGTCCTGACCCAAGACTCATCAACCTTCTTACAGGAGCGGTCACTCCACTGCCTCGCTTCCCAGATGATGATGCTGAGATGAAGCGGTCAATGGAGAATGTCCATGGCGTCATCTACGACGACGGTACCATCTTTCTGTACAACCCTTTGTACACATGCACGCACGTTTTCACCATAGCCGTTCTGCGTCCCGGGGATGCGACATGGACTGTCATGAAGACAAATCTGGAGGCCCCGAATCATCACTCCTTATGTGTGGCATATCACAACAGCAAGGTCTTGTGGCACATCAGCATGCGCCCTTGGTTTCTACTAACACAGGATGGCATTCGTGGCTCCGTGAGGTGTGACCCAGTCGACAAAATAGGTTATATTCCCGTTGACAGCTACATATTGGAGTCACACGGCAAGCTACTATGTGCAACCATCCTTGTTCATGTTCATTGGTTTCATGATATCGCTAGCTCGATGCCAGAAATGTTAGTGATAGTGCAGACATTGGAAGAAGAAGCTGGTGACGAGATGCGTTGGGTAACGGATGAGAGTCAGAGCTTTGATGACCGTGTCTTGTTCCTCGGTTACCCTACCAGCTGCACCATGGATGCCACCCAAATGGACATGCTTGGTGGGTGTGCCTACTTTGTTTTTCAACACAACTTATTGAGGTATAGCTTCGTCAATAATGAGATCAAGACTGTGGAGTACAATATTGTTAGATCGACCGACTACGGGGCACGTGTGTGGCTCCAACCCCAACCCCCCATTGCCCCAATCCATGATATTCAAGAGAGACTCTGGAGGCTCGGTCTAAATAAGGAGAAGTAAGAACATTAATTTAGCTGGTCTCGTGATTTGCGTGTAGATTTTAGAAAAAATTCAGTTGGATGCCGTTTTGTAGTTATATTATTTTGAAGAACTACATTTTTTCTTGTGACTCAAGCAAAAATTGATAAGCATAATATAGCATCTAACATCTTACGTTCTTTTTTGCACTATTTTATATTTATCTATCACACAATAGCTTCTACTACCATGGTGCAGAAAAAGCTAGGTAACAATACACATACATATACTATAAAAAAATACAAAAGAGAGAGAAATGCTAGTGGAAAAGTGGCGGCAGAGAGGGCATATAGTAGGAGCTAGGGTCCTACCGGGTATTGGCCGGAGGTTGTACGGGAAGGAAGGGAGGCAGGCGAGGGCGCGAGCGCGGCGGCCGGCGTGAGGGCGCCGTCACGCACGGAGAGGAGGCGGCGGCGATGAGAGGGAGGCGGCTAAGGTTTAGGGTTCCGGCTCTTCTGGTAGCCGGGCAATAGAATATGTCTTATTGCTTAATTCCGAAAGGGTGTCTTACAATTGTTTATATAATCTCGATGCTAATAAAAATAAGATAACTTGGGCTAAGCCCCTAACTAAACGCGCCCACTGGGCCTCCTCCGGCTATAAGTTATGCCGGTCATAACATCTCTCCCCGCCTGCGCAAACAGCTCGTCCTCGAGCTGGAAGTATGGAAAGTGTTGGCGGAACTCGTCAAGCTGCTCCCAAGTAGTGTCCTCCTCCGGAAGGCCTTGCCACTGGATCAACAAGGGCCACACCTCGTGACGCTTCTGGACCTGCAACACCTTTGTCGGTCCTGGAAGAAGGCGTCTGTCGGAGGTCGGAGGAAGCACAGTTGTGGTCACCGACGGATCCCCGCGGAAGGGCTTTAGCAACCCCACATTGAAGATATCATGGATGTGGGCACCGGCCGGAAGCTGATGGCGGTAGGCCACCTTTCCGATGCGCTCCAGCATGGAAAATGGCCCGGCATAGCGAGGACCCCGCTTGTGTTTCACGCGCGGGTCAAGGGACTGCGTGGAGTGGTGAAGGAGGTGTAGCCACACCCAGTCGCCCACCGCGAACTCCGCCTCATGATGGTGGGCGTCGTAGTAGTGCTTGGACAGTTGTTGGGCCTATAGAAGTCACTGGAGCACCTCCGCAAGCATCTCATCCCGGCTGCGAAGAAGGTCGCTAGCCGCCTCCGTCCTCGCCGTCTCGGGTCAACTGGAAGGATGGGCGGGGGCGGGCAGCCATAGACCACCTCAAAGGGCGTGGCGCGCAGGGCGGAGTGGTATGAAGTGTTGTAGCAGTACTCCGCCCATGGGAGACACTCCACCCAAGCCCGTTGACGATCACTTGTAAAACAATGCAAATACATGGCAATCACCTTGTTGACCACCTCAGATTGGACGTCTGTCTGAGGGTGGAAGTCCGTACTCAGGCGAAGCTTCACGCCTGCCATACGGAAGAGATCGCGCCATACATGCCCCGTGAACAACGGGTCCCGGTCGCTGACGATCGAAGAGGGAAACCCATGGAGACGGATGATGCCATCGAAGAAGGTACGAGCAACGGAGGCGGCCGTGTAGGGATGGCCAAGCACGATGCAGTGAGCGTACTTGGAGAAGCGGTCGACCACTGTGAGGATGACAGACTTGACGCCCACCTTGGGGAGCCCTCGATGAATTCCATGGAGATATCGGCCCAGACTTGAGAGGGAACCTCCAAGGGCTGTAGCAGCCCAGCCGGGCATAGTTTCTCTGTCTTGTTACGCTGGCACGTAACACAAGACCGCATCATGTCTTGAACCAGGGCCCGATCGCCAGGGATGTAGAAATCAGCGCGGAGACGACGGAGGGTCTTCTGCAAGCCCTCGTGGACGACCAAGTGTGCCAGCAGCAGAACCTGGTGACGGAGGTCGTCGTGATCCGGCACGACGGCGCCCATGAAGGAGTAAGCCATTCACCAAAACACCACGGCTCCTCTAGGTCGCCGGCATCGAGGCGCTGCCGAAGGAGCTGAGCATTCGGCGCATCCACGGCTGCCGTGCGGATGTCGTCAAGGAGGGCGAAGGATGGCCCCGAGCGGATGCAGAGAGCCGCCTCATCGGAGTCGCCGGCGTCCGCATCGTGGTCGGCGTCGCGGCGGGACAGTGCGTCGGCCACGGTGTTAAGGCGGCTCGGACGATACTCGACGGTGAAGTCGAACCAAAGAGCTTGCTGATCCACTGGTGCTGCGGCACGGTAGATAACCTCTGGTCCAATTAGAACTTGAGGTTGTAGTGATCTGTGTGAATACGGAATGACCGCCCCCAAAATATGGCCGCCAGTGGCATACGACCTGCACAAAGCCAATGAGCTCCCACTCGTAGGCTGCGAGCTTATGATGGCATGCGGCTAAAGGCGGCTAAAGAATGCAAGCAGCCCGTCGCCCTGATGAAGGACAACGCCGAACCGCACACCGGAGGCGTCGCAGTCCACCATGAACGGCCGATCGAAGTCGGGCATCTGGAGGACGGGACCTGTCGTGAGGGCCCGCTTGAGGGCCTAGAACGCCTCAATGACCTCCGCAACCTAGGAGAAAGCGTCACGGCGCAACAGGTAAGTGAGCGGGGACGCGATGAGGCCGAACTCCCGGATAAATTTTCGGTAGTACCCCGCAAGGCCCAGGAAGCCGCGGAGAGTCCGCGGTAAGTGCAGCGTCGGCCAGGCCGCAACAGCCGCCACCTTGTCAGCGTCCATAGCAACACCCTTGGCCGAGATGACGTGGCTGAGGTAGGCGATGCAAGGCGTGCCGAACGAGCTCGAGCGCTTAAGATGAAGATGGTGCGCTCAAAGCTCGTTGCAGACGATGGCGACATGCTGAAGGTGCTTCGCTCACGAGGCGCTGTAGATAAGAATGTCATAAAAAAACAAGCAGAAACCGACGCAAGTAGGGGCGGAGGATGTCATTCATCAAGGCCTGAAAGGTCGCCGGGGCGTTGGAGAGGCCAAAAGGCATCACCAAGAACTCGAAGTGGCCGTGATGAGTCTGAAATACCGTCTTCGCGACATCGTCCGGGTGCATCCGAACCTGGTGGTAGCCCGAACGGAGATCGAGCTTGGTGGAGGTGCGCGCTCCATGTAGCTAATCCAGGAGCTCGCCGACGACCGGCATAGGAAATTTGTCCTTGAGCGTCTGGGCGTTAAGGGCACGGTATTCGATGCAGAAGCGCCACGTGTCGTCCGACTTGGGGACGAGGAGGAACGGAGGGAAAAATAGCGACGTGGAGATCCGGATGATGCCCAAGGTGAGGGAGTCCTGGACTAGGGGTGTCCGGATTGCCGAACTATCATCTTCGGCTGGACTCTCGAACTATGAAGATACAAGATTGAAGACTTCGTCCCATGTCCGGATGGGACTTTCCTTGGCGTGGAAGGCAAGCAGCGATCGGATATGTAGATCTCCTACCATTGTAACCGACTCTGTAACCCTAACCCTCTTGGTGCCTATATAAACCGGAGGGTTTTAGTCCGTGGGGCGAACAACAATCATACCATAGGCTAGCTTCTAGGGTTAGCCTCTCTGATCTCGTGGTAGATCTACTCTTGTACTACCCATATCATCAATATCAATCAAGCAGGAGTAGGGTTTTACCTCCATCGAGAGGGCCCGAACCTGGGTAAAAACATCGTGTCCCTTGTCTCCTGTTACCATCCGCCTAGACGCACAGTTCGTGAGCCCCTACCCGAGATCCGCCGGTTTTGACACCGACACAAGGCGAGCATGAGCACGCACTGCCGCTCCAGCTCGTCCTTTTGCAGCTGGGGGTGAAGGAAATATGCCCTAGAGGCAATAATAAAGTTATTATTTATTTCCTTATTTCATGATAAATGTTTATTATTCATGCTAGAATTGTATTAACGGAAACATAATACATGTGTGAATATATAGACAAACAGTGTCACTAGTATGCCTCTACTTGACTAGCTCGTTAATCAAAGATGGTTATGTTTCCTAACCATAGACATGAGTTGTCATTTGATTAACGGGATCACATCATTAGGAGAATGATCTGATTGACATGACCCATTCCGTTAGCCTAGCACTTGATCGTTTAGTATGTTGCTATTGCTTTCTTCATGACTTATACATGTTCCTGTAACTATGAGATTATGCAACTCCGTTTACGGAGGAACACTTTGGGTACTACCAAGCGTCTAGCGTAACTGGGTGATTATAAAGGAGTACTACAGGTGTCTCCAAAGGTACATGTTGGGTTGGCGTATTTGAGATTAGGTTTTGTCACTCCGATTGTCGGAGAGGTATCTTTAGGCCCTCTCGGTAATGCACATCACTATAAGCCTTGCAAGCAATGTAGCTAATGAGTTAGCTACGGAATGATGCATTACGTAGCGAGTAAAGAGACTTGCGGTAAGGAGATTGAACTAGGTATTGGATACCGGCGATCAAATCTCGGGCAAGTAACATACCGATGACAAAGGAACAAAGTATGTTGTTATGCGGTTTGACCGATAAAGATCTTCGTAGAATATGTAGGAACCAATATGGGCATCCAGGTTCCGCTATTGGTTATTGACCGAGAATGGTTCTAGGTCATGTCTACATAGTTCTCGAACCCGTAGGGTCCGCACAACAAGGTTTCGATGGCGGTTATATTATGAGTTTATGAGTTTTGATGTACCGAAGGAGTTAGTCCCGGATGAGATCGGGGACATGACGAGAGTCTCGAAATGGTCGAGGCGTAAAGATCGATATATTGGACGACTATATTCGGAGTTCGGAAAGGTTCGAATGATTGGTATTTTTGAGTACCGGAGAGTTACGGAATTCGCCGGGAGTATATGGGCTTTATTGGGCCATACGGGAATAGAGGAGAAAGGCCACAAGGGAGGAGGCCTCGCCCCCCTCAGGTCCGAATTGGACAAGGGCGCAGCCCCTTTCCTTCTCCTTCTCCCCTCTTTCCCCTCTCCTACTCCAACAAGGAGGTGGAATCCTACTAGGACTAGGAGTCCTAGTAGGACTCCACCTGTAGTCGCCTCCTCCTAGGCCGGCCTCCCCTCCTTGCTCCTTTATATCACGGGGCAGGGGGCACCCCATGACACACAAGTTGATCTACGGATCGTTCCTTAGCCGTGTCGGTGCCCCCTCCACCATATTCCACTTGGTCATATCGTCGTAGAGCTTAGGCGAAGCCCTGCGCCGGAGAAGTCATATCGTCGCGGAGCTTAAGCGAAGCCCTGCGTCGGTGGAGCATCAACATCGTCCTGCGCCGTCGTCTTGTGGAACTCATCCCGACACTTTGCTGGATCGAGTCCGGGGATCGTCATCGAGCTGAGCGTGTGCAGAACTTCGGAGGTGCCGTCGTTCGGTGCTTGGATCGGTCGGATCGTGAAGGCGTCGACTACATCAACAGCGTTGTTATAACGCTTCCGCTTTCGGTCTCACAGTGCGTGGGCGGACCTCTCCCCTCTCGTTGCTATGCCATCACCATGGTCTTGCGTGATCGTAGGAAATTTTTGAAATTACTACATTCCCCAACAGTGGCATCCGAGCCTGGTTTTATGCGTTGATGTCATATGCACGAGTAGAACACAAGTGAGTTGTGGGCGATACAAGTCATACTGCCTACCAGCATGTCATACTTTGGTTCAGCGGTATTGTGAGATGAAGCGGCCGGACCGACATTACGCGTGCGCTTCGCGAGACTGGTTTCACCGCTCCGAGCACTCGTTGCTTAAAGGTGACGGCGGGTGTCTGTCTCTCTCACTTTAGTTGAACCGGTATGGCTCGCCCGGTCCTTGAGAAGGTTAAAGCGGAGTCTATTTGACAAACTATCGTTGTGGTTTTGATGCGTAGGTAAAACGGTTCTTGCTCAGCCCGTAGCAGCCACGTAAAACTTGCAACAACAAAGTAGAGGGCGTCTAACTTGTTTTTGCAGGGCATGTTGTGATGTGATATGATCAAGGCGTGATGCTATATTTTATTGTATGAGATGATCATGTTTTGTAACGAGTTATCGACAACTGGCAGGAGCCATATGGTTGTCGCTTTATTGCATGAAATGCAAGCGCCATGTAATTGCTTTACTTTATCACTAAGCGGTAGCGATAGTCGTAGAAGCAATAGTTGGCGAGGCGACAACGATGCTACGATGGAGATCAAGGTGTCGCGCCGGTGGCGATGGTGATCATGGCGGTGCTTGGCGATGGAATCACAAGCACAAGATGATGATGACCATATCATATCACTTATATTGATTGCATATGATGTTTATCCTTTATGCATCTTATCTTGCTTTGATTGACGGTAGCATTATAAGATGATCTCTCACTAAAATTATCAAGAAGTGTTCTCCCTGAGTATGCACCGTTGCGAAAGTTCTTCGTGCTGAGACACCACGTGATGATCGGGTGCGATAGGCTCTACGTTCAAATACAACGGGTGCAAAACAGTTGCGCACGCGGAATACTCAGGTTAAACTTGACGAGCCTAGCATATAACAGATATGGCCTCGGAACACGGAGACCGAAAGGTCGAGCGTGAATCATATAGTAGATATGATCAACATAGTGATGTTCACCATTGAAACTACTCCATCTCACGTGATGATCGGACATGGTTTAGTTGATTTGGATCACGTAATCACTTAGATGACTAGAGAGATGTCTATCTAAGTGGGAGTTCTTAAGTAATATGATTAATTGAACTTAAATTTATCATGAACTTAGTCCTGGTAGTATTTTGCAAATTATGTTGTAGATCAATAGCTCGCGTTGTTGCTTCCCTATGTTTTTATATGTGTTCCTAGAAAATTGTATTGAAAAATGTTAGTAGCAATGTTGCGGATTGGATCCGTGATCTGAGGTTTATCCTCATTGCTGCCTGAAGAATTATGTCCTTGATGCACGCTAGGTGACCGACCTATTGCAGGAGCAGATCAGGCGTTATGAGCGTTTGGCTAGCTCAATATAATGACTACTTGACAGTTTAGTGCACCATGCTTAAGCGGCTTAGAATCGGGACTTCAAAGGCGTTTTGAGCGTCATGGACCATATGAGATGTTCGAGGAGTTGAAGTTAATATTTCCAGCAAATACCGAGTTGAGAGATATGAAGTTTCCAACAAAGTTCTAAAGCTAAAAGATGGAGGAGAATCGCTCAACTAGTGAGCAGGTGCTCAGATTATGCAGGTACTTCAATCGCTTGAATCAAGTGGGAGTTAATCTTCCGGATAAGACAGTGATTGACAGAATTCTCTAGTCACCATCACTAAGTTACTAGAACTTCGTGATGAACTATAGTATGCAAGGGATGGCGAAAACGATTCCCAAGCTCTTCGTGATGTTGAAATCGACGAAGGTAGAAATCAAGAAAGAGCATCAAGTGTTGATGATTGACAAGACCACTAGTCTCAAGGAAAAGGGCAAAGGAAAGAAAGGGGAACTTCAAGAAGAACGGTAAGCAAGTTGCTGCTCGAGTGAAGAAGCCCAAGTCTGGACCTAAGCCTGAGACCAAGTGCTTTTGCTGCAATGGAACTGGTCACTAGAAGCGGAACTACCCCAAGTTTTTGGCGGATAAGAAGGATGGCAAAGTGAACAAAGGTATATTTGATATACAGATTATTGATGTGTATTTTACTAGTGTTCGTAGCAACCCCTCGGTATTTGATACTGGTTTAGTTACTAAGAGTAGTAACTTGAAACGGGAGTTGCAGAATGAACAGAAACTAGTTGAAGGGGAAGTGACGATGAGTGTTGGAAGTAGTTCCAAGATTGATATGATCATCATCGCACACTCCCTATACTTTCAGGATTAGTGTGGAACCTAAATAAGTGTTATTTGGTGTTGAGCATAAATATGATTTGATCATATTTATTGCAATACGGTTATTCATTTAAGTAAGAGAATAAATTGTTGTTCTGTTTACATGAATAAAACCTTATATGGTTACACACCCAATGAAAACGGTTCATTGGATCACGATCATAGTGATACACATATTCATAATATTTAAACCAAAAGATGCAAAGTTAATAATGATAGTGCAACTTATTTGTGGCACTGCCGTTTAGGTCATATTGGTGTAAAGCGCATGAAGAAACTCCATCTTGATGGATTTTGGAATCACTTGATTATGAATCATTTGATGCTTGCGAACCGTGCCTTTTGGGCAAGATGACTAAAACTCCGTTCTCGAAACAATGGAACAAGCTCTTGACTTATTGGAAATAATACATACCGATGTATGCGATCCAATGAGTGTTGATGCTCGTGGCAAGTATCGTTATTTGCTGACCTTCACAAGATGATTTGAGCAGATATGGGTATATCTACTTGATGAAACACAAGTCTGAAACATTTGAAAACTTCAAAGAATTTCAGAGTGAAGTGAAGAATCATCGTAACAAGAAAATAAAAGTTTCTCGATATGATCGCAGAGAGGAAAAATATTTGAGTTCTGAGTTTGGCCTTGATTAAAACAATGTGAAATAGTTTCACTACCCACGCCACAGAACACCACAGCATAATGGTGTGTCGAGCGTCGTAACCGCACTTTATTGGATATGATGCGATCTATGATGTCTCTTATCGGTTTACCACTATCGTTTTGGGGTTATGCATTAGAGACAGCTGCATTCACGTTTCATAGGGAACCATCTAAATCCGTTGAGCGACACCGTATGAACTATGGTTTAAGCGATAAACCTAAGCTGTCGTTTCTTAAAGTTTGGAGTTGTGATGCTTATGTGAAAAGGTTTCACCTGATAAGCTCGAACCCAAATCGGAGAATGCGTCTTCATAGAATACCCAAAGGCAACTATTGGGTACACCTTCTATCACAGATCCGAAGGCAAGTTATTCGTTGCTAAGGTGGATCCTTTCTAGAAAGAAGTTTCTCTCGAAAGAAGTGATTGGGAGGAAAGTAGAACTTGATGAGGTAATTGTACCTTCTCCTTATTGGAAAGTAGTTCATCACGAAATCAGTTCGGTGATTCCTACACCAATTAGTGAGGAAGTTAATGATGATGATCATGAAACTTCAGATCAAGTTGCTACCAAACCTCGTAGGTCTTCGAGTAAGATCCGCACAGAGTGATACGGTAATCATGTTCGGAAGTCATGTTACTAGACCATGATGAACCTCGAACTATGAGGAAGCGATGATGAGCCCAGATTCATGAAATGGCTTGAGGCCATAAAATCGACATAGGATCCATGTATGAGAACAAAGTATGGACTTTGATTGACTTGCTCAATGATCAGCAAGCCATGTTAAATAAATGGATCTTCAAGAGGAAGACGGACATTGATAGTAGTGTTACTATCTACAAAGCTCGACTTGTCACAAAAGGTTTTCGACAAGTTCAAGGTGTTGACTACAATGAGATTTTCTCAAACTGTAGCGATTCTTAAGTCTGTCCGAATCATGTTAGCAATTGCCACATTTATGAAATCTGGCAAATGGATGTCAAAACTACATTATTTAATGGATTTATTAAAGAAGAGTTGTATATGATGCAACCAGAAGGTTTTGTCAATCCTAAAGGAGCTAACAAAATGTGCAAGCTCCAGCGATCCATCTATGGACTGGTGCAAGCATCTCGGAGTTGGAATAAGCGCTTTGATAGTGTGATCAAAGCATATGGTTTTATCTGAGACTTTTGAGAAGCCTGTATTTACAAGAAAGTGAGTGGGAGCACTACAGCCTTTCGATAAGTATATGTGAATGACATATTGTTGATCGGAAATAATGTAGAATTATTCGCAAAGCATAAAGGAGTATTTGAAAGGAGTTTTTCAAAGAAAAACCTCAGTAAAACTACTTACATATTGAGCATCAAGATCTATAGAGATAGATCAAGGCGCTTGATATGTTTTTCAATGAATACATACCTTGACAAGATTTTGAAGTAGTTCAAAATGGAACAGTCAAAGAAAGAGTTCTTGCCTGTGTTACTAGGTGTGAGATTGAGTAAGACTCAAAACCCGACCACGGCAGAAGATAGAAAGAGAATGAAAGTCATTCCCTATGCATCAGCCATAGGTTCTATAAAGTATGTCATCTTGTGTACCAGATCTATTGCATACCCTACCACTAAGCTTGGCAAGGAGTGCAATAGTGATCTAGGAGTAGATCAATGGACAGCGGTCAAAATTATCCTTAGTAGAATAAGGATATGTTTCTCGATTATGGAAGTGAAAAAGGTTAAATAAGTAAAGGGTTACGTCGATACAAGTTTTAACACTAATCTAGATGACTCTGAGTCTCAATCTGGATACATATTGAAAGTGGGAGCAATTAGCTAGAGTATCTTCGTGCAGAGCATTGTAGACATAGAAATTTGCAAAATACTTACGGCTCTGAATGTAACAGACCCGTTGACTAAGCTTCTCTCACGAGCAAAACATGATCATACCTTAGTACTCTTTGGGTGTTAATCACATAACGATGTGAACTAGATTATTGACTCTAGTAAACCCTTTGGATGTTGTTCACATGACGATGTGAACTATGGGTGTTAATCACATACAGATGTGAATATTAGTGTTGAATCACATGATGATGTGAACTAGATTATTGACTCTAGTGCAAGTGGGAGACTGAAGGAAATATGCCCTAGAGGCAATAATAAAGTTATTATTTATTTCCTTATTTCATGATAAATGTTTATTATTCATGCTAGAATTGTATTAACGGAAACATAATACATGTGTGAATATATAGACAAGCAGTGTCACTAGTATGCCTCTACTTGACTAGCTCGTTAATCAAAGATGGTTATGTTTCCTAACCATAGACATGAGTTGTCATTTGATTAACGGGATCACATCATTAGGAGAATGATCTGATTGACATGACCCATTCCGTTAGCCTAGCACTTGATCGTTTAGTATGTTGCTATTGCTTTCTTCATGACTTATACATGTTCCTGTAACTATGAGATTATGCAACTCCGTTTACGGAGGAACACTTTAGGTACTACCAAGCGTCTGGCGTAACTGGGTGATTATAAAGGAGTACTACAGGTGTCTCCAAAGGTACATGTTGGGTTGGCGTATTTGAGATTAGGTTTTGTCACTCCGATTGTCGGAGAGGTATCTCTGAGCCCTCTCGGTAATGCACATCACTATAAGCCTTGCAAGCAATGTAGCTAATGAGTTAGCTACGGAATGATGCATTACGTAGCGAGTAAAGAGACTTGCGATAGCGAGATTGAACTAGGTATTGGATACCGACGATCAAATCTCGGGCAAGTAACATACCGATGACAAAGGAACAAAGTATGTTGTTATGCGGTTTGACCGATAAAAGATCTTACGTAGAATATGTAGGAACCAATATGGGCATCCAGGTTCCGCTATTGGTTATTGACCGAGAATGGTTCTAGGTCATGTCTACATAGTTCTCGAACCCGTAGGGTCCGCACGCAAGGTTTCGATGACAGTTATATTATGAGTTTATGAGTTTTGATGTACCGAAGGAGTTGAGTCCCGGATGAGATCGGGGACATGACGAGAGTCTCGAAATGGTCGAGGCGTAAAGATCGATATATTGGACGACTATATTCGGAGTTCGGAAAGGTTCGAATGATTGGGTATTTTTCGATGCGGAGAGTTACGGAATTCGCCGGGAGTATATGGGCCTTATTGGGCCATACAGGGAATAGAGGAGAAAGGCCACAAGGGAGGAGGCCTCGCCCCCTCAGGTCCGAGGTGGACAAGGCGCAGCCCCTTTCTTCTCCTTCTCCCCTCTTTCCCCTCTCCTACTCCAACAAGGAGGTGGAATCCTACTAGGACTAGGGAGTCCTAGTAGGACTCCACCTGTAGTCGCCTCCTCCTAGGCCGCCACCCCCTCCCTTGCGCCTTTATATCTGAGGCAGGGGCACCCATGACACACAAGTTGATCTAAGGATCGTTCCTTAGCCGTGTCGGTGCCCCCTCCACCATATTCCACTTGGTCATATCGTCGTGAGAGCTTAGGCGAAGCCTGCGCCGGAGAAGTCATATCGTCATGGAGCTTAGGCGAAGCCCTGCGTCGGTGGAGCATCAACATCGTCCTGCACGCCGTCGTCTTGTGGAACTCATCCCGACACTTTGCTGGATCGAGTCCGGGATCGTCATCGAGCTGAGCGTGTGCAGAACTTCGGAGGTGCCGTCGTTCGGTGCTTGAATCGGTCGGATCGTGAAGGCGTCGACTACATCAACAGCGTTGTTATAGCGCTTCGCTTTCGGTCTCAGTGTGCGTGGGCGGACACTCTCCCCTCTCGTTGCTATGCCATCACCATGGTCTTCCGTGATCGTGGAAATTTTTGAAATTACTCGTTCCCCAACAGAGGGTAGCGGTAGGGACGCACTGCAATTGGTGCCATGCCCGGTAGGAGATGAATCCGGTGGTCGTACACCCGGGCTGGCGGCAGACCCTGAGGCTCGTCGAAGAGGTCGCAGTGCTGCTGCGAAAGATGATCCAACAGAGGGTGCTCGGGCCCTGCAGCAGTCGCTACCAGCTGTAGTTGCGGCATCGCTGGTGAGGCTCCACCCACGCCCTCTCACCGGACGAGGTGACCTAAGGGCCAGAAGGTCATCGTCATGGCGTCGAAGTCCCAAAGAATGGGATCAAGGGTCCTCAAGAATTCGATCCGAGGATGAAGTCGAAGCAGCCCAAGTCGATGCCGGCTAATACGTCTCCAACGTATCTATAATTTTTTATTGTTCCATGCTGTTAAATTATCATTCTTGGATATTTGACATAGTGCCAAGTGCCAGTTCCTGTTTTCTGCATTGTAAGTGCATCTAGTGCCACCCCTAGTTGGTTTTGGAGTATTGACGACAAAGTTGGTTGAGGGACTAATGTGTTTGTGAGAATTGTAGGATAACTCGGGTAGTTGTCTCATATTGATTGGGTTTTTTACATCGCGGGAAATCAATATCAGACGGAGTCCAAATGTCATGCAATTTTACGATGATATTTTGTGGACCAAAAGGAAGAAGTTGGGCCCTGGTGGAACCTTGGGGGAGTCCCGAGGAGGGGACAACCCACCAGGGCGTGCCAGGAGGCCCAGGCGCGTCCTGGTGGGTTGTGCCCACCTCGGGTGCCCCAGGACCGCCTCTTTGTTCTATAAATACCCCAATATTCCAGAAACCCTAGGGGAGGCGATAGAATATTCATCCAGCCGCCGCAGAGTCTAGAACCACCAGATCCAATGTAGACACCATCACATAGGGGTTCACCACTTCCATTGGTGCCTCTCCTATAATGCGTGAGTAGTTCTTTGTAGACCTACGGGTCCGTAGTTAGTAGCTAGATGGCTTCCTCTCTCTCTCTCTCTCTCTCTCTCTCTCTCTCTCTCTCTCTCTCTCTGATTATCAATACAATGGTCTCTTGGAGATCCATATGATGTAAGTCTTTTGGCGGTGTGTTTGTTGGGATCTGATGAACTTTGAGTTTATGATTGGATCTATGTTTTTATCCATGAAAGTTATTTGAGTCTTCTTTGATCTCTTATATGCATGATTGCTTATAGCTCTTATTTCTTCTCCAATATTTGATTCAGCTTTGTAGTGGGTTCGATCTTACAGTGCTTGATCCCAGTGACAGAAAGGGAACCGAAACGTATGTATCGTTGCTACTAAGGATAACTATATGAAATCTATATCTGCCGCAATAGATAAACGGATCTCGTCTACATAATGTCATCGTTCTTATTGCACTACTCCATTTTCTCATGAACTTAATACACTAGATGCATGCTAGATACCGGTCGATGTGTGGAGTAATAGTAGTAGATGCAGGGAGGAGTCGGTCTACTAATCTTGGACGTGATGCCTATACAATGATCATTGCCTGGATGTCGTCATGATTATTTGAAGTTCTATCAATTGCCCAACAGTAATTGTTTTCCCACCGGTTGCTATTTTTCTCGAGAGAAGCCACTAGTGAAACCTATGGCCCGCGGGTCTCTTTTCATCATTTTTGCCTTGGCGATCTATTTTTTCTTGCATTTATATTCAGATATATTAAACCAAAAATAAAAAAATACCTTGGTGCAATTTATTTGTTCCGCGATCTATTTATCCTATCTACAAATTTACCTCACGGCCTTTGCCTATCTTGAGGCGTCGTACCCCGAAATGGATTGACAACCCCTTTACCACGTCGGGTTGCGAGGTGTTGTTCTTTGTGTGCAGGGGATGTTTACGTTGTGTTCCTTGGTTCTCCTACTGGTTCGATAACCTTGGTTTTAGATCTGAGGGAAATACCTACCGCCGATGTGCTGCCTCATCCCTTCCTCTTTGGGGAAATACCGAAGTAGCTTCAAGCGACATCAAAAGGAATTTCTAGCGCCGTTGTTGGGGAAGATCACGTCAAGGCAGTCTCCCATCAACGTGCCATTTCTGGCGCCGTTTCCGGGGAGGATCTTCAACATCAACCAGGTTCCTAAGCACAAATCTTATCTCCTCGCAATTTACATTATGTTTCATTTGCCTCTCGTTTTCTTCTCCCCCGCTTCACAAAGATTTGCCATTTTATTCACCCTCTTTTTCTGTTCGTCGTTTTCTTGCCGGATTTGTTTTTGAGTGCAATCTTGTTGTGTAGTCGTCATGACTCAAGAGAACACTAAACTATCTGACTTCTCAAATACCAACAACAATAATTTTTTTTGCAATCCGCTTGCTCCTCCCGCCACTACTACGGAGACTTGTGATATTAATACTGCTTTGCTGAATCTTGTTATGAAATACCAAATTTCCGGTACTCCTAAAGAGGATGTCGCGTCCCATATTAATACCTTCGTGGAATTATGCAATATGCAAAAGAAAAAGGATGTGGTCAAGATGAAATTATTTCCGTTTTCTTTGCGTGATTCTATAAAAATTTGGTTCTCTTCTTTGCCTCGCAATAGTAATGATTCTTGGAATAAGTGCAAAGATGCTTCTATCACTAAGTATTTTCCTCCGGCAAAAATTATTTCCCTTAGAACCCAGATCATGAATTTCAAGCAACTTGAGCATGAGCATGTTGCATGATATGTCTTGACTAGTAGAAAAGGGGGCAATGGCCCAGGCCAGTTCAGCCCATTAGTCCCGGTTCAATCGAGCCGGGACCAATGGAACTATTGCCCAGTTCATGAGCCAGGGGCGGCCGGGCCACGTGGGCCATTGGTCCCGGTTCGTCCGGACCTTTTGGTCCCGTTGGTGGGGCGAACCGGGACCAATGGGCAACTCTGGCCCACCACTATTGGTCTCGGTTGGTGGCATGAGCTGGGACCGAAGGCTTCCTTTAGTCGGTTCATGCCACGAACCGGGACCAATAGTGCTACCTATATATACCCCTCGCTCATGAGCGAGCACTCCAGGTGCTCTGTTTTTCTCTTGCGGCGAGGGAGGCTTTGTGGTGCTCTAGCTCACCTCCTATGCACATGAGGTGTTTGATGAAATGCCGAGCCACACTACTTAAGCTTTCTCCTCTTCAAGCTCGACCTCCAACCTCCATTTTCCTCAAGATTTGTCTAGGTTTAGCGGTCCGTCACGCCCCATCCCCGTCTTCACCGCCGTCGATCACCCGCGCCGATCTCATCACCAGCACCACCGTGGTGAGCCTCTTGTTCTTATCTTCTTTCTGAAAGGAAAAATATTCTTACTTGTATTATTTTCTTACTTTTATTATTGCATCTTATATAGTGCGATGGTTTTGGTATCCGCCCCCGTCGGCCCTCGTCCTGTCTATGATTCGGACGTGGTATATATTATCTTTTCATAACTATTGGTTCATTTGTTGTTTATGAAAATTATGCCGACCAACGTGACATAGATTTTATTTATCTAGGAGGTTGTTGAACCGGAAATTCCAACCGACCCTATTGTCGAGAGGTTAAATTTAGTTGAAGAAGAAAACAATTTCTTGAAGGAAAAATAAAAAACTTGTGGAGGAGAAGATGATCTTGGAGTTGCATGTTGCGGATGTAAATCGATGATCACAAGATCAAGATGGATGCAATGCGCTTGAAGATGAGAAAGATTAGAAAATATGCCATTCATACCGAGGCTTGGTATCATTATGCCGTTGGATCAGTTGTTACCTTGGTTGCGATTATGATCGCATTTGTTTCGCATTGAAATGTTTTACATAGTTTCAATTTATGGTTTAATTAATTTAGATGCTCTGCGAGCTTTATGTTGTTAGATGAGAACTATGTATGTACTTTGGTTTTATGTGATGATGAACTTCTATTAATTTGGTCATTAATTATCTATTCATGATGTTTTGTAATGATTTTTGACACATTAATTATATATAATGCACGCAGATGAACCGGCAATGGATGTGCGGTGGCAGACACACCTCCGAGTACATTAAGGCGTGCATGATTTTCTCGAAGTGGCTGAGGCAAACAAGCAGAATGGTTTTATGTGTTGTCCATGCCCTATATGTGGGAATCTGAGTCTTACTCGACGGAAAATCCTTCACACCCACCTGCTTTACAAGGGTTTCATGCCACACTATAATGTTTGGACGAGGCACGGAGAAATAGGGGTTATGATGGAAGGCGGCGAGGAAGAAGAATGCGATGACAACTATGTGCCCCCTGAATACGGTGATGCTCTTGAACATCAAGATGCACCGACGATGATGTGCGATGGTGCTTCAGCGGGCGGCTGCTGAAGATCAAGAGGAACCAGACGATGTGCGGATGATGATGATCTCCGCCGGGTCATTGTCGATGCAAGGACACAATCGAAAAAGTCAAAAGGAGAAGCTGAAGTTCGATCGTATGTTAGAGGATCACCAAAAGGGTTGTACCCCAATTGCGAAGATGGCAACACAAAGCTCATGCCGTACTCGAATTGTTGCGATGGAAGGCGAGAGAATTCTGTGCTGATAAAGGATTTGAAAGCTCTGAAAATAATGAAGAAGAAGCTTCCAAGGATAACGAATTGCCCGACAGGTACATACGCAGCAAAGAAGGTCGTATGCCCTCTAGGATTGGAGGTGGAGAAGATACATGCATGCCCTAATGATGCATCCTCTACCGTGGTGCCTACAAGGATCTGAGCATGCCTGCTCGATATGAAGGTCCCGACCGGCTTCTAAATCGAATATAAAGGGAATAATAAATATGCGGAGAAAAAGTTCCGAACCTAAAGTCTCATGACTGCCACGTGATTATGGCCTTAACTGCTTCGGTTGCATTGATGGGGCTTCTACCGAAAACGTCCGATTAGCCATTGTGAAGCTATGTGCATTCCTCAATGCAATATCTCGAAGGTGATCGATCCAGAAATCGTACCAGCGCTAAGGAGTGATGTGGCGCAATGTCTTGTCGGTTTGAGCTGGTGTTCCCACCATCCTTCTTCAATATCATGGCCACGTCCTAGTTCATCTAGTCGACGAGATTGTCATTACGGGGCCCGTATTTCTACACAATATGTACCCCTTTGAGAGGTTCATGGGAGTCCTAAAGAAATATGTTAAGTAACGCGCTAGGCCAGAAGGAAGCATCTCCATGGGCCATCAAGCGAGAGGATGTCATCGGGTTTTGTGTTGACTTCATTCCTGGCCTTAAGAAGATAGGTCTCCCTAAATCGCGGTATGAGGGGAGATTTGGAAAAACACGCTTGGAAGGACTCAATAATATGCGAGGGACGGATATTCTTGGTCTCAAGCACACTACAAAGTTCTCTGAACTCTACCTTGGTGACCCGTATGTCGATGAACACAAGAACAGTCTCGCTTCAAACACCGGAGCGGTCGACGACTGAATTACATGTGAACACATCGGGACTTTCAGCAGTTGGTTGGAAACACGTCTCGGAGGTGACAGCACTGTTTGTGATGAGCTGTACTTGTTGTCCAGGGGACCATCTTATTGTAATGATTTGGAAAGGATCTGAGATAAATGGGAATACATTTTACGATTGACCAAGATGAAAAGAGCACCAATCAAAACAGCGGTGTCCGCTTTGATGCAGCAACCGACAAGGAAATGACACATATTATGGTTACATTGTAGACATATGGGAACTTGACTACGGAGTAGATTTTAAGGTCCCTTTGTTTAAGTGCAAGTGGGTCAATCTGTCGGAGGCGAAGTGCAGGTAGACCCACGATGCGGAATGACAACAGTGGATCTGAAAAATCTTGGGTACAACTGACGAACCGTTCGTCCTAGCCAATGATGTGGCACAGGTTATCTATGTGAAGGACATGTCTACGGACCGAGGAAAAGAAAAGATAAGGAAGCGAATACATCATACAATGAGCCAAAGCGCCACATAGTTCTTTAGGGAAAAGGGACATCCACAGGAGTGGAGGGCAAGATGTACATGTCGAAGAGTATGAAAAGTTTCATGAAATTCCCCCTTCAAAGTCAAGGCCGACTCGGGCATCACGATAAGCGATGAAGATTATCCATGGTTCTGGCGCAATAAGCAAAGCGACACAAGCGAAGAAAAAGTGAAGACTTTCTCCATAACTATTATGATGATACCATGCCAACTTTGTAACAGATTTAGTATGATACCATTGTCCATTTTGTACATGCACATGCTATGCCAACTTTTTCAGAGTTCATTTGAAAACTATGAATTTGAAAACCTACGCCAACGAAGGGCGCTCACACCGGTTTATAAGCCCGTCCCTCTACACGCCTTGTTGAGCTCACAAACTTGTGATTCACACAAATTTCAAAGAATTTAAATTTGAAAACTAATGGCACAAACAGAAAGTTTATAACTTTGCTGACCTAAAAGCAAAAAGAATTATAAAAATAAAGCAAAAAACCAGAAGAAAATAAATAATGCAGAAAACAAAACAAAAAAACTTTAAAAAAATAAAAATAGCAACAATAAGTATTTTGTTGTAAGTAGAAACAAAATAAAATAAATAAAGCAACAAAGAAAACAAAAAAGTGTTTTCAAATTTGAAAACTAATGGCACTAACAGAAAGTTTATAATTTTCTAAAACTAAAAGCAAAAAGAATTAAAAATAAAGCAAAAACAACAAAAAATAAATAATGCAGAAAAGCAAAACAAAAAACTGGAAAAAAATAGAAATTGCAACAATAAGTATTTTGTTGTAAGTAGAAACAAAAGAAAATAAATAAAGCAACAAAGAAAACAAAAAAACAAAAAAGTGCCACCTACCATTTACGGCTGAATCGACTAGAAACCCTACCAAGGCCAGATTCAGGCCCGGAGGAGGCCATGAGGCCCACAGCACAGATTGCAGGTTTAGGCCCGAAAGCACCTTTAGAGAGGAGTTCGAGAGGAAGGCGCACCACACCTTATAAGCAGGTCGCCTCCTCTCAACTAGCGAGTGGGACTAAATATTTGGGTTCGGGCAGCACAGGCCTTTGGTCGGTTGGTGGCACCAAGCGGGACTAAAGGGGCATTAGTCGGTTCATGGAACAAGCCGGGACTAATGCCCCCTTTAATCCAGTTGGTGGCACTAACCGACAAACAAAAAACCTTTGGTCCCGGTTGGTGCTGTAACCGGGACTAAAGATAACATTAGTCCCGGTTTGTGCCACGAACCGGGACCAATGCACTTTCTATATATCTGAGGACTTTGCAAAATTTCATTCAGTTCCTCATCCCGCCGCAGACGCCGCCCTTTGCCCGACGCCCTGCTCCTCGTCGTCGTCGCCCGCGACGTCGTCGCCGCCCGCCGTCGTCGCCCGCTTCCGCCGCCTCCCGTCGCCGCGCCAGGCCGCCTCGACGTCGTCGCCGCCCGCTTCGCCCCCTTGCGTCGCCCAAGCCCGTCGTCCCGTCGCCGCCCGAGCCCGCCGTCCCGTCGCCCCTGCCCGCCGCCTTCCGAGCCCGTCATAGCCCTGCCCGAGCCCGCCGTCCTCGTCGCCCTGCGCCCGCCTTGAGCCCGTCATCGCCTGCTGCTTGACCCCCAGAACCCGTCGTCGCCGTCGCCGCCGCCCTCGCCGCCACCGCCCTCGCCCTCGCCCGGCCGCCCGTTGTGAGCCGCCGCCGTCGAGCCTCTGCTCATCTGTTGAAATATGTTTTTTATTTTTATTAGTTTATTTTTTGTTCATATGTGATGTATATGTGTATGTGCCTATAATGTATATGTTTTTATTTTTATTAGTTTAGTTTTTGTTCATATATAGAAAGTTACAATTTTAATTAGGTTAGTGCAGGAAAAGGTTAGTGCATTTTAATTAGGTTAGTGTAGAGGAAAAAGTAAAATAAGGAAAAGAAGAAAAGAGGAAGAAGGAAGAAGGAAGAAGAAGAAGAAAAAATGAGAGGAAAAAGAAGAAAAGAAGAGGAGAAGAAGAAAGGAATAGAGGAGAAGAAGAAAAATAGAAAAAAAATCTATTTTTTCTTCTTCTCTCTATTCTTTCTTCTTCTTTCTTTTTTTTCTTCTTCCTTCTTCCTCTTTTTTCTTCCTTTTCCTTATTTTCCTTTCTCGAGGATAAGAAGAAAAGAAGAGAGAAGAAGAAAGAAAGGAATAGAGGAGAAAGAAGAAACTTCAACACGAGGGGGGTACGATACCCCTCCCGATAACATTATTTTCCCATGTATATGTATGTCGCGTCGTTGTCGATATAACGAGGGTGTCGAGGATCGCCGAGGGTCGAGGGTCGGAACTAGGGTAGAGGGTCGAGGTCGTTAAGGGGTCAAGGGTCGAAGGTTTCAGGTCGAGGTTCCTATAGTGTGAAAGTATTGAAGAAATCCATGGCTTCATCATTAGCGGAAGTAACCATGGCATGATGGTATTAAGTCCTCAAAGTTATTACGGAATGGAGTCCCTGATAGGATAATTTGCCTTTTGTGCAATTTCAGCAAAGGCCTTTCAAATAACGATATTCGGAAGGTTCTTGCTGAACTTTGTACCAAAAGCGAATTATCCTATCTGGGACTCTGCCCAAAATAACTTTGGAGAGCTTCATGCACCATCATGCACCACACTTTCGCCTAATGATGAAGACATAGTTTTGTTGAATCCTTTGACACTAGGCAACCTCCCGACCCTCGGCGATCCTCGACCACTTGACCTCGACCGCTCGGCGATCCACGACCCTCTACCCTACATGGGCGTCGATGCCCACGTCACTTGTGGGACATAGATGTAGTGTTGAGCCGACACCCTCCCGATAGCTTCAACACGTGGGGGGTCGATGTACCCCCTCCTTGAAGCGTTCTCGAGGCCACCCCCTAACCCTTGAAGCGTTGTCGAGGCCACCCCAAACCCTAGAGAAGCAGCGTCGAGGCCACTAATATGATTCCTTATTGTGATTAGCTAGCTAGTTCTATGTTTGCCACTAATATATCCATATCTGTCATGTTTGAATAATAATTGCCATGTTGTAAATATTTGTAGAAACTATGGACACCCCCGAGACGAAGCACAAGAAGCGTTGTTGAGGGACATAATCGCACAAGGAAGTGATGCCGTCTGCTCGTTGATGTTTCTCAACGACAACGATGGTCTGGAAGGAGAGGATGAAGAAGCAGCTGGCTATGATTTACATGGCTCCGATGACCCAATGCGGTGCAAGAAGGAGAGGGTGAAGAAGTAGACCGTGAGGGCGGCTCGGTGATCACCAAACCGAGTCCGCCAGGTATATATATTATTTAAGCCTATCTTGACTAGCTAATTGATGCATTCATTTTTTTGGTATGTACACATATTAATTAACTCTCGTCTTTGTTCTTTTTCTAGCCCTCCGGATCGAGCACAACCGGTAAAGAGACGAGGCCGAAGAAAAAGTTGAGCTCGGATGAAAATTTGAGATCATACAAATCGCATGACGGCCAACCGATTGAACCCTACCGGACAAAGAAGGCATTTGTTGCTCGGTCACGGGGTTACGGTTAGGGACAAGATCGATCAGCATCCACCAATGGTATAAGCCTAAGAGCGAAGACCACGAGGTGTCTTATGTCAATGATATGCAGAAAAATGATCTTTGGACTGAGCTGAAGTCAAATTTTACCCTACCGCCAGAGGATGATCCGGAGAAGCCAGTAATAGAGCCATTAATCAAGTCTTTTGCTCTTAAGAAGATGGTAGACCTATTCAGGAATTGGAAGAAAGAACTCAATATGTATGTCAAAAAAATGAGACACCAGAATTCAAGGGCAAATATGAGAAGATCGAGATGGTGGCCCGCATTTGTGGCCTACAAGACATCGGAAAAGAGTAAAAGATGTCGGCGACAAACAAGAGAAATGCTGCGAAGAAGAAGCTTCACCATCGCACGGGGTCGGTGGCTACCTCGTAGCCCGCCTAAGTGAGCCAAGGCTGAGAATGATCTGCTTGATAAAGGGATCGAACCGAGACAATGACCTGGCCGACCGTTGCGGACTTGGTTCTTGGGGCGGCGGATCCTTGGACCCTATAACAGGAAGTGCATTTGGGCGGACGAACAATTGGACATACCAGTCAAGAGGCTTCAGCAATATATCGAAGCAGCGCAGCAAGGAAGTTCGTTCGAGACAGGGAGAAGGGCGAGCTCACAATGGCCCTCGGGAATCCTGAGCACCACAGGACGGACACGAGGCACGCCGAGCTCCGTTTGTGGAAGGCTGGATTTCGGGCGCGAGGGGTTACAAAATCCATGAGAGGAGGAAGAAACTGGAGCGAGCCAAATGCAGGCGCTGCACGAAAGGGTAATGGGGCTAGAGGAACGAGAAGCGGCGGATCGCAGCAAGCGACCTGCGAAGCTTCCCCGGCTAGCCCGCCATCTCAGCGGAGAAGCGGTGTGGCTTCCACCGAGCTGCTTCACGAGCAGCATGCCTTGACGGCTCCTGCCAGCTATCCGTGGATGCTATCACGGATGCTGAAAATTGCCACCTTGTGGCGCAATGGAGAAATTTGAAGGTCAAGGCGGCTGTTGGCTCTGTTTATCCTACTAAACCCGACTCAACTTTTCACTTTGTCGGCCGATTCGAAGGATATGCTAAGGTGATGGTCGATGAAATAACGAAGGATTTGAGGACCTCGGCTTGACCACCCTACCGGTGAAGGGAGTATCGGCTGGGTTACGCTCTCAAGACTCCATGCCTATGGCGGAAGGATCTCATCAACCTTCCGAACTGGGCGCCTCCGCCTCCTCCTCCTCCTCCTCCCGTGAGTCAGGGCACTCCGCCTCCTCCGCCTCCTCCTCCTCCGGCGAGTGGCGATCAGGCACTCGGCGGCTCCTTCTCCGGCGCGTGGCGGCACTCCATCTCCTTCTCCGCCTGCGCCGGCGCGCCCGAGCAGCCAGCCTCCTCCTTCTCCGCCTCGTCAGCAAGGGCGGAAGAGACCCGCCGCCGCTCCGGCTGCTCCGGCGCGTCGTAGTCCTTCTCCTCCGTCCGTCTGCTCTGCCCGCGTCTAGCAGTACAGCCAAACGCGGGAGGAGATACAGATTCGGTCCTTCTCTGAAGACTCCAGAGAAGTTACCTTACGAGAGGAGCGAGGAGGAAAACGCGAAGATCGCGCAGACCAAAGTGGATGACTGGTTACAAGGGTTGAAAGCAAAGAGACATCCACCTCTGGAGGAGAAGGTAGATCCGGTGAAAGCGAAGCGCACTCTGCTGCCCCGACAAAACCACCCAAGTCTCCGCCGAAAGGCAACTATGGCGCATTATTGGAAAGGCATTTGCCGAAGCGGAGAGGTCGGGAAGTACTGTCGATGATCAAAGGATGAAAGAACGACGAGCTGGGAAACAAATTGCCCAGCTCGGCGAACAAGCAAGCAATCGTGCCCCCGCTCAAGGTGCTGCTAGCGACATCGTCGATCCGAGGATGGTGCCGGTTATGGCAATCCTGCAGATTACCTGCCCGACGATGTACATTATGATTTCTTAGAGTGCAGATACAAAGATACTGATGCGGGAAGCCTCTAGTCAAAGATGAAAGTTCTCTATCAACGATGATCGAAGATTGCATGATTGGTACATGAAAACCTGCAAAAGGAGCATGACCTCCTTGGAATTGAGCTGTTGCCTATTCCATTTGAGGAGTTCTATCAGTTTTCAATCAATTGGCCCTCGATAAAGCAACGGTCACCTGCTCTTTATGTCGTAAGTAGTACTACTTCTATCATCAAGTCTCTATATAACTCAGCCCTTTCATTGCATGTATTTATAATTATCCCCACTATATTATGCAGATTGAAGATCGCGAATTGAAGAAAAGACAAGTGGGCGATATTGGGTTCATTAACACATATCTCGAGATAAAACTGAGGTTGAATTTAAGTAAATAAAATACCGAGGCCAACTTGCTACAATCGTTGGTAATAAATGAACACAAAGATATAATACTCTTTCCTTACAACTTCAAGTGAGTGTTACTGTCTTGTGGCATATTCGGTTTCCTTATTAGTCCAGGTTATAGTAATGTAATATTGATGAGTTATGCATGTGTGCAGCTACCACTATATTCTCCTAGAGATTAAGCTTGAGAAGGGAGTAGTAACTGTCTTAGACTCCAAGCGAAAAGATCCCAAGGAGTATCGGACATGACTGAAATGCTAGAGAAGTAAGTTAAATCGATCTTTATCCACCATATCAGCAACTTTGTTCATTTCGATATCAAGTAATTGTTTTCTTTGTATGGCAGGGCTTGGAGAAAATTCACCAAAAAGCTCGGGACTACCGAAGAAGCTGCAATTTAGACACCAAAGTAAGTACTATATAGTAGCATATTCCACGCATCTCCTAGTGATTCAAGCGCTAGTTTCATCAATACCGTTTAGCATGCTTGCTAATTATCAGTTTGATTGACCTCTATTTCTTGTAAAGTGGTTGTGGCAGGAACAAGGGAATGATTTCTGTGGATACTACGTTTGTGAGTCCATCCGCCACACGACCTATGAGCGGGGCTACTCCGACAAACAATATGAAGTGCGTAAATAAAAATATTCACAATTTTATTTTATTACCATCATTTGTGTTGAGTTTCATTCATTCATATATATATGCCACAAGATCGCATGAACTCCTGGCACCAGATCGCATGCGAGCAATTCAAGAGGAATTGGCGGCATTCTTTCTTGACCACGTGATCGCTGAAGACGGAGAATACTATGTGGACCACGCGTCCGTATGTTAGGAGATTATATATTTGTAAAGATAATTATTGTATATATGTAGCTGGTAGTGTCGGATAGATATCGAGAACTTGTTGTTCGACCAATCTCTCCGAGAAGGAGAGGTGGTCGATATCACTTCTCTCTGTATGCATATATTTTCATGACGATCTTCTGTTTGTAATTACTAGCTAGCTAGCGTGTCTAGCTAGTCCTCTCTATCACGTATGTATAGTACATAGCGTCGACCAAGCACGGACAAAAGAGAGGACACTTTTCTCTATTAATTAGCTAGCTATAGCACAATATATGAAACACCTAAATTAACCCCCAAAACCCCCAAACCCCCTCCCTTTTCAAAAAAAATAAAACCACAACCATAGAAATCTTGTGCGTGGATGCCTATTGGTCCCGGTTGGTGCCACCAACCGGGACCAAAACCCTCTACTGCTGGCTCAGCGGACAGGCCACGTGGAGGCCCATCTGTCCCGGTTCTGGATTGAACCGGGACTAAATGGTCACGGCATTAGTACCGACCCTTTAGTCCCGGTTCATGAACCAGGACTAAAGGCCCTCACCAACCGGGACTATAGGCCCTTTTTCTTCTAGTGTGAGCTTGCGTTGGTTTTCCTCGAAGAGGAGAGGGTGATGCAGCAATAGTAGCGTAAGTATTTCCCTCAGTTTTTGAGAACCAAGGTATCAATCCAGTAGGAGGCTCCTCAAAAGTCCCACGCACCTACACAAACAAACAAAAAACTCGCAACCAACGCAATAAAGGGGTTGTCAATCCCTTCACGGCCACTTGCGGAAGTGACATCTAATAAATATAGTATGATAAGATAAGTATATTTTTGGTATTTTATAATATGGATGCAAAAAGTAAAGATGCAAATAAAAGTAGATTGGAAGCAAATATGATAAGAGATAGACCTGGGGGCTATAGGTTTCACTAGTGGCTTCTCTCAAGATAGCATAAGTATTACGGTGGGTGAACAAATTACTGTCGAGCAATTGATAGAAAAGCAAATATGAGATTATCTAGGCATGATCATGTATATAGGCATCACGTCCGTGACAAGTAGACCGACTCCTGCCTGCATCTACTACTATTAATCCACATATCGACCGACTCCTGCCTGCATCTAGTGTATTAAGTTCATAAGAATAGAGTAACGCATTAAGAAAGATGACATGATGTAGAGGGATAAACTCAAGCAATATGATATAAACCCCATCTTGTTATCCTCGATGGCAACAATACAATCGTGCCTTGCAACCCTTTACATCCTTTGGGTAAGGACACATAAGATTGAACCCAAAGCTAAGCACTTCTCCCATGGCAAGAAAGATCAATCTAGTAGGCCAAACCAAACTGATAATTCGAAGAGACTTGCAAAGATAACTCAATCATACATAAAAGAATTCAAAGAAGATTCAAATATTATTCATAGATAAACCTGATCATAGACCCACAATTCATCGGATCTCGACAAACACACCGCAAAAAGAGTTTACATCGAATAGATCTTCACAAGAGAGAGGGAGAACATTGTATTGAGATCCAAAAAGAGAGAAGAAGCCATCTAGCTAATAACTATGGACCCGTATGTCTGTGGTAAACTACTCACAAGTCATCGGAGGGGCAAGGATGTTGATGTAGAAGCCCTCCATGGTCGATTCCCCCTCCGGCAGAGTGTTGGCGAAGGCTCCAAGATGAGATCTCGCGGATACAGAAGGTTACGGTGGTGGAAATTGTGTTTCGTCTGCTCCCTGGATGTTTTTGGGGTACGTAGGCTTATATAGGAGGAAGAAGTACGTCGGTGGACACCCGAGGGGCCCACGAGACAGGGGGCGCGCCCTATAGGAGGGGTGCGCCCTCCTATCTCGTGGGAGCCTCGGCTGCTTCTTGACTTGCACTCCAAGTCCTCTGGATCACGTTCGTTCCAAAAATCACGCTCCCGATGGTTTCATTCCGTTTGTACTCCGTTTGATATTCCTTTTCTTCGAAATACTGAAATAAGCAAAAAAAAATAGCAATACGGGCTGGGCCTCAGGTTAGTAGGTTAGTCCAAAAAATGATATAAATGTGTAAAATAAAGCCCATAAACATCCAAAAGGGGTAATATAATAGCATGGAACAATCAAAAATTATAGATACGTTGCAGACGTATCAAGCATCTAAGCTTAATTCCTGTTAGTCCTCGGTAGGTAAATGATAAAAGAGAATTTTGATGTGGAATGCTACCTATCATGATTCATAATGTAATTTTATTTATTGTGGCATGAATGTTGAGATCCAAATGATTCAAAATAAAAGTTCATATTGATAAAAGAAATAGTAACACTTCAAGCGTACTAATCAAAGTAATCATGTCTTCTCAAAATAACATGGCAAAAGAAAGTTCATCCCTACAAAAGCATATAGTTAGGCTATGCTTCATTTTCATCACACAAAGATGTTCTCAACTTCTATACCCCTGATGACAAGCCAAGCAATTGTTTCATACTTAAATAATCTCAAACTTTTTCAACCTTCACGCAATACATGAGCGTGAGCCATGGATAAAGCACTATGGGTGGAATAGAATATGATGATGGGGATTGTGTGGAGAAGACAAAAAAGGAGAAAATCTCACATTGACGAGGATAACCAACGGGCTATGGAGATGCCCATCAATTGATGTCAACATGAGGAGTAGGGATTGCCAGCAACGGATGCACTAGAGCTATAAATGAATGCTCAACGAAAGAAAACTAGTGGGTATGCATCCAACTTTCTTGCCCAGAAGACCTAGGGCATTTGAGGAAGCCCATCGTAGGAATATACAAGCCAAGTTCTATAATGGAAAATTTCCACTAGTATGAAAAAGACAACTTATGAGACTCACTATATGAAAAACATGGTGCTACTTTGAAGCACAAAAATATGAGACTCACTACATGAAGAACAAGGTGCTACTTTGAAGCACAAGTGTGGAAAAAGAGATAGTAACATTGCCCTTTTTATTTATTTCCTTTTTTCTTTTTTTTCTTTTTTTGGGCCTTTTTTTGGCCTTTCTTTTTTTTTTCTTTTTCTTTGGGCAATGTTCTAATAATGATGATCATCACACTTCTATTGATTACAACATATGAATTACAACTCGAAACTAGGACAAGATATGACTCTATATGAATGCCTCCGGCGGAGTACCGGAATGGTGCAATGAATCAAGAGTGACATGTATGAAAAATAATGCATGGTGGCTTTTCCACAAATACGATGTCAACTACATGATCATGAAGTGGAAAAATGACAAAAGTAAAGTTTGTCATGATGATGATGAACGGAACGGTGGAAAGTTGCATGGCAATATATCTTGGAATGGCTAGAAATGCCATAATAGGTAGGTATGGTGGCTGTTTTGAGGAAGATATAAGGAGGTTTATGTGTGATAGAGCGTATCGTATCACGGGGTTTGGATGCACCTGCGAATTTTGCACCAACTCTCAAGATGAGAAAGGGCAATGCACGGTACCGAAGAGGCTAGCAATGGCGGAAAGGTAAAAGTGCGTATAATCCATGGACTCAACATTAGTCAAAAGAACTCCTAGGGGGATAGATTGGTAGGAAAAGAACTCCTAGGGGGATAGATTGGTAGGAAAAGACCATCGCTCGTCCCCGACCGCCACTCATAAGGATGCACAAGCCAGGTACACTTCTTGTTTCAAATTTGTTACACAACTTTAACCATACGTGCATGCTACGGGACTTGCTAACTTCAACACAAGAATTCTTTAAATTCATAATCACCCAACTAGCATGACTTTAATATCACTACCTCCATATCTCAAAACAATTATCAAGTATCAAATTGATCATAGCATCCAATTCTTCACTTCCTATGATAGTTTTTATTATACCCAACTTGGATGCCTACCATTCTAGGACCAATTTTATAACCATAGCAAATACCATGCTGTTCTAAAAGACTCTCAAAAAGATATAAGTGAAGCATGAGAGACTAGTAATTTCTACAAAAATAAGTCACCACCGTGCTCTAAAGGGATATAAGTGAAGCACTAGAACAAAAACTATCAAGCTCAAAAGATATAAGTGAAGCACATAGCGTATTCTAGCAAATTCTAATCAAATAGGCTTCTCCAAAAAGGTGTGTACAGCAAGGATGATTGTGGTAAACTAAAAAGCAAAGACTAATATAATACATGATGCTCCAGGCAAAACACATATCATGTGGCGAATAAAAATATAGCTCCAAGTAAAGTTACCAATGAACGAAGACGAAAGAGGGGATGCCTTCCGGGGCATCCCCAAGCTTAAACTTTGGCTATCCTTGAATATCTTGGGGTGCCTTGGGCATCCCCAAGCTTAACTCTTGCCACTCCTTATTCCATAGTCCATAAAAGCTTTACCCAAAACTTGAAAACTTCACAACACAAAACTCAACAGAAATCTTATAAGCTCCATTAGTGAAAGAAAACAAAACCACCACATAAGGTACTGTAATGAACTCATTCTTTATTTATTTTGGTGTTACACCTACTGTAATCCAACTTCTCTATGGTTTATAAACTATTTTACTAGCCATAGATGGATCAAAATAAGCAAACAACACACCAAAAACAGAATCTCTCAAAAACAGAACAGTCTGTAGCAATCTGTAACTAACGAAAACTTCGGGAACTCTAAAAATCCTACCGAAATAGGAAGTCCTGGACAATTTGTTTATTGATCAGCAGAAAAAATAATGAATGCAAAAGCACATTCCTGTGATTTAACAAAATTATATTCGTGCGCGCAAAGTTTCTGTTTTTCAGCAGAATCAAGTCAACTATCATCATAGGTTATCCTATAGGTTCTACTTGGCACAAACACTAATAAAAAGATAAAAACACATCTAAAAAGAAGGTAGAAGCAAGATTTATTACTAAACAGGAACAAAAACAAAAAACATAAAGAAAATTGGGTTGCCTCCCAACTAGCGCTATCGTTTAACGCCCCTAGCTAGGCATAAAAGCGAATATAGATTTAAGTAGTGCCATCTTTAATTTTCAGTTTTTTAGCGGAATCATGCTCGAATCCGGGAGGTTCTTTCCACTTCCCTTCATACTCGGAAATTTTTAGATCTAAAGAATCCAACCGCTTATTGCAAAGAGTAATCAACATATTCATGCGGTGAAGATTTCCGCTAACACTTTTAAGAGGCTCAAGAGACTTTTGTAAAAAAATTGTTACTTCGCAAATCTTTCCAAACACTTGTGTTTCTTCTTGGGTAGGATGCGATCCCCCTTTTGAGGTAGTGTTCCCACTATTCCCTCTATAATTTCATGCGCAATTCTAGGATCAATTTCAATAAAATTTCCCTTGGCAATGCAATCCAAGAGTTGTCTATGCGTCATATTTAACCCAACATAAAAATTGCAAAGAAGAATTCTAAAGTTCACCTCTAGGGTGCATTTGCGATAAGATTCCATCATCCTATACTAAGCATCTTTTAAATTTTCTCCTTGCCGTTGCTAGAAGTGAAGAACTTCAAACTCGGGAGACATAGGAGCGGATAAGGAACTAGACATAGTGACAAGCAAGCAAAAGGCAAGCGAAAGAAAGGAGGAGATTGGGAAAGAGAGGGCGAATAAAATGGCAAGGGTGGAGTGGGGGAGAGGAAAACGAGAGGCAAATGGCAAATAATGTAAATGCGAGGGAGATGAGTTTGTGATGGGTACTTGGTATGTCTTGACTTGAGCGAAGACCTCCCCGGCAGCGGCGCCGAAATCCTTCTTGCTACGTCTTGAGCTTGCGTTGGTTTTCCTCGAAGAGGAGAGGGTGATGCAGCAATAGTAGCGTAAGTATTCCCCTCAGTTTTTGATAACCAAGGTATCAATCCAATAGGAGGCTCCTCAAAAGTCCCACGCACATACACAAACAAACAAAGAACTCGCAACCAACGCAATAAAGGGGTTGTCAATCCCTTCACGGCCACTTGCGAAAGTGAGATCTAATAAAGATAGTATGATAAGATAAATATATTTTTATTATTTTATAATATAGATGCAAAAAGTAAAGATGCAAATAAAAGTTGATTGGAAGCAAATATGATAAGAGATAGACCCGGGGGCCATAGGTTTCACTAGTGGCTTCTCTCAAGATAGCATAAGTATTATGGTGGGTGAACAAATTACTGTCGAGCAATTGATAGAAAAGATAATAATTATGAGATTATCATCACGTCCGTGACAACTAGACCGACTCCTGCCTGCATCTACTACTATTACTCCACACATCGACCGACTCCTGCCTGCATCTAGAGTATTAAGTTCATAAGAACAGAGAAACGCATTAAGCAAGATGACATGATGTAGAGGATAAACTCAAGCAATACGATATAAACCCCATCTTGTTATCCTCGATGGCAACAATACAATCGTGCCTTGCAACCCTTTACATCCTTGGGTAAGGACACATAAGATTGAACCCAAAGCTAAGCACTTCTCCCATGGAAAGAAAGATCGATCTAGTAGGCCAAACCAAATTGATAATTCGAAGAGACTTGCAAAGATAACTCAATCATACATAAAAGAATTCAGAGAAGATTCAAATATTATTCATATATAAACTTGATCATAAACCCACAATTCATCGGATCTCGACAAACACATCGCAACAAGAGTTTACATCGAATAGATCTCCACAAGAGAGGGAGAACATTGTATTGAGATCCAAAAGAGAAAGAAGCCATCTAGCTAATAACTATGGACCCGTAGGTTTGTGGTAAACTACTCACAACTCATCGGAGGGGCAAGGATGTTGATGTAGAAGCCCTCCGTGGTCGATTCCCCCTCTGGCAGAGTGTCGGCGAAGGCTCCAAGATGAGATCTCGCGGATACAGAAGGTTACGGTGGTGGAAATAGTGTTTCGTCTGCTCCCTGGATGTTTTCTTGGTACGTAGGCTTAAATAGGAGGAAGAAGTACGTCGGTGGACGCCCGAGGGGCCCACGAGACAGGGGGGGCGCGCCCTATAGGGGGGCGGCGCCCTCCTATCTCGTGGGAGCCTCGGCTGCTTCTTGACTTGCACTCACGTTCGTTCCAAAAATCACGCTCCCGAAGGTTTCTTTTCGTTTGGACTCTGTTTGATATTCCTTTTCTTCGAAATAGTGAAATAGCAAAAAAAAACAGCGATATGGGTTGGGCCTCCGGTTAGTAGGTTAGTCCCAAAAATGATATAAATGTGTAAAATAAAGCCCATAAACATCCAAAAGGGGTAATATAATAGCATGGAACAATAAAAAATTATAGATACGTTGGAGACGTATCATTGCACAATCTTTGGAACGGATGAAAATGATGCCAAGGAATTGCCCACCACATGGGTTAAATCTTTGGATGAACATACACAATTTTTATGCGGGGCTAAATTTTGTTTCTCGTAATCTTTTAGATTCCTCCACGGGTGGTACTTTTATGGAAATTACCTTGGGCGAAGCCACCTAATTTCTTGATACTATTATGGAAAATTATTCACAATGGCATACCGAAAGGGCTCCTACTAGTAAAAAAGTTAATTCGGCTGAAGAAATTTCTTCTTCGAGTGAAAAAGTTGATGCTCTTATGAAATTGGTTGCTAGTAAAAGTGCTCCTATTGATTTTAATTATATGCCTTTGTCTACTTTGATTGAGCAAAATAGTGATGCCATAGATGTGAATTTTATTTCTCGCAATAATTTCAACAATAATGCGTATAGAGGTAATTTTAATCCTAGGCCCTTTTCCTAGTAATTAGTCTAATAATTATGGTAATACTTATGGAAATCGATATTACAATAATAATAGGAATATCTCTGATTTTGAGAATACTATTAAAGAATTTATCAACACACAAAATGATTTCAACACTTCCATAGATGAAAAGTTGAATAAGATTGATGATTTGTCTAGAAGTGTTGATAGAATTGCTCATAATGTGGAAAATCTCAAGATGAAATTTTTGTACCTAAAGTAGATGAATCAGTTAAAGGTCTTTATGTTTCTATGGATGAAAGTAAGAAAAGAACTACATGCTTAGAGCTTAAAGAGAATTTTTTGAAAAAAGCGTTTTCTAGTGATTTCCTTTGCAAAAGTGATGAAGATCTTAAAGTGATTGGTGTTTCTTCTATTGATTCCTTGTTTAGTAAAATTAAGATTGATGAAAAAGGGACTGGAGAAGAGTCAACTTTAGGTAGAAGTCCTCCAGATATTTCGAAGAGTGAAAATCTTGTTGAGAAAATTGATAAAAGTGGGTTTGAAGAGGTGAAAACTTTAACTAGTGATGTGACCACTATTTTGGATTACAAAGACTTTAATTATGATAGTTGCTCTGTGGTTGATTTTATTTCTTTGTTGCAATCCATGATAAATTCACCCCATGACTATGAACAAAATAAAGCTTTTACGAAACATATTGTTGATGCCATGATGAAAGTTTTTGAAGAAAAATTGGAATTAGAAGTTCCAATTCCTAGAAAATTGCATGATGAATGGGAACCTATTATCAATGTCAAGATCAAAATTGATATTGAAGAATGCTCTTTAAATTTGCACTAAGCAGATTCTACTATTAAAAAACCTATGGGAAGGATTAATGATGTTCTTATTTTTCAAATAGGAATTATGTGCCCATAGATTTTATTGTTCTTGATATCGATGGCAATCCGTCTTGTCCAATTATTCTTGGTAGACCGTTTTTGCGCACTATTGGTGCTGTGATTGATGTGAAAGAGGGCAATATTAAATTTCAATTTCCACTAAGTAAGGGAATGGAACACTTCCCTAGAATAAGAATTAGGCCACCATATGAATCAATCATGAGGGCATATTATGGATCTAGAACCAAAGATGACAAAACTTAGATCCTACGTGTTATGCCTAGCTAGGGGCGTAAAACGATAGCGCTTGTTTGGAGGCAAGCCAATGAATAAAATTTATTTTTGCTTTTTTCTTTCTGTTCTTGAGTGTAGCACAATTATTCTACTGTTATGATTGTGTTTTTTGTGTTTTAGTGTGTGTTTGTGCCAAGCAATGCCTTTGGGAAGACTTGGGTGAATTTATTTGATCTTGCTGAAAAGCAGAAACTTTTGCGCTCACGAGATTCGTTGTCATCTTTTACAGAAGAGTGCTTTTAGGTTGATTCTTTTTGAAGAGGATTAATAGAAAAATTCCTCACGTCCACCAATTTATTTAATAATTTTTGGAGTTACAGAAGTATTCAAAAAATTTAGATTGCTACAGACTGTTCTGTTTTTGACAAATTCTGTTTTCTTTGCGTTGTGTGCTTGTTTTGATATTTATATGGTTTTCTTTGATGAGTTTTTGCCATAGGAAAGTTGCAATACAGTAGATATAATGCAAAAAAAAAATAAGAATAGGTTTGCTACAGTACATATGGTGGTGGTTTGGTTTCTTATACTAACGGATCTCACAAAGGTTTTGTTTGAGTTTTGTGTGATTGAAGTTTTCAAGTTTTGGGTGATCTTACGATGTATGAAGGAATAAGGATAAGCAAAAGGCTAAGCTTGGGGATACCCGAGGCACCCCAAGATAATATTCAAAGAAGTAGCAAGCAACTAATCTTGGGGATGCCCCTTAGTGGAATCCCCGCTTTCTTCTAACGACCATCGGTATTTTACTTGAAACTATATTTTTATTCGTCACACGATATGAGTTTTGCTTGGAGCGTCTTGTATGATATGCGTCTTTGCTTGTTTTGCTTTGTGTTTTAAGTGTTGAATCCTTGCTGGAAAAACCCTTTAAAGAGAGCCAAAAAATTATGCTATGCTTGCTCCTATGCTTCACTTAAATTTTTATAGCCATGGGACTTGCTCTAGTGCTTCACTTGTATCTTTTTTGAGCACGGTGTGCTTTGTTAATTTAGAAGAAATGCTCTCATGCTTCACTTAGATTTATTCGTGAGTTAGTAAATTTTGAAGAAATTCTCTCTTGCTTCACTTAGATTAATTCAAGAGAAAGGAAAAAAAGTATGCTCATAATCTTCACTTATATTTGTTTGAGCTTACCAAAAGCAACATATGAAAATAGTTCCAAAGTGATAGATATCCAAGGAGGATAAAATAAAAACTTTCATGAAGATCATCGGAGAAAATAAACTTGATACTTAGTAATGGTTTTGAGATATGACGATATGATATGTCAGTCATGTTGATGAGCAATTGTGCTTTAGTAAGAATATTGATGTTAAGGTTTGTGATTCCCTATGCAAGCACAAAAGTCAATAGTTATTGAATGAAATTTATATCCTACTTATGGTGCACTATTCGGTGTTACTTATGCTTAATGCTTGGGTACGAGATTTTTTGCTTTTTGGTTGGTCGCTTCTCAATCTTTTTGCTAGCCTTCAGTTTGCACTAAGTATGATCACTACTAGTGCATCGAAAACCCTTTCAGTTTTCCCATATGAGTCCACTATACCTACCTATATGTGGTATTTCTACGCCATTCTAAGAAAATTTGCATTTGCCATATGTAATGTTCAAAATAAATTTCTCTTTTGTGTGCTCTACTACTCGCGAAGCGGTAAAGGGTAGCCAATATTTTCCATGCTAGATGTGTTATTCTCATGATGAGTGTTTATTTACTTGTGATTGCACGATAGTACGACAAAGGTATTAGGGATGCCCAGTCCCGAAATGAAAAATGAATTTACTTTATGTTGTCAAATAATAAATTCCTTGGAAAGTGTTGGTATGGAAGGAACCCGTGGATACGGCTAGCAATGGAAAGTGAAAATTATGGTAGAAAAAGGAATAAACTTTATTTTACGTTTCGGAACCGCCTATGATGTATCTAGCATGGAAAGTGTTGGGATGTTCCAAGTCGTTTTCGTTGGTAGGAAAAGTATGCCTCTAAAAAATAATTTATCTGTCAATTTTTCATTGTTTCATGCTGTTAAATTATCATCCTTGGATGTTTTACAATCATTTTATAGTCATTTTATATCATTTTTTTTGTAATAACCTATTGAAATAGTGCCAAGTGCCAGTTGTTGTTTTCTACATGTTTTTTACATCGCAGGAAATCAATATCAGACGGAGTCCAAATGCCATGCAACTTTACTATGAATTTTTATGGACCAAAAGGAAGAAGTTGAGCCCTGGTGGCACCAGGGGGAGTCCCGAAGAGGGGACAACCCACCAGGGCGAACCAGGAGGCCCAGGCGCACCCTGGTGGGTTGTGCCCACCTCGGGTGCCCCCCGGACCACCTCTTTATTCTATAAATATCCCATTATGCCAGAAACCCTAGGGGAGGCGACGAAATATTCATCCAGCCGTCGCAGAGTCCAGAACCACCAGATCCAATCTAGACACCATCACGGAAGGGTTCACCACTTCCATTGGGGCCTCTTCTATGATGCGTGAGTAGTTCTTTGTAGACCTACATGTCCATAGTTAGTAGCTAGATGGCTTGCTCTCTCTCTCTTGATTATCAATACAATGGTCTCTCGGAGATCCATATGATGTAAGTTGGCAGTGTGTTTGTTGGGATCCGATGAACTTTGAGTTTATGATCCGATCTATGTTTTTATCCATGAAAGACGTTATTTGAGTCTTTTTTGATCTATTATATGCATGCTTGCTTATAGCCTCGTATTTCTTCTCTGATATTTGGTTTTTGTTTGGCTAACTTGATCTATTTATCTTGCAATGGGAAGAGGTGCTTTGTAGTGGGTTCGATCTTACGGTGCTTGATGCCAGTGAAAGAAAGGGAACCGACACGTTTGTATCGTTGCTACTAAGAATAACAAGATGAGATCTATATCTGCCGCAATAGATAAATGGATCTTGTCTACATCATGTCATCATTCTTATTGCATTACTCTATTTTCTCATGAACTTAATAAACTAGATGCATGCTGGATAGCGGTCGATGTGTGCAGTAATAGTAGTAGATGCAGGTAGGAGTCGGCCTACTAATTTTGGACGTGATGCCTATATAATGATCATTGCCTAGATATCGTCATGATTATTTGAAGTTGTATCAATTGCCCAACAGTAATTGTTTTCCCGCCGGTTGCTATTTTTCTCGAGAGAAGCCACTAGTGAAACCTACGGCCCCCGGGTCTCTTTTCATCATATTTGCCTTTGCGATCTTTTCTCGTGCATTTATTTTCAGATCTATTAAACCAAAAATACAAAAATACCTTGCTGCAATTGATTTCTTCCGCTATCTATTTATCCTATCTACAAATTTACCTCACGTCCTTTGCCTATCTTGAGGCGTCGTACCCCGAAAGGGATTGGCAACCCCTTTAACACGTCGGGTTGCAAGGTGTTGTTCTTTGTGTGCAGGGGCTGTTTACGTTGTGTTGCTTGGTTCTCCTACTGGTTCGATAACTTTGGTTTCATATCTGAGGGAAATACCTACTGCCGTTGTGCTGCATCATCCCTTCCTCTTTGAGGAAATACCGATGTAGCTTCAAGCGACATCAACGGCGCACGTGATGGTGAAGTGCAGGTTGCGGATGGTGATGGGTACGTTCCGCACAAGCCTGTGGCACCGGAGGCGGTCACCGTTAGCCACGGTAACCTGGAGTTGCTCCCCGCCCATCGGCTGGAGTGCTAAGCGGCGCATGGTCGACTTGGGCAAGAAGTTACGTGTGGAGCTTGTATCCAGGAGGGCCACCAGGCGGTCGCCGTGGATCAGCACCGGCAAGAGCATAGTCCGCTCATTGCGGATGCCCGCGAGCGCGTGGAGTAAGAGCACGAGATCCGTCGCCGGAGCGGCCGCCAGTGCGACCTCCGCAGCAAGTGGTGTCAGCAGTGGTATCCTCCTCGATGTAGTTGGCCGACTCCAAGTAGAAGAATTGCTGGAAGACGTGGCCCGACATGTAAGGCTCGTCGTAGTTATACCAGAGCCCCTGACGGCAGCGCTCGAGCTGCGCGGCCGTGGTGAGCCGGCGAAAGGGTCGTGTGGCAGCCAGAGTGGTGGTCGCCGCAGCTGCCGCAGGCGGACGGCCCGGCATAGTTGCTATCGGGGGCAGCCTGGCTGGCTGGCGGGCGCTCGAGCGGTGGCGCTGATGCAAAACTGCTGCGCGGCCTTCGGCGCGGGCATAGTATATGGCCGTCTGGAGGTCCTGGGGTCCCCGAAGTTCCACGTCCAGGCGGATATGACCCGACAGACCGCCGACGAAGAGCTCGGCCCACTGGAGAGCCATCACGCCGGGCGCATGGCACGCCAGGGCCTGGAAGAGGTCGGCAAACTCCTGCACCATGGAGGTGAAGGAAAGGAGGCCTAGCTCTGCCAGCCGGCTCCCGCTTATCGGTTGCTCGAAGCAAAGGAGACAGAGCTCGCGAAAACGCTCCCATGGGGGCATGCTGCCCTCGTCCTGCAATAGGGCGTAGTACCACGTCTATGCGGCTCCTCGGAGGTCATATGAGGCGATCTAGTTGAGGTTAGATGTGAGCGTGCATTGCCCCCGGAAGAACTGCTCATACTGATTGAGCTAGTTGAGGGGGTTCTCGGTGCCGCCGTAGGTGGCGAAGTCTAGCTTGGCAAAGCGCGGCGGCCTGTGGGTATGGCCGCCGTGGTGGTACGGCTCGTCGGCGCGGAGCGGTGAAGGGGTCAGCGCCAGGTCGGTGATCATGGGGGGCCCCCCGTGGAACAGCGGCCCGACAAGGCTAGTGTAGGGACCCGCGGAGCTGGAGGACCCGCCGTACTGCAGGGTGGGCGCCGGCTGCGACTGGACGTGCGGTGGTTCCGAGGCCATCGTGCAGACCGGCTGAGGTGACGACCCGGCCAGCCAAGCCGGTAGCGGTGACGGCGAGGGTGGGAACCTGACCTGGTGGATCGGGACTCCCGCCGGCGCGGTCTGAGGCGGCCCTGAGCTGATCGGCGGTGGCACCGGCGGCTGCAACGGCGACAGGGAGCAGCGGCGGCCGCCGGCTCTGCGACAGCCACGGCAGCCAGTCGGGTGGTGGTGGGTGGCGGTGGCGGCTGCGGCAGCGGCCCGATGGCGACGGCTGGTTGCGGTGGCGGCCCGTCTGAACCGACCAAGTAAGCGGGTCCCCTAGACCACGGTGGCGAGATCGCGCACTGCCCTGGTGACCTCCTCTAGGGTGAAGATGGTGGGAACCGGCGCGGCGGAGGTGACTGGCACCGGCAAGGTATGGGCGCCAGCCGTGGTGGTCATCGGGGAGGTGGTGGCGGCCGGCAGCGGAAGGGTTGGGGTGGGCGGCGGTGAAGACATGACCGGACCTAAGCTACCTGATGCTAAGTTGGTAGGTGCTAGGGTTCTATCGGGTCTTGGCCGGAGGTTGTACGAGAAGGAGGGAGGCGGGTGAGGGCACGAGCGCGGAGGCCGGTGAAAGAGCGCCATCACGCACGGAGAGGAGGAGGCGGCGATTAGAGGGAGGCGGCTATGGTTTAGGGTTCCGGCTCATCGGGGAGCCGGGCAATAGAATATGTCTTGTTGATAATTTCAAAAGGTTGTCTTACAGACGCTTATATAATGTCGATGCTAATAAAAATAAGATAACTTGGGCTAAGCCCCTAATTAAACGCGTCTATTGGGCTTCCTCCGGCTATAAGTTATGCCGGTCATAACAGCATCACATACATATACTGACATCTTGCCCCCGTTAATTAGTACTCCCTCCGTCCGGAAATACTTCTCATCAAAATGAATGAAAATAGATGTATCTACAACTAAAATACATCTAGATACATCCATTTCAATGACAAGTATTTCCGGATGGAGGGAGTAGTCCTTCCACTCATCGACTCATGGCCTACTCCACTTCATTGGCATTCCCTTCGTCCTATTCATATTTCTCCTATGATTGATTCTGCCAAGCGAAACTTAACAGCAGGAAGAAATATAGAAGAGTGCATATTCAGTTTGAGAACCTGAAACCCAGCAGGCAGGCTGACTGGCTTGCTGTTTCACAATAATAATCTGAGAAATTAAGAGGAGCCACAGCTCCAGAGTTAAATGAACTGCCGTGGATTCAGCATGCTCCGCTCTGTCACTCCACGTGATATCAACTGAAGAACAGTTCATAGAGTAAAAAAACTAAGGAACAGACCATGCAGTTCTCACCAAGCAAATATCGCTGATCATTGCACTGCACAAGATTCGCTGTCTGCTTTCTTCTTACGAGATGCAGCCGAAGAAGCGTTGTTACATGTACTCACTCCGTAAGCAAATATAAGAGCACTTAGATCACTAAAATAGTGATCTAAACGCTCTTATATTTCTTTACAGAGGGAGTAGGTCACATCATCACTGGGGTTGCATTCCAAACTTGATTCAGATGAACAGTCAAGACGACAGTATCGTTTTTGCTAAGTGGTTGCGACTTGTTTTGCACTGATCTCAACTGAACATCAACTTCCATCCCTCCTCTTCTCAGTGACAAGCCACGAATTTTATTATCACTAGGTAGCTTCCATCCCTCCTCTTCTCTCTTTGGGTGTGTTTGTGCTGATGCCCAACAGTCTAATTTTCTCTACTGTACGTGAACCTTTTGTACGGACTTATGGTGGCTTTATTTGTAAATCAGGGCGAAAGCCTATTACCAGATAGAGCTAGCGCGACCAAACACACTACAGTTGTTGAACCTGAATAGGTGGCTTGTTTGTTTCCATGAATTAAGAGCGACAACAACCTAAACTTCATTTGTTTGTTTCCTTCGAGATAGCAATCCAGAGAGAAAGTATTATCTCTAGAATTTCATCATCGTGTCATCTCATTTCAGTAACCCTCTTGGAATTTATGTGATACTACTACTACGCAATTACGAAAAAATCAAGAGATGTGGGGTCTGAAAGTTACTTCGGGTACATGTATCTCTCTCTGACATCTCTTGACATTTTGTACCTTGACAACAGATTAAGATCACATTTCAAATTACTGAAGAAGTAGCGCTACTAAACAGTTGGTTGATTCACCATCCAATCTGGTGCTTGAACCTGCCAAAAGGAAAGGTGATGCCTTACACACAGTAGCAAGGAACCAACAAATTAAGGAAAGGTGAGTTCTGAATCCCTACTACAGCAGGTCCTTGTGCTGCAAATTAAGGGCTTCTTGATTAATTTTCTAATCAAAGTAGAACAATTTTCTCCCTGATTTAAAACCAAAGATATGTGTAGAGTTCCCTAACAAAAGCCACACCGAGAAAGAAAAGAAAATACCTCTCTACATTGGAGGGGAAGCCAGAGCACAGCCATACACAGGACCAACGCACAGCATGTGCATGGCCAACAGAACAGAATAGAACAACCAACAACAACCATCATAGGAGATATAAAATGTATTGTTCGTGGCACCAGGAAAGATGGTATATATAGGTCTCATGTGACTGCAGTACTTATCCCTGCCTGTGAGAAGTAGCACCCATGTTACCGAAAGCACCAAGTATTTCTTCCGTTCTAAACGAATGAAGTTCTAGATTTGTCCCTTGACAAACTTCATTAAGTTTGACCAAGTTTGACCTTGAGCCAACACTGGTCGAGGATGTCGGTGACGTCATCGTACTTGTCATGCTTCAGTTTCTCCACCCACCGCCGCATGCTCTCGTTGGTGATGTACCTCCTATTAGCATTGACAAGGAAGTTTTTGAGGTCCCTGAGCTTGACGCCCAGCTCATCGATCTCGCAGGAGACCCTGGTCAGCATGGCCACCTCATCTTTGGCCATCTTGGCAAGCATGTTAGGATTCCATAGCAACCAGAACCCCCATGTTGGGGTCCATTGCTGGCTTGAGCTGCACCTTAAAACGCTATGAAGGTTCCATTGCTTGCTTGAGATGCAAAAAATAAAATTAGTCCTCTATATTAATTAATTCACACACACTAGAGATTAGCAAACGCTATGAAGGAACCAAAAAGAGGTTGCTTGCAAAAAAAAAAACTAAAATCGAGGAGGAGGCCATCAGTTTGAGAGGAAAAGAATAGCTAAGCATCAAAGTGAGAGTACTATGCTAGTGAAATTAAGCAAACAGGAGGAGGATGAGGAGAAGGAGAGAAGCGAGGGTAGTATGCTAAGATTTGAGGACCACATTTTCCAGTTTTGGTATTCTATCCGGTCATTTTTCTTCGGTAAGTCAATTCTCGTCTAATATCAAGGATGGAAAAAATGTTAGGTGTAAGTGAGGCGGCTAGCCTTTGCCTAGCGCATAAGTGGTCCTTAACAGCCTTAGGCGGTTCTATAGTTTAAAATATCATGGATCTATTTGGGGTATTATATATGTATTGATATTAGTTTTGATGAGTAAACGACTATTTACGGCCGTTGGAATATATCTAGGTTAATATACCCACCCCTAATTACAGGGATGTTAAACATAGTCTCATTCCTTAACAAGGTATTTGGCTACAATGGGGAAAGATTATGGGAGTTTACAAGTGAGTTTACTGGGGGATCAGGCTTGGGAAGTTGACTTTTGGTCCCAAATCAATGTTTGATGTGTGGTGGAAATTAGTAAGATTTATTTGATAGAAACTAACATCCCATCTGAATTAAAAGAGGAGACAAGGGAAGAGATATGTGGGAATGGACATCGTAAATTTCTTTTCCCCTCCCATCCCAACTCCCA
This sequence comes from Aegilops longissima, assembly GCA_021605205.1. Lineage (NCBI taxonomy): Eukaryota > Viridiplantae > Streptophyta > Magnoliopsida > Poales > Poaceae > Aegilops > Aegilops longissima. The sequence goes on along the minus strand of JAHIAM010004222.1, from coordinate 80,171 downwards.
TGCCCCCCAACCAAAGAATATATTATACTAGCCATACCCGCGCGGCGGCACGCCGCGCCCCGTTGATACGGTACATGTGTATACGCTTTTGTCGGCTCATGCGATAAAAGTTAACAGCTCCATGTGTGTAAGTTTGTAGTTATAATCTGTAGTCAGAAGAAAGCAAGCTTTGGACAAGAACAAATTGGAAATGATGCATTATTATCACCATGAGTGCTACATCTTTCAAGATGGAAATTATAAAAGTGGAGCTGGGGGCTTTCATTTAAGAAAGAAGATGGAAATTACAAATCTGACATTTTAGTAATACTAAAATGAAATGATTTTTAACAACTATTTTACACCTGAAATCTTCAAAATGACCAGAAAATATGCATGAAATGATTACCTACAATCACACTCTTTCAAAGATAAAAAATATATCAAATTGCTCTACTCCCTTGCTCGGTGACCGTGGCTACACCTATCGATCCATTTGGAACCATAATCATTTTGTGAGAATTTTTTTAGGGGAAGTCTTTGCAAACATAAAAGATCAAATCACTTCTCAATGAAATTAGGAAGTGACAAACGGCAAAGAAGACATAGTGGTCCTCCAATACATGAGCTAGTAAATTGGCACTACAAAATAAAATTATTATTATCAACACAATGTAATATCAACCATTCACTAATGCTAGGAAATTTTCATAAGCTCCGTTACCACATCTAAATCAGAGCTGCACTACCATTTTACAAACAAAAAAAAAAAGAAAACACATCTACAGAATTCTAGATCTAATTTTCTCCATTCGAAATGTAGGCCGAATATCAATCAAGTTCATTAGATACATAGCGTCACAATCAGAGCTCTAATTACACTGTGTACATTTCTTGTTGTTGGTCTCATTCAAATGCAGATTTACAATTAGAGTGCAAGATTCTACTACCATTTTGTGTTGATTGGCATTTCAGTACCTCATCTAGTGACAGCGTGGTAAGTTAGCAGCATGAATGAGTTAAAAGAAATAAATATGGTTAGCAGCATAGATAGTTACGAAAAGGGAAATAATTAGCAGCATGAATAATGTAGCTAATAATTGAATGTACCCTCAGAACCAACCACTTATACACCTATGTTATCCGAGTGTCCCTTTACAGAATAACTTGTAATGTGGTAGCTACCTTCTTCCCTCTAGAACCACAACAATTAGGTTGCTCGGATTGAATGTGAAAAATTCTTCACCTCATTTTTACTAAGTTGGTTTTCGTCCCTATGAAATATGAGAGAATCTTTTTAGATATGAGACATCCTCTCAAACATTATACATAAACAATACGAAGCAAGCACAATTAGCATTATTGTATATCCGAAAAATATATTTTTTATTGTTTCTCGAAAGATAATGACAACATAAGATGATTTCAAGGCAAATGACGCTAGTGATGTATAGAGACCAGAAAAGTATGAGTTAAGATAACTGAGACACCGCCCATGCTACAATGAATTGCTCTGTTGGCGCCTCCTTCACATCCGCAGTGGCCATAGGAAATCACCCAAGTGGTGCAGTGCGGTGGTTTCTGCACCCAACCATGACTGGAGGTCCGGCAAGCGACGACGAAGGTGTGGTGGGGAAGGCGGGATTTTGTGCCAAAAAAGAGTGCAGGCCGCGAGATAGAAAGCTCTGAAGTGTTGGTAGTCCAATGCTGCATGGAGGGGGGAGGAAAGGCATCTTATAGAAGCATATAGCAGCGAGGCGGTGATGAGCCGTACACGTAGATCGATGGAGTTCTCCAAAAAGAGGGCAGACTCGAGAGATTTCGGGATGGCTCAGCGGTAAACACAGGAAAACACCGGCACGACACTCATAACATGAAAAAAGAGAGTACCCAAACGTGACACATCAATGGTAATACCCACGCATCACACACAGTAGTGGTTCATGTAAAGTAGCCGGAGGAACAGTCCCTAGAAAAATGCATGCAAGAGTTCATGCACGTAGTCACATCACAACTAATCCAATGTAGAAGACCGCTTTGCTCCAAAAACCGTGCCGGTGCATGCCAACAACAGAAGCGATTCACAGACCAACCAATCCATGCACCATTGCAGTGCAACACAGCATCTCTGACTCAACTAATCATGAACTAAACATTTTCTCCCTACACCTTGCAAAAATAAAAACATTTTCTCCATGTCCATGATGATCTCGGTGGGCCGGGTACGGCAACATGATTGAACTGATAAGTCTCAGGCATGCCCATCGTGGCCGCCTCGCAGTCGGGTCAGGCAGATGAGCAGGCTGGCCAGAGCATCATCGATGGATTGTCGAAGAGTTGAGGAGGGATCGTGCATGAGAGAGATAAAGGGAGAAGATATCGCCTCGATTTGGCCACTGTAGAGCACGCAGCCAAGCACACAAACATGCACCCGCACCCGCCATGCATCAAGCACGTGCACACACATACACGTAGCGTTTCACGACAGAGCCAAGAGAGCGAGCAGGATGCAGCCGTCCTGTGCACAACATCATGTAGTTGACGCTCGCAATGTAAATACTTCTTGCTCAACATTGGGGCTGTTAAATATCACGTTACTATTAGTACATAATGGCGAGCAGGAGCACGGCAGGCGACACTCACCATCAGATGAACAACTGGTGCTACACTGTGTGACCGGGCATCCATACCAACGCGGTCACCGCGCAGCAGCCCACCACCGGTTTCATGCACTCCCCGGGCCAGTCGCGCACCGTGGCCGTCATGAATGGCTGGTCCGACCGCATCTGGGGACGCGCAACCGATGACTGCGACCCTGGCGCCGTCGAGTGGTCTGCCCGCGGCACCGCACCACCGGCCACACTTGCCGAATAATTCTAACTTCTGAGCCTGAACCACCACGTCGGCCAAGCACAGCCCCCCGCTACCGAGGAGGCCAACCCGGTCGCCGTGGACCATTACAACAGGAAGAAGGAGAACCCATGCAAATTACGTATGCGAGACGGAAGAAGAGGCAGTACGATATCATGGCAGGAAGAACAGATTCTCTATAGTCCCCGCAACACAAGGACGTAAATGATGGCGACAAAAAGCAAGATTTCCAGAATGTGCGACGACAGCGGGACCGCACAGAAACATAAGCACACTCTAGATCGTACGAACGAAGCGGCGTCGATCAAAAAGTGGAAAAGCATCTACGTCAGCCGGTCAAAGCGGCATCGTCATTTCAAACAAAGACAAGAGAAGCTTCAGGATGACCGATCGAAGCGGCACCGCCTCGTCTCAAAACTAAACGGCATCGATGACGCAACTGCAAGGAAACATGTGCAGGCCAAAGAAGGAAATAAGCCCATGCACGCACACATCGACCAGGGTAATATGAATCAACCAAGTCAAACGGACAGTGCTGGCCCACAAACACCCGCAAACGCTAAACGCACACTCAAATTCAGGACATACGTTGAGAAAATTTTGAACGCAAGCCTACAGCCACTAGACGGTTTCTACCCCCCAGCCTACCAATTTAATACACGTGCCATCCTTGCATAGGGTGTGAGGGCAAACGTGAGGGCAAATGTGACTTGTTTGACATCGCAGTCAAACAAGTGGGCGAACGTGAGGGCAAAATCTTGGTTAGAAATAGGGGCTTGGGTATGTCTTGTACCCCCTCAAATTCCCATTCCTAGCACTAACTCCCATCAACCAAACAGGCTGTAAGGGTAGGCAATCTACTATTGAAGTGTTGTCCGTATTAATTCGAAGATATATGAGAGTGCATTATTCGAACCCAGATTTTTAGTCACCATAAAATGTGCTCCCACTCGCACCATGTCACTCCCACTAATATGCCACACAACACAACCACGTGGAGCTCGACCTACAAAAAAACACACTCTCTCTAGCAGAAAGTTGCCACTTAAGTTTTACTTTTGATGCCTAATCTGGTTATTGTACTGTGTGATATGTGTATTGTGGTTTTATTTGTGTTCCGTGCTGCGTAGTAAATTTTGAGGTTTCACAATGGACTAGCTAGGAGCACTCTTTCAGAATGCAGCTGCTGTAGGTCTTTCTTTCATTTTTCTAACAAATGGCACCTGCGGTAGCTGCAAGTTGAACTGAGTGAGCTCTAAGATCCCCCAGCTAAGCTGCAATGGTGCATGTTTATGCGATAATCTGTGATTGCTTATTCAGGGACCGAATGCATGATGTCTTCACATCCCAATTGCTATAGGCTACAGCAGAACCCAGGCACATAGAAGTATATGAGTAAAACTGTACTATTATTCTTCTGGACTTTGATTACATTTTCTTCTCAGTATAGTTGTCAAAGTAGCAGTGCGACCTACGCTAGCTTCTTGTTAACTTGAAGCATGTAAAAGTATCCTGCAGAAGCTATCAGGAACGGAGCAAACTGGAACATGTAAAATGAGCTGCTAGTAATTGCATGGTCATTGGTCAGTTGGTGATCAGTTGCGGTACAAATTCTCTATAAAACACAATGAGATTTGAGATGATATTATGCGTTACATACCATCCAAGTATAGGCTATACTTGGGCACTCTGTAGACTGTATCTAGGTATTATGTGTAACTGGATTCTTCATATATAACGCAAAGATGTAGAAGGAACTAAAATACACCAATCCACTAACTTCCTCAACTGAGCATCTATCTTCGGAGATCATCCATAAATATCTGCACTGCTGCATATTGTTCAGAGATACATCCATTATTTGAGGACTACGCACCAAGTATATAGCTACCATCTGTCCAAATAGGAAGAGAGACTGGATTTTCTAGCACGTGATACTCCGATTGTGCAGATAAGAATCCTTTGTTGTGGCTATTATTGTCCCATAGTGGTCCTACCTAGACATATCACATATGTTGGTCTCTGGACTCCGGAGGGCCTTTATAAATCTTCGATTGGTTTCAGTGGTTAGTATTCGGTTTGGTCGGGAAGGTTTAGCTTAGCTTCATGCGCATAGTAGAGTGCTAGATGTTCAATTATTCATCGTACATTTACATAACGTCATGGGTGTAGTTGGATTGGGAGGTGACAGGAATCCAGTTGAGTGGGGCAACAAACTAATGCATACTTTGTCAAACAGTTGATCTGTGCGAACCTATGCTAGACCAATTCAAGGAGGAAGTACAACACGGGCTAGCGAACGAGAATGCATCATCCTATTTACCACAGGATTAAGTGGAATTATATTTGAACACCAATATAGACCATGTTAGACGGATTATTTCTTACATGCACAACAAAATACCATCTTAAATAGAGGGCGTTCATGTAGGCTGTAGGGTCCGTTTGTGAACACCTGGTATTTTACACTATCAAATAGCCTCAATTTTTCCCATCACCTTGTATCACCAATTCATGCCATCATGCCAAGTTGTTTCTGTTTTCAACAATTATAAATTTACTATAGTTTTCTTGGTGAAAAGGCAGATAAATGGCTGGACGTATCCCAACTTGCAAAAGTTACCCGAATTCACTCAAACCAGACATGGATGCCTACCATGTGGCAAAAATTGGGTCACATGTCCAAAAATATATGTTAGACATAGGGTGTTCGGGTAGGCCAGAATGGTCCTTTTGTGAACACCTCGTTTTTCGACAACCGTCAAATGCACTGTTTTTTTTTCTGTCACCTTGTATCACCATTTAATATCACCATGCCAACTGATAATCCCATAGGACATGTTTTTGATATTTTTGAATTATTTTGGGGAATAACGGCCTATATAATGGCCGCACCTGTCGCAAGATGAGAAGGTGTCATAACTCCTTCAAATCAGGCATGGGTGCCACTACAAAAAGTTGTGGTCATTTATCCATAGTGCAAGAAAAAAACACCAGTTAAGAGTGGGGTGCCGGACTAGCCCAGACGGCTGCTTCCGTGAGCACGTAGTTTTCTTAAATTCAATGCTTATGTTATTTGAAATAAGAAATTTCCATAATTATGAATCAACATGAACATATTTTGATGGTTTAACCATTTTTTTAATTTATTAATGATTTATTTATGAAATTTTAAAAACATTAACGATTTTAGGAAAATAGTTAACAAATTCCCAACAGCTGCTGAAAAGTAAATAAACTCAAGAAAGGGAAAAATGAAATAATGAAAAAAGGAAAGGAGGAAATAAAATAGATGAGAAAGAAAAATGTGGCTGCCACGGCCGGCCCAAGCATGCCAAGTCGTTGTGTACAAGATGAAGAAAAAAGGAATTTAGACACAAGAGGTAATTAAGGTATCCTGCTTGGTTACTGCGTTGTGTATTAAAACTACTGGAGGTTTGGAGTTTGAATCAGGCCGGGTGCATAATTTTTCGGAGCTTAGCAGTAAAAAAAAGGATGAAATGGGTCGTTGCACACACACAGTCCTTTCTCACTATTGATGGCAAGTTAGAGGACTTGTTCCAGGCTAGGAATCCAGCGATACTCTCGGATCCACGGCCCACCGCTCACCTAGGTGCCCTTCCTACCAGCTGCCATGGTGCCACCAGTCTACCATAGTAAATTTTTCCCGCGACCAAACATCATGCAACCGGCAGTGGCTGGCATATCATGTTTCTCACAAAGTCAAGGAAGGGCAGCCACTCCACCTTGACCTACAGTGTGTTCTGGCTCATCTGCTCGTGATTGTATAGGTACTAGGTATACATGAAGAACATTTTTAGCAAGATTATCATCATTTTTTCTCTATCAAATAAGAAAGGTCAGATGGGATTTGCATGAACATTCTATGAGTCTGGACATTGACATTTTATTCCAATAAATAATGACATATTTAAACTCTTTACATCGGCTAATTCATATTATTGAAATTGAGATAAAGCACTAGGAAGTGAGCTTTGCTGCAGACTGTGTCTTCCATTCCAGGACCACACATCCTCCTAATAGGACCAGCTTGCTTTCCATGTTGACTTTTCCTTTGGCCTAACTTCTGAAAAACCAGATTGAGATAATCAAGGCTTGATTAGTTTGATTGTTATCATCTTGCGATTGCTTACCATATATTCTTGCTTCTCGGGAGTGACAAGGCAAAAAGAAGAAAATTGTTGTACCCTTGCATTTGGCAGATTGCTTTTTGTCATATTCTATTACAAGGATTCTAAAATCCGTAAATAATGTCTGACATATTAGAGACATGAATGTTTTGTATTTTGATATCTGGTTCTTATGTTCATGTGTTACAGGTCACATTCCTGTGAGCTTGGTCCATTGGATCAGTATATTAATGGCCTTGCTTTGTATGGAGAATCATCAAAATACAAGTTCAATTCGTTGCCTGAGACAATGTTTAGGCAGTCCTACGTAGCCTTCAGAGCCTACATGATTTTTTTTGGAGGCCAACTGCATATCCACTTGCATCCTTTATTAATACCAAACATTGGATATCCGGATGGGGTTGCGGATTAGGGATGCAATGCATGGCCCGATCCGCCCCGCTTCATATTCACAACTAAAGAAATTAGTTCTATCTAGTTGTATTGGAGTTGGTTCAATTTTTGTTTGCTTATCACTTCGCGGACCTTTGTGGGACGCTACACTGTATCCCTACTGCAGATAAGATAGTCAAGTGAGGATCAAAAGTTGATTCTCATGCTAGTGATTCTCCTTTTTAAATATGCACAACTTATAGAAGTACGGTTCATTAAACTATTTGTTATATAATTTAGTTCGGCAGGAGGCATCAGGAAGAGCTATATTTGTGCCTATGGTTGAATGAAGAGCTCTTCGTTCTTGGCTTTATATATCTCATATCTCACCAAATATATGTATACAAGTTATGTTATAGTGGTCATTATAAAAGTAGCCTTGCATTTTACATGGTGTTCCGTTTCGCAGCCATGCACATGTGTAACTTCGTTTATTTCTATGGTATGTCTGTATATTATTGTGTCACAACTTTGCCAGACATCATATTAGCTTGTTCCCGTTGCAGAATGCCAAAACTAAATTTCATTTCACCGTGAATTTGACATCTTTGAGGTCACTATCGTCAGCCTCTATCAACCAATTGTATAAAGTTACAAAATACTGCTGTAAGGTGGAGACTGGATAACCATAGGTTCCTGACCGTACATGGCATAGTCTTGAATGTATTTATTTTGTTCGTCACCAAATTGAGAGGTGAGAAGTTGAAGCTAAGAGGATCTAGATGAGTATGTTTGTGCTCGGAGGATCGAAATCATAACATTGTGACTGCCTCTCCACACCTTATACAAACATTTGATTGTTATAATAACATCACATCCCATCACATGTTCCAAGGATCCAGTCCGGCTAAACCAAATTAATCATCAGTCAATCATAGTGGTCCCTTAAGCCAGCACTGTCCGGGACTGGCTCAACAGTGCCACCAGAGAACGTCGACATTCCCCTCCATTCGCCAGCTGCGGGTGATAGCTCTGATTTTCTCTACTCTGCTTGCTCAGTTGACTTGGATTGCACGTAACTGAAATCAATAAAAAAGAGTACACATGCAGTTTGAGTACCTCAAAGCTGGCTTCAGTCCTCAGAGATCAAAGATCAACCATGTCATTGCACAAGACTACCCAAGTTTCCTCATGTTGTAAAATGATAAGGGAACTCTAACAGATCACCTAAAATTTAAGGGAGTAAACAGCAGAGTAAAGTTAGTGGAGTAAAATTTTACTCCACGTGGCCGCACCTAGCTGGTCCCTTAAAAGTAAGTGGAGTAGAAAAAAATTGTCTCGATTTATTGTCCTACCAGCACAAACTTCAAACAATACACAATACATATCTTAAAAACACTCAAATTAAAACTTGCATAACATAACCGTCATAACATAAAGTTGCATCATTCCATTTTAAAGTAAAACATGTGAAGTTCACCCAAAAGACATCACGTCAAACACAATCTTCGATCCAAAATCACCACAAACATAGCATGTATATGATGTGAAACATGCACCACCAACTCCTCGGCCACCAGTAGTTAACAAGACCACATGTATATAAAACATAGCCCAAGATATCTCGACTCACTAATATTTCCTTTTTTGCGGAAACACTTGTATTACTTAAATAATAATGTCTTTACAATCATCAAGGGATATACCCAAGACTTCATCTGGCCCAGGTCCTAGCCAAGTCATAGTTCGCCCCTCAACTCGAGCAAACCTAGCCAAACTATCACTAGCTTTATTCTGGACTCTCGCAACATGAGTAACACAAGTTTGTCTAAGACGCATCAGAAGTCTTATTTCATTCACCAAAGCAGCATAAATTGAACGATCAACTTCACTAGAGGATACCAAAGACAATGCCAAGCTTGAATCCGTTTCGATAGCAATGGGCATATCGGATCTTTGTATGGCCAACGCTAAACCTTCCATGATTGCCCCTAGTTCCGCTTCAACAACATCTCTGCAGGAGAATAACGATCTGCATGCTGAAAAGATGATCCCCCCACTAGAGTTTGGTAGAATCATACCAGCACCTGCATTGTCACAATCAACAAAGGACCCATCCGTGTTCAATTTTACCCAACCCTCGTCGGGAGGCTTCCACTTACACACGGGACCTGCACTCTGAAGACCGACCGCTGCACTAGGCTGAGCAAAATACAGATATCCCTTGCCTTTAGCCGGATCCATTCCTTGGTTCATTTTGATCCCTGCTAATTCATCCAGATATCTTCTCAGAAAGCTCACAGAAACATCCATGGCCGGCGCCGGTTTATGATGAAAGATTTCATTACGCACGTACCAACTTCTCCATAAGATGAGCATCACCTTACACCGATCATGCTCACTTAAGGAATCCAGCGCATGGAGAAGCCACTCACTAATATTTCCGGCCAATCAAATAATTTGGATGGCTCTGCCTCTAATAAAGCGGAAACGCTCCTTCGCGAGTGAGCATTGCAACGACCGATCATGTTTCCTCATGCTATCGAAAGCCAAGGGCAGATGGGCCCACCCAAGTTAACACACAAGCCCACATGTGTCTTTTCAGCGCTGGACCCTCCTTGCTCTCCCTCTCCCGTGAACCATAATCTCACCCCCCCCCCCTAATTTCAATGGGTGGGGCCCCGGGTGGGGCCTGGATTTACCTCAAACGATGTCCCAGACTTGCTAAAAATGACAACCATGGCCTGTCGGAAATCGCACGTTGCAGCGCGCGCGAGATAGAAGCGCCCCTAATAAAGTGGAGTAGTTTGTTTTAAAAAATAAAACATTTCCCCAAAATATCTGGACTCAATCCCATTTCCATCCGGTAAAATAAGTTGGATATATTGCTATGCATCTGTTAATGTGGAGGGCTGCAAAACCTATCTACACCACTCAAACAAACGTTAGATGTTGCTTTCAGCAGGGATTGGACCAGATCCATAGAAAAAATCACCCTACCTCATGCGTCAAAAAATAAAAATAAAAACCCGCATGTAGCTACCACTCATTAATGACAGAACGCAACTCTCGCATGTAGCTACCAGAGTTGAGGATCTGGGGGTAGTAAGATCGCCATCACCGATAGGCTCCTATGTTGAGTGTAGCTGTGGCAAATCAGGAGAGCCTTACCGCTCGAGCGGCGTCGTGCCTCTTGTTTGAGGAGAAGGAGGACCGCCCCACCATCACTTGCAATCGCTCATGAATTTTCCCGGTCGGATGCTAGCCCGATGATGACAAGGGTACGAGTGGTGATGTGAGGATCTGGCGGTTGCGTCTGTATGTGCTGACAGAAATAGCAGGTTATTTGTGTATCAGTAAATGGACAATGGTTTCTTAAACTCACATCTCTTTTCCATGGGCTCTGAAAAGTTGAGGGAGGAACTACAACACCCTATAGCACTCGGAAAAACAAGAGTCTTGATTATCTGTATGAGGAGTTGAATGATTGCATTACACACTGTGATATGATGCCGGACAACATACTTCCATATTCCTAAGATTGTAATCTTCGCTATGGCGAAGTTTCTTTGCCATCCACACCTTGAAAGATTTTACGTGTTTCCCCAAAATAAGTTGGATCGTGTTTCAAACTTTTTAGATTTAGATCCACGTCAAACCTAAATATAATTCACTCCATACTATACCCATGAAAAAAAACTCCACGCTATTGCCCTAGAGGTCCACACCATGAAAGGATACAATTTTACTGGACAAGAGCATAACGCAGACATATTGACACCAAATTAATTACAAGCAACTGGCTTTGAGGCCTAACTTTATCTGAATTAAATTTGGTAATTCACAATACATCATAGTTACTAAATTAGTATTTCTCTAATCCTTTGTTTCGAGTCTTCCTCGGATTTCTTCAATTGTAGAGATCGTAGGCTGGGGCCGGAGCCACACATGCACCCCGCTTCAAGATCTTGGTCTCCACATTGATGAAGTTGTAACTAAACACGTGTCAGTGTCCAAGAGGAGCGCCAAGAGGAGATTCAAACAGAGGGCCGGCCCAAGAGGCAGCCACGCTTGCCCGCTCGGGTGGCTGGGCCTGAGTGGGCCTGAGCCACGGCAATATTTATACCTGTATCTGTTGGGGAACATAGTAATTTCAAAAAAATTCCTACGCACATGCAAGATCATGGTGATGCATAGCAACGAGAGGGGAGAGTGTGTTCACGTACCCTCGTAGACCGAAAGCAGAAGCGTTAGCACAACGCGGTTGATGTAGCCGTACGTCTTCACGGCCCGACCGATCAAGCACCGAAACTACGGCACCTCCGAGTTCTTGCACACGTTCAGCTCGATGACGTTCCCCGGACTCCGATCCAACAAAGTGTCGGGGAAGAGTTCCGTCAGCACGACGGCGTGGTGATGATCTTGATGTTCTACCGTCGCAGGGCTTCACCTAAGCACCGGTACAATATTATCGAGGAGAACTATGGTGGAGGGGGGCACCGCACACGGCTAAGAGATCTCAAGGATCAATTGTTGTTGTCTTAGAGGTGCCCCCTACCCCCGTATATAAAGGAGCCAGGGGGAGGGGGTCGGCCGGCCAGGAGGCGCGCCGGGAGAGTCCTCCTCCCACCGGAGTAGGACTCCCCTTCCTTGTTGGAGTAGGAGAGAAGGAAAGAGGGGCGAGGAGGAAGGAAAAGGGGCTGCACCCTTGTCCAATTCGGACCAGAGGGGGCTGCGCGCCTCCTTCCTTCGGCCTCTCTCCTCTATTCCCGTATGGCCCAATAAGGCCCATATACTCCCGGCGAATTCCGTAACTCTCGGTACTCGAAAAATACCGAATCACTCGGAACTTTTCCAAGTCTGAATATAGTCGTCCAATATGTCGATCTTTACGTCTTGACCATTTCGAGACTCCTCGTCATGTCCCGATCTCATCCGGGACTCGAACTCCTTCGGTACATCAAAACTCATAAACTCATAATATAAGCATCATGAAACCTTAAGCATGCGGACCCTACGGGTTCGAGAACAATGTAGACATGACCGAGACACGTCTCCGGTCAATAACCAATAGCGGAACCTGGATGCTCATATTGGCTCCCACATATTCTACGAAGATCTTTATCGGTCAAACCGCATAACAACATACGTTGTTCTCTTTGTCATCGGTATGTTACTTGCCCGATATTTGATCGTCGGTATCTCAATACCTAGTTCAATCTCATTACCGGCAAGTCTCTTTACTCGTTACGTAATACATCATCCCGCAACTAACTCATTAGTTGCAATGCTTGCAAGGCTTAAGTGATGTGCATTACGGAGAGGGCCCAGAGATACCTCTCCGACAATCGGAGTGACAAATCCTAATCTCGAAATCCGCCAACCCAACATGTACCTTTGGAGACACCTGTAGAGCTCTTTATAATCACCCAGTTACGTTGTGACGTTTGGTAGCACACAAAGTGTTCCTCCGGTAAACGGGAGTTGCATAATCTCATAGTCATAGGAACATGTATAAGTCATGAAGAAAGCAATAGCAACATACTAAACGATCAAGTGCTAAGCTAACGGAATGGGTCGAGTCAATCACATCATTCTCCTAATGATGTGATCCCGTTAATCAAATGACAACTCATGTCCATGGCTAGGAAACTTAACCATCTTTGATTCACAAGCTAGTCAAGTAGAGGCATACTAGTGACACTATGTTTGTCTATGTATTCACACGTGTATTATGTTTCCGGTTAATACAATTCTAGCATGAATAATAAAAATTTATCATGAAATAAGGAAATAAATAATAACTTTATTATTGCCTCTAGGGCATATTTCCTTCAGTCTCCCACTTGCACTAGAGTCAATAATCTAGTTCACATCGCCATGTGATTTAACACCACTTTTCATATCTGTATATGATTAACACCCATAGTTCACATCGTCATGTGACTAACAGCCAAAGGGTTTACTAGAGTCAATAATCTAGTTCACATGCCATGTGATTAACACCCAAAGAGTACTAAGGTGTGATCATGTTTTGCTCGTGAGAGAAGCTTAGTCAACGGGTCTGTCACATTCAGAGCCGTATATATTTTGCAAATATTCTATGTCTACAATGCTCTCCATGGAGCTACTCTAGCTAATTGCTCCCACTTTCAATATGTATCCAGATTGAGACTTAGAGTCATCTGGATCGGTGTAAAAGCTTGCACCGATGTAACTCTTTACGACGGGCTCTTTTATCACCTCCATAATCGAGAAATATTTCCTTAGTCCTTACTAAGGATATTTTTTACCAATGTCCAGTGATCTACTCCTAGATCACTATTGTACTCCCTTGCCAAATTTAGAGCAAGGTATACAATAGGTATGGTACATAGTATAGCATACTTTATAGAACCTATGACTAAGGCATAGGGAATGCCTTTCATTCTCTTTTCTATTTTCTGCCGTGGTCGGGATTTGAGTCTTTACTCAATTTCACACCTTTGCAACACAGGCAAGAACTCTTTCTTTGACTGTTCCATTTTGAACTATTTCAAAATCTTGACAAGGTATGTACTTATTGAAAAACTTATCAAGAGTCTTGATCTATCTCAATAGATCTTGATGCTCAATATGTAAGTAGCTTTACTGAGGTCTTTCTTTTAAAGAACTCCTTTTAAATACTCCTTTATGCTTTCCAGAAAAATTCTACATCATTTCTGATCAACAATATGTTACTCACATATATTTATCAAAAAGGTGGTAGTGCTCCCACTCACTTTATTCTAAATACAGGCTTCACCGCAAGTCTGTATAAAACTTATATGCTTTGATCAACTTATCAAAGTGTATATTCCAACTCTGAGATGCTTGCACCAGTCCATAGATGGATCGTTGGAGCTTCCACATTTTGTTAGCACCTTTAGGATTGACAAAACCTTCTGGTTGCATCATATACAACTCTTCTTTAATAAATCCATTAAGGAATGCAGTTTTGACATCCATTTGCCAAATTTCATAAAATATGGCAATTGCTAACATGATTCGGACAGACTTAAGTATCGCTACAGTTGAGAAAATCTCATTGTATTCAACACCTTGAACTTGTCGGAAACCTTTTTGCGACAAGTCGAGCTTTGTAGATAGTAACACTACTATCAGCGTCCGTCTTCCTCTTGTAGATCCATTTATTCTCAATGGCTTGCTAATCATTGGGCAAGTCAATCAAAGTCCATACTTTGTTCTCATACATGGATCCCATCTCAGATTTCATGGCTTTAAACCATTTCGCGGAATCTGGGCTCATCATCGCTTCCTCATAGTTCGTAGATGTTCATCATGGTCTAGTAACATGACTTCCAGAACAGGATTACCGTACCACTCTGGTGCGGATCTTACTCTGGTTGACCTACGAGGTTCGGTAGTAACTTGATCTGAAGTTTCATGATCATCATCATTAGCTTCCTCACTAATTGGTCTAGGCATCACTGGAACTGATTTCAGTGATGAACTAGTTTCCAATTCGGGAGAAGGTACAAATTACCTTATCAAGCTCTACTTTCCTCCCACTCACTTCTTTCGAGAGAAACTCCTTCTCTAGAAAGGATCCATTCTTAGCAATGAATGTTTTGCCTTCAGATCTGTGATAGAAGGTGTACCCAACAGTTTCCTTTGGGTATTCTATGAAGACGCACTTCTCCGATTTGGGTTCGAGCTTATCAAGTTGAAAACCATTTTCATATAAGCATCACAACTCCAAAATTTAAGAAACGACAGCTTAGATTTACTGCTAAACCATAGTTCATACGGTGTCGTCTCAACGGTTTTAGATGGTGCCCTATCAAACGTGAATGCAGCTGTCTCTAATGCATAACCCCAAAACGATAGTGGTAAACCGATAAGAGACATCATAGATCGCACCATATCTAGTAAAGTACGATTACGACGTTCGGACACACCATTACATTGTGGTGTTCCAGGTGGCGTGGGTTGCGAAACTATTTCACATTATTTCAAATGAAGACCAAACTCGTAACTCAAAGATTCATCTCCACGATCAGATCGTAGAAACTTTATTTTTCTTGTTACGATGATTTTCCACTTCACTCTGAAATTCTTTGAACTTTTCAAATGTTTCAGACTTATGTTTCATCAAGTAGATATACTCATATCTGCTCAAATCATCTGTGAAGGTCAGAAAATAACGATACACGCCGCGAGCCTTAACACTCATCGGATCGCATACATCGGTATGTATTATTTCCAATAAGTTAGTAGCTCGTTCCATTGTTCCGGGGAACGGAGTTTTAGTCATCTTGCCCAAAAGGCACGGTTCGCAAGCATCAACTGATTCCTAACCAAGTGATTTCGAAGATCCATCTTTATGGAGTTTCTTCATGCGCTTTACACCGATATGACCCAAACGGCAGTGCCACAAATAAGTTGCACTATCATTATTAACTTTGCATCTTTTGGCATCAATATTATGAATATGTGTATTACTACAATCGAGATCCAACAAACTATTTTCATTGGGTGTATGACCATTTGAAGGTTTTATTCATGTAAACAGAACAACAATTATTCTCTGACTTTAAATGAATAACCGTATTGCAATAAACATGATCAAATCATATTCATGCTCAACGCAAACGCCAAATAACATTTATTTCGGTTTAACACTAATCCCGAAAGTATAGGGAGTGTGCGATAATGATCATATTAATCTTGGAACTACTTCCAACACTCATCGTCACTTCCCCTTCAACTAGTCTCTGTTTATTCTGTAACTCCTGTTTCGAGTTACTAATCTCAGCAACCAAACAAGTATCAAATACTCAGGGGCTACTATAAACACTAGTAAGATACACATCAATAACCTGTATATCAAATATACCCTTGTTCACTTTGCCATCCTACTAACAAATATTCAGGGCATTTCCGCTTCCAGTGACTATTTCCTTTGCAGTAGAAGCACTCAGTTTCAGGCTTTGGTCCATCTTTGTACTTCTTCGCGGGAGTGACAACTTGCTTGTCATTCTACTTGAAGTTCCCTTTCTTTCCCTTTGCCCTTTTCTTGAAACTAGTGATCTTGTTAACCATCAACACTTGATGCTCTTTCTTGATTTCTACCTTCGTCGATTTCAACATCACGAAGAGCTCGGGAATCGTTTTCGTCATCCCTTGCATGCTATAGTTTATCACGAAGTTCTAGTAACTTAGTGATAGTGACTAGAGAATTCTGTCAATCACTATTTTATCTGGAAGATTAACTCCCAATTGTTTCAAGAGATTGAAGTACCCAGACAATCTGAGCACATGCTCACTAGTTGAGCGATTCTCCTCCATCTTTTAGCTATAGAACTTGTTGGAGACTTCATATCTCTCAACTCGGGTATTTGCTTGAAATATTAACTTCAATTCCTGGAACATCTCATATGGTCCATGACGTTCAAAACGTCTTTGAAGTCCCGATTCTAAGCCGTTAAGCATGGTGCACTAAACTATCAAGTAGTCTTCATATTGAGCTAGCCAAACGTTCATAACGTCTGCATCTGCTCCTGCAATAGGTCTGTCACCTAGCGGTGCATCAAGGACATAATTTTTCTGTGCAGCAATGAGGATAAACCTCAGATCACGGATCCAATCAGCATCATTGCTACTAACATTTTTCAACATAAATTTTCTCTAGGAACATACCAAAATAAACATATGAAAGCAACAACGCGAGCCATTGATCTACAACATAATTTGCAAAATACTACCAGGACTAAGTTCATGATAAATTTAAGTTCAATTAATCATATTACTTAAGAACTCCCGCTTAGATAGACATCTCCCTAGTCATCTAAGTGATCACGTGATCCAAATCAACTAAACCATGTCCGATCATCACGTGAGATGGAGTAGTTTTCAATGGTGAACATCACTATGTTGATCATATCTACTATATGATTCATGCTCGACCTTTCGGTCTCCGTGTTCCGAGGCCATATCTGTATATGCTAGGCTCGTCAAGTTTAACCTGAGTATTCCGCGTGTGCAACTGTTTTGCACCCGTTGTATTTGAACGTAGAGCCTATCACACCCGATCATCACGTGGTGTCTTAGCATGAAGAACTTTCGCAACGGTGCATACTCAGGGAGAACAGATAATTAGTGAGAGATCATCTTAAAATGCTACCGACAAACTAAGCAAAATAAGATGTATAAAAGATAAACATCATATGTAATCAAAATATGTGACATGATATGGCCATGATCATCTTGCGCCTTTGATCTCCATCTCCAAAGTACTGTCATGATCTCTATCGTCACCGGCACGACACCATGATCTCCATCATCTTGATCTATATCAATGTGTCGTCACATGTTCGTCTCGCCAACTATTGCTCTTGCAACTATTGCTATCGCATAACGATAAAGTAAAGCAATTATTTGGCGCTTGCATCCTAGGCAATAAAAGGACAACCATAAGGCTTCTGCCAGTTGTCGACAACTTCAACAAAACATGAACATCTCATACAACAATTTATATCTCATCACGTCTTGACCATATCACATCACAACAAGCCCTGCAAAAACAAGTTAGACGTCCTCTACTTTGTTGTTGCAAGTTTTACGTGGCTGCTACGGGCTGAGCAAGAACCGTTCTTACCTACGCATAAAAACCACAACGATACTTCGTCAAGTTAGTGCTGTTTTAACCTTCGCAAGGACCGGGCGTAGCCACACTCGGTTCGACTAAAGTTGGCGAAACTGACACCCGCTAGTCACCTGTGTGCAAATCACGGCGGTAAACCAGTCTCGCGTAAGCGTCTGGCGTAATGTCGGTCGGGCCGCTTCATCCAACAATACCGCCAACCAAAGTATGACATGCTGGTAAGCAGTATGACTTGTATCGCCCACAACTCACTTGTGTTCTACTCGTGCATATAACATCTACACATAAAAACCTGGCTCGGATGCCACTGCTGGGGAACGTAGTAATTTCAAAAAATTTCCTACGCACACGCAAGATCATGGTGATGCATAGCAACGAGAGGGGAGAGTGTGTCCACGTACCCTCGTAGACCGAAAGCGTAAGCGTTAGCACAACGCGGTTGATGTAGTCGTACGTCATCACGGCCCGACCGATCAAGCACCGAAACTACGGCATCTCCGAGTTCTTGCACACCTTCAGCTCGATGACGTTCCCCGGACTCCGATCCAGCAAAGTGTCGGGGAAGAATTCCGTCAGCACGACGGCGTGGTGACGATCTTGATGTTCTAACGATGTGATCCCATTAATCAAATGACAACTCATGTCCATGGCTAGGAAACTTAACCATCTTTGATTCACGAGCTAGTCAAGTAGAGGCATACTAGTGACACTATGTTTGTCTATGTATTCACACATGTATTATGTTTCCAGTTAATACAATTCTAGAATGAATAATAAACATTTATCATGAAATAAGGAAATAAATAATAACTTTATTATTGCCTCTAGGGCATATTTCCTTCAGTATCTAGGATGATTTCGAGTTGGCAATGGCATAACGGCTAGCGATAGCGTTTGGTGTGAGTGCTCCTGTGTGAGCCGAACCTTATCCCCTTGTAATCCTCCCTCTGCAATTCGAATTCCATGGCGATGGCCTGAATACAAACCCTAGACCTCACAGTCTGGCATCAGAGCCATTCCTAGTCCTGGAGTTTCCAGTCCGCCACCGCCACACGCGATTCGCCGACCGCCGCCGCGCCGAGGCCATGGAGAGAATTCCTCCGGAGACCAGGGCCATCTACGAACTTCTCCGGGTTAACTTCGACGCAGCCTTCTCCAAGAGCGTGGCGGAGCGCAGCGAGGAGATGTCCGCCGCCCTCGCCAAGCTCGACAGCAAGCTGGACCAGCTCTCGGGCCGCATCGACGACATCAAGCTCGCCATCGGTGTTGATCTCGACGAACTCCGTGGAGAGATTGGGGTGGATCGAAGCACCACGGCGTGCCCTACCGCCCCTTCGTCACCGCGAGGAACAACGGTGTCGCCCAAAGCCGTGTTGAGCAGCGGATCGGGAGGATCCGAGAATTTCCACGGCGAAGCAGATCACCGAGGAACAATTCCAAAGTATGCGCCCCCTCCCGCCCGAGGTATGCAGTCAGAACCCAACCCGTCGAGGCAAATCATTCAGGCCCCGGGAAATTTTCGTCCGTTCCAGTCTGATGCTGTGGAATTTGGCCCTCGAATTGAGCTGCCGCGTTTCGATGGATCCAATCCCAAGCTCTGGCAATCGCGCTGCGAAGATTATTTCAGATTGTGGAACACTCCTCAGAGCCAATGGGTGCCGTTTGCATCTGCGCAGTTCCAAGGCACAGTTGCACGCTGGCTAGAATTAGTCTAGTGTTGTGGCCCTCATGTCAATTGGACCAAATTCTGCAATCTTCTGCACTCCAGGTTTGGCAGAAACAAGCACCAGAACCTGTTGCGCCAGATGTTCAACATCAGACAGACTAGTTCAGTTGAGGAATAAGTCGAGCGATTCGCCAAATTATATGATCAGTTGACTGCCTATGAGACTAATCCAAATACTGTGCATTATGTCACCAGATCCATGGAAGGATTAACTCCATCAGTTCGTTTGCTGGTTGGGATTCAGCAACCTGAAGACCTCGATTCAGCATATGCACTAGCCTTGCTGTCAGATGAATTGAGTGAACATACAACATACCAGAGAAGTGCAGACCATGGGAGTAAACGCCAGAATTACCCTAGCTCTCGATCTTCAGTAAGCAAGATACTGGAGGACAAGAAATCAACAGATCAAGCTCGTACTGGCCCATGGGCTGCTCTGCGTTCTTACAGAAAATCCAAGGGTCTGTGTTTTATTTGTGGAGAGCGATGGGCTCATGACCATTGTTGCAAGCAAGAAATTCAGTTACACGTGGTACAAGAAATGCTAGATTATGTTCAGAACATGCCTTCCGATGTGACTCTGAAGACACATCTGTTGGTGAAGCCAATGCTATCTGTTTGTCTGCAACTGCTTTGGGAGATAACTCAGATCCAGAAGTTTCAACCATGAAATTAAAGGTGTACTTCCAAGGACAGCCGTTAATATTTTTGGTCGATTCAGGCAGCACACATTCATTTCTTGATTCCATAGTAGCAACTTCAGTGCAAGGCATAACTTCTATGCTAGTTTACCTGGTTAAAGTGGCTAATGGCAGCACAGTTCCATGCTCTCAACAGTTACTGAATGGCAAGTGGTCTTGTGCTGGTCATGAATTTGTCAGTAATTTCAGAGTTTTTCCCTTGGGATCTTACCATGGTATTCTGGGTTTAGATTGGCTGGCTGCTCATAGTCCAATGCAGGTAGACTGGGCTGCTCATTGGCTATCCTTCCAATATTCAAACCAGCAGGTCACACTATTGGGTCAAGATGCTGTGCCTCAGGTCTATGCTTTGGTGGAACTGTCAGCCTTGCTAGTGACTGAAATTACAGCTGTATCTGAATTACCTCCTGAGATACAAGCAATGCTAACTAAGTATGCTACTGTATTTGAAGCTCCTTCTGGTCTTCCTCCAAGGAGAAAGTAGGATCACAAAATTTCTTTAGTACCTGGAGCTCAACCAGTGTCTAGTAGGCCTTATAGACTGCCTCCTTCTTTGAAAGATGAAATGGAAAAGCAAGTGAAAGAAATGTCTAGTAGGCCTTATAGACTGCCTCCTGCTTTGAAAGATGAAATGGAAAAGCAAGTGAAAGAAATGTTAGATGCTGGAATTACAAAATTTCTTTAGTACCTGGAGCTCAACCAGTGTCTAGTAGGCCTTATAGACTGCCTCCTGCTTTGAAAGATGAAATGGAAAAGCAAGTGAAAGAAATGTTAGATGCTGGAATTATAAGACCCAGCACCAGTACCTTTTCTTCTCTAGTGATATTAGTGCAGAAGAAGGACAAAACATGGAGACATGTCTATGATTATAGGAAGCTGAATGCTATCACAACCAAGAGCAAGTATCCAATTCCTGTCATTGATGAGTTGTTGGATGAATTAGTTGGGGTTTGTTGGTTTTCCAAACTGGATCTTAGAGCAGGATACCAACAGATCAGACTAGCCCCAGGGGAAGAGCATAAAACAACATTTCAAACTCATTTGGGGCATTTTGAGTTTCTGGTATTATCTTTTGGCCTTACTGGGGGACCAAATACATTCAACTTTGCTTTGTATGATACATTGTCACCCTGTGTTAGGAAGTTTGTGTTGCTTTTCTTTGATGATATCCTAGTGTTGATGCTTCTTATGCCTTTGCAATTGCAACACCTAGAGGAAGTGTTGAAGCTGTTGTTACAGACACAAAGGGCAAGTAAAGCTGTCCAAGTGTGCTTTTGCACAATCTCAAATTAGTTACTTGGGGCATGTTATTAGTGGCGGGGTAGCTCTGATCCTTCAAAGATAACTACTGTCGAGTTGGCGATGACTGTATACGCTAAGGAAGTGAGAGGGTTTCTAGGTATTGCTGGTTATTACAGAAAATTCATAGCTGACTATGGCATGATTAGCAAACCAGTCACTAATCTTCTCAAGAAAGGAGTCCCATTCCATTGGACACACAATGAACAACAAGCTTTTGTGCTTCTGAAACAAGCTTTGACATCAGCCCCAGTGCTGGCTTTACCTGATTTCTCCAAGAAATTTATTGTGGAAACAGATGCCTGTGATGTAGGAATTGGGGCAGTATTTATGCAAGAAGGCCACCCAATTGCTTATGTGAGTAAAGCTCTTGGACCCAGAAACCAGACACTTTTAGTTTATGAAAAGGAATATTTGGCTATCCTCCTAGCAGTGGAACACTGGCGTCGATATTCAGCTTATGCGAGTTTACTATCGAACGATCGGTGAAGCTTAGCCTGCTGTCGAACAACGTTTGCACACTAGATGGAAGCAAAGGCTCTCGCCAAATTACTTGGGCTCTGATGTTGCATTGAATACAAAAAGGGGTTGAAAATAGTGCGGTGACTCGCTTTCGGATGACACAAGCTATCTGGGATGTTCTGCGAATCGCAACGATTTCCTCTGCTCAGCCCGCTTGGATGGTAGATGTGCTGAAGAGTTATGAGCAAGATCCAGTTGCTTTGGAACTTCTACAACAGCTGTCCACTCTCCTAATTCTCACAGCAAATTTTCTCCCAAAGCTGGAGTTATCAGACAGGGCAAATGTGTTTGGCTAGGTAGTGACGCAATTCTACACACCAAGATTTGTGTTGCTTTTCATAACAGTCCTTTGGGAGGGCACTCTGGATTTCCAGTCACTTATAAACGCATCAGACAGCTGTTCCGGTGGAACACTAGTAGAAAAAGGGTCAAACGTGAAGCACATTAGTGCCGGTTTGAATTTGAGCCGGCACTAATGTATACATTAGTGCCGGTTCCAACGGCTAGCCGGGCCGCTTTCATTAGTACCGGTTCGTGGCTAACATTTAGCACCGGTTCGTGCCACGAACCGGTACTAATGAGAGTGGTGGCAGGATGTTGTCAGACTGGGCCCCTCCAGGCCCTTTAGTACCGGTTCTTGGCACGAACCGGTACTAAAGGTCTTCCTACATAAACCCTTCGTCCACCCGAGCTCGCTCTATTCTTCCCCTTTCCCCTCTCCTCTCTGTTCTTCCCCTCTTCCTCTCGAGCTCATCACACATTTTGCCCAAAATTGTCAAGATTTGAAGGCCCCATCCATTCAAATGATCACAAAGGTTAGCAACTTTGTCCTTTCATCTCTCATTTCTAGATTAGCTCTTGCAATGCTTTATATAGTGATTAATTTGTGAGTTTAGTAATTTGGGAGGAAATATATATATGTGCTAGTATTTGATTTATATGCAATTTGAGGTCAAAAATAACACTTAGTTTGCATATGTAGGTGTGTTTTACTTAGTGCCTTCTAAATCTCCGTCGTAACCACCGTCGATCGCCCACACTGTCCCTGTCATGGCACCACCTTGTGGTGAGCCTCTTGTTCATGAAATTTTATATAAAAAATTGATGTTTGTGTGATTCGGATATATAGTTACTCGTATAACTATCTTACCCGTACGTTGTTTGTTATACATAGTGACATGGTTTTGATATCCGTCCCCGTCAGCCCTCGTCCTTGTTATGATTCGGATGTGGTATATTCTCTTTTAAAACTATTTGTTGCATTTCGTGTTTATGACAAATTATGCCCATCAAGTTGACATAGGTATTTTTATCTAGGAGGTATGTGAACCGGAAATTCCAACCGACCCTATTGTCGAGAGGTTAAATTTAGTTGAAAGAGAAAATGAGTACTTGAAAGAAAAATTGAAAAGAATTGAGGGGGAGAAGATGGAATTGGAGTTGCATGTTGCCGATGTCATCGATGATCACAAGATCAAGATGGAGAAAATGCGCTTGAAGGTTAGAAAGATTAGAAAATATGCCATCGATAGTGAGGCTTGGTATCATTATGATGTTGGATCAATTGTTACCTTAGTTGCGATCTTGATCGCATTTGTTGTTGCATTTAAATGCTTTAGCTAGAGATTTATTTGTTTGTTGCATTTAAGTGTTGTATGAACTTGTATTAATTTGGTCTATTCGATGTTGTGTAATGAAGATGAGCCGCAATGGATGTCGATGACCGATGCTCTCCCGAGTTCGTTGAGGGCGTGCATACTTTTACGCTTGTGGCTGAGGCAAACAAGCGGGCGGATGGTTTTATGCCTTGTCCATGTGCTGGCTGTAAGAATGGTCACAATTACTCTCGTCAAGAACCATTCCGTCCACTGTTTGAGTCGGTTTCATGCCCCACTATAATGTTTGGACCAAGCACGGAGAAAGAGGGGTTATGATGGAAGACAATGAAGAAGAAGAGGACGACGACAGCTATCCTGGCCATGGGTTCCCTGAATACGATGATACAACAATGGGGGAAGAAGCTCAGCCGGTAATGCGGGAAGAAGCTGAGTCGGCAATGCGGGAAGAAGCTGAAGAAGAGGCATCAGATGAGCCCGTTGATGATCTAGGTCGGGCCATTACCGATGCAAAGAGAAACTGCGCAAGTGATTTGGAGAAGAAGAAGTTGCAGCGCATGTTAGAGGATCACAAAAATTGTTGTACCAATTGCGTGGGTGACAAGAAAAAGCTGGGCACCACACTGGAATTGCTACAATGGAAGGCGAGAATGGTGTATCTGACAAGGGATTTGGAAAGTTGCTGGTAATGATAAAGGATATGCTTCCAAAGGACAACGAATTGCCCGAGAGTACAACGACATTGATGTGTACCTAAGGCCATTAGTTGAAGAACTCTTACAACTATGGAATGGAACAGGTGTACGTCCGTGGGATGAGCACATGGGGGAAGAATTTGACCTAAAGGCGTTGCTGTTCGTGACCATCAATGATTGGCCTGCTCTCAGTAACCTTTCAGGACAGACAAACAAGGGATACTGCGGATGCACGCACTGTTTGGATGATACCGACATTATATATTTGAATAGTTGTAAGAAGAATGTGTACACAGGACATCGTCGATTTCTTCCGAGAAGGCATCCGTAAGAAAGAAAGGCAAGCATTTCAAAGGTGAGGCGGATCACGGACGAAGCCTCGCCACCGTCTTGGTGCTGATGTACATGATATGGTCAAGGATTTGAAGGTGATATTTGGAAAGGGTCTGGCGGACAACCTGTTCGAAGGGACGCCGACGGACGCGCACCCATGTGAAAGAAGAAATCTATATTTTGGGACCTGCCATATTGGAAAGACCTAGAGGTCCGCTCTGCAATCCACGTGATGCACGTGACGAAGAATCTTTGCATGACCCTGCTTGGCTTCTTGGGCTTGTATGGGAAGACAAAAGATACACCTGAGGCACGGGAGGACCAGCAACGTATGCACGGAGAAGACGGCATACATCAGGGTCATGCAAGCTACGCTCTTACCAAAGAAGAGAAGGAAATCTTCTTTGAATGCCTGCTCAGTATTAAGGTACCGTCTGGCTTCTCGTCGAATATAAAGGGAATAATAAACATGGCAGAGAAAAAGTTCTAGAACCTAAAGTCTCATGACTGCCACGTGATTATGACGCAACTGCTTCCGGTTGCATTGAGGGGGCTTCTACCGGAAAACGTTCGATTAGCCATTGTGAAGCTATGTGCATTTCTCAATGCAATCTCTCAGAAGGTAATCGATCCAGAAATCATACCAAGGTTCTGAGAATGATTTGGTGCAATGTCTTGTCGGTTTCGAGTTGGTGTTCCCACCATCCTTCTTCAACATCATGGCGCACGTCCTAGTTCACCTATCTTGAAGAGATTAACGTTTTGGGTCCTGTATTTCTACACAATATGTTCCCCCTTTGAGAGGTTCATGGGAGTCTTAAAGAAATATGTTCATAACCATGCTAGGCGTAAGGAAGCATCTCCAAGGGCCATCAAAAGAGGAGGTCATTGAGTTTTGTATTGACTTTTTCCTGACCTTAAGCCGATTGGTGTTCCTGAATCGCGGCATAAGGGCAGACTAGATGGAAAAGGCACGCTAGGAGGAACAAACAATATGTATGGACGGACATTCTCTCACCGAAGCACACTACACAGTTCTACAGAATTCCGCCTTGGTGGCTCCGTATATGGATGAACACAAGAATTTGCTACGCTCCAAACACCCGGAGCGGTCTGATGACTGGATTACACGTGAACAAACCAGGAGTTTCGCCAGCTGGTTGCGAGACACGCACTATGCATGACACCTCTATTGAAGATGACATGTACTTGCTGTCCCATTACCATCTTGAATATAATGACTTTCAAAGGGCGAGATAAATGGTAATACATTTTACACGATCGCCCAAGATAAGAAGAGCACCAACCAAAAAGTTGTGTCCGCTTTGATGCGAAACCAAGGCGGAAAGGAAACATATTATGGTTATATACAGGACATATGGGAACTTGACTATCGGCGTGGTTTGAAGGTCCCTTTTTTCGTGCAAATGGGTCAATATGATATGAGGCGGGTAACGGAAGACCCGCATGCGGAATGACAACAGTGGATCTCAACAATCTTGCGTGATGCGAGCGAACCATTCGTCCTAGCCAATGATGTGGCACAGGTTTTCTATGTGAAGGACATGTCTACCAAGCCAAGAAAAAGAAAAGATAAGGAAGCGAATGCATCATACGACGAGCCAAAGCGGCACATAGTTCTTTCTGGGAAGAGAAACATCGTGGGAGTGGATGACAAGACAGACAAGTCAGAAGATTATGAAAAGTATGATGAAATTGCTCCATTCACAGTGAATATTGACCCGAGCATCCGTTTAATGATGAAGATTTTCCATGGTTACGACGCAAATGGACACACGCGAAGAAAAAGTTTCACACCCAAAGATCTGGGATGTGATCGGCTTCACTATCATCACTTTCTTTTGTGTTTCACACCCAGAGGGGAATCTCTGTAATAGTTAGGGTAGTTATGTGTTTTGGCATTTGAAACGCGAAGAAATTTTATGTGCAAACAAATTCTTTCATGCCTTTACTGATTTTTAAAGTTAAGTTATTCACAAACTAGTGATTCACACTAATTTCAAATAATTCAAAATTTAAACTATTCAAATTTGAAAACTACGGGCACTAACAGAAAGTTTGTAATTTTTTGTACCTAAAGCAAAAATATTCACAAAGAAACTCTAAATACACAAAAAAAACAACACAAAAATAAATAAAGAAAAAAAAAAGCCCGCCTACTAGGCCAGAGCAGCCTGCATACGACTAGAAACCCAACCTATAGTTGGGCGGGATGCAGGCCCGCAAAAAGGCTAGTGGGCCTGAGGCAACAAAGAACACGTAGGCCCAGAAGCCTGCTTTGGAGAGGAGTTGAGAGAGCGACCGCACGGGGTTTTATAAACCAGTCACGGTGGCCCCTCGGCTAGCGAGTGGGACTAAACTTGTTGCACCAAGACTGCGCTAGCAAGACCCTTTAGTACGGGTCGTGGCACAAACCGGTACTAAAGGGGGCCTTTAGTACCGGTTTGTGCCACCACCCCGTACTAAAGGGGGTCGCTTCCCGCTGCTTGGGCTGGCCAAAACTGGCCTTTAATACCGGTTGGTGGCTCCAACCGGTACTAAAGGTGTCTTCTATATATGCAACACTTCGAAAAATTTCGTTCTCCCTCTGTTTCTTCCTCTGTTTCCCCATTGAACCGCCCGCCCGATCGATCGGCGCCGTCACCGACCCGTCGCCGTCGCCGCCCGTCCCGTCGCTGCCCCGTCCCGTCGCCACCCCGTCCCGTCGCCGCCCTCGTCTCCGTCGCCGCCCGGGCCCGTCCCGTCGCGCCGTCCCTGCGTCGACGCCACAGCAATCACGCCCGACCCGTCGCTGCCCCGACCGTCGCCTGCCGTCGCCGTCGCCCTGCTGTGAGCTCTCCCCTCTAACCCCTCTCCTCGCCCCCGGCAGCCACCATGGGCGCCACCCTCCCGAGCCCACACACACACACACACACAAGCATGATGAACACACACACACACACACACACACACACACACACACACACACACACACACATATATATATATATATATATATATATATATGTATGAATGCATGTATATATTAGTATATGCGTATTTTGTATGTTTAATTAGTTTAGATTTTTTAGATTATTGTTTTTCACTAGTATATATGTATGAATGCATGTTAGATGGATATAAGTAGTGTTTAATTAGTATGGAATTTTTTTATATAATGTTGTTTTTCTGTTTTTAATGGATGTATAGAAGTTGTTTTTCTGTTTTTAGTGTTAGATGCTTAATTAGTATGAAATAGCATATAGAATTTTGACATATGCAATGATAGCATAATTAGAGTTATATAGAAATGTTAGTTATCAAAATCCAATCATTAAAAATGTTACTTTTTATGGGCATATAGCTAGTATTTGTTCTCGACGATGCCCGGCCCGCATCCTCGCCGTCGACCCTTCATGACGACGTCCGGCTGACCCATGTCCGGACTGGGCTCCGCTGGCTCGCCTTGGAGGTGCTGCCTAGAGGGCGCGCTTGATGAGGAACCCGGCCCCGGGTCCCGTCATCGACCCTGATCTCGTTTGGTGGCGTTCGCGTGGACCAGTTTCGGCGCGGAGGGAGCCGGCCCAGACGGAGGTGGTACGTCGCCGTGTCAGGGAGGAGGACGAGCACGTCCATCGCTACATGGTTGCGTTAGAGGGCGGCAGGTTCTCCAATACCTAGCAGTTTCTTCAGGGATCTCACTTTAGCTATGATCCTGTGAGGGTTCCTTCTCTTTGGGTGTCCACCGCCCGCGCCGCAGGAACCATGAGTGTCCTAGATTCTTCTGTAGTATTCGATCTTTATTAGCTACCTAGCCAGTGATGTATTTGATATTATATCTATTATTCGAGACGATGTATTCGAGATTATATCTATTATTCGAGACGATGTATTCGAGATCATATCTATTATTTGAGACGATGTTTTCGAGATTATATCTATTATTCGAGACGATGTATTCGAGATTATATCTATTATTCGAGACGATGTAATTTGAATACTAAATTGTTTTATATTTCTTTTGGATTAGTTAAATAAAAGCTATGGCGGACAATACCGCAGAGAGGAGAACATGCCATGTTCGATATGATACGCCATCCTCACGGGCCGATGATGATCGAGAATGAAGAAGATTATGACGGCTCAATTTCTAAACAACACCGGAGAGGGTGATATGATATTCGACCGCGACGACCGAATTGATGAAGTCAAGAACTATGATTATGATGATGACGAAGAAAATGTTGATCTTGAAACAACAAAGACCGGCGAGGTATATATATTTATATAAGCAGGCATTTGGTGATCATCACATGTTTTAAATGACTTGAAGATATATTAACGAATCGATCTTTGTTCTTTCAGCCATCCGGATCGAGCAAATCTTGAGACAAAAGGATGAAACGAGGCCCGACAAAAGTTGAAGGAGGCGAAAGTACAATATCGAGGCAATCAGACCTAATGGCGAACCATTAGCGCCTAAGAAGATTGCGGACAAGTTCGTTCGTCGGTCATGGAGTTCTTGTGAAGGACCAACTCCGATCTCCCTTCAAGAATGGAGAGAGCCAGCAAAGACAAACGACAAAAGACAAAGAGGACGCTGCTCCACGTCCGGATGTTACTTTTGTCGACAAAAACAAAAATATCTGCTTTGGGATACTCTCATGGAACATTTCACCCTACGGATCATTTCACGAAGCAGATGTGCAGAAAGTCAAGGACGCTGCTCTTAGGAAGATGGCGGTTGCATTCAATTAGAACCACAAGAATCGTGAATGGGACAAGTACGTCAAGGAGGAAGGAAGACTCCGATTCGAGGGAACACTAGAGAACCAACGTGCTCATTGGGACGATTTCGTGAAATTCAAGGATTCAGAATTAGCTAAGGAACGGTCGAGAATAAACAAGAACAATGCCGAAAAAAGGATAAGTTCCATAAGATGGGGCCAGGTGGCTATGCGGTGGCAATGCCTAAGTGGGATAAGTCTGAGAAAGAGATGGAGGATGCAGGTGTCACTCCGGTTACTAAGAGCTGCCCCCCCAGGTGCAGGACTTGGTTCTATGCGCATGGGAGGGGGGAGGTGGACCCGAAGACAGGCAATGTTTCGACGAGGGCAAGTCTGAAGGTAGCCGACGATGCGATACTTGTTGCAATAAAAGAGGCACGATCGAGGGTGTTCCAGCCCAACAGAGAGAACGACGAGCTTACGCGTGCCCTGGGAAATCCTGAACACCCGGGAAGAACACGAGGCATGGGCGCTATTCCGTGGTATGAGGGTTTTCAGATGGAACAACGACTACGTAACCCGTGCGAGAAAGAATATTATGGAGGAGAAGAAGAGGAAGATGGAGGAGGAGCAGAGAGAAGCGGGACTATGAACGCCTTCAGGGACTAGAGGCAAGTCAAGCGGTATTGGCAGTCAAATTCCAGCGGCAGCAGGAGCAGATCGACTCACTTAGCCAGTAAAGGGGGTCTCAGCAGCTGCAACAGCTAGCGGCTGATCCAGCATTGGATAGCACCGCCCCATCCATGCCGAGAAGCAGCATGGGTTCCGCCCAGGACGACTAAATGCTGGATAGATACCCCGTGGATGATATCACGGATAACACTAACTGCGAGCTACACGTAAAAATGAAGAACATATCCATGAAGGTGGCGGACGCCGTTGCTTTTACAAATCCCCCCAAGGCAACCTTCCATTGCAACCCGATTCTAGCGGGCTATGCTCGTGTCTTGGTTGATGAGGTGGTGCACCCATATTCGGACCTAGAGCTTGACATTCCTGGAGGTGACGATGAGCACTTTCTCGAAGAGGCCAAACATCGTGTCATCCTATGGAAAAAGGATTGCATCATCTTGCGAAGGCCACCGACACCGCATCAGCCGACTCCTCGTCGAAGTCCGCCACCAAGTCAGCAGACTCCCGCTCCTGCAAGTCCACCAAGTCCGGCAAAGTGTCAGGCCACTCCTCCTCCAAGTCCGGCAAAGTTTCAGGCAACTCCTCCTCCTCCAAGTCCGCCACAGCGTCAGACGTCCACTCATCCTCCAAGTCCGGCACAACCTCAGGCCACTCCTCCTCCAAGTCCGGCAAAGTGTGAGGCCACTCCTCCTCCTCCAAGTCCGCAAAAGCGTCAGACGTCCACTCCTCCTCCAAGTCCGGCACAACCTCAGGCCACTCCTCCTCCAAGTCCGGCACAGCTTCAGGCCACTCCTCCTTGTCCAACTCAGCCCTGTCAGCCGTCTCCGCCGCCTCATCAATCGCAGAAGAGACACCCCGCAGCTTTGGTGCGTAGCGGTACGAGTCGAGGTAGTAGAGGAAGTACAGGCGGAGGCAAGCTATATAAATATGGTCCAAGCCTCACGCCTCTTCCGCAGAGGCCTTATGATAGGTCCGAGGAGGAAAACGCAGCCATATCGAAGGACCAGGTGGAAGCCCATTTTGCACCGAAACCGCAACCGCCGCCAAGGGAGAAAGTGCCTAAGGAAACGATTGACCACTTCATTCGTATGGCTCAACCACCAGCTCCCAAGCCTGCTGACACAGACTATGAGCGCCACATCAGGAAGTTAAATCGAGCACGTCTACGTAAGGAGGCGAGCTCGGGATCGAGCAAACAACAAGCAGCTGTCGAAAAATGCGGGAAAACCATTCCCCAGATGGGAGAACAGGCGGCGCAATCGATCCCCTCGCTTGTTGTGCCAACAACACGTGACAATCGCTACCCCAATATTATTGTGGGCAAACAGTTTACGCTCGAGGTGGGCAATGTGGTAAAACCAAGGACCATATAATGCAGGCTGAAGTTCTCAACATCACTGTTGGACAACTCCTCGAGATCGAGCCCATGCCTGTGCTTACAGAGGATGAAATAAAACGGAAATATGTCCGGGGCCAACCTTTGGTCAAGCCAGACAAGGTCAAGAACCTCCCAACGAGAATGTATGAATTGCATCAATGGTACATGAACATTACCAAGATTTCCAATCGATTGTCCCTCATGGTGAATGTCAAGGAGGAGCATTACTTCCATGAGAAAGCTCTGTCCGTTGAGTATTCTGAACTATTTCAGTTATATAATCGAGACGCACTCGACAAATCTATCGTCAGTTGCTATTGTCTGTAAGTGATTTCTTTCTGTAATTTAAGTCTCAAGCTAGCTGTAGTGATCCTTTTGATCAATCATTACCTGTAATTATCCTCACTATATTCTTTTCTGTGGTATTATGCAGGATGAAGATATATGAAATGAGAAAAGGTGGAGGCTTTGGCATTGGGTTCATTGACCCAAACACCGTTAATGAATACACATGGAAAATAATGCACATCATCAAAAGGCCGTAGAGGACAACATGCTAGAGTTATTGAAGCGCCTCAAATACAATGAAGATATACTACTTCCTTACAACTTCCAGTGAGTCACACTGTCTTGTACTACAAATTCTCTGTTTTTGCCTACTAGCTAGCTACATGTTTTTGCTTACATATGCCCGCTTAATTAAGGCATGCAAACGTGTGTGCATGCAGATATCACTGGATCTTGTGTATCATTAAAGTTGACGCCGGAACAGTTGAAATACTGGACTCACTACTCAAAGCAAATACTGACTATAACATCTTGTTTAGGATAGTCAACAGGTAATTTCAATCATTATTAACTATATATCTCGCCTATTTAGTTCGTCATTTCATGATATGAACTATTTAATAACCCTTTATTCATTTTCTTTGTCGGCGGGCAGGGCTTGGGCAAGGTTCATTAGCGTCACGAAGGCGAATTGAAAAAAAGCTTAAATGGTTTCACCCAAGGTAAGTAATTATAGTACTAGCTAGCTAGCTAGCTGCCATCTCTTTAATTATCATGCTTGATTAATTATTATCTGATCAAATTCCATTCTCGTAAAGGCCTCAAGGTAGCGAGGGACTGATCTGTGTGCATTCTGCGTTTATAGAACATTCGCATGATGGCGTCCAAAGAAGCAGATCTCAAAGACAGGAATGGGTACGCTTGTTAGAACACTATTCACAATTTTACACCATTATCGATATCTAGTCACACAACTAATACACATGCATATTGATCTCTTTCTTAACAGTTCACAGAGGTGCGGGACAAGCTCATAGAAACGGAGCGCGTAGAAGCACTTCAAGAGGAAATAGCGGGATTTTGCTCGACCAGGTCATAAACCAAGGAGAATACTATTACCGCTACCGCCCCATGAAAACCACTTCCAATCGTCATCGTGTTCAAGGCACCAATTAGGCTAATGCCACTGGCTCAAGGCAACATGCATATGTAGGAGAAATTGTATATAGCTATACATGTGTGTTTGTGTGAATTAATTAATATGGTGGTTTGTGAGACATTGATGATATATATATATGCATGATTGGTTCTACTAGAAATTCTATATATATATATATATATATATATATATATATATATATATATATATATATATATATGCATAACGTGTACAATGTGTAGTATCGTAAAATACCAGCAAACGAAAAAGAATTAAAATGGAAACACAAAATTAAATGAAAAGAAATCATAAATCTAAAAACCCCAAACCTTATAGTACCGGTTGGTGTAACCAACCGGTACTAAAGGGATCCTGCCCCGAGCTGCCTCATGCCACGTGGTTGGCCTTTAGCACCGTTCGTCTGAACCGGTACTAAGGGGGGGCTTTAGTGACCACACTTTAGTGCCGGTTGTGGAACCGGCACTAAAGGGACTTACGAACCGGTGCTATTGCCCGGTTCTGCACTAGTGGAAGGGGATGCGAAGTTTCATAAGAACTCATGTTCAAAGCTGCATGGTATGCCAGCAAGCCAAACCTGAAAGAGTTCCTTCGCCTGGTTTACTGCAACCGCTGCCAATTCCTTCCCTACCTTGGGAAATGGTAACCATGGACTTTGTTGAAGGATTACCTACATCTGGCCGTTACAACTGTTTGTTAGTGATCGTTGACAAGCTTTCCAAGTACGGGCACTTTGTTCCATTGCATCACCCGTTCTCTGCTGAAACTGTAGCTGAAGCCTGTCTGAATTTAGTCTACAAGTTCCATGGGATGCCTCGCTCTATCGTTTCAGACCGTGATCGCATTTTCAATAGCAAGTTTTGGAGTGAGCTTTTCGAAATCTGGGTTCAGCCGCATGAGCTCGGCTCGCCATCCTCAATCTGATGGGTAGACAGAGCGCCAACCGTAAAGTAGAATGCTTCCCGAGATGCTTTTTCAAAGGACATCCGTCGCGTTGGGCTAAGTGGATTCCAGTTTGTGAATTTTGGTATAACATGAACTGGCATTCGGCTACTGGGAAAACACCATTTGAAGTTATTTATGGGCATGCCCCGCGTCATTTTGGGCTATCGGTGAAGGCACGATCCAGTCCGACGATCCGCAATAAAGGCTCAAAGATCGTATGGTGGTTATGGATTCATCAAACTGCATTTGCTCCGTGCCCAGCAGCGTATGAAACACCAAGCTGATAAGCACCGCTCGAACACTCGCTTTGAGGTTGGAGAACAAGTTTTCCTTAAGCTTCAACCCTACCTTCAGCCGTCTGTGGCACCGCGAGCAAATCACAAACTGGCATTCAAGTTTTATGGCCCCTTTGAGGTTTTGGAACGCATTGGCGAAGTGGCTTATCGCTCACGCCTTCCCGATATAAGCAAAGTGCATCCTGTCTTTCATCTGTCGCTGCTCAAGAAGGTGATCAAACCACAAGACCAGGTGCTCTCACATCTTCCTTATCCCGATGATTAGTTTCAGTGCTGGAGCAAATCTTGCAGCAGCGGGTGATTCATCGTGGCTCGATTCCATCGCCCAAGTTCGGTCAAGTGGAGTTCGTCTCCGCTGGATATGGCTACCGGGAAGATAAAGTCACTCTACAGCAGCGCTTCCCTCGAGCGCCGGCTTGTGGACAAGCCGGTTTTAACAGGGGAGGGATTGTCAGCGTCCAAGAGGAGCGCCAAGAGGAGATACAAACAGAGGGCCGGCCCAAGAGGCAGCCTTGCTTGCCCGCTCGGCTGGCTGGGCCTGAATGGGCCTCAGCCATGGTAATACTTATACCTGTATCTAGGATGATTTCGGGTTGGCGATGGCATAACGGCTAGCGATAGCGTGTGGTGCGAGTGCTCCTGCGTGAGCCGAACCTTATCCCCTTGTAATCCTTCCTCTGCAATTCAAATTCCATGACGATGGCCTGAATACAAACCCTAGACTTCACAGTCTGGCATCAGAGCCGTTCCTAGTACTGGAGTTTCCAGTCCACCACCGCCACACGCGATTCGTCGACCGCCGCCACGCCGAGGCCATGGAGAGAATTCCGCCGGAGACCAGGGCCATCTACGAACTTCTCCGGGTTAACTTCGACGCAGCCTTCTCCAAGAGCTCGGCGGAGCACAGCGAGGAGATGTCCGCCGCCCTCGCCAAGCTCGACAGCAAGCTAGACCAGCTCTCGCGCCGCATCGACGACGTCAAGCTCGCCATCGGTGTTGATCTCGACGAACTCCGTGGAGAGATTGGGGTGGATCGAAGCACCACGGCGTGCCCTACCGCCCCTTCGTCACCGCGAGGAACAACGGTGGCGCCCAAGGCCGTGTTGAGCAGCGGATCGAGAGGATCCGAGAATTTCCACGGCGAAGCAGATCACCGAGGAACAATTCCAAAGTATGTGCCCCCTCCCGCCCGAGGTATGCAGTCAGAACCCAACCCGTCGAGGCAAATCATTCAGGCCCCAGAAATTTTTCGTCCGCTCCAGCCTGATGCTGTGGAATTTGGCCTTCGAATTGAGCTGCCGCGTTTTGATGGATCCAATCCCAAGCTCTGGCAATCCCGCTGCGAAGATTATTTCAGATTTTGGAACACTCCTCAGAGCCAATGTGTGTCGTTTGCATCTGTGCAGTTCGAAGTCACAGCTGAACGCTGGCTAGAATCAGTCCAGCGTCGTGCCCCTCATGTCAATTGGACCAAATTCTGCAATCTTCTGCACTCCAGGTTTGGCAGAAACAAGCACCAGAACCTGTTGCGCCAGATGTTCAACATCAGACAGACTAGTTCAGTTGAGGAATAAGTCGAGCGATTCGCCAAATTATATGATCAGTTGGCTGCCTATGAGACTAATCCAAATACTGTGCATTACGTCACCAGATTGATGGAAGGATTAACTCCATCAGTTCGTTTGCTGGTTGGGATTCAGCAACCTGAAGACCTCGATTCAGCATGTGCACTAGCCTTGCTGTCAGAAGAATTGAGTGAACATACAACATACCAGAGCAGTGCAAACCATGGGAGTAAACGCCAGAATTACCCTAGCTCTCGATCTTCAGTAAGCAAGATACTGGAGGACAAGAAATCAACAGATCAAGCTCGTACTGGCCCAACTGAAGATAGATGGGCTGCTCTACGTGCTTACAAAAAATCCAAGGGTCTGTGTTTTATTTGTGGAGAGCGATGTGCTTGTGACCATCGTTGCAAGCAAGAAATTCAGTTACACGTGGTACAAGAAATGCTGGATTATGTTCAGAACATGCCTTCCGTTGTGAGTGACTTTTAAGACACATCTGTTGGTGAAGCCAATGCTATCTGTTTTTCTGCAACTGCTTTGGGGGATAACTCAGATCCAGCAGTGTCAACCATGAAATTGAAGGTGTACTTGCAAGGACAGCCGTTAATATTTTTGGTCGATTCAGGCATCACACATTCATTTCTTGATTGCACAGTAGCAACTTCAGTGCAAGGCATAACTTCTATGCCAGTTTACCTGGTTAAAGTGGCTAATGGCAGCACAGTTCCATGCTCTCAACAGTTACTGAATGACAAGTGATCTTGTGCTGGTCATGAATTTGTCTGTAATTTCAGAGTTTTTCCCTTGGGATCTTACCATGGTATTCTGGGTTTAGATTGGCTGGCTGCTCATAGTCCAATGCAGGTAGACTGGGCTGCTCATTGGCTATCCTTCCAATATTCAAACCAGCAGGTCACACTATTGGGTCAAGATGCTGTGCCTCAGGTCTATGCTTTGGTGGAACTGTCAGCCTTGCTAGTGACTGAAATTACAGCTGTATCTGAATTACCTCCTGAGATACAAGCACTGCTAACTAAGTATGCTACTGTATTTGAAGCTCCTTCTGGTCTTCCTCCAAGGAGAAAGTACTATCACAAAATTTCTTTAGTACCTGGAGCTCAATCAGTGTCTAGTAGGCCTTATAGACTGCCTCCTGCTTTGAAAGATGAAATGGAAAAGCAAGTGAAAGAAATGTTAGATGCTGGAATTATAAGACCCAGCACCAGTACCTTTTCTTCTCTAGTGATATTAGTGCAGAAGAAGGACAAAACATGGAGACATGTCTATGATTATAGGAAGCTGAATGCTATCACAGTCAAGAGCAAGTATCCAATTCCTGTCATTGATGAGTTGTTGGATGAATTAGCTGGGGTTTGTTGGTTTTCCAAACTGGATCTTAGAGCAGGATACCAACAGATCAGACTAGCCCCAGGGGAAGAGCATAAAACAACATTTCAAACTCATTTGGGGCATTTTGAGTTTCTGGTATTATCTTTTGGCCTTACTGGGGGACCAAATACATTCAACTTTGCTTTGTATGATACATTGTAACCCTGTGTTAGGAAGTTTGTGTTGCTTTTCTTTGATGATATCATAGTGTTCAGTGCTTCTTATGCACTGCAATTGCAGCACCTAGAGGAAGTGTTGAAGCTGTTGTTACAACACCAGTGGCAAGTAAAGATGTCCAAGTGTGCTTTTGCACAATCTCAAATTAGTTACTTGGGGCATGTTATTAGTGGCCGGGAGTAGCTACTGATCCTTCAAAGATAACTACTATCCAGAGTTGGCCAGTACCTGTGTCTGCTAAGGAAGTGAGAGGGTTTCTAGGTATTGCTGGTTATTACAGAAAATTCATAGCTCACTATGGCATGATTAGCAAACCAGTCACTAATCTTCTCAAGAAAGGAGTCCCATTCTATTGGACACACAATGAACAACAAGCTTTTGTGCTTCTAAAACAAGCTTTGACATCAGCCCCAGTGCTGGCTTTACCTGATTTCTCCAAGAAATTTATTGTGGAAACACATGATTGTGATGTAGGAATTGGGGCAATATTTATGCAAGAAGACCACCCAATTGCTTATGTGAGTAAAGCTCTTGGACCCAGAAACCAGACACTTTCAGTTTATGAAAAGGAATATTTGGCTATCCTCCTAGCAGTGGAACACTGGCATCAGTATTTGCAGTTGTCTGAGTTTACTATCAGAACTGGTCAGTGAAGCTTAGCCTGCCTGTCAGAACAACGTTTGCACACTAGATGGAAGCAAAACGCTCTCGCCAAATTACTTGGGCTACAGTATTGCATTGAATACAAAAAAGGGGTTGAAAATAGTGCGGCTGACTCGCTTTCCAGATGACCTGCAACTGCTGGGGATGTTCTGCCAGAACTGCAACGGATTTCCTCTGCTCAGCCCGCTTGGTTGGTAGATGTGCTGAAGAGTTATGAACAAGATCCAGTTGCTCTGGAACTTCTACAACAGCTGTCCACGTCTCCTAATTCTCACAGTAAATTTTCTCCCAAAGCTGGAGTTATCAGACAGGGCAAATGTGTTTGGCTAGGTAGTGACGCAACTCTACACACCAAGATTTGTGTTGCTTTTCATAACAGTCCATTGGGAGGGCACTATGTATTTCCAGTCACTTATAAACGCATCAGATAGCTGTTCCGGTGGAAGGGGATGCGAACTTTCATAAGAACTCATGTTCAAAGCTGCATGGTATGCCAGCAAGCCAAACCTGAAAGAGTTCCTTCGCCTGGTTTACTGCAACCGCTGCCAATTCCTTCCCTACCTTGGGAAATGGTAACCATGGACTTTGTTGAAGGTTTACCTACATCTGGCCGTTACAACTGTTTGTTGGTGATCGTTGACAAGCTTTCCAAGTACGGGCACTTTGTTCCATTGCATCACCCGTTCTCTGCTGAAACTGTAGCTAAAGCCTGTCTGAATTCAGTCTACAAGTTGCTTGGGATGCCTCGCTCTATCGTTTCAGACCGTGATCGCATTTTCACTAGCAAGTTTTGGAGTGAGCTTTTTCAGAAATCTGGGGTTCAGCTTCGCATGAGCTCGGCTCGCCATCCTCAATCTGATGGGTAGACGGAGCGCGTCAACCAGCAAGTAGAATGCTTCCTGAGATGCTTTTTCAGTGGACATCCGTCGCGCTGGGCTAAGTGGATTCCAGTTTGTGAATTCTGGTATAATACAAACTGGCATTCAGCTACTGGGTAAACTCCATTTGAGATTATCTATGGGCATGAACCGCGCCATTTTGGGCTATCGGCTGAAGGCACGATCCAGTCTGACGATCTGCAACAATGGCTCAAAGATCGTATGGTGGTTATGGATTCAGTCAAACTACATTTGCTCCGTGCCCAACAGCGTATGAAACAGCGAGCTGATAAGCACCGTTCTGAACACTCGTTTGAGGTTGGAGAACAAGTTTTCCTTAAGCTTCAACCCTACCTTCAGTCGTCTGTGGCTCCGCGAGCAAATCACAAGCTGGCATTCAAGTTTTATGGACCTTTTGAAATCGTGGAACGTATCGGCGAAGTGGCTTATCGTCTACGTCTTCCTGATACAAGCAAAGTGCATTCTGTCTTTCATGTGTCACTGCTCAAGAAGGTGATCAAACCACAAGACCAGGTGCTCTCACATCTTCCTTCTCCTGATGATCAGTTTCAGGTGCCGGAGCAAGTACTGCAGCAGCGGGTGATTCGTCGTGGCTCTGATTCCATCGTCCAAGTTCTGGTCAAGTGGAGTTTGTCTCCGCTGGATATGGCTACCTAGGAAGATAAAGTCACTCTACAGCAGCGCTTCCCTCGAGCGCCGGCTTGGGGACAAGCCGGTTTTAACAGGGGAGGGATTGTCAGCGTCCAAGAGGAGCGCCAAGAGGAGATTCAAACAGAGGGCCGGCCCAAGAGGCAGCCTCGCTTGCCCGCTCGGCTGGCTGGACCTGAGTGGGCCTCAGCCACGGCAATACTTATACCTGTATCTAGGATGATTTCGAGTTGGCGATGGCATAACGGCTAGCGATAGCGTGTGGTGTGAGTGCTCTTGCGTGAGCCGAACCTTATCCCCTTGTAATCCTCCCTCTGCAATTCGAATTCCATGGCGATGGCCTGAATACAAACCCTAGACCTCACAACACGCATGTTCCAAACGTGAAGTAGGCATACCCGCCGGACATGCCTAGCTCCAAGGCATCCACGGCAAAGCTGGCCGGCGAACCAAGGAACAGGATGTGGCCGCCCATGCTTTGTACTTCTCTCTCCGCCCATAGCATGTCACCTCACCCGTTCCTTCGTTCCAGCGCTAGTACCTTCAATGATAGTGCACTCGACGGCAGGTCATCATCAACCTGCCAGCTGTGGTCACATAGGATGGAATCCCATATAAACTCGCCACAGAGTTCCAAAACGTAGCTGCCATCGTGGCCCTACTCTCTTTCCTTCATTGCTTTCGAACTTTGCACTACCTTGTTGTCGTGATACACGGAGACTGAATGGCTGCTTTCGGGCAAATGAAAACTCTTTTGCATGAATTTCCATGCATCATCACCAGGACAGAGGATTATTGTCGTTAACATAGTCGTGTTTAGGAGCCGAATACAGCTGTACTGAAAAATTGTACCATCACTGTGCTGTGCATGATACCACCGGAAGTTTTCATGAACCGCTTCATTTTATGGCCAACATTCTCTGAGAATTGTGGCAGCGGGGTGATATCTCTTGTGAGAAGATTTATGAGTTTCAGCTCGGGGCTCCGCCATCCGCGCAGCTCTGCCATCCGCGCTAGCCACCCAATTTCTGTGGTCACCTATAGCTGATGTGTCCCGTGGCTCTGTGAGAACTATGCTGTTGCAGCTAGCTGCTGCAATTGCTCGACATTGACATGTGTTGAAAATTGAGGACGGAGTGGTACAATAGGCCATTGCATGGTGTGAGAACCCACGGCAGGAAGGTTAGGCGCGCGTGCCACGGGGGTAGCAGGGCGTCCCGCCATGGCTTGCAGGCATGGAATCGGATAAAATCGCCGGTGTCATGCATGCGGCCCGAGATGTCGCCGAGCAGCTCCGTTGGGAGATTGTCCCATTGGCGGACAGCCCTGGATTTCCAGCGGTCGGACATGCCCGACTGAATACCGTGCACGGCGGTCTAATCCAGCGAAGCACGGGTCGATCGTAACAGGGCAGGTAGAAAGAGATAGGTATAGGCTGGATCATAATCGTACTTCTAAAGCTTTATTAGGTTATTAATCCTGTCAGGACTCTTTTTGAATAGTTTGGGTGTCACATGGTAATCCTCTCCAGACTCTGAGTCCTCGGTATATATGCCTCCAAATAGAAAACAAAGTTGAACAAACGGCCGGCTACTTTTACAATGATCGATCGAGCTGAGGGAAACAGATCGTAGCATGCACGGGTCTTGATGCTTGGATCACGTACGTTATGTGGTTCATCAGGTTAGATTGTATTGCTCTGGCCGGTGAGGTAACGATCGATCAATATCTTCTTCCATCCCTTCAGGGACTCCGTGCTACGTACATCTCAAGACAACCAGGCTTGCGCGACAGACCTGCCCTTGGGTCGAGCTCACGCGGGACTTGCCTGGCGACGTCTACGGCCACCTGCATGAAGTTTCTGAATTCATCCACCTTTAAGGGCCGCTATCATGCGTCTTGGTAACACAGCATGGACATTCATGAAAGTGAGGCTATATGATCCGGGATGCTACCATCCAGAGATAGCATATCACCAAGGCAATGTACACCTCGCAACTCTGCACACCAGATTTTTACGCTAGTGGCAAGAACGTTTGCAACAACATGATCGTCCTGCCATGTGATACAATTCAGGAAAATAACTACTGGTATTGTTATACCTACCACCTGGAGTCCTATGGCAGGTTTTTGTCGGTATCTGTCCTTGCCAATAGCAACTGGCATCAATATTAGGACGACGACAACCCACCACCCCACGCATTCTTGGTGAGGGTGCACATGTTAGAAGGAGCGAACAACGGCGACAACATGCAGTGGGAGGTGTGGGACGGCTGGAGTCTGCACATCGGTGTCCTATTCCTTAGGTTCCCGGCAAGCTTCTCGGCAGATAGTGGACATCTGGGTGTGGTTGG
Organism: Aegilops longissima; assembly: GCA_021605205.1. Lineage (NCBI taxonomy): Eukaryota > Viridiplantae > Streptophyta > Magnoliopsida > Poales > Poaceae > Aegilops > Aegilops longissima. The sequence goes on along the minus strand of JAHIAM010004222.1, from coordinate 38,059 downwards.
CGCCTGCGCCTATTTTCGTCTTTAGGAAAGGTGTTGATGAACAACCTCATTGATGATGATTTCAATCTCATGGAGCGGATGGACACCAAATGGGGCATCGAGCGGGTATATGTGTGGCTTTGGCCCGAACTAACCATTGCTCAGATTGATGATATCAAAGAAAGATTCCAACCTTTAAACAAAGGGATAAATAAATGGTGCTCACCAATTTCTGCGGCAACTAATATGGGATGAAGATAGAATAAATTGAGGGACTATGATGCAATTGGCGCAGGTTAAGGCCTGCAATTGTTGACCGTGTTTGTATCGTGATTCAGACATGCCTATGGAGCTTGGATGTGGAAAGCAGGTCACCTAATGTGTCTTCAAGGTTGGTCGTGCTTTCATGTCGAATAAGTACCCGATCCTCCAAGTAGTTAAACTCACAATACCTACTCAACATCATCATGCCACAAACAACAATCTAAAACTAACATCACCTGGCATTAAAGCTATACACAATAGATAAACATGCTTGAATTTGGTTTAAGTTGCACAGTTTGGTGTTGATTTGCTACGTTGACCAAACTATGAGGTTGCATCTGTAGGAGCATAGATGCAAGGATTGAGTTCAATGTTATGTCATGACCTAGCTAATGTTCCAAAGTTTTCTAGTGTGGTTTTGTATATTTTACACTAATTATGCCCTAGTCGACTCTCTTATAGAAAGCCTTGCATTGTGATGCTAGATCTAGTGAGGAGTAATCATCACTTGTCAGTTATACATAGGATTTCCAGCAATGATGGCCTATCGATCGCGCATGATTATTGGATGGAACATAGCTGCTAATATTGGAAATCAACACGGACTACTGGTATGTTCATATGACAAGTGAGAACTAGACGAGACATGTTGATCCTTCATTGAGATGACAAAGGTGGGAAGCCAAACTAGAGATAGATTGTCATGTAGTAGGAGGATCTGGGTGCATCTATATTTATCATGTTTCAATACGCTATTCTAAAGGGAGAAGATAACTAATTTTGATAAATGCCTTCTAATTAGTTGAGCTACACAAATATAGAAAGTACATGCTTTTTAGTGTTGGCCCATACAATAAAAACTGGTCATATATAAGGGGACGCAGGTGTAACGGTTGCAATGTAAGTATGTGAAATAAGCGACAAGTGGTGGCTCATCAACCATCTCCTTTCTGTACATTCATCATGTCAATGTGGTATTATAAGACAGATGTTATTTACTGAACCTTTAGTTATTATAATTTAAGCCTTGAAGTTAACAACACAAATATAGCATTCTCTTCTCTCTATGCCATCCCATAAGGTAATTAAATTAGATAACACATTGTTTTCACAAAAATCACAATTGCATCTGAAGGAGCTGTACATGTCTTACGAAGCACAATCACTAGCATAAAATGGTCATCGATCCTCTGAGAAGCGTGTGTGGCACCTCATTCACATGCCGCCGACCCATGTGTGGTTTCCGTGGTTTTGTTTCGTTCCAAGGGATAGATCCAGATCCAGTCTAATGCGAATCAATATTATCTACCATGTATATTAACACCATTCAGATTCGATGCCTCGGCTTGCCTCTCCATGGCCCGTGGCGATCTCATGGCTGTGGACGATCAGAAAGAAATTAAAATCAATGTCGTGTCATTGATGTGCTTGCTGCTGTTGGTGTGGTGAATAAGCTCCAACGCTGCTCTTTTCATTCTCTTGCACTTGCTCACATCAATTCCGTTGTGATTTCCACGCGTGTTTGTTTCAAAGAATCTGCAGAGGTAATTTTGCGATCAGGTTGCCGACGGGACATATACGCGCATGACCTGTTCAGTGAAATGCTCACATTCATGCCTGTTCATTTTACGCAAGCTCTCTAGTCTAGGTGGTCTCTTAAGGTCGCGGTGGGGCGAGTTGACATTGAATTGATGTTAAGTCTATGCATCTTTGCATTTCACACATGATCTTATTTCAAGAATAGACAATCAGGCTGGTGGGGATAGCATGGCTTATGGATTAGGAACAACAAATACTCGAAGTAAATTAGCATGACATGAGCATGAAAATTACCAGGACAAATAGAAAATCCAACTGGTAAAAATTAAAGCATCTTTAACTCTTTATGGCTTGTGGCAACCTCACAATTCCAGATGATCTCAATGGCCGCCCGCGATCTGAATGTTCTAGACTATCTCAAGGTCAAGTACAATGAATGCTGTGGTGTGATGTGCTTGGTGCTACTGCTGTGTGCTGTCCAAGCCCCGACGATGCTCGTCTTACACTCTTGTGCTTGATCCTTCCAAACCCGATCTGATTTTCATGTCTTGGATCTCCAGAGGTAACCTGGGAAAAAGATTTCTTCGGGGGACATATCATGCACAACTTGTTCGACGAAATCCCCACATGCATGGTGACGGGTATTTTTTATGCCAGCTCTTAAGCCCAAATAGTCTGCAAAGCATGCAGTGAGGTAAGTTGATTTTAAGGCTATTGAGATGAAGGTGTCATGTCTCGAACCTTTGCATATATTGACCCAAGCTGCATGTGGATAGAACCACTTTGGGGTTAGGGACAATAATTACTCTAACTTGGTTCAGACAACATTGGCATGAAACTCCCCAGGACAAATAGATGATCCAACTAGCACATGACTTGAGCATCCGTAGTTCTTTATAATATATATATAGTGTAGTGACCTATCGCTCCTGTGTTGTACACTTAACACCTTAGAATCATTCCACTTCCTCAACCCCTGTCCTAACTCATCACAATAAATCTGCAGGAGCCAAGGAGGATAATAATCATGGAGGCCTTGCAATGGATCATCTCGGCTAGGACCAACTTTTTCGAAGCGGTCCAACTGGTAACAACTTGTCCCGCCTCCGAGGCAGCTTACCGAAAGCTCACTTTCTCGTCAATCGCGCCGAGCACGGCGGACTCAAAGATAAGAAGCTGGCAAGTTGCTTCGGAGGATGTGAGCTCACATGCCCTTTACTATGCTATATGAGACAGCAAAAAATCATAGGATGAGCCACGGATCATCCTCATGTCCACCCCGTAGGTCTGCCATTGCTTTTCCTCTATATTGCGGAGTCCAACTTGAATACCTATTCTGTTTGCATACCAATCCTATAAAAATAGAAGTAAATCTCACTATGGACAAACTAAATTTTTTCCTATTAGTTATGTTGGTTTGCTTGCTATGGAGCAATATAAAGATCGAAGCCACACTTTATAGTGGTATCCTGTTTTTTGAAGAAAAAGAAAAAAAGGGATGGAAACCAAGCTAGTCATGGGTGAGGTTAACTCGGCTGGAGGGGGCGGGCGTGAAGTCTATGTGCCAGAAGTGGCATGGAGTGTTTTCAACCACATGCTGCCGCAATACTCCAATTTATTACTCCATCCGTTCTTAAATATTTGTCTTTCTATACTCTAAAATATGTCTATATACATCAGTATGTGGTAGTACATTTAAAATCTCTTATTTTTCGAAAAGGGGATTACCCCAGCCTCTGCATTAGAAAGATGCATACAGCTCATATTATTAAAAAACGATACCAGTAACAAAGTCTCCAGTGTCTCAAAGTATGAAATGAAAACAAATCGCTCATACGAGCCTAATCAAAAAGCCACAACCGGCAGGCAACCAAAATAGGAGCACTACATGCCTATCCTATTACATCACCGCCATCCAAACCGGTTGAAAATAACCCGAGCTACCATCTCCCATCGGGTAGACGCAGTAGCCAAACGCCCCCTGGCCTCCATCGGAGTGAGTAGCGACCACATACGGATCAATGCTGTGGCCCTGAAGAAAACTGCAAAAAGTGGAAAGTTCGTTGTTCTGTTAAAAACCAAATCATTTCTGCAGTTCCAGACTGCCCATGACAAGGCACAAACTCCAACACGAATGTGCCTCGCTGTATCCGAGTCAACCCCATCAAGCCACGATCCAAATAACATGTTGATAGAGGTAGGTGGAGTAATATTAAAAGAAATATGAATCGAACGCCAAAGAATCTTAGCCAGTGGACAACCCAGAAAGAGGTGCCTTATAGTTTCGTTATGATCACAAAAACTACACCTAGCAGAACCCGTCCAATTGCGTTTTGCCAAATTATCCTTTGTCAAAATAACTTGTTTATGCACAAACCACATAAACACTTTGATTCGCAAAGGTACCTTAACTTTCTAGACGTGCTTCGAGTAAGGATTTGACCGAGAACACGCCGTCCTTAGTCAGTTTCCAATATAATCTATCGGTCTGCTGAGACAGCTGGACTTCCATCAACCTTCGTACAACATGAAGCCAGGCCTCCCAACGATCGCCTACCAGTGTCCTCCGAAAGCTAATATTGAGAGGTGTGGACTGTAAGACTGTTGCAACGTAAGCTTCTCGACGTTGAACAATGTTGTACAGAGTAGGATATTGAAGTGCCAGGGGCGTCTCCCCAAGCCACGTATCCTCCCAGAACCTCGTATTAGCCCCAACACCGACTAAGATCTTTGCCATACTAAAGAATAGGGCTTGACTCTCATCAAACCTTTCCAAAACAGTGAGTCATTCGGACGCACAGTCACCTGAGCCAAAGTTTTAGACTGAAGATACTTATTTCGCAGAATCTGAGCCCAAGTAGCCTCAGTCTCGGACGAAAGTTTAAATGGCCACTTGCTAAGGAGACATCTATTCTCGATCTCAAGATTTTCAATGCCTAGACCGCCTTGGTCCTTCGGCCTACAGATGATGTCTCATTTTGCAAGTCTATACTTTCGTTTCAACTCATCATTCTGCCAAAAGAAACGAGATCGATAAAAGTCTAACCTCTTTCTGACCCCCACCGGGACCTGAAAAAAGGATAAAAGAAACATAGGCATACTGGTGAGGGCCGAATTAATCAGAATTAATCGCCCTCCATATGACATGAGTTTCACTTTCCAACAGCTCAGTCTCTTTTCAAAACGATCCTCGATGAACTTCCATTCCTTGTTCGTCAGCTTACGATGATGAATGGGTATACCTAAGTACGTGAACGGTAACGAACCCAACTCACATCCGAACAATTGCTTATACGCCTCCTGGTCATCATTAGCTCTTCCAAAGCAAAACAATTTGCTCTTATGGAAGTTAATCTTGAGCCCAGACAATTGTTCAAATAAGCATAACACAAGCTTCATGTTTCTCGTTTTCGCCAAGTCATGCTCCACAAAGATGATAGTGTCATCAGCATACTGCAATATGGATATACCACCATCAACTAGGTGTGGAACCAAGCCAATAACCCGCCCCGCATCCTTAGCCCGACCTATTAAAATAGATAGCATATCAACCACTATGTTGAATAGAATCGGTGACATGGGATCTCCTTGCCTTAGTCCTTTGTGTGTCTGGAAATAGTGACCTATATCATCGTTCACTTTAATCCCTACACTCCCTTTTTGCGTAAAGGATTCAATCTGGTCTCGCTAGGCCTTGTCAAATCCTTTCATACGCAAAGCTTGTTGAAGGAAATGCCATTTAACTTTATTGTATGCTTTTTCAAAATCCACTTTAAAAACCACACCATCTAGTTTTTTGAGTGGATTTCATGGAGCGTTTCATGCAAGACGACCACCCCTTCAAGGATATTTCTATCTGGCATAAAAGCAGTCTGGGACGGTTGCACAACTGAATGCGCAATCTGCGTGAGTCAGTTCGTCCCAACCTTGGTGAAGATTTTGAAACTGACATTAAGCAAACAGATAGGCCTGAACTGCTCAATGCGAATAGCCTCTGTCTTCTTAAGAAGAAGAGTTATCGTTCCAAAATTGAGCTTAAACAAATGAAGCTGACCAATGAACAACTCATGAAACATCGCCAACAGGTCATCCTTAATGAAGTGCCATCACTTTTTGTGAAACTCCGCCGGAAACCCATCCGGTCCTGGCGCTTTATTGTTTTTCATTTGTGCAATGGCCTCAAACACCTCCTTCTCCGAAAAAGGAGCAGTCAAAATCTCATTTTCTTCCGTCTCAAGTTGAGGAACATCCTCAACCCTTGACTCATCCAAGGACACAAAACTCTCTTCCGGCGGTCCAAACAACTGCTTATAATAGTTGGTAATGTAAACTTTCAGGTTTTCCTGACCAACTATCGTCCCTTCATCTTGTTCTAATTGGAAAATTCTCTTCTTACGATGTTTTCCATTAGCAATCATATGAAAGAATTGAGTATTATCCTCGCCTTGGACAATTTTACGAACCTTAGCTCTCAAAGCCCACTTCAATTCCTCCTCGAGGAGAAGCTCTTTCAGCCGCATCTCAGCCTCCACTTTAGTCTCCAGCTCGCTGGTATCTAATATAGAGGTTTCAGCTTTAAACTCAAGGGAGTGAATAAGCATAAGGAGTCTTTCCTTCTCCGCCTTATAAATCCCATAGGTATGCTTAGCCCATCCACCAAGGAACCTTCGAAGACGACGAATCTTGCACTGCCACCGCTCAATGGGTGACCTTCCACCCGAGTCTTTAGCCCACTCTCTAGCTAACAACTCGAGGAACCCTTCTCTTTCAAACCAAGCAAGTTCGAAGGAGAAAATATTCTTATTACCCACATGAGTTTGAGCCCCTGAGTCGACTAGTAGCGGTGTGTGATCCGAGATACCTCGTGTCAACGCCTGCACCGTTACCAGGGGAAACTTCTGTTCCCAATCGACGCTAGCCAGAACTCGATCAAGATTCTCAAAAGTCGGAACCGGTAACGAGTTTGCCCAAGTGAATTTCCTACCCGAGAGCTCTATCTCTCTGAGATCCAAGCTTTCAATGATAGTATTGAACATAAACGACCATCTGTGGTCAAAATTGTCATTATTCTTTTCCTCCTTTCTTCGAATAATGTTAAAATCACCACCCACTAAGACGGGTAGCTGCTCGTTACCGCAAATACGGACCAAATCGGCCAAGAAATCTGGCTTGAGTTCTGGTTGTGCAGCTCCATAGACTGCCACCAAAGCCCAATCGAATCCATCGGCTTTAGTTCTGACCCGAAACTTTACCGCAAACTCCCCTAATACTACACTCCGAACCTCCAACATTTCGCACTTAACCCCAAGTAGAACCCCACCGGATTTTCCTCAAGGTGGTAGGCAGTGCCAGTCAAAATCTACCCCCCCAGATAAGGTGCTATGAAATTGTGGGGTGAAATTACCTCGTCCAGTCTCGGACAAATCAATAAAGTCTAAATGATGTTCAAGAGAAGCATCCGCTAGAAACCTTCTTTTAGCTAAGTCTTTAAGACCTCTGCTATTCCAAAAAATGCCTCTCATATTTCGTCATGAAATTTTTTAGAGGTACAGATCCTAGCACTTCTACGCACCGCCGACACTGGATAAACCTTCCGTTTCCAGGTCCATTTAGGCTTAACGCAAACCTCAGACAGTTCGGCACGCTCGAGGTCAGCCTTAATCACCACAGACTCATCCTCATGGTTAGAGGTTTCCGGATAGGCATACTCATCCTCCTCCTCCGTCTCCTGAACCACAGGGTCAAGATCGGCACACAAACCATCAAGAACCCTAACCCCAAGCGCATCAATCTCCGACTCATTCATAGGCTTAACGACTGCTATGTTGCGAATCAATTCTAACGCTCGTTCAGCTTCCAAATCGAGCATATCATTAACAGACTTAGAAATCTCTATATCATTATTACCAAGTGATACTCCTAATTGGTTGGTGTCGGTGTCAAAACCGGCGGATCTCGGGTAGGGGGTCCCGAACTGTGCGTCTAGGCGGATGGTAACAGGAGACAAGGGACACAATGTTTTTACCCAGGTTCGGGCCCTCTCGATGGAGGTAAAACCCTACTCCTGCTTGATTAATATTGATGATATGGGTAGTACAAGAGTAGATCTACCACGAGATCAGAGAGGCTAAACCCTAGAAGCTAGCCTATGCTATGATTGTTGTTCGTCCTACGGACTAAAACCCTCCGGTTTATATAGACACCGGATAGGGTTAGGGTTACACAGAGTCGGTTATATTGGTAGGAGATCTACATATCTGTATTGCCAAGCTTGCCTTCCACGCCAAGGAAAGTCCCATCCGGACACGGGACGAAGTCTTCAATCTTGTATCTTCATAGTCCAAGAGTCTGGCCACCGGTGATAGTTCAGCTATCCGGACACCCCCTAATCCAGGACTCCCTCAGTAGCCCCTGAACCAGGCTTCAATGACGACGAGTCCAGCGTGCATATTGTCTTCGGCATTGCAAGGCGGGTTCCTCCTCCGAATACTTCATAGAAGATTTTGAACACAAGGACAGTGTCCGGCTCTGCAAAATAATTTCCACACAACACCGTAGAGAGAATAATATCTACACAAAATCAATCTGCTGACGTATTCCGCGGCGTGCCATCACGCCACGGCCAAGTCTTTATTCGAATCGTTTTTACTGTACCGCCTCAGCGCATTTATCGAGGCGGTTTCCTTGGCACGTCTTGTGAAGGCAGAGATCGTGTCCCCCTTATTCCGGGATTCTCATCAATACGGATGTGGGTAACACAAACGTGCTCGTTGGCACGCCTCCTCTATCGAAGGCGAGTCCTAATCGGCCACGGGGAGGGCTCTTGGTATTCAACCTCTTTATAACGAGACCAAGGCCCGCTCCTTTCTTTCAATCTCACGCCCCTCGCTTCAAGTTCCAACACCCAAAGCTTCAGATTTAGGCGCTTGGGACCTTCGAGGATGTCCGGCTCCGACCTGCGAGGCCGGTGGATGCCTTCCTCCGTCACGGAAGAAGACGTTCTAAGGCTGAGAGACGCCAGGTATCTAACCGGCAAAATTTCGCATAGGCTGCCTGCTCCAGGGCACGTCGTTCCTACTCCCGAGCCCGGCGAGAGTGTGGTGTTCGTATCTCACTTTCTTCGGGGTTTAGGTTTCCCGATGGACCCCTTTGTGCGGGGGCTCATGTTTTATTATGGGCTGGAATTCCATGACTTGAATCCGGAGTCCATCCTTCACATCTCATCATTCATCATCATATGTGAAGCCTTCCTCCATGTTACCCCTCACTTTGGATTGTGGCTCAAGACCTTCAAGGTGGAGCCGAGGATGATCGAGGGGCAACAAGCAGAGTGCGGAGGGGCAGTCATAGGCAAGTGTGCTGATGCTCCGTGGCCCGAGGGCTCTTTTCAAGAGGAGCTTGGTTTGTGGCAACGGGAGTGGTTCTATATCACCGCTCCTAGGGGCACCAAATGGGTGGCGCTACCCGCCTTCCGCTCAGGTCCACCACAGCGGCTGGCATCATGGGTTAGCCAGGGGCTCGACTGGGGGTCGTCTAAGGACGTTCCTCTCTTGCAGGGCCGTATTCAAGATCTCCAGGAAAGAGAGATCAATCTGGTCGTGGCGGCGCAGGTTATGCTAATTCGGCGCCTTCTGCCCTGCAACCGTCGCCCCCTCCGTCCGTGGGAGTTCAATCCGGAGGGACCACGAGCTCTCCAACATTTTATGGGCGCAACGCCCGTGGAGATGTATAAACTGTTCTTCGGATCACAAGAGAAGTGTCCGGACTTGACTGAGGACGCAGGACTAAGCTGCAATCGCCCATATACTCATGTAAGTAGTCCTGTAACCGGACATGCTGTTCATTCATTTATCATATATAGGCCCTTTAAGGGAGCCGTTTCTTGAACAGGAGTGGATAGCCAAGGCAAAGTTGATAAGGTGTCCGGCTCCCCTCCCAGAGACCACACCGGACCCTATGCTGACCAAGATGTTGATGGTCGCGCCTTTTGAAGAAGGCGAAGGGGGGAGCCGGGAAGCAACTGCCTCCACGAAGGAGGTATTCAAGGAAGGAGGAATCGAGGATCCTACCTTCCAAGGAGAGAAGAGGACCGCCTCCGAAGACCCGGAAGCCAAGGCCTCGAAGCGGGGAAAGAAATCTTCTGCGGACAGTCCGGCGCTGGGAAATACTCCAGCCGCACTATTTCCCCAAGGGGATCAGCCCCTCAGCGAGCCGTAAGTAAAAAAGAAGGGGTCTTGTGAATAAAGGATATCCCTGTGTTTATTTCTGAAGATAACCGAAATTGTACCTTCTAGTTCGGATCTCAGCCCTTCTCAGCAGAGCTCATCTTCAGGGGATCTTCGTCCGGAAATGATGGAGAGCGAAACGCCTCCACCTATCACGCCTTCATGTGAAGCGGGGGACCCTGAGGTGTCGTCACGGAGGGTTTCCTGAACCGCGGAGCCGAAGGTCCGCGCCAACGGGCGCACGGTCGGAGGAGCTGAAGGACCTGCTTGGGCGAGTGTCTATTCGAAGATCACCGTGCACTAATGGCTACGGTGATTGAAAGAATTGCATCCGCTGAGAGCGGATTGCACGGCCGCCAAGTTTACCGACGGGTTTGAGGTACGAAAAAAAGATGATGTACCTTCCGACAGCTTATGCATATAGAATGCGCCTGATACATAGTAGCCCCGAGACTCGGTATGGTGTCAAACCGACAGTGTGCCGAGGATTATAATCTCAAGATTAACATATTGCCCTTCCTATATAGGTGGCGGGTGTCCGTGACTAGCCAGATCGATTTAATTTGCCGAACTAGAGCGGCGTCTTGACAAGGCTGATGCGGACATCGCGCTGGTCAATAAACGGTTTGACGAGTCACAAGGTATGCGACTCCTCCGCGGGCACCTGGTAAGGGAGCTTGACGCCCATACCTTATTATTTGTATGCTTTGATGCAGATGGCGCTGCTGCCGTGGAGCGGCTGCGGGCGGAACTCACCCGAGCTAAAGAGCAAGCCCGAAATAGTAATGCGGCTGCTGTGAAGGCGGTCGAAGAGCTGAAGGCCGAACGGGCTGCTCACTGCCGAAGCAAAGAGGAGATGGCCGAAATGGCCGTAAGGTTGAAGAATGCTACCGACCATTGCGGGGTTCTTGAAAAAGAACGACAAGCGGAACAAGAGGGCCTGAACAAGGCCACCACCGAAGCCAAGGATGTTCGCTCTGCGATGAGAGCTATGAAAGAGGAGCTACGTCAGGCCAAAGAAATTGCGGCTGGAAAGCCTTTTCTGCTGCGGAGGAGATATACGGATCCGAAGTATGCTCAGTTGGATAAGCTGTGGAGTTCGGAGGATCCTTATCTAGACTTAGCGGCGAGCGTTGCAGACGCGATTGAGCACTTCCAAGGCCAGAAGGGGCACAGAAGGGAAGGGCTATTTTGGTCGCAATTCCATAGTCCGGAGCGTCCTCTTCCGCTGGCCGATCGGTTGGCCGAATGGGCCGAACTGAATCGATTATCCGGACTTGCCATGAAGCATGTCGTGACTCATTTGTAGCCAGGCGAACCCCAGCTGAAGAGTTATTTTGGCTTAGTACAGCAGTTCCTTGGTGCGGTACCGCGTATCAATGCAATGAAGCGGTCGGCGTGTATTGAGGGTGCGCAGATGGCTCTTGCCCGTGTCAAGACATACTGGGCGGAGATGAAGGCCATCGACGTTGCATCCCGGGATTCGACAAGTTTAGTACCGCCGAGCACTATTTTGAGGAAGTCTGCGCAGGCGCTGCTTAATAGAGACGCAGTGCTCGAAGGATGTAATGTTTGAATGACATGTGTAATTTTATGAAACATCATTTCGATTTAATATAAGAGATTTTTATACTTGTGCCTTCAAGTGGAAAACTACCTCATGTGCGGCCGTTTAATGTATATGTGTATATAACCTGAAAGATGGCAGTCCTTGGCTTCAGCCCCCACGCACATCGTGCAGGGGTGTTTGCAAAAAGGCACATTTTCACACTTAACCCAACGTCTTGGTCCTGTAGAGGAGGTGATAGCGTAGCAAACTAGGCAACTGGACTATAATGCTTTATCACTTTCACTTAGCCATAGGGGTTTGAATATGGGGCTACGATATAGCCCCTGGGGCACCGCACTCTCCCGAATGCTGGGTGCATATGTGCCTGACCGGGAAGCGGTCCTTCGTCTATGCGGAGGAATTCTAAACATTCATGTGGGTCATCGAGTGGTTGACCAGTCTCACGCTACATCATGACAGTCAATTTTCGGATTTCTCTACTGAGGTGCTCACCAGGCCGAACCAGGGCACAATCGCAGTAGTTCTCCTGGTGCCGCGTTAGCCGATGAAACGGAACGTAAGGCAGCAAAACACAGGAGCCGGGAAAACCCAACATTTGACCAAAGACATGATTCGGAGCTGATGCATATAAGGCCTAACTCGAGACGCCGAACACTCCCTAAGGTATTCGGTCTTTATGAAAGCGGGCAGAACAATGCCCTAAGCCCCTGGTGTCCAGGTACGTGCAAAGATTCCGACGCGGCCGATGCCAAAACGCCAGCCTCCTCCTCGGTTATAGCGAGAAACCGGGGGATGTATATCAACAAGAGACAGTAAAAAAGGTTTACGCAGGGTCTTCATCTGAAAAGAATCCTTATAACGGGTCCCTACTGCACGTCTGCGCCTGTGTCTCCGTTGTGTCGTATCCTGGACGGGTGTAGCACGGTGTTCATCTGTGAAAAAGAAGAACTTAGTCAAAAAAATATCGTGCGGAAATGTAATTGGAAATAATCATAGTACGATTCAAAAATGAATAAAATTGAGCTTTATTGTCTCTCTGTGTACGTGCATGGAGCCCCTTGTAAGGGGGGTACGCGACTAGTGAGCATTATGTTTATTTATGCCGGACTCGCCTAACCGTGTCCGGGGTCTGAACGACCTGCTTTAGATGCTTTTGGCCAGTAAGGCCGTATTATTGTGAGGCTGTTAAGGCAGTCGCACATTCTTTCCTTAAAGGATACGCACAACTTCCCCTTAATGAAACGATGCCTCGTGGACCGGGCATTTTAAGTTCGAGAGATGCATAGTGCGGTATTGCGTTAAAGCGGGCGAAAGCTTCGCGCCCCAGTAGTGCTTGATGGCTACTTCTGAATGGGGCGATGTGGAAGACCAACTTTTCACGACGGAAGTTGTCGGTTGAGCCGAATATAACTTGCAATAGTAGGGAGCCCGTATAATGGGCGTAAATGCCTGGCATGATTCCTTGGAAGGAAGTGTTGCTATGGCTAATCTTGTTTGGGTCTATCCCCATGTTGCAGATTGTGTCCTGATATAGCAGGTTTAAATCACTGCCGCTGTCCATTAGGACTTGCGTAAATTGAAGACCGTCGATTATAGGTTCTATTATCAAGGCAGTCCATCCTCCGTTCCGGATACTTTCGGAGTAGTCTTGATGGTCGAAAGTGATTGGTTTTGACAACCAGTGTTGGGACTCATTGGGGTAGACTGTATGCGCGTAATTCAATGGGCGCCGCTCTATTTTCCCCTTTTGTTACTTGAAGTAAGTTTACTATTTTGACCTCTTGTGGGAAATTCTTTTGGTTTCCGGTGCTCTGCTTGTGGGGTTCGTCATCGTCTTCGCTTGGTGCGTCGAGCCCATTGCGTTCGGTGTTGAATCTGCCGGACTGCTTGAAGACCCAACAATCTCTGTGGGTATGGTTTGTAGGCTTCCCGGGGGTACTGTGGATTTGACATATCCTGTCCAGGATTTTGTTTAAGTTGGATATCTCATCGCTGTTATCCTTAAGGGGCAGTTTTTTGTTTTTCTGCCGTGAGCTTTTGAATCTGGGGTTGACTGCCGAACTCTTTGGACTGTTCCCCTTAATCCAGCGCTGGTCCTTGCTGCGTCATGGTTTCCCGTTTCCATCTCTGACTTCGGACGTACTTGGGTCGCTGGTACTGCATCTTGCTAGCCAGCTATCCTGTCTCGCGCAAAAGCGGGTCATGAGGCTTGTTAGTGCGGCCATTGTTCTTGGTTTTTCCTGGCCAAGGTGTCTGGCGAGCCATTCGTCTCGGACGTTATGTTTAAAAGCTGCTAAGGCTTCGGCGTCCGGACAGTCGACTACTTGGTTCTTTTTGGTGAGGAACCTGTTCCAGAATTTTCGAGCTGACTCACCGGGCTGTTGGGTTATGTGACTTATATCGTCTGCGTCCGGAGGTCGGACATAGGTGCCCTGGAAATTGGCCCAAAAAGCATCCTCAAGCTCTTCCCAACTACCAATGGTGTTTTCGGGAAGGCTTTTAAGCCAATGCCGGGCTGGCCCTTTGAGCTTGAGGGGTAGGTATTTTATGGCGTGGAGATCATCTCCTCTTGCCATGTGTATGTGGAGGATGTAATCCTCAATCCAGACTCCAGGGTCTATAGTTCCATCGTATGCCTCTATGTTTACGGGTTTGAATCCCGCTGGGAATTCATGATCTAGCACCTCATCGGTGAAACATAGAGGGTGCGCGGTGCCCCTGTATTTGGGTATGCCGTGATGTTCGGACACTTGACGTGTTGTACTGTTTGCTGGAGCTTGCTCTCTTGGCCCGTAGATGGACCTAACTAGGCCATCCTTTTGCTGCGGATCGCATGCCGGATTATGTGCGGCGCCTCTTGCCGCTATATTCTTGTTATGTGGTCGTCTATCCGACCGGGCGGCCTTTTTGCTTTTTGATTGCGGGGGCTCTAAGGCCTCCTCATCGAATTCGGGCAGTAGTTTGCGCTTTGGGTAGCTCTTTGTTTGGCGACTGTCGCGGTATTTGTCTGCGGTGTTGAGTACCTTGCTCCATCTAATTCGGAGTGCATCTTCCGCTGTTTTGAGCTTCCGCTTCTGCTTTTTCAGGCTACGCGCAGTGGCAACGAGCCTTTTGTGGAGGTTCTTCTGCTCCAACGACTTGTCCGGTGTGAGATCGTCCGGACTGTTATCTTCGCCGGGGCTGGGTTGTTTATCCAAGTTGTCCTGTTCGGACTGTTGTACGGTGGCGTGTTCATCGTCCACCGGTTCGACCTGCTTGATGGCTGGGTCTGTGTGGCTGCCGTTTTTGTCGAGGTGGGACTTGGTGCGGCGCTTACGCTGCCGCCAGACTGCTTTTCGAGGGATTTATCCTTCATAGCGCCCCGTTGTTCCTCGCTGCCACTTCCTTTAGCAGTATCCACCATGTATACATCGTGAGATGAGGTGGCCGTCCGCATCCTATAGGTGCTGGTTCGTGGTTATCTCCTACATCGCCGCCCATGCCGCCGATGTCTTCGAGTCGAAATTGAGCACGCTGCTTAAACTTTCGGCAGTGGCTACAAAGTGGGTGGTGGGTGGGCATCGAATTTCTTCATCTTCCGCATCCCAACCTTCCTGACCATAGTCCGGCCAGGGCTCTCCTGACAAAGAGAGAGACTTTAATGAATTCAGAATGTCGCCAAGGGGTGAGTGCTGGAAGATGTCTGCGGCGGTGAACTCCATAACCGGCGCCCAGTCGGATTCGACTGGCAGGGGCGCGGGAGGTTAGGAGTCCGGAGAGGAGTCCGGCACCTCGGAGTCACAGGCTCTGCAAAGGACAGGGATGGTGTTCGGCTCAATCGCCGTAGATATCGTAGCCCTCGAGGCGGTGTCCAATCACTCGTCCTTGATCGGCGAAATCGGCTTCGAACTAAGGGTCGGAGCGGACGCTGGTGCGGCCTCCAGGACACTGTTCGGCGGCAGAGCTAGATCATACCCATCGAGACAGTGCGGCGCGCATGGCTGTGGCTCGGACCCGTCGAAGATCAAGTCTCCGCGGATGTCAGCCGTGTAGTTCAAACTTCCAAATCTGACCTGATGGCTGGGGCGAAGCTTCGATCTGCTCCAGATGGCTGCTTAATTGCCCGCAGCAGCAAAGCCGCCGAATCGAAGATGTGTCCGGGAGAAAAGTCTCATCCTGGACCACGCTGTCGTTGATGATCGAAGGAGCCATCGGGCCTAAAGGCGGCGACACGAGGAACTCTCAATGAAAGCACCAATGTCGGTGTCAAACCGCGGATCTCGGTAGGGGGTCCCAACTATGCGCCTAGGCGGATGGTAACAGGAGACAAGGGACACAATGTTTTTACCCAGGTTCGGGCCCTCTCGATGGAGGTAAAACCCTACTCATGCTTGATTAATATTGATGATATGGGTAGTACAAGAGTAGATCTACCACGAGACCAGAGAGGCTAAACCCTAGAAGCTAGCCTATGGTATGATTGTTGTTCGCCCCACGGACTAAAACCCTCCGTTTATATAGACACCGGATAGGGTTAGGGTTACATGAGTCGGTTACATTGGTAGGAGATCTACATATCCGTATTGCCAAGCTTTCCTTCCACACCAAGGAAAGTCCCATCCGGACACGGGACGAAGTCTTCAATCTTGTATCTTCATAGTCCAGGAGTCCGGCCACCGGTGATAGTTCGGCTATCCGGACACCCCCTAATCCGGGACTCCCTCAGTTGGCATTTTGCACAATATCATCATTGGTAAAATGCATAATAGAATTTGATTTCTTAACAGCATACCAGTGGAAGTCTCGACATCGCGCAACTTGGCCGCCCTCAAAGCACACCTTAGCTGCATGTCATCAACGTCCGGCTGCTCCTGCAGTCTCCCGCTGACCCGTCTCCCTGCAGTGACAGGATTCGGGATCCCGCCGAAAGCAATGACCTCCTCGCGTGAAGTTGTGCTAGGGAAAGAGCCTCCTGCCCGTCCCCCAACAGCGGTGGCCAGCGCCGGGACCACGGGAGCATCTCCTAGAGACGACGAAAGCTCCCTGTGCCTATCGACGGAAATCCCGCCGACACCCGAGACCGGCGAAACCGGGGAAGGGGAGACGACGGCCTCCTGCACGCCCGCTCCCCCGCAAGTCAGCGACCTCATTGACAAGTGTGCCGAGCCGAACCTCGGTGCCGACGGCGGCAAAGGCCCAGAGGGCCGAACCTCCTGCCCATCACCTCCGCCCACGACCACCGGCGCGGCCACCTCGATCGGTGCCGAAGGCGAGGAGACAACCGAGGACGGGGCCTCCTGCCCCGCCGCACGTCCCTCCTCAACAAACCTGGAGACAGACAAACTTAGCATCCCGCTCGTAGAAACGGCCCGGTCACACGACAGCCTCGGTGGAGCCGAGAACGCCCCCAAAGAACCAAGCTGAAGAGTGGTAGTCGGAACTGGGGCCGTGGACCCAACAGGGGCTGAGTCACCAGTGTCTGACGGCCCCGAAGGCCCCATAGCCTTGTCATCATCACTCTTAGCATTATCCTCCTAGTTCCCCGAAGCCCCTCCTCCCTCAGAAGTGTCCATGGGATTATCATTGTGGCGCCTGTAATCGAGCTACAAGAACCATCTACTAATGATGCCCGCCACCTCGATTCATCGATGCTAATCTCGTGTTAGTTCAAACCGATTCAAATTCAAATTTAAAATCAAGCGCATAATAAAACTTTTCAAATAGTAAAACTAAAATGTTCAGAGGAACCATATATTGCATAGGTAATTATAGTGGAGAAAACGCCTTTTTATATAAAATAGTTAACGCACTAAATTAATTAAAACAACAAGAAGGCTAATATTTAAATGTTTTTAAATACTAAACAAATATAAAATAATTGTTTAGGGTGCCAAATTAATTATGGCATTGTTATTAGTATTAGTACTAATTTAGGGCTAGGTTTATAGTTTGTAAAACTAAAGTAAAATAGAAATGAAAATAAATAAAAAGAAAAGGGCAACACAAAATCACATACCCCCTGCCAATTGGGCCAAACGCCCACCGCCAGCCCAACAGAACCAACCGCCCAACCCGCACTCCCCTTAAACCCCACCGACAGGAACCCTAGGTTCCAACCACCCCACTTCCCCCAATGACCCTTCTCCTCCCTCTCACCGATCTAGATCGGGGTGCAACGACGCTTTGCTGCTCGCTCGACGCCAGACTCGATAGATCGCGGAGCGGATCCATGCACGGACCGCACTGTCCTCATCTCCTCTCTGTCATCCTCACACGGACCGCACCCGCCGTCATCACCGTGCGCCACCATCATCTCCGAAGGCCCCGCCGTCACCGCCCGGATCGCCCGCCGCCTCGCGTCTCCGACCTCGTCGCCCGCTTCCTCGTCCTCCTCCCCGATGGCCCCTCCTCTCCCATGCAAGCGCACGTGAGCCCCCCTCCTTCCGTCCTACCCCGCGGTCACCGTCATACGCTCTCGCTACGCGCGTTGTCGTGGCCACACCCGAACCCGCTCTGCCCCGCGCCCCGCCCACGGTTAACGTGGACTGCGCGTGCCCGCATCGTCGTTTCTCCCCACCTCGGCTACTCCCATCGCCGTCATGCACGCCGGCTGCGCCAGTCCCGGACCTCCCCTACCGCTAAACCCCGTGGCCGCTGTCGCACCGCCCAACGGATCTCGCCGCCTGCCTCGCAGCCACTTCCACCGCTCCTCGCTGCCCCACTGCCTCTTCACAGTCCCAAGACTGCCGGCCTCGCCGGATGCCGTTCGCCAGCCTCGTCGCGTTCCGGTCGTCGCCGACGCCGGGCGCCCATCGGCGCCGCTCGGCCCTCGCTGATCGGCATCGCTAGCGCCTGCAGCCAGAATCAAGAAGCGCCGGCGCCCTTAAGGCCCCTGCCCCAATGACAATTGGGGCCCACGCCTAGAACATAAAAAATAGATATATATATATATAAAGAATTTAAAAAAATAAAAATATTATTTAATCAATTAATTAACTAAATAATTAACTTAATTAATTCTATTTTAATTAACTAATTAAGATTAATTAACCTAATAACTAATTAACCAAACTAACTATTGTTAATTAGCTAAACAGTCCCTGTCAGGTGGGACCCACCTGTCAGGTTGATCAGGTTGACCAGTCAACTCTGTTGACTGCTGACGTCAGCATGACATCATGCTGATGTCATTATTCCATTTATGAATTAATTTAAATAACCAATTAAATTCCAGAAATTAATAAAATCTTTAGAAAATCATAACTTTTAATCCGTAACTCGGATGAAAATACTTTGTACATGAAAGTTGCTCAGAACGACGAGACGAATTCGGATACGCAGCCCGTTCGTCCGCCACACATCCCTAACATATCGAACACGCAACTTTCCCCCTCCGGTACCTCTGCCCGAAAACGCGAAACACCGGGAATACTTTCACGGATGTTTCCCCCCTTCACCGGTATCACCTCATACCGCGTTAGGGCACGCCTAGCATCACACTTTGCTTTGTCATGCATTCTTATGCATCTGTTTGCATTGTATTTATTGTTTCTTCCCCCTCTTCTCTCGCAAGACGCCGAGACCGACGCCGCTGCTACCTAGTACGAATACGGTTGTTGACGACCCCTCCTTCTTGCCAGAGCAACCGGGCAAGCCCCCTTGATTACCAGATATCGCCTACTCTACTCTCTACTGCTTGCATTAGAGTAGTGTAACATGTTACTGCTTTCCGGTTATCCTATCCTGATGCATAGCCTGTCCTTGCTACTACTGTTGTTACATTTACCTGCAATCCTACGTGCCTAGTATAGGATGCTAGTTTTCCATCAGTGGCCCTACATTCTTGTCCGTCTTTTGTGCTATACTATCGGGTCGTGATCACTTGGGAGGTGATCACAGGTATATACTATATACTTTATACATGATACATGTGGTGACTAAAGTCGGGTCGGCTCGAGGAGCTCCCGCGAGTGATTCACGGATTGGGGGCTGAAAGGACCTTTGTCCCAACGGCCCTCTGTGTGGATCTTTGTGGCGGAGCGTCAGGGCAGGTTGAGACTACCTGGGTGAGAGGTGGGCCTGGCCCTGTTCGGCGTTCGCGGATACTTAACATGCTTAACGAGATCTTGGTATTTAATCTGAGTTGGGTCGTTGACCTTATACGCACTAACCGCCACGTGGGACAAGATATGGGCAAACGGCGTCGTGGTATCACCAAGCATTTCGTGACGCTCGGATCGAGTGGCGCGCCGGATTGGACTGAACGCCTGCTAGGCTAGGTCTGCTTCGCCGCCTCGCAACATGCAGGTGTGCTAAGGCGATGGGCCTGCACTGTGCACTTAGGTTTAGACCGGCGTGCTGACCTCTCTATTGTGCCTAGGTGGGGCTGCGACGTGTTGATCTTCCGCGCGGGCATGACCCAAAAAGTGTGTCCGCCAAATGGGATCGAGCGTGTCGGGTAATGTGGTGCACCCTGCAGGAAGTTAATCTATTCAATAGTCGTGATCTTCGTAATGTGACGACTTGGAGTTGTACCTTGACCTTCGACAACTAGAACCGGATACTTAATAAAACACACCCTTCCAAGTGCGGATACAACCCGTGATCGCTCTCCAACAGGCTGACGAGGAGGGATTGCCGGGTAGGATTATTGCTATGCGGTGCTACTTGGAGGACTTCAGTCTACTCTCTTCTACCTGCTGCAAGACGGAGGCTGCCAGAAGCATAGTCTTCGACATGATTAGTTATCCCCCTCTTATTCTGGCATTCTGCAGTTCAGTCCACTGATATGGCCCTTTACACATATACCCATGCATATGTAGTGTAGCTCCTTGCTTGCGAGTACTTTGGATGAGTACTCACGGTTGCTTTCTCCCCCTTTTCCCCCTTTCCTTTTCTACCTGGTTGTCGCAACCAGATGTCGGAGCCTAGGAGCCAGACGCCACCATCGACGACGACTACTACACCGGAGGTGCCTACTACTACGCAGCCCACCGACGATGACCAGAGTAGTTAGGAGGATCCCGCAGGAGGCCCGCGCCTCTTCGATCTCAGATCCCGCTTTGTGCTAGCCTTCTTAAGGCAAACTTGTTTAACTTATGTCTGTACTCAGATATTGTTGCTTCCGCTGACTCGTCTATGATCAAGCACTTGTATTCGAGCCCTCGAGGCCCCTGGCTTGTATTATGATGCTTGTATGACTTATTTATGTTTTAGAGTTGTGTTGTGATATCTTCCCGTAAGTCCCTGATCTTGATCATACACGTTTGTGTGTATGATTAGTGTATGATTGAATCGGGGGCGTCACAAGTTGGTATCAGAGCCGAATGCCTGTAGGAATCCCCCTTCCAAACTCCTTTGCCGAAGTCGAGTCTAGACTTTACAAAACTTTGACTAACATGGCTGTGCGGCCCGTGGGCCCACGTCGCCATTGGGTTGTATTAGGATCTTTTATTCCTCGTCTATACTCTAGGACTCTTATCTCTCTTCTACTCGGGTTAAACGATTTTACTAACTCTGACTCTAGGTTCTCGATAATACTTTCTTCCGGAGAGCCCCTTATTACAGATGATCGCCTGCTGCACCAGAAGTTTCCGAAGATGCTATTCGATGTTTTACCGAGACACTTGTGCCCACCGCCTTTGTAAATTCACTACCACCGAGACATCCTTAGGGATAAATACATACACTTGCCGTTCTTACTTCTATTCCTAGTTGATCTTTTTATTACAAGATACCTTGAAATCCTTTCTATTGTTTTGAGAATATTTTGTGCTTATTGCCTTGCAGTTCCTTGCCACCTGAATATCCCTATGGATAATTTCTCGCCCTTATCGAGTATCCGCTCATCCCCAGTTGTTCATGTGTTTCACAATTGTCTTTGAAATACTATTCGATCCTCCAAAATTGCTCAGTAACTTATTGCTCTGCAATACTTGTCTGCTTGCATTATGGATGCTTTCCATATGTCTGGCAATATTCGTTAGTATCCTTAGACACCGTGATTTGGATCCTATTGATTCAACATGAGTGCGAATGCACGCAATTATCAGTTGATCCTTTTAAATTATCTTCCGGCTCAGACTAAGCTGGTTCTCAACCAATCCAATTGCCGTCGATTGTACCCCTAAGGCTATTCAACTTATCCATCCCTAATCAGAACATTGCTTCTGATCCCTTGATTTGAAAATCACCATTCCTTTGCATTTGAGCTCTGGATTAGTCAGTTGTTTCTATAATCCAATGCCTTTGCATTGTTACTTACTCTGGTTGTGTGCCGATGTTCACATCAGCTCTGTTATGGACCGCCAGATCCTTTGTTGGATTATTATTTGACAGTGTCCTTCATTTTTTTACCGCCTTGTGAATCCTCCCTGATACATAATGCCTTTGGCAATTTGTATCATCTCCTTTGGTCAAACATGCTCTGCTTCCGAGCTTGAGTTAGTTACCCCTAAAGCTTGTGGTATATGTTTCCACGATACCCTAACGGGTTGAACCTACGCCTTCCTTAATATGTGTGAACTCGAAAGTTTTCACGAGTCATACTATTTTGGTGTTTTGCTAGATAAAATTTCAACACTACAACTTCTTGGAAAGTGAGAGGTGAATGGAAGGTTATACATTGAAGAAGTGGGAGTCGACCTTGAACTTTGTGTTCATGCCCATGGACACGATGTAGATTCTACCATAGAAGCTTCTTGTAATAATAACTATTCCGTTGATATAATATCATCTGGTATCTGTGAACTGATCCTATGCAATCGTGGTTTCGACCATATTTTCTCTTTGATCCCATTTCTCGGAGAAGTTAAAGCACTTGTCTTTTGCAAGTCAATACACCAGTCCAACCTCTACCTTGATCTACAGTCGAGTATTACCCTCTGGTATCTCGAGTATATCTAAGAACTGTGCTGCATCTTATGAGTCTCCATCAGCTATTATTTCTCACCGATTCCAATTTTTCATGGGTTCTGAGTTGTTAGTCGCTCGAGAACACCGGTAAGTGCACCGATTCCGCACTCTGGATCGATAACTCTAAGTAATCTTCGTTGCTTATGAGTGTAGTAATCCTTCAAGTCATTCCAAGCCTGATCCACTATATTATTATCACGCTAAATTTTAACTGTGCTACCTGGTCCTTAATCCCGGAGCACAACTTTCGATGATGAGCTAAGCTTACGTCGATCTTCCTCGTCATATCAGTTCACCTTGAACAACAAGCTTGATTTCAAGTTTGTGTCCTACCCATGGTTCCAATAACCTTTCGCTTCATCATTCCTTTGACTTGATGTCGTCGCTGATTGATTACATCTTGAAATCTCTCGACAAATGTGTCGTGATCACCATCAACCTTATGAGGTCTTCCAAGATATCTATCGAATTCTTGATGAGAAATAGCATCCTTTGCCCTCGATGATTTGGTTTATCATCGACAACATTATTGCATTCCCTCCAACACAAAACTTGTTCCTATTTTGTGTTGTACCTTGAGTTCCTTGCTAACCAACTTATGTTATATTCTACCGCGGAATATTACCATCTTTGATGTCAAGAATGTTGTGAGGATTGCTCCACCTCTTAAGAATTCTTGCTATAATGATACTTCTCACCATCACCATTCTTTCTTGGTCCTCGTGTTGATTCCAACCGAGGTACCCACAAGTGAACGGTGTTGTTTGGATTCTACACTTCTAGCAACCCTATTGCTTTGAAGTTAATGATCGATAATTCATTCTTAGCCTATCGGTTGCTGAACCACCATTCTAACGTTGATCATGCTACTATAAGCCCATATTTCGGGTGCACTTTTCAACCAATTTTTAATTGTGTATGTTTTCCTTGAGCATACATAATTATATCATTTGATCCGACAAATGTTATCTCCTTGTTCACATAACTGTGGAAATCCACCTTTTTGGAAATCTCGAGGACTGTCGCTGACTCCATCAGCCACCTCCTCACCCTCTCCTTGATTTAATGGCGAACTATCGTTTCAGAACTCGCTTCCATAGTTCATTTCCCAAGGACCTTATAATGTCATCTCGTCAATTTGTGTTGCATCTTTTTCTTCTCACGCATCCTGAGTCTGAGTTATCCCGACACCAATCAGATCTGCATCTCGGTCAGATATGATGGTTGGAGCATATTCCCAAAAGTTATAACATTGGTCCTTGACCCGATAAGGTGATGTCATGCTTAGCAAACCTGGCCGGAGGACCTATTATTATAGTTTCCATTTTAGTAAGGTTATCCATTCTTCCATGAGGAAATTGTAAAACTTATTCTGCAAGTTGTTCCTGATGGATCCTTTGTGCATCCAAATTCTGAACCTTAATTATGACCATGTCAATGCTATCTCGAAGCACGTCTGTGGTAATCCGATTTTCAATAAGAGCATTTGAAGCACAATGCTAAATTTTCTTTATCATTTATCCTAACACCGTTGTATGGGTAATATCATGAGATTCCTCCCCCTTTACCTAAATGGTTTTCTACTTTCAATCCTGTCATGGATATCATGCTCCGCTTGTCCTTGGGAAGGATATACCCCTGAAATATGTGTGTATACACATTTTCCTCCCCATTGTTCTGATTAAACCTGGTAATCAACTTTCCTTTCCATTGGTTTGCTTTACCCTTCTTGTGATCTATAATATATAAGCAGTAGTATTCTTTTGCTTATGCAAAACACCTTGGTGTACAACCGTGTCAGTAAGACCCTGTTTCTTTTGTTGATAGCATTCCGGTAACCACCGATGGACGAGAACTTGGCCTATTGGTCCGCCTCGTTCAACGAGAAGGAAAATGGTTCTCTTCGTCCCTCGCCCTTGGTACTGATGTTGTTGCCGACATAACCCACAGACTATCCTCTGACTTGCCATGCTTACATGGTCGTGCAAGACGTCACCACCCTTCCTACTGTTAATCCACATGGTGGGCCCATAAACCACAGGTCCCAGGATCGAAACCTGACTCTCCTTTACACCCCCTGTTTCCAAAGTTATTCCTCGCGCGTGACCTCGTATGTAATTCATGAGCCACCTACCAGAGATCATTACTTCTGGTATGAAACACAATACTTATTCCCGTTGCTCTAGACCCCTTTCACACTTTATTTCACGCATCGACCGATTGCCTGCCCGCTCGAAACTTCCCATGATACCTCCTTACTTTGCTCTCGATATTTTCATAAGTTTCAAATCGGGAGTTACTTCTGCCACCTTCCTCGATATTATTGACCAGATAGTCGACCTTGCAGAGGTCTGTTCTGCCGGTATGCCCACCCTTTATTCTTTCGTAAGTACGATGGGGTTCCTGAAGAAAGGACGTCGACTTCATCATGATGACCTGAAGCAGAGAAATGAAGACACCAATGTATTGGACCGGCCTCGTCGAGAAGAGCAAGCCAGGATGAGAAGAACCGCTAGATTCGTTACCAAACCTTCCCCCCTTTCACTACCTCTTAAATCTCGGGACGATATTTCTTGTAGTGGAGGAGAATTGTGACGCCACAGAATCGAGCTCTGATAACCATCTACTAATGATGCCACGCCACCTCGACATCGATGCTAATCTCGCGTTAGTTCGAAACCGATTCAAATTCAAATTTAAAATCAAGCAGAAAATAAAACTTTTCAAATAATAAAACTAAAATGTTTAGAGGAACCAGATATTGCATAGGTAATTATAGTGGAGAAAACGTCTTTTTATATAAAATAGTTAATTGCACTAAATTAATTAAAACAACAGTAAGACAAATATAAAGTAATTGTTTAGGGCTAGGTTTATAGTTTGTAAAACTAAAGTAAAATAGAAAAGAAAATAAATAAAAAGAAAAGGGCAAAACAAAATCACATACCCTCCCCCCGCCAAATTGGGCCAAACGGCCTAGCCGGCCAGCCTAATCGACCCAACCGCCCAACCCGCACTCCCTTAACCCCACCGACAGAACCCTAGGTTCCAACCACCCCACTTCCCCACGACCTGCTCCTCCCTCTCCCGATCTAGATCGGGTGCAACGACGCTTCTTCCTGCCGCTTAACGCCAGACTCGATAGATCACGCCGGCCGGAGCCGCCCACCGGACCGCACCGCCCTCATCTCCTCTCTGTCATCCTCGTCACCGACCGCACCCGCTTCGCCATCACCGGCGCCACCACCATCTCCGAAGGCCCGTCGCTGCCGCCGCCGGATCGCCCGCCACCTGCGTCTCCGACCTCGCCGCCCGCTTCCTCGCCCTCCTCCCGATGTCCCCTCCTCTCCCAAGCGCACGTGAGCCCCTCCTTCCTCCTAGCCCGCGTCACCGTCAGACGCCACGCCCGCGCTTTGTCGTGGCTACACACGGACCCGCTTCGCTTCGCGCCCGCCCACGGTTAACGTGGATCGCGCGTGCCAGCTCGCTGCTCTCCCCACCTCGGCTACTCCCATCGCCGTTATGCACGCGGCTGCGCCCGTCCCGACCTCCCTCTGCTACACCCGTGGCCACCGCCAGACCGTCCAACGGCTCCCCGCCGCCCTGCCTGCAGCCACTTCCATCGCCGCTGCCCAACTGCCCTCGCTGCAGTCCGCACTTTCGGCCGGCCTCGCCAGGTGCCGTTCAGCCAGCCTCGTCAGCGCCCCTCGTCGCCGCCGACGCCGGTGCCCATCGGCGGCCGCTCGCCCCTCTTCTCGTCGGGCATCGCTAGCGCCTGCAGCCTGTAATCGCTAGCGCCGGCGCCCGCTAAGTCCGCCTGCCCCAATGACAATTGGGGCCCACGCCCCAGAACGTAGATAGATATATATATATATATATAAATAATTTAAAAAAATAAAAATATTATTTAATCAATTAAGTAACTAAATAATTAACTTAATTAATTCTATTTTAATTAACTAATTAAGATTAATTAACCTAATAACTAAATAACCTAACTAACTATTGTTAATTAGCTAAACAGTCCCTGACAGGTGGGACCCACCTGTCAGGTTGATCAGGTTGACCAGTCAACTATGTTGACTGCTGACGTCAGCATGACATCATGCTGATGTCATTATTCCATTTTCAAATTAATTTAAATAACTAATTAAATTCCAGAAATTAATAAAATCTTTACAAAATCATAACTTTTAATCCGTAACTCGGATGAAAATACTTTGTACATGAAAGTTGCTCAGAACGACGAGATGGATTCGGATACGCAGCCCGTTCGTCCGCCACACATACCTAACATATCGAACACGCAACTTTCCCCCTCCGGTACCTCTGCCCGAAAACGCGAAACACCGGGAATACTTTCCCGGATGTTTTCCCCCTTCACCGGTATCACCTCATACCGCGTTAGGGCACGCCTAGCATCACGCTTTGCTTTGTCATGCATTGTTATGCATCTGTTTGCATTGTATTTATTGTTTCTTCCCCCTCTTCTCTCGCTAGACGCCGAGACCGACGCCGCTGCTACCCAGTATGACTACGGTGTTGACGACCCCTCCTTCTTGCCAGAGCAACCAGCAAGCCCCCCGTTGATCACCAGATATCGCCCACTCTACTATCTACTGCTTGCATTAGAGTAGTGTAACATGTTACCGCTTTCCTGTTATCCTATCCTCGATGCATAGCCTGTCCTTGCTACTATCATTGTTACCTTTACCCGCAATCCTCGTGCCTAGTATAGGATGCTAGTTTTCCATCGGTGGCCCTACATTCTTGTCTCTTACATTCTATAATATCGGGCCGTGATCACTTGGGAGGTGATCACGGTATATACTATATACTTTATACATGATACATGTGGTGACTAAAGTCGGTCGGCTCGAGGAGCACCCATGAGTGATTCCTGATTGGGGCTGAAGGACCTTTGTCCCAACGGCCTCTGTGTGGATCTTTGTATGAGCGTCGGGCAGGTTGAGACTACAGGTGAGAGGTGGGCCTGGCCTTGTTTGGCGCTCATGGATACTTAACACGCTTAACGAGATCTTGGTATTTGATGTGAGTTGGGTCGTTGACCTTATACGCACTAACCGCCACGTGGGACAAGATATGGGCAACCGGCGTCGTGGTACCAGCCGAAGCATTTCGTGACATCTGATGAAGTCATGTACCTAGTGTAGGGTCATAGACCTGCCCAAAGGTACCCTCCCCAAGGACACTCGCGAAAGAAGCGACCTTCCAGTCGACCTGGTAGGTTTCCACTCGACAGATTCAAAGACACTCGACCATGAAGACCCACTCGACCACCAGGAGTCCAACGTGTCCAAACGGTCTGTAGTTAAATAGTCTTTATCGTCATAATGATACTTTATGTAAGGCATTACCATGAACGCTTGGCCTTAACGCATTTTAACCCTCCGTTCGTGGGCTGGCTGGGGTCCCGCGCACTCTATATAAGCCACCCCCTCCACAGTAGAAGGGTTCGCACCACAAACACATACGCATATAATCCAATCGACCGCCTCCGGCTCGAGATGTAGGGCTGTTACTTCCTCCGATAAGGGCCTGAACTCAGAAATCCCTTGCGATACAACTGCTCCATAGCTAGGACCTTGCCTCTCCATTCCTACCCCCATTCTACCGCCGACTTAGAACCACGACGAGTTGGCGCCCACCGTGGGGCACGGTGTTCTAGCGATTTGTTGGAGAAGTTGGGATTCTTTCGATCTCCTACATCATGGTTTCGGTGGAGTTCGGTCGAGGGCGCGAGATCCATCTCGGTGCGCCACGTTAAATCGCCGACGACTCCGCTTGGCTTCGTGGAGGCTCCACTAGACGTGGGCGCGCGCCCCGTCCGCGATGCGCGACGACTTTTCTGGCGTGTGTCCGCGACGTCCTCCTGCGGCAACCGTCGACCCAGTATGGTTCGGCTCCTGTGTCGTCCTCGCCTCCAGTTTCCCGCCGGAGCAAGCGTTCTGGTCGGTCGAGGCTTCAGCGGTGGGTGAGGCATGCGGTGGCCCGCCAGTCGGCCACCCCCCAAGTCGCGGTGATCGAGCCCGACGAATATCTCTACGGCCTGTTCGACTGGCTCCGCAGAGACAGCGTCCGAATGCGATAGCAGTGACCCGGCGGCAGAGGTTCTGATGGTCGATGGACCACGCATTCCCCCGGATTCACCCGTACCAACGGAGGTGACGGTGGAGGCGGTCCGGAGCAAGCCCACGAAGAGTACATGCCCGAGCCCCTCACTTCGCTTCAGAGAGAGGAGCTTCGCCGACGGAACCTGGATGTGCTTCACACTCCTATCGTTGGAGAAACCCCCGAGGCTCGTGCGTTGGAGGATGTGCGCTTGGCCAACCTGGCTGAGCGCACTCAACTGGAGAACCTTCATCAAGTACTCGACGAGCGCGCGCGACCAAGGGTTCCAGAATCCAGTCGACGTCAGCTCTTCCAGCCACCAACTCAGGTATATGGAACTCCGATCCAGAATTTAGCAGCTGACGCCCGTATAGCAGAGTCAATTCAGCCTTCCTAGTCGGAGGCGGGTAGAGGTTTGCTACAAATCAGAGATCTGCTCCGGGCAGCAGGAGACCAAAACTCAGTCGTATCTCAGTCGCGGAACAGGATTCACAGCCGATCCGTCGCTGCGAATTCAGTCCAGTCGGCGTGAGGAACATGGAGGCCGGCATGATGATCAGTACAAGAGCCGCGAGCAATATGAGCACCGATTCGATCGCAATGATCGACGTCAAGTGCCCTCCCTCCCCAAGGGGTGGATCATACGCCCTCGAAGCAGGACGGCGACGCCAAAGACAAGGTGTTGGCGAAGAGTTCCAACGACCCGTGGAACCAGGCTTTGATGCGAGATCTATCATAGTTCAAGGTTTGGTCGACAGGAACAGAGCTCACCAAGACGGCCATGACAGAGATGTTCCCTCCAGCAGCAGAGTTCATGTCTCAGGGCCAGAGTGTTTCAGCAGAGCCATCAGAGCCGCGGTGATTCCTCCCAACTTCAGGTTGGCTACTGGAGTCAGTAAGTTCACTGGTGAATCCAAGCCTACCACTTGGCTTGAAGATTACCGAGTGGCTATTCAGATCCGCGGCGGCAACGATGAGGTAGCCATGAAGCATTTGCCTTTTATGTTGGAGGGCTCAGCCAGAGCGTGGTTGAATCAGTTAGCAGCCAGCAGTATTTACACTTGGGAAGATCTTGCCTGAGTGTTTGTCAGGACATTTGAAGGGACTTGCAAACCACCAAGAGGGGTTGACGGAGTTGCGATCGTGTGTACAGTAAGTCGAGTGAAACTTTGAGAGGTTATATCCAGAGGTGGATCACTTTGCACCACACAGCTTGAGAATGTATCTGATCACCGGGCGATCATGCCTTCAAAGAAGGTGTCCGAGCAGTAGAGTTGAGTTTGAAATTGCTCGAACCGAGATATGACCTGAGTCGGATGTTGGAGATTGCCACCAAGTATGCAAATGGTGAAGAAGAGGATCGGCCCGAGTGGTAATACAAATCGGCCGCTAATGAGGCCGGTGGAGGAAATTCCAGTCGGAAGCAGAAGCGTAAAGCCGAGCCAGCTGCTCCCGGAGAGGCCTTGGCTGTGACCCCAGGAAAGTTCAAGGGGAAACCCAAGGGTCCTTGGAACCCCAAGAAGGTGAAAGATCAGGATGGAAATGACGTGTTGGATTTGCCATGTCACATTCACACGAAGAAAGATGAAGAGGGTAAACTCATTTACCCAAAACACACCACTCGACAGTGTCGACTCTTGATCCAGCAGTTCCAAGGGAAACAGCCCAAGGATAAGGATAAGGAGACAGACAAAGTTGAGGACAAAGATGACAGCGATGATGGATATCCCCAGGTCAATTCCACCCTGATGATTTTTGCTAACGTCGAAAGCAAAAGTCGATTGAAGGTTATCAATTGGGAAGCGAACATGGTCGCTCCGGCGACACCCAGCTATCTGAAATGGTCCCAGACCCCCATCACATTCGACAAGTCCGATCACCCGACGCACATTGCCCCGGGGAGGCAAGCTGCCAGTGGTCGACCCACCGTCGAAGGCACTCGACTGACCAAAGTTCTGATGGATGGTGGTAGTGGCTTGAACATATTGTATGCAGAGACGTTGAAAGGGATGGGCATTCAGATGTCCAGACTCAGCGCCAGTAGCATGAGCTTCCACAGAGTCATTCCTGGAAAGAAGGCTGAGTCACTCGGCCAAATTGCTCTTGATGTAGTTTTTGGTGATTCGAAGCATTTCCGGAAAGAAAAGTTGACCTTTGAGGTCGTGGATTTCCAGAGCGCTTATCGTGCTATTCTGGGAAGGCTAGCATATGCACGTTTCATGGCTCGACCATGTTACATGTATCTTAAACTGAAGATGCTTGGTCCCAAGGGCGTGATCACTGTTACGGGCAATCGGAAGAAGGCGGAAGAGTGCTTCCAGAAGGGCTCTAAGATCGCCGATGCTCAGTTGGCAGTGGTAGAGCTACAAGAGTATCAGAAAACTGCAGATCCGAGTGATTTGTTGCGAGCTAAGAAGCCCGCTACGGAGTCAGCATTCCAGTCGTCCGGAGAGACAAAACAGGTTCACATTCACCCGACTGATCCCAATGCTGCTCCGACCAACATCTCAACAACCCTCGACTCAAAATAGGAAGAAGCGCTCATCCAGTTCCTTCGTGAGAACTGGGACATCTTTGCATGGAAGCCTGCTGACATGCCGGGTGTTCCCAGGGGGCTGGCTCAGCACTGCCTACGAGTCGACCCAAAAGTTAAACCGGTTAAAGAATATCTTCGACCGTCCGCCGTCCATAAGAGAAAGGCCATTGGTGAAGAGGTGGCTCGGCTCTTAGCGGCAGAGTTCATCGGGACCCCATAACTGAGTAATAGCCCAAGAAACGGGTCAGAATCGACAAAAACCGCGAGTGTTGATGACCGACACGTAAACGCACCCCGTGTTCGTCAATCGTGGAAATCATCCCGGCACCCCAAAACTGATGACCAACACGTAAACGAACCACGGGGTTCGTTTATCGTGGAAATCACCACGGGACCCCAAAACTGAGTAAGAGTCCAAGAAACGGGCCAGAATCGACAAAAACCCCGAGTGTTGATGACCGACACATAAACGCACCCCGGTGTTCGTCAATCGTGGAAATCATCCCGGGACCCCAAAACTGAGTAATAATCCAAGAAACGGGCCAGAATCGGCCAAAACTGCGAGTGTTGATGACCAACACGTAAACGCACCACGGGTTCGCGATCATAGAAATCACCACGGACCCCAAAACTGAGTAATAGCCCAAGAAACGGGTCAGAATCGACAAAACCGCGAGTGTTGATGACCGACACGTAAACGCACCCCGGTGTTCGTCAATCGTGGAAATCATCCGGGACCCCAAAACTGAGTAATAGTCCAAGAAACGGGCCAGAATCGGCCAAAACCCCGAGTGTTGATGACCAACACGTAAACGCATCCCCGGTTTCGCTTATCGTGGAAATCATCACGGACCCCAAAACTGAGTAGTAGCCCAAGAAACGGGTCGAATCGACAAAACCCCGAGTGTTGATGACCGACACGTAAACGCACCCCGGTGTTCGTCAATCGTGGAAATCATCCCGGGACCCCAAAACTGAGTAATAGTCCAAGAAACGGGCAAGAATCGGCCAAAACTGCTTGTCTTGATGACCAACACGTAAGCGCACCACGGGTTCGCTTATCGTGGAAATCACCACGGACCCCAAAACCGAGTAATAGCCCAAGAAACGGGTCGAATCGACAAAAACCCGGGTGTTGATGACCGACACATAAACGCACTCCGCGCTCGCCAATCGTGGAAATCACCTCGGGACCCCAAAACTGAGTAATAGCCCAAGAAACGGGCCAGAATCGCCAAAACTGCGAGTGTTGATGACCAACACGTAAACGCACCACGGGGTTCGTTTATCGTGGAAATCACCACGGGACCCCAAAACTGAGTAATAGCGCAAGAAACGGGTCAGAATCGGCCAAAACCCCGAGTGTTGATGACCAACACGTAAACGCATCCCCGGCTTCGTTTATCGTGGAAATCATCACGGGACCCCAAAACTGAGTAATAGCCCAAGAAACGGGTCAGAATCGACAAAACCACGAGTGTTGATGACCGACACGTAAACGCACCCCGGTGTTCGTCAATCGTGGAAATCATCCCGAGACCCCAAAACTGAGTAATAGTCCAATAAACGGGCCAGAATCGGCCAAAACTGCGAGTGTTGATGACCAACACGTAAACGCACCACGGGTTCGTTTATCGTGGAAATCACCACGGACCCCAAAACGAGTAATAGCCCAAGAAACGGGTCGAATCGACAAAACCCCGAAAGTGTTGATGACCGACACGTACGCGCACCCGTGTTCGCCAATCGTGGAAATCATCCCGGGACCCCAAAACTGAGTAATAGTCCAAGAAACGGGCTAGAATCGGCCAAAACTGCTTGTCTTGATGACCAACACGTAAACGCACCCCGGGTTCGTTTATCGTGGAAATCACCACGGGACCCCAAAACTGAGTAATAGCCCAAGAAACGGGTCAGAATCGACAAAAACCCCGAGTGTTGATGACCGACACATAAACGCACCCCGGTGTTCGTCAATCGTGGAAATCACCTCGGGACCCCAAAACTGAGTAATAATCCAAGAAACGGGCCAGAATCGGCCAAAACTGCGAGTGTTGATGACCAACACGTAAACGCACCACGGGTTTCGTTTATCGTGGAAATCACCACGGACCCCAAAACTGAGTAATAGCCCAAGAAACGGGTCAGAATCGACAAAAACCGCGAGTGTTGATGACGTGGAAATCATCCCGGGACCCCAAAACTGAGTAATAATCCAAGAAACGGGCCAGAATCGGCCAAAACTGCGAGTGTTGATGACCAACACGTAAACGCACCACGGGGTTCGTTTATCATAGAAATCACCTCGGGACCCCAAAACTGAGTAATAGCCCAAGAAACGGGTTAGAATCGACAAAAACCGCGAGTGTTCATGACCGACACGTAAACGCACCCCGGTGTTCGTCAATCGTGGAAATCATCCCGGGACCCCAAAACTGAGTAATAGTCCAAGAAACGGGCCAGAATCGGCCAAAACCCCGAGTGTTGATGACCAACACGTAAACGCATCCCCGGTTTCGTTTATCGTGGAAATCATCACGGGACCCCAAAACTGAGTAATAGCCCAAGAAACGGGTCAGAATCGACAAAACCCCGAGTGTTGATGACCGACACGTAAACGCACCCCGGTGTTCGTCAATCGTGGAAATCATCCCGAGACCCCAAAACTGAGTAATAGCCCAATAAACGGGCCAGAATCGGCCAAAACTGCTTGTCTTGATGACCAACACGTAAACGCACCACGGGGTTCGTTTATCGTGGAAATCACCACGGGACCCCAAAACTGAGTAATAGCCCAAGAAACGGGTCAGAATCGACAAAACCCCGAGTGTTGATGACCGACACATAAACGCACCCCGGTGTTCGTCAATCGTGGAAATCACCTCGGGACCCCAAAACTGAGTAATAATCCAAGAAACGGGCCAGAATCGGCCAAAACCGCGAGTGTTGATGACCAACACGTAAACGCACCACGGGTTTCGTTTATCGTGGAAATCACCAGGGACCCCAAAAATGAGTAATAGCCCAAGAAACGGGTCAGAATCGGCCAAAACCCCGAGTGTTGATGACCAACACGTAAACGCATCCCCGGCTTCGTTTATCGTGGAAATCATCACGGGACCCCAAAACTGAGTAATAGCCCAAGAAACGGGTCAGAATCGACAAAACCACGAGTGTTGATGACCGACACGTAAACGCACCCCGGTGTTCGTCAATCGTGGAAATCATCCCGAGACCCCAAAACTGAGTAATAGTCCAATAAACGGGCCAGAATCGGCCAAAACTGCGAGTGTTGATGACCAACACGTAAACGCACCACGGGGTTCGTTTATCGTGGAAATCACCACGGGACCCCAAAACTGAGTAATAGCCCAAGAAACGGGTCAGAATCGACAAAACCCCCGAGTGTTGATGACCGACACGTAAACGCACCCCGTGTTCGTCAATCGTGGAAATCATCCCGGGACCCCAAAACTGAGTAATAGTCCAAGAAACGGGCCAGAATCGGCCAAAACTGCTTGTCTTGATGACCAACACGTAAACGCACCACGGGGTTCGTTTATCGTGGAAATCACCACGGGACCCCAAAACTGAGTAATAGCCCAAGAAACGGGTCAGAATCGACAAAAACCCCGAGTGTTGATGACCGACACATAAACGCACCCCGGTGTTCGTCAATCGTGGAAATCACCTCGACCCCAAAACTGAGTAATAGTCCAAGAAACGGGCCAGAATCGGCCAAAACTGCGAGTGTTGATGACCAACACGTAAACGCACCACGGGTTCGTTTATCGTGGAAATCACCACGGACCCCAAAACTGAGTAATAGCCCAAGAAACGGGTCAGAATCGACAAAACCGCGAGTGTTGATGACGTGGAAATCACCACGGGACCCCAAAACTGAGTAATAGCCCAAGAAACGGGTCAGAATCGACAAAAACTCGCGAGTGTTGATGACCAACACGTAAACGCACCACGGGGTTCGTTTATCGTGGAAATCACCACGGGACCCCAAAACTGAGTAATAGCCCAAGAAACGGGTCAGAATCGACAAAACCGCGAGTGTTGATGACCGACACGTAAACGCACCCCGGTGTTCGTCAATCGTGGAAATCATCCCGGGACCCCAAAACTGAGTAATAGTCCAAGAAACGGGCCAGAATCGCCAAAACCCCGAGTGTTGATGACCAACACGTAAACGCATCCCCGGTTTCGTTTATCGTGGAAATCATCACGGGACCCCAAAACTGAGTAATAGCCCAAGAAACGGGTCAGAATCGACAAAACCCCGAGTGTTGATGACCGACACGTAAACGCACCCCGGTGTTCGTCAATCGTGGAAATCATCCCGGGACCCCAAAACTGAGTAATAGTCCAAGAAACGGGCAAGAATCGGCCAAAACTGCTTGTCTTGATGACCAACACGTAAACGCACCACGGGGTTCGTTTATCGTGGAAATCACCACGGGACCCCAAAACTGAGTAATAGCCCAAGAAACGGGTCAGAATCGACAAAAACCCCGGTGTTGATGACCGACACATAAACGCACCCCGGTGTTCGTCAATCGTGGAAATCACCTCGGGACCCCAAAACTGAGTAATAATCCAAGAAACGGGCCAGAATCGGCCAAAACTGCGAGTGTTGATGACCAACACGTAAACGCACCACGGGGTTCGTTTATCGTGGAAATCACCACGGGACCCCAAAACTGAGTAATAGCCCAAGAAACGGGTCAGAATCGGCCAAAACCCCGAGTGTTGATGACCAACACGTAAACGCATCCCCGGCTTCGTTTATCGTGGAAATCATCACGGGACCCCAAAACTGAGTAATAGCCCAAGAAACGGGTCAGAATCGACAAAACCGCGAGTGTTGATGACCGACACGTAAACGCACCCCGGTGTTCGTCAATCGTGGAAATCATCCCGAGACCCCAAAACTGAGTAATAGTCCAATAAACGGGCCAGAATCGGCCAAAACCGCGAAAGTGTTGATGACCAACACGTAAACGCACCCCGGGTTCGTTTATCGTGGAAATCACCACGGGACCCCAAAACTGAGTAATAGCCCAAGAAACGGGTCAGAATCGACAAAACCCCGAGTGTTGATGACCGACACGTAAACGCACCCCGGTGTTCGTCAATCGTGGAAATCATCCCGGACCCCAAAACTGAGTAATAGTCCAAGAAACGGGCCAGAATCGGCCAAAACTGCTTGTCTTGATGACCAACACGTAAACGCACCACGGGGTTCGTTTATCGTGGAAATCACCACGGGACCCCAAAACTGAGTAATAGCCCAAGAAACCGGTCAGAATCGACAAAAACACCGAGTGTTGATGACCGACACATAAACGCACCCCGGTGTTCGTCAATCGTGGAAATCACCTCGGGACCCCAAAACTGAGTAATAATCCAAGAAACGGGCCAGAATCGCTAAAACTGCGAAAGTGTTGATGACCAACACGTAGAGCGCACCACGGGTTCGCTTATCGTGGAAATCACCACGGACCCCAAAACTGAGTAATAGCCCAAGAAACGGGTCAGAATCGACAAAACCGCGAAAAGTTGATGACGTGGAAATCATCCCGGGACCCCAAAACTGAGTAATAGTCCAAGAAACGGGCCAGAATCGGCCAAAACTGCGAGTGTTGATGACCAACACGTAAACGCACCACGGGGTTCGTTTATCGTGGAAATCACCTCGGGACCCCAAAACTGAGTAATAGCCCAAGAAACGGGTCAGAATCGACAAAACCGCGAGTGTTGATGACCAACACGTAAACGCACCCCGGTGTTCGTCAATCGTGGAAATCATCCCGGGACCCCAAAACTGAGTAATAGTCCAAGAAACGGGCCAGAATCGCCAAAACCCCGAGTGTTGATGACCAACACGTAAACGCATCCCCGGTTTCGTTTATCGTGGCAATCATCACGGGACCCCAAAACTGAGTAGTAGCCCAAGAAACGGGTCAGAATCGACAAAACCCCGAGTGTTGATGACTGACACGTAAACGCACCCCGGTGTTCGTCAATCGTGGAAATCATCCCGGGACCCCAAAACTGAGTAATAGTCCAAGAAACGGGCAAGAATCGGCCAAAACTGCTTGTCTTGATGACCAACACGTAAACGCACCACGGGGTTCGTTTATCGTGGAAATCACCACGGGACCCCAAAACTGAGTAATAGCCCAAGAAACGGGTCAGAATCGACAAAAACCCCGAGTGTTGATGACCGACACATAAACGCACCCCGGTGTTCGTCAATCGTGGAAATCACCTCGGGACCCCAAAACTGAGTAATAATCCAAGAAACGGGCCAGAATCGGCCAAAACTGCGAGTGTTGATGACCAACACGTAAACGCACCACGGGTTCGTTTATCGTGGAAATCACCACGGGACCCCAAAACTGAGTAATAGCCCAAGAAACGGGTCAGAATCGGCCAAAACCCCGAGTGTTGATGACCAACACGTAAACGCATCCCCGGTTTCGTTTATCGTGGAAATCATCACGGGACCCCAAAACTGAGTAATAGCCCAAGAAACGGGTCAGAATCGACAAAAACCCCGAGTGTTGATGACCGACACGTAAACGCACCCCGGTGTTCGTCAATCGTGGAAATCATCCCGGGACCCCAAAACTGAGTAATAGTCCAAGAAACGGGCCAGAATCGGCCAAAACTGCGAGTGTTGATGACCAACACGTAAACGCACCACGGGTTCGTTTATCGTGGAAATCACCACGGACCCCAAAACTGAGTAATAGCCCAAGAAACGGGTCAGAATCGACAAAACCCCCGAGTGTTGATGACCGACACATAAACGCACCCCGGTGTTCGTCAATCGTGGAAATCATCCCGGGACCCCAAAACTGAGTAATAGTCCAAGAAACGGGCCAGAATCGGCCAAAACTGCTTGTC